>CM070034.1:117515387-117548952 GCA_036250615.1 Ptychadena robeensis
GGGGGTGAGTATGGAGCATGGCAGGGATAAATGTTAGTAACAGCTAACCAAAATCTGTGTCATCCTGTTAGGATGAAATATATTGCAGAATGTTGCATTGCCCTGCAAGTAATGTGAGGAATTTTTAAGTATAGATGAGCACAAGACGTTCAGCCAGGAGATGAGAAGGGATGGCCTAGGAGGAAAAGGGTGAGAACAAGAAGCTATCATGTGCACTGGGAAGTGTGACATCAGCAGCCGGGAATAGCTGTCAGCTATGGTAATAATAAACCTCTGTGACACTCTCCTACACACTCCCTAGTATGACGGCCCTGCGCAGTACACACTTGTTCGGACAAAAAGCAGCACCATGCTTGTTTGCAATCCAGAAGCTGCTATTAGCATGTAGATCACGCAGGAAAAGAGATTAGACACGGATGCCAAAGACTATGTGATTCTGGAAATTTCTATTCACTCTTCTAATGCTTTGTTCTATGGCCAAGCATTTAGCTGAAGCAAATATTGTTTACATACAAAGGGCATTTGTACTTCTTTTATGTAAGTGGTGAAATGCTTCTGTTTGTCTCAGCCAATGGATCCGGACTTCCCCCTAAACAATGGTTGGATGGCACCTTCATCTTGACATCATTCAATCTTGGCTGATTTCTCAATCCTACCTGACTCCACCATACTTGCTCATCCTCTCTTATCTAAATACTGCCTCCATCACTGCTGGCTCAATGCATGTATTGCCCTAATGTCTCTCCTTTACCATGACCTTCCATCCTGACTGACTCTTTATGCAAACAATCATCAAACCATTTAAATATGCCACCTTAAGGCCCAGTAAACAAGCAATTACCGTAACGGCCCGGCAAACGCGACATGAGGCGTTTTCAAGCCTTCACCCGGTTATCTAAATGCCCACCAAGCACCTGCACAAGTTTGCAGATTCTCGGAGCGCCCGGTCAGTTTCCGTAAACTCAACGGCTGACAGCTAGAGGTGTCAAACTAACTCAAATATATTACATCTACAGAGACTGATGACGACCAACAAGCTGTGTCTATAACTATAAAATATCATGTTTGACTGCATGAATCATTATAAAAATGAAAAGATATTTTGATAACTGTATTTTATTTTTTATTTTCAAGTGTCAATTGGTATTTTGAATAAATACTAGCACAGTAAACCCTACTTGAAACAAAAGGTATTTACATGCTCCAATCCATCACAAATCCCAAAAGTTAAGGAATGGAGCCATGCAAATAATTTCTTTACGCCCCGTAATAAAAATGAAAAAATACTCACTTCACGGCAGTGGGTGGAGCCATGCAAATAATTTCTTTACGCCCCCTAATAAAAATGAAAAAGTCCTCACTTCAGGACAGTGGGGGGAGCCATGCAAATCATTCCTTTACTCCCCATAATAGATAAAAAGAAAATAGATAAAATAGCATATATATATAAACTAACATATATATATATATATATATATATGTGGCAGTGAACTGACCCTGTTGTCTGGTTACTGTAACCCTTTATGTTTGGAAACACAGTTGACCTTCCATACTGTGACTCCTACGTGAGTCTTGTCCTTGGCTTCTTGCTTCACTTTGGCAGCATTGTCTAATGAATCACATATCACATTATTCATTCTAAATCGAATGAACTGAATAAAATGATTGAAAATGTTTAAATATCTTTCTTGCCCAATGTGCTATACTTTCTCATGTTCTATATCTCTGTTTCATTCACTTTGTATTTTACAGAACTGAAAACGGTTGTTCTGCTTATTTATCAAAACCATTACTGCCTAACAAATTTAAAATGTGGCAATGGCACAAACTACCTTGTCCAGTCACTTCCTCGTGCAGGTTGACAACTTTCTGTCCCTATCACCTAATTATGCAATGTGTTGTCACTCTCAGGGGCTCCCTATTACCATGCTCCTTATTGTTCTTTGACTACTGTCCTGTGCTGCCATCTTATTTGTAACATCTGCTTTCCCAGTAGACATTATGAATCCCCCCCCCCCCCTTTATAGTCCCATGTAAGCAATATAAATGGTCATAAATAAATGTAAACAGAGTAGATGTTGCTCATCATTCTAAAGTTGTCAGGTAAATAATTGATAGACTAAGCTGACACTCACTCTCAAGAGTGCAGTGACCTTAAAGAGGAGAAGATAGAACAATGTTAGGAATCAGGAAAGTCACATTCTTGAAGCAAAGTACCACCATTGTGGACAGTAGTGGACATTCAATTTAAAGCAGGCATGACTGTCTTCTCCAATGGAGGGTCTTTAATTATTTTAGTCCATTCTCGCCATACCCTTTATGAATGTACTTCCCAGGTTGACAAATATATAAATCTAGCTTAAAAATGTAATGCATTGCAGGTTAATAGCACTTACATGTAGGGCCAACTTTTCGCAGTTGGTATCTTCATTGTGTCTATGGAGGGAACCATGGTTGTCATACAACATAGACTTCAAACACTTCTTTGTTGAGCTCTATTACGTGGATTTATAGGGAAAAGTACAGACAATAACTGTTGATGTCGCAAGACAGTGGCTTCAAATAGAAGACAAATAAAATGACAGATCATGGATAGCACTGGTTGGGATTTGATGTGGTCCAATTCCAGCCTTAAGCTCCCCATACACCTTACAATCTTACCATACAATTTCTGTACAATCAAATTTTCTTCTACCAAAACCATTTAATATGAGGACCTTTCTAAACCTTCCAATCACTATGTATTCTATCAGGGAGGCCACTATACTACATAGTTGTTGGTAGATCTAAAGAAAATTGCATGGAGTGATCTAAAGGTGTATGGGGGGCTTACAGTTTCATTTCTTCATTCAATTAAGCATTTTGTTAAGAATCACTCCCAGCACTGACACTGTCCAGAAACCAGTAGATTGATATAAATGTGATTTTCTTTAAATATGCACTCTACTCATTATTCTCACCAGGCTGAAAATAAGTCTATTAATTCTGCTGTGTTCTACATGGAACTCAATATAATACATGTGTTTCCTTTCTTTTTCTGGAAGAGCCGAGAGAGCCACCAGCAACCATACGTCTGCAGATGTTGCAATTTAAACATGTGGCATTTATCATTTGTTAAATGCTAAGCAGCCTGGCATTATGTTCATTTAAAAAAAATCAGTTCCTTAGCCCAATAATTGTCTCTTGGACATCACCTGGCATTTCTTGGTAGCGTCATCTTCCTAACACTTTACAGGCAATTATAAAATGTTAGTCTAGTGTTCAGTGTATGTTGCTAATCCTTTTAGAAAAATAATCCTAATGTGTATTTCTGTAATGTTTGATCAAATCAACTGGACTTGCTGTGGACTTGCTGTTGATCAAATCAACTGGACTTGCTGTGTTTATTTCTTGAAGACGTTTCGCTAGCCATCCGACTGGCTTCCTAAATTCAGAGTGACTTACACGATTTTACTGGGAATATATACTCTGGGGTATAGCTCCAATCTACATAATGTGTTAAATAGTATGGGGTCTTGGAGCTGTGAGGTGTTCTTAATCTGCCAAGTCATGAGAGGTGTTAAAATGGTATTGTAAGTAAGTGAAAATAGATGCCGCACCCCCACACCCCTGTTCAAGCTTGGCTTCTCCATTTTCACATATATGGCCTCCTTCATGACTCTCCTAAACCAGTCCTCCTCCCTATCCAGAATGTAAACGTGTGAATCCTCAAACGTGTGTCCTTTTGCTTTTAGATGAAGATACACTACTGAGCCCTGACCTGTTGTTCTATGTTGGGCCTTCTATGTTGGGCCATGCGCTGGTGTAACTGTTGTGTTGTTTCTCCTACAGTTGATTTGAATTAAACACTACAGATATACAATGACCTACATGAATGAGAACCTTCACAGACTTCGTGTGTATTGCTAAACATTTAACTTTAACTTTTGCATTTTTTTTTCTTACAGATGTCAAAAACTCTTTGGACATGCCTTGTCCTTGTCTCACTCTTTCTCGTGTTGATTGAAGCCTCAAAGAAGGGTGGGAAATCCAAAACTGGTAGTTGGGGTAGCAGTGGGAGCAGTCGGAACCCAAGCTACCCAGGAAACACAGGAAGCAATTGGAATCCCAGTCAAGGTAATAGAGGAGGGCAGAACCCAGCCTACCCACCAAACACAGGCAGCAATTGGAATCCCAACCAGGGTAATAGAGGTGGCCAGAACCCAGCCTACCCAGGTGGCCAGAACCCAGCCTACCCAGGTGGCCATAACCCAGCCTACCCAGGTGGCCAGAACCCAGCCTACCCAGGAAACACAGGAGGTGGATGGAATCCTAACTACCCAAACAATCCAGGTGGTGGCTCCAATTATAACCCTGGCGGAAGCAACTACAACAAACAATGGAAACCTGAGAAGAAAAAAACCAACATGAAGGCAGTTGCGGGTGCGGCTGCAGTGGGAGTAGTTGGTGGCTTTGTCCTAGGAAATGCCATTGGCAATATGAGATATAACTTTGACAACAACATGGACTATCAGTACTATAATAACTACCGCAGCCAAATGCCCAACCAAGTCTACAGACCCCAGTATCAAGGCAATCCATATGTGCCCGAAGATAGGTTTGTCACTGACTGCTTCAATACTACCATGACCGAATATGTCATAAAAGCAAACGAGGGAAAGAATGCTACCGACTTAAATGAACAAGATGTCAGGGTCAGGAGCACCATTATCCGGCAGTTGTGCATCACGGAGTACAAGCGTTCATCTGAATATAATTCTGGGCTGAAGATGTTCTTTAGCTCAGCTCTTATCTTTTTCACCCCACTGTTTGTGTATTTTGTGGTGCAATGATCAGGAACATTGCTAAAAGTCAATATGTAAATACAAGTTGAAACTTTACAGATATCCTGCTCCACTGCCTAAGCCAATATTTTCTCTACCAATTCACCGTATAATCTTAGCTTTGGGATGCCCTAAAGTATATGCTGTGTCCTTTGTTAGTGTTAAAATTCCATAGCTGTGCAACAAAAAAGCATTGGTACCATCAATCTTGCGTGGATACAGATCTACCAAATCTAGGCTCTACAGTTCATGAGAAAAATACCTTTTTTATATATATATTTTATTTATTGTCCTTTACCAACAAAAACTGCCTTCTGTGTTGCACGTTCTCCACCAATAAGCTTCCTATATATTGCATGCCTAGCTGGGAAGCCCCACCACAGCCTTGGTAATCATTTCTTTACTGGACATCCCTAAAAAATTCTGTAGAATGTATCCATTCCAATCTAAGGCTGCGGTGGAACATGCAGCACTATTGTTGGTTTCACCTCCCATCTTTCAGTTGCACTTTTTAAAGATCTCATGGTAGAACGAATAAAAAGAATTTGCATACTTACAAGATCTTTGATGGACATATTCAGAAGAGATATATAATAAAAAATATTTGGCAGCTGTGTATTCGAAGAGTCCAGGATGACGAGCAAGAGAGGAGATGCAGGACCACACACCCAGCAAATATGATAGAATGCAGCAATCAAATATCTATATATATGTTTACACTATTGGTTTTATTTATAAGGAAAAGGGCAAAGTGAAGTGCAGTAACCAGCAGCAACCAGATCTTCTGATTGTTATATACCGATAAAAGGGGTATTGTGGTTGCTTTGGGCTGCTGTACTTTACACACAATCATGCTGTTTACACTACTCTGTTAGATTACGTATTGTCATAATATTTAGTTTGCAGTCATTCAAACACAATCTAACTGTGTAGTTGATTTTATAAGAGTGAACATGTAAAGATGATTGTGTACCCTAGACCCTTACTAATGACAAGCATGCATGTTTGAATTATTGAATGTAAACATCATCGATGCCGGATGGAAGAAGCATGCCTGCTAGAATATTGGGTCAAATGTTGCTGTACTTGTATTGTATTAATAAAGTATGTTTTCATTTAACTACCATATGCTGTGACTGGCTCCACTGTACTCATGCCCAAGGATATGCCCAAGCACTAATTATATTGCAACACATATTTGATTTTTATTTGTTTGTAGTAGTGTACCCCTTCTTTTGCAGGGCACAGCTTAAGGATCACATTGCCACCCCCATTACCCAGAACTTTTACAGTCCCCTGACTCATTACAGGTAATGCCAACCAGGTCTGTGGATTCCTTCTCTTAGCCAATTGGAAAGAGTGGGAGTGAGTCCCAAGCTTGCAAAGTAGAGAGCAAGTAAAAGTTATATTACCCTTTTCCCATTTGATATTCACTTTGAAAGCAGTTTCTTATTTAATCAGTAAAAGAGGGAAGGAAAGTATACACTCCGAGAAATGTTGGTTTCATTGTGGTGTTTATTTTTTAAGCATCTGCAGGGAACATGCATAACAATCAAGTGGTATCCTGATCATGTTATATCATCTGTAGGTTTTATACAATGCTTGGGGGACTGCTAATTTTAGGATTTACTGTAAAGTTTGTGTCCCTGTTTCTACGGGGCCCATGACATAACTGATGTTTTTTCAGCTGTCTTCTTATACTTTTCTAATGACGGAAGGCACAACTGTCAACAGTTGGTGGAGGTTCTTCATTAATGGTGTTTTGCACTATGAAGGGCCTTTTGTCTGCATTCTTTAAGTGTGGCCCAAGTAAATCATTCAAATGCCCCCTTACCTACTGCTCCTATCATTCTTCCTAACAGAAGCACCAACCATATCACCTTATGCAATTTCTTTCATGGGGTTTTGTTTTTGGTCAGTTTAAAATATTATGTTACTTGATTTCCACCATAATAAAAATGAGTTTAAACCCTACATCAGAAACCTGATTGAGACAAAGGCCACAATTTGTACAATTTACTAAAAGAGGACAAAAAAATACCAAGGTACTTCCAGAACAGACGACAGTGAAAGTGCTATTTGTACAGATTTTTATTAAAGCAAAGAAGTCAACTAGTGTCCAGTTGCTACATAACATGTGATTTTGAGTATGGGGCAAGGCAATGGGCCTGTATTGTTTGTGTAAGAGGTGAGAAGAACGGGTGTATTCAGAAGTAAAAATTTGAACCTTCTAAAGTGGATCATGTTGGAGATTCTCCTATTGGCAAAAAACTAAACTTAACAGAAAAATCGCACATGCTTCCTGTTTTAATAAATAATAAAAATATGGAACCGATTACTTTTTACATCATATTCTGTAGATAGAAGGACTGTGGTATATGTGTACTATCCCATTTTCAGTACTGAATGGCCACATCCAACATTTGTATTTAATTGGGGCACCCATATACATTAAAATTGTATACTGTTTATACTGTTTGTTAATTTGCTCCTACATGAATACCAATATTTGTGACATTACGGCCATGTTTTGTTCTGCGGTGTTTGGAATGATATGTAATACATTGCAATGGATTAAACAGTCACTGGAGGAGTTGCTGCTGTTATTCAGGACAAAATCCTACAGAGAACACAGAAACAATCCGCTTACCCTAATCACTTGGCATCAACTTTAAATAGCTAATGGATCTGAATGACTGAGGGAAGAGGGACACATGGGATTATGAATCTGAAAATGTAAAATGATGATTTCCTTTCACAAAATAAAAACAGAATTAACAAGTTCACTTTAACAGGGGAACCAAAGACAAACTTCACTACCATTCCCATAGCTCCAAACTCTATGCTGAGGGTTGTAGGAACATTTGAAAAAAAAAATGTTTGCTGTAGCACATATAGTTTTTGCATAAATTTAGTTCAAAATCGAAATTTTGACTTAACTTTGAACTAAATTTATGCAAAAACTATTTGTGTTAGAGCAATCCTTTTTTTGTAGTATACCCCCAACCATTCTCTTTATCTCCAGCAAGTTTGGTGATGATACCATGCTCAGGAGATTAGCAATTAACTCAAAATCATTGAAATGGCTCCCTCTCTAATTTCTACACACAATCGCATGGTGATCAAAATGCACCCTACCTGGACCCCCCCCCCCTCCCCCCTAGTTGATCAAAGGCTTAAAATAAAGATTATTCCTGGAACAGAAATGAGGGTATATCACACCATACCACACACATATATTTATTTTTAAATGTAATCATTCCATAATAATTATTACATTTCAAAATCAATATACCTTCATCCCCATCGCCTGCCCTATGGAATGTGTATAGTGGTCTCTTGGACCTCTTGTGCAACAGAGTGAAAACATGTTTCTGAAAACAGATACATATTTAATACATATAAACCCCCCAAAATGTTTTCTGTTATCATGAAAAAAAATTTTATTTATTTTTTCTGGTGTCTGCACAAACTTTCTTTTGTTCATTTAATGTGACTTCCGTCAAATGGAAGTTAGTACACTACACCTTGGAAATGTTCTTGACACTATAATACCCCTGATGAGGCAGGAAAGTGTGTTCACTTGTTTTATATATATATATATATATATATATATATATATATATATCACTGTATTGTCTCTATGTGCAGATCAAATTGATCAACTTAAGATATGTCTCTTAGGTCTCACTTGGGTGTGGGAGGTATAGATATTTGCTTGTTAGGCAAATTGCTAACAGGCTGTTCTTCATTAACTTTAAAACTGGATGTTGGCATAAACTTAATGGAATGGTAAACGTTTCTCTCTTTCTAATTATTGGGTCATATTAACCCCTTAATCATTCCCAAACCATTAACCCCAGCGCAGCAATAAGTGCCTTAAATGAAAATAAAATAATGTTTTCTGTAATCATGAAATAAATGATTACAGATCCCATGGAACACGTTATATCAAGCCTTGAATCCCTGCTAGAAAACAGCCGACAATTCCAAACAAAGTAAAAACACACTTTTACATTAAAAATACAGTGCAATTCACAAAAAGCCGACAATTGAAAACAAGGAAAAGACACACTTTTACAATAAAAAAACCCACATACACATTTATCTGCCATAATACATGAAATATTAAACATATAACATGAATAAAATAGGGGTGACATTAACCCCAATAGAAATCCCAAGACATTAACCCTTTTGCAGATAAGCTGCTAATAAAACATACATATGCATCAAAAGATCCGTTACACTTACATTAATTATTACATTTAACCAATAAATATATGAGTGAACAACACATATACAATACATTTATGAAATATACAACACGACAGAAATTTTTATTTAATAATCATAAAATTACATTTAATAAATCCAATCAAGCACAGTACTCCATTCTTGAAATAAATCTATTAAAGTGACACTTGTAGAAAAAAAAAAGGAAAAAAATGTAATGAATCCATCTTCCTTCTGATTCTTTAAAAAAACATGAAAAAAGGTTGAAGGTTGAACCTTGTTGAGATAATATAGAAAATGTGGACAAATGTGTTGATTTGTGGGCCACAAATTTGACATAGCAGCCCGACCAAGGGCAGAAATCGCAAATAGCCAAACACGTCAAAAGTGTATCTATTGCATTAAGGATGCATTTCATGCAAAAGGATGAATCACAGGCCTTTGTCTTTGGTTATGGATCCATGTTTTAGTCAATGAATTTCCATTCTGAAAAACATAGCAGTCATTCTTGCTTTTGTGAATAGATACCAATGTCTGTAATAGCTGGCAATATGTGGATACTGTCCATTGGGGATTACAATAAAAGGCCATGCGTCCATGCATGTCCAGATCAGGAAAAAAAAAGAGGGCAATTCATTAGTTGCTTTCCCATGGTTTAGGATGTGGTGGCACGTCCACTGTGGGGAAACATAAGCAGTGAACACTGCCATAGTAAACCAATCCTAAGAAAGAATTGGTTGATGTAATTTCTTACTTCCTTCTGAAAATACTTGTTTAATGGCTAAAATTACCCCATGGTTATATTACAAAACTTAAAAAATTTCAGGATGCCCTCAAGGGAACATGGTAAGTTAGACGTTTACTTGTCAATGTCCTCATGCGCCCCCAGCCAGCCACATCGGAATTGGGTGACGTGGAGGGGCAGAGTATTTCCCGATTCAGATCCAGATTAGTGGACCGGAAGAGTCCATCTTGCAGCCTAGAGGACCGGACACTCCAGGCATGGCGGTGTGGGCAGCCAGGAAAGGTAACTATTTTTTCTTTTTAGGAGTCCCTGTACCTGGACGAAGATCCCTTGTAGGTAAGTAATGTGTATAAATTCTTTTTAGAGTTAAATCCACTTTAACTGCCTTGGAGGAAGGTCTTCTGGTCTTATATCAGTTATATATCGTGCTCTGTATTGGTAAGGGCTCTGAATGAGAGGAAAGGCAACATTGCAAGTGAACCATGGCAATGTGAGGATTATTGGATGAGGCTTCTCTAACAATAAGTTGTCCAAGCACATTCAATACCACAAGAGGCAAAACCTTGTATAAACATTTTTAGATCTAAAAGCAGTTGCCTAACTATGACTTTCCAATGAAATAACTCAAGAGTGTTGGAACATTGAGTAATGATTTATAAAGATATAATATTAAAATTTGGCTTTGTGAGTTATTTTAAAAAGCCCCTGAGCATGATATTATCACCAAACCTTATGGTTTATGGTATGCTACAAAAAAGAATGTAAAAAGAAAGTCCAAATTTCCAATTTATATTGGACTTAATTTATTTAAAAACTATATGTTAGAGCAATACTTTGTTCCCATGTACCCTTCACTACATATTCAGTAATTTTGGTAACGATATTGAGTCAGCTAGTTGAACAAATTAAAATGTTTTGGTTCACCTTGAAAGCAGTTGTATTAATTAATTGAGCTGATTTGTTTAAATGGTCTCTCTCTTCTATCATCTTCAGGTTTGGTGTAAATACAATAATTGCATTTGAGCTATGTATGTGCATTATAATTGACCTATTAATAACCATATCAAGATGTCAGCTTGTGTACAGCTCCTAAAATGTAACAGAAATAACTAGGAGATAGAGCATATCTGTGTCAAGAATAACCTGTATGCCACTGATTACAATTTAATCCTGTGCATGTCATCTCATCAAGGTTACAGACAATGAAAGCTCAGATCAACATAATGAAATCACACATAAGCCGGATAGTGAATTACTTTAACAGACGATTCAAATATTATTCCAAATGGCTTGTGGTTCAAAATCTCTATAAATTTCTTCTTACCCTCTGAGCTATATTTATTATTGATGTCTACAAAAAATGAGATCAAGGAAGGAACTGCATTGCCCTCTGCTGTAGAAATAGGAATACTCCATCCATTATTATTAGATTGTCTCTAAACCTAAAAAGCAAACCAATAAGTTCTATAAGATCTATAAGATGGTGGCTTAGAAGGTGGCTGAATTCATAGAATACAAGCAGTTCTTTGATTCATGACGGACAGATGAGGGCATATAAATTGTTGTATCGATTTAATTCTGTTGAAGAGCTGGAAATCCTTATAGCTATGAAGCAGAAGGATCTGGGGCATATAAGTTCACTCCAAGGTCAGTTCACAGAAGTTTCAATCAATTTCTATTTTTACCAATTAACTTATTATATTGAGAAATAGGTATGCCACAAGGCTCTACACTTCATTTACTGCAGTGGTTCCCAAACTGGTGGGCTCAATGGTATTCCAGGGGGGCGCTGGCCCTCATTCTTAACCTGTGTTTGAAAAGGGATGTGGGGCTCAATAATGTTCCTAAATAGAGGGGCCTTGCAAGGAAAGTTTGGGAACCACTGATCTACTGTAATTGGGTAATAGAATGCCGGCTGATATTGTACAGGTACTAGAATCAACCAATGACAATGGTCATGTCAATTATATCTTTGCTTTTACTTTTAACAAAGGACATAGGTCCTAAACAATGACTGTGACTAACAATTGAACAAAAACAGTTTTAAACTGAAAAAGACTGGATTAGGATACACAAGGATACACCATCAGACTGATGCTCCAGTAAGGTGACTTGGTAGTGGCTAAGGCGCATTATTTAGACGCACCTGCACCAGTCCCTTTGTCCCCAGTGTATTGTCTCCACAGTTGCGCATTGGCGGTTTACCACGTTTTCTGAGCTGGGCCACAATCCTCATCGCAAATGCGCACCCGCACCGACCACGTCCATTGATTTCATTGGATCATAAGCGGGTTTGCAGCGTTTTTTAGTGAATTGATAGCAATGGACTAAAATAAATAACACATAGAAACCCCACGGGGAAACCACGCTTATCCAGACAGAAAAGACATGCTTACTGCATTGTGTTTTCTGGTCCACAGTAGTGGAGCTTCAAGAAACAATTCTCATTAAGGCTCAGGGTATTGTTGCAATGCACAACCATTAATTACGATTCTGGGTTGACTAAATAGATGTGTAAAGACACAGGTATCAGACGTCAGAGGCGGCAGTAATGCGCAAACACGAAACTTTATTGAACCGTGAGCCTGTAAAGGGCACAACTGTGTATAACCAGTCTTTGATAACAGTCCAGACAAGGGTCCTCAATAAGGTGGCAGCGCAAACAAGCAGCTCCTCACCCCAGGATGGGCCTGCATGTGGCCACTGTATGCTGTGACTTGCAGGAGTAGTGGGCACTCCTGGAGGGTCTACGCAGCTGTTCAGGTGTGACCCAAGGCAGGCCAGGTGTCCACCCCACCGGAACGGCAGTACGGGTCACAGGTGGCTGGCATGGCAGCGTGTAGTGCGGCTGGCAGCAGAGGATTGCGCGTGCTATTAGGGAGCCCCCCCCTAAGTACTCAGGGAGCCCCAGGGCATACTGGTCCTGCAACTAAAAGGGGTCCTCGTCCGCACTAGACAACTCCCTGCCACTACAGATGCTTCTACCTGATGTAACCTGTATAGCACTGCTGGATCTCTGCTGGATCTCTTCTGGGGTAATTTTTTTACGTAAATAGAGGATATCTTTTCATGTATTTAGTTATGTGAACGTCTCCCATTGCATCATGGAAAGTACATGTTTGAAGTTGTTGCAAGCAACTATGAAGAGGGCTGCCATCTTTTTTTTTGTTTGCCTAAACATTTTTTATTCAAGTTTTGCAATTTAACACAATAAGAACCAAAACACATATACAACAAGAGAAAAAGAAGAGAAAACAAAGATAGCACCTGGAGCATGTATAACAATGGAATCACCAATGTGTCTCAGTCTAGCATGGATAACTGTTCTCATACATAATAGATAAAATATGGATCGAAATAAAGGCAAGGTTAGGTCCCAGTTTGTCAAAAAAATACTTCAAGAAATTTTTAAAACCCAAAGCTAGTGGTGCTTACAAAGCACTAATATACATACAAGTGAGTAAGAATAAAATCACAGTAGACCAGAGTCCTCTTTGCATACTTTGGCAAAATTAAATTTTTCTGGCTGTTGTCACAGCTGGTGTGAATGAAATAATTAATGTGTGTGTTTTTAACATGACAATACCTGTTTGAATGAAATACTTTTGCAAAGTAAACATTTTCTGGCCCTTGGCACAGCATTTTGTAACGTCACACATTCATTTGTATGATATTGACATTACTTATTTAAACAAGATGTATTTGCAAAATGCAATATCTCTTACTCTTTGGGAAAAGATGTGTCTCTCCATGATAGAGGCCTCAGAGACCTCTATACACATTTTAAAAGGTGTGGGGGGAGGCAAAGTAAAGGTGGGCATACATGGTTGATACCTGTTAGATCGACCAGCGATCGATCACAACGTTGATCGTAGTGTTCAGCGAGAATATTTAAAATTCGAACATATTCGCTGAATATCCGTCATTCGAAAATTCGCAATGGCGGGTATTTGTCAAATTATGCTTCAACATTGTTTACAGGCATACATTGCACATATTTGTGTGCATTGCGTATGGATATGCGCAATACACACAGTGCTCATGCTGGCTAAGATTAGAGAATGATGAAAAGAGGCCTTCCATTGCGCAGACGGGCGCACACAATGGAAGGCAATAGAATACAGTCGAATAAAATTTTATGAATTTTGAATTTCGAATATGCCACTCAACACTTATCGTGACATCAATAACCTGCTTTCGTTTCATCACCATCCAAAGTAATTGGATCACACAAGGATTTACCAACATGTTGGTTCCATGTTAAATCATTCACACTCGGAAAAAGCTTTTTTTGTTTGATCGCAAGGAACGTGCATGGAGATCGTTCATTCTGGAATCGAACAAAAAATCTACCAATCAATGGCTAGCTTAAGTTTTAATGAACCATTAAAGGTTTTTTTCCCTTACAAGTGATGAGTAGAGATGGTGGATTTGTTTTCAGAAATTCGACCATTTCAACTGAGCCTCAACTGAGCCCCTGAGCATGTTATCATCACCAAACTTTCTGGAGATGTAAAGAAGGGTTGAGGATCAAAATTTGACTTCGAATTCAAACCTAATTAATACACAAACTACACATTCTAGAGCAAAACTTGTTTCCACAACCCTTCTCTACATCTCCAGCAATTTTTGGATACCATGTTCAGGGGCTTTGCAATAAGCTTACAGTTGAAGTTAGCTAGCAGCATAGACATTCACATGAAAATCTTTCACATGCAAATTTTCCAAATAAGTTTTGCATGAAAATTTTCAAATCATTTCCACATGCAAATATTTCAAACAAATATTTCAAAATGAATATTGCATATATCGGCATGGCGAAAAGTCAAATTTAACTATCCCTAGTACTAAGGTGAAGTTCAGTACTTGGTTGGATGTAAAGAGGTGCAATGCCTGAGGTGTAAACATGTGTCAGTTCTATAAGGTGCATACTACCAAGAATATTACATTGGTTGGTACTAGCTTCCAAATGAACCTCCCTAGCGGTTGAGACGAACCCTGTTCGTTCGCTGAACAGGGTCCTCTCAACCGCAGGGGAAGCCGCCGGCGGGGAGACCCTATGCCTCCCCGGAAAGCTGCAGCGATTGTCTTCATCGCTGCAGCATTTACGGGTTTGCGGCACTGCCCCGATCGCGTCACGGTGACCTCCATGTTAATGGAGGAGCGCCGGCTTTCCCTCTCACGCAGTTGTTGTCAGTAATGATAGCAGCTGCGTGAAGAGCTCCGGCGAGATGCCGGAAATGACAGGCAGTGTAATTGTAAACGGCGCAATACAGGCGGTGCGCTAGGAAGGTTAAATTGCAGCACATTCAATGTAGTTTTAACTACTTGCATGTGATGTCAGCTCCAGTTTGTGGGGTACACTAATTAAGCAAGATAGTAAAGCATTTGTTGTTCTAATGTTCTTTAGCTGCCCACCCAGCCAATCTTGACAAATATTTTTTTATTTTTCATAAAGGAGATGCTTCTCTTAATGTAGAAAAAGAGTCTGAGAATGAAAGCGGTTCTATACTCAAAAAAACAAAAAGGACACATACAATACATTAACATAATACTCATCTTTTAGTAGTTTATTTCTGGGAAATTGCTACACAGAAAAAAAGTACTTACCTTCCTCATTCCCGGCATCAACATGTTTAGTACTGGCAAAGAGAAGCTGATTCCGCCCATGTCATTTTACAAAATGGCCACTAAATGGAGCTGCTTTCATTACATTACATCCCACAAACGTGACACTACTATCAAAATCCCACAGGACTGAGCTCTTGTGACACATGCCTCCCAAAGCCCTTGTGGTGAGTATTTTCCAATCACACGCAACATCACACAGTGGGAGGGGCGATCCCAGAAAGGAGAATATATATACCTATTGAAAATACATGGCATAAACACATCATAAAGGGCCTAATCCCACCTTTAATAACATGTTATGTAAATATTTCATGTTATAGTATCCAACACATCACACCAACCATTCCTTAATAATCGGGACATACAAACTATGCATGCAATACATAAATTCATTGTTTAGTTTGAAGCAAGATGTTGTGAATATTTTATCAACACTTGTAATCAAACCATCCTAACATATCATGTTCTTAGCAACAAAGTAACTCACAAACTTATCCAGAAAAGGGAGAGGGTGGGTGGTTGATTCTTTTTACAAAAAAGCCCTTTATTCCTCCCCTCCTTGCTTATTTAACAAACCTCCTTGGCACCTCCCTAAGGGCATTTTTTTCCCACTTAGGCGAGCACTCGCGATTTTAATCGGGTGCAGCGATCGTGGACGAGCGCACCCATTCATTTGAATGGTTTCATCCCCACTGCCGCGATCAGACAAGGTCAGGGCCCATTCTGCATGCGATCTATAACGCAGCTTACTGCGGGCGGTCCCCATCCCCATTCGTTCTCCATTTCTTTCTCAAGTGGAGACATTGCCTAAGGGTGTGCGGCCGCCTACTTTCATGTCTATGGGCTTGTCCCCACTCAAGCAGATGGCCGTGGTCTGAAACTGCGGCCAATCGCGCCCATGGACATTAATGGACACGGTCAAAAATCTATTGTAGACATGATTTTTAACCACGTCCATTCATTCTCTATGGACACGATCCAGGGCTGCATTGGCTGCATTGAAATGAATGGTAAAAAAAAAAAAACGCGATGACGGCTGCCAATGTGGGGACAAGCCCTAATTACTGTAATAATGCCATACCTTTTGTTTAATAAAGACCTTTATTCTACTCCTGACACCAACCCCACCTATGCCACCAGCTCGGTTGGCTCACTTAGTATCTTTACCACCAACCCAAATGAGAAACACAATTATAACTTTTTGGGACTCCACCAATCTTAATCTTCCTCAATGCAAGAACAACAATTATTGTTATTATATTCAGTGAAATATAATTACATGGGAAGTTGCAGAAATATCAAAGCATATCACAAGAATATTACTTCTGAGTATGTAGACATACCGTACATCAGTGCATTAGCAAGTTCTGATTACTCCAATCAAGTTTAAGTGTGAAATGAATGCCTCAGAGACTACAGCTAATGGCGATTCTTATCTTACAACATCATTGGAGCTTAAACACCCAGAAGAACCTTGGTGTCCTCATCTTTCACTAATGACTGCTTTAGCACAGGCAATATGCTTATGTCTGTATTAGATTTTATCATCAAGATTAAGCCTGAAATCTTTATGTTACATTAAATAAATTGAAGATAACCATTGCACTGCACACCTCACTTTAGTTAGGCTCACTTAATTGCATAATGGGCTATTATAGTAGAAAGGCTACATTTTACTATACACATTTCATGTAGTAGACACAACTTCCCTATCTATGTGAATTATTTTCCTCTTGTGGTCAGAAAGGGTTAAATTGCTGTTGGGAATCAAATTATATCAGTAGGCTCAACAGCCTTTAAAAGCCCAGCCTACCTCCTTATGTATAAAAAGGAAAGAAATCGAAGTTTTCCAGAATCTCTTTGCTCCTTCTCCCATTTAACACAGATCCATCTGAGCACCGGTAAGTTCCTATTACCATAGTGTCCATCTGGAGAGAATCGCTCAGTGCACAGAGCTTTACACAATGATAAGGATATTTCTTTTCAGCAATGTGACTGTGTATTTTCTCAATCGCATTGAACTAAAAATAACTGTCACTCTATAGTTAATAAATAATTTAATAAATAACTTTATAATTATAATTATGGTGGATAACAGCTTATTCTGCTCTTTAAAGCTCTGTGAATTGAGCATCAGAACTAATCTTTAAAATGTGTTTTTTTCTATTTGTTTACTATTTTGCATTATTTTCATAAAATGTACATAAACTTACTTTAAGCAAAGTGATTAAAATTAAGTAAAAAGTACAGGAATCAAACAAAAACATGTGTACAGTGGTGTCACTGTCAAACCCTGGTGAATGCTGCACCCAGAAAAAGCCATGGCAAGTTTAAAAAGGACTCAGAACTGTCATTCATTCTCAAGGTAGAAGGTAAGAATTTTTTGTGCATCTTATGGGATAATTCACGGTTGATAGGAAACACAACATTTCCAGTGACCAGATGAGATGGTTGCCCATTAGGATTGCATGGAGTCAGTATCTGACAAGTGCCCCCACAGCGGTGGGGCTGCGGTTTCAGCCATTTGCCAACTGTCAGTCACCCTTAAGCCGAGCAGGTGAAGTAGCCCTTAAACATACCAAAAAAAACAACAACACCCATTCCTGAAATATGTTTGTAATGCGGTCAGCCGTGTTTGAGTTTTTATTCCTTCATTGCATTGTTGCATGGTGTATTCTAATGCCTGTAATGGATTTATGATTCAAATGTTAATTAATATTATTTGTTTTTATTTGCCATGCTTCTAATTATATTTCCTCATATTAAGACTAAGTGGCTGAGGTGGAGATAAAGTATAAAAGTGCATGGAGTATGTGTGTAACCTTTTTTCTGTACAGCTTAGTCTGCATGTATACAGGCAGAAAATATATAGGCATCACATAAATAAAAAGAAATTGCTATGCAATACATTTTATAGTAATAGAGGTTATATTATTGTTGTATATTCTAATATAATTACACAAGCTTTTAGCTTTGTCTGATGCTTATGAAGCAATACGGCAATAAGACAGACAGATGTCATCCGTGGTGGGTGAGAGCCATATACCCTGTTGGGTACTCCATGTGCTTTCAGTGTGAATACAAATTTGCTCTCATGACCTTTCCATCTAAGATTTCTTGGATAGCAAACTGCTTTTTTATCCGGCTCTACAGTTCCTACTCAGGAAATCTATAACTCACCCCTTATGAGGCAAAACCTATGGCTCTGCATTGTCGAGGAAGAACACAGTCTAACGCACTAGAAGTGCTGGGTTCAAGCATGGCAATAGGGTGAACTATTTGCCTACTATTCGTTAATATAGGTGTCCAAACCTCAGAATAAGAGGGCATCTCTTGTGCACCGCCCACTTCATGCCCCCTCACAGATTTTCTTTTGGAGTTAGGTCTGGACATTGACTGGCCCTTTTCAAAACTTTAATCCAGTCTTTTGATGATTTGGATGCTTGGGGACAAAATTAACTGCTAGGAGCTGTTTTTAATTGTGTACCCAGTGGTTCCCAAACTCGTGGGGGGGGCGCAAAGGTATTCCAGGGGGGGTGCTGGCCCACATTCTTAACCTGTGTTTGTTGTTCAGGTACTCAAAAGGGGCCAAAAACTAGCTATGTGTACCTGAATTATTGTTGCAAAGCTTATATTCAGATAGTTGTTAGTACACATATGAGCTTTCTAACCATAATGCAGGTATGCAGAGCTAGTTTTGGCCCCTTTTGAGTACCTGAGTACCACTTATGTGCACCCCTGTCCATAGTCATATTATATCAATCAGTCCAGGGAACACTACCACGGTCAAGCTCATTCTTTTTTTATTTAAGGCTAATAGTGTTGAGCTTGAATATTTTCGAATATTCACAATATTCTGCATTGGGATGCTTATGACCATAGATTGTGAATATATATTTGCGATGTGAAAATAAATAGCACATGTGACCATTCATTTTGATAGTAATCAGGAGGTAATTATAATTGCGAATATATTTTCGCAATGCGATATTGCAAATATCGAATCGAATATTAGTAGAATTATTTGCAAAATATCCCAAATTGTAATATTGCCTATGCAGCTCATCACTAAAGGCTAGTTGCTGACGGTTCATGATGAAGCAGGGTTCTGTGTTCAGGTCTGATTCCTGCATACATGATCTAAGGTGATCAATTTTAATTAAAGAATTGAGCATACTTACATACTTAATGCAATGAAATTTACTTAATTTTCAATCACATTTATTATGTAATTATATTGTGAACACACAGAAACAGTTCTAAAGTACTTAAAAAATAATGTAAGAGCAAACATATCTAAAAGAGAAAATACACAGATATCATATTACATTTAAAAACATAGAGGGGTCTGAAACTCACATTGTAGGTGCATTTCCACTGTGAGAGACAGCATTTAAAAAAAATCAGGAAATCACATTGTATGATTTGTAAAGAATGTATTTGTATTGCACTGCTGCATATAAGTATTTAAATACCTGGCAATTAGCAAAAAGACTGTCTGTCAAAGACCTGTTACTCTGCCTTTAAAAAGTCCACATGTACTCCACTCATTTGTCTAAATTAGTAGCACCTAGTGATGGCCGGACTGTCCGCAAGGCAGACAGTTCCCGGCCCATGTTCGACCCGTCCTGTTCACCGGCAGGAAGAAGGTAACTATTCTTCTGCTAGCCAGATCAGGAGCACAAAGATCAGTTCTGCTGATCAGTTCGGCCAATTCTTTCAGGTGAGACCACAGAGAGAAGCCGGTCTCTCTTGAAAGAAAACCGGCTGAAACCGGAAGTGACTTCCCATTTTTCCGTTTCAAATTCCCTGCAAACCGGCTGGAAATTTGAATCTTCCCGCTTACAGGCCGATGTTGGACTTTTTTAAGAGTCCGATCCGCCTGTTTGCAGACAGACCTGGCCGAAGTTTGGCCATCACTAGTAGCACCTGTATAAGCTCTTTAAAGACACCTGTCCACCCCTCAGTCAGTCAGTCAGACTCCAACTTCTATTATGGGTAACACCAAAGTGCTGTCAAAAGACACCAGAGACAAAACTGTGGACCTACACAAGGCTGGAAAGGGCTGTGGTGCCATTGCTAAGCAGCTTAGTGAAAATTGTTAGAGGCTAAAGACGACTGACAGTTTCCCTCCGACTGGGACTCCATGCAAGATCTCACCTCGTGGGGTATCACTGATGATAAGAAAGGTGAGGAATCAGCCCAGAACTGCATGGGAGGAGCTGGTAAATGGCATGAAGAGAGCTGGGACCACAGTTTCAAAGGTCACTTTCCGTAGAAGACTACACTGTCATGGTTTTAAATCATGCATTTCAGGAAAGGTTTCCCTGCTCAAGTCATTACATGTCCAGGCCTGTCTGAAGTTTGCCAATGACCATCCAGAGGAGGCATGGGAGAAAGTAGAACTTTTGAGTTGCATACCAAGAACACCATACCATGAGTTGCATACCAAGAACACCATTGAAGGATGAGTTGCATACCAAGAACACCATGCCTACTGTGAAGCATGGGGGTGGTAACATCAGGCTTTTGGGGGTGCTTTTCTGGAAAGGGGACAGGATTAATGCATTGTGTTAAGGAGAGGCTAAATAGGGCATTGAAAATGGTTGGGTCTTCCAACATGACAATGACCCGAAGCACAGCCTTGATAACTAATGAGTGGCTCCATAAGCAGCATATCAAGGTTCTGGAGTGGCCTAGCCAGTCTCCCAATCTAAAATCCAATAGAAAGTCTTTGGGGGAAGCTGAAACTTCGTGTTGCTCAGCGACAGCCCAGAAATCTGACAAATCTAGAGGAGATCTTTGTGAAGGAACAGGCCAAAATCCCTGCTGCAGTGTGCGCAAACCGGGTCAAGAAATACAAGAAACGTTTGACCTCTGTAATTGCAAACAAAGGCATCTGGACCAAATATTATCACTGATTCTCTCAGTTCAAATACTTATGTGCAGCAGTGCAATACAAATGCATTCTTTACAAATTGTACAATGTAATTTCCTGAATTTTTTTTAAAGCTGTCTCACAATGGGAATGCATCTACAATGTGAATTTCAGACCCCTCCATGATTTCTAAAAATCGCAGGGTGTTCAAATACTTATGTTCATCACTGTATGTAAGTCTGTATAACCAAGACAAGATAATGGGGGTACAATCTCCATAAATGTTTCTAAAATATATATAATAATGTGCCAACGATCTCCCGCGGTCTCCGCGCTGCGATTAGACTCACGGCTGATCAGTAATGTGTGGAACATACCCTTAGTGTGTCCATCTGCTCTTGCTCTGGTCCCTCTGTCAAATTTAAGAACTTATTGTGGCCCACAATTCAAAAGGTTTGCCCACCCCTGTTCTAGTAAGAGGCACTTAGCACCACCTTAAATCAGTTCCCTATTTCTCCCAATTTAATAATGGGGTTTTTCCAAATCAGTGCAAAGCATGCAATATTTATCCATTATAGATCATACTTAGGACATCTTCTCGTCTTAATGAGAACCACTCATCTTAATGAGTGGTTTGCTATTGTGGAGTCTACTGTGCATTTCACTAATGTGATTATTTCAGCAATCGTCCCCATGCTTCTTCCATTAGTCCCGTCATTCACCAAGGTTTGATAAATACTAACAGGACAAAAGCACAGCAAATCCACAAACAACAATAACAATGAAATAAAATCTGTGTGATAGGCTAAAATATTGAGCATGGACATGACATACCCTATAATTAAATGTACATTATCTCTAACTAATAAACATGATGGATTCATGCAGCAGCAGTGCACCATGTTCTTTTCTGCAGGTACCTCTGGGAGGAAAAAAGCTATTTTGGAAACTATTATCTTTTGTATTTGTGGCTGAAGATGAGTTACTGGAAGAGAGAGAAAGACGTGTACAGCAAAGAATCACATTAGACATCCTTTAAGTAGCAGTCAGACAGCTTGAGTCTGTGTGCCCGAGGCATATCTGTGAAGTCATTGCGTCTGGATCATGAATAGAGAGATATCTCTGTCAAGTTTTATCAAATGGAAACCAACCCAATGAGCCAGTATGTATGTCAATGGTGTATTTCTAGAAGAGGCGTTCACATCGCACATCAGTAGAATTAAACCCTAAAAACAGATCTAAGGATGTGTGGCTTTCGGTTGTTTCTTGGAGTAGGAAATCTGAGAGTGATTATATCTGAAACATACCCAATGTTCTGTCTAAGAGTCAGAGAATGGCAAATTCTATTTAATTTTTTACATTTTTACATGAAAACCACCAACTTTTACAACTTAAGCAGTTTTAAACAAAAAAAAAAAAAAACACAAATTACTCACCTGTCAGCAATTCACATTTTGGGAAAACTGCTATACACAAAAAAAAATTCATACTTAGCTTCCTCACATTTTCATTCTTGGCCCAGCATCTCAACTATTGGCAAGCCAAAGCCACTTCTGGATACACAGCTCTCATCACAGCAGCAGACACCAACCCCACCCCCCGAACTCCTACTGAGACAATCCTCTTTCTACTTTGCCGGAGAGCAAAGGTGTTGGGGGGGGGCTGGGTTGTCGGCTGCAGTGATAAGTAGTGTGCACCCATGCAGCTGTCGGCTGGGTGATGAGAGGTGAGGAGTTTCTCTCTCTCCCCTCATCACCCATCACAAAGTCTTGCAGATGTGACGCTGACGTCACAATCCCATGGGACTGGGAAGGTGTGACTTCCTATAGCCACAAGGACACTGGGGACAGATATCCCATACAGTTTTTTCATTTTCCATCATGGATCTCCACCTTGATATTGTGGTGTGACCTACGAAGTGGTAGGTCCGCTTTAACTTTACATATTGAGCTGCCTGTTAGTCCTCTAATAACAGTAGAACCATATGCTTAAATCTGTTAAAGGCAGTGTTATCTGGGGATCTGATGCTATGTTGAGATCTGGTACTATCTGGAGACCTGGTACTATCTGGAGACCTGGTACTATTTGAAGATCTAGTCTTATCTGGTGATGTGGTGCTATCTGGAGATGTGGTGCTTTTTGGAGAGGTGGTGATTTCTGGAAATGATGTTATCTGGATATCTATTGTTATCTGGAGATATATGAAGATCTGGAGCTGTCTGGAGATGTGGTGTTCTCTGGAGATCTGGTGTAACCTGGAGAGCTGGTGTTCTCTAGAGATCTAGTGTTGTATGGAGATATCTGGACATCTGGTGTTATCCTGAGAACTGGTGCTGTCTGGATAACTAGTACTATCTGGGGATCTAGTGCCTCCTTATAAGTTGACTCCTTATATATATATATAAGGAGAATATATATATATACTAGACATTATAAGCCCGTTAAATTAACAGGCGCTAGTAATGCCGTTAGTTTTAATGGGGACCGGCGTCCCCATTGAAACTAACGACCGGCACACAAAGGGTGCCCACTGATGCTGTTAGCTCTGGAGAGCAGCGTGATGACGTCATCACGCTGCACTTCAGAGCTGATCTGAGTTGATGAAATATTTCATTCATTCGGATCTAGGATGTCTTATTTTGTGTTCCCTTTTTTTAAGCAGTTTATTATTATGAAAATGCTGTATTTAAAAAAAATCCACCAAGTAGCCATGTTTAAACTAATATTTAGAGACATTCTGGTTTTTATTCTTGCCTCAAATCTTTCTTCTTGTAGCACTAACACCCGCGGGTGCTGCTGTATATGTGTACCTTCGGGTCTTTTCCTCCGGCAGCTTCAGGCGATTCACCTCCCCTGAACCCCAGCCCGACACACCAAGAAGAGAGAGGGTGAGGTAAATAACAATTTATTGGGGACCAAGAGCGTTGCACAAACGCGGGCAGATAAACAACAAACAGAGCAGAGCGAAGATCAGCAGATTAACAGTTAACCATACCAGAAAAATTCTTAGTACTGTGCTAACTTCAATGAGCCCACTGGCTGACTACCCCAATACCAATAAAGACAGTAAGGTAACTCTAATGGAGACAGTTATAATAAACACCCCCTTAGCTGGCCAGCTAGGTTCTTTGACTATACCGTCCTGTACCAACGTTGGGGCCCTTGCAGGAATAATAGAGAGCACTCCGGCTCTATTTGTAATCCAAACGGTAACAAAGATGAGAGTACTTAGCTGAGTATGCGGCCGCGTGCAGGATCGGCTGCGATAAGTGGCGCCAAAGCGATCGTGACAGTACGGTCTCTACCGATCCGAGTCCCGTTCTGTTATATTCAGGGGTGCACATAACTCATCTGAGGAGCTCACTAAAAAAAGTTATGTGTACCCCTGGTTATAGTCAACCAATAATATAATGGACTCTGGAAGATGATAACAACAGCACTGAAAAACTGGTTGAAAAAGCGCAACTCAAATGAATAATAAGTTTACTGTTTTGTGTGGCAAAGGATTTGTACATTTGTTTAGTGACACAACCAATAGTTACTTCCTGATTGTGGTTTCCTTCTTCCTGGATAATGTTTTATTTTTCGTGATGATGCCAATTTATGGTACAATCAGCAGGTTGGAAAGTTAGAAGTGACTAAATTGACTTGTGAACCAACAGTGAAATGTGTTCGCTTTGCCCAATGTGTAAATCAGAATTACAGAATACAAATACAATAGTACACACCTGTATATGTTTCCAATGCTGGACATATGAAGATATATATCCTATTTGTTAATAGCAGCCAGCCAGAACTCATCTCAACTGCTGGATCTCACTGCCAGCCTACTCACCGAGCAGAACCATTTAAATTGCTTAATGATCATGTGTATCCTGAAGGTGGTAGTGTTCCTCTGTTTAATACTATACAATACATTTGCAGTATTAAAAAATAGTAAGTACCGTATATTTTGTGTGTCACAAACTTTTGTGACCATCTATCCTAACACTAGTTATAAATACAAGTAAGTGGCTCAGATGATCTGTCCTTTATTTTCCTCATTTAGATGCATGACATATGTAATTCTAATATTGTTTATTACTAATTTAAATCTATTTAATTTTGCACATAGACCCTGATGAAGCGGCTATCCACGAAATGCGGATGTATATGGAACTTTTTATATAGTGCTGTGTTTGGAAATGTGCATATGGTGAAAACCTGTACTTGAAGTTTTACAGATCAATTACCGTACTTCTACACACTGTTGCCCCATAAAGTCCAGGTGGCCCTTAGGGAGATTACTAGAACACTGTTTTCCTCTTTCCTTCTAGTTGAAAATTGGATGTTGGCAAGGACATATAACTTTAGGGTGGATTATCATCTATATAAGTATATTTTGTGTGTATTTTTCAGTCTTTAGTATAAAGCAGAGTTGTTTTTTTAATTTAACTGTGTGCCAACTAAAAGCCTTGCATGTTATGCACCTACACTTCTGCCTCTTATAAGAAGGAATTATTCATGAAAAATGATGGTGACCTTTTGGCTTCAACAAATAAATAGTTTTGTTCCATTTACAGACAATGGAAGATATTATAATTCTAATACTATATTATGCTATTTTGCAGGTTGGCATGAGACTCACGTATCTGACTGTCAGCATCTTTCTTTTCCTGCTGAATATAAATAACTGTTGCGCCCGCATTAAATCACGGGGCAGCAAGACCAATGTCCCCAAAAAACCCTACTCAAGTATACCCAAAACCAACCAAGGAGCTCCAGCCAAGCAAGGCCAACTTTTCTTTAAGGGAAGTCCTCCTACTATACAGCTGAACCAGACAGATGAATTTGAAGTCTATGCAGCCAACTTCTCCATGTTCCCCAGTGCTCTCTTCTACACACGACCCAGTACAGATAATGATGTTGGGGAGTTCCTGACCGCATGTATGAACACCACCCTGGAAGCAGATGTAAACAGAGTGCAACTGTTAAAGCTGCACAGCAGCGGAGAGGTCCATATGAGAGTGTTGACACATGTGATAGAAGTTCTGTGCTTAGACAATTATCAAAGACTGCACAGTAGCGCTCACCTACTTCCTGGAGGTTTATGGGAAGTATTTTTAACTAGTGTGATATCATTGATTCTGAAATGGCTGGCCTGAAACAGTTTTCACTGTTGTTTGGTTGCAGTATTTATTTTAAAGAATGACCACAAGGGCAAATTTGGGTTTTTAATCATTTTGGGTCACCAATATTTTCATTTTGCGATGGAATTAGAGATGAGTAATTCTGTCTTTCCCCCTTTTCAGCAGTCATCAGTGGCAGTCGAATATTTCTCTCTGGCTTATTTTCTTAAATAAAAGGTACCTTGTAAAGGTGTAACCTAGGGCCCTTGATGGAGTTTGGATATAGCACCCAAGTTGATCATCATCAGCTAAAGATGTTCATATCCAAATGCCAAAAGCTGTGGTACATGTGACCCATATCTGTGTTTGGTACATAAAAACAATTGGTACAAAGCAACATATATTGTAAAAGGAAAATAGTTAAACATACAAGAATAAAATTTTTAAAAAGCAGCTATTGTCATTCTTTCTAAATTATTCTGTAATAAATATTTCTATGGTTGATAAAAGTCCATATGATAAATTCTAAATGGGAACCAAAACAACCAGCATAAGTTACTATACTGAATAGTTGACCTACACTTGAGAGACAGTACCAAATAACAATGTCTATTAGGCTGAGATCAGATATAAGCAATGAGACAACATTTATTTTAATGGAATGCCTACTGCGTTGGATGAAAAATATGCCTCTGCACATTGTGGAGCATTAGCTCCTCACTATAATACATTGTATGTCTGCAATGTGATTTGTGATGGGCTGAACCACACAAGGTGTTCATTCAAAATAAATTCTAAGAAATCAACAACACATGTTCTACTGTGTCCTATTTGTAAAGGTACATCGGTAGCATGGGGATTTTTAAGGCATTCATAAATCACAATATCAATTGTAATCATTATTCTTCTATGTATAAAGGTATCAACAAAAAATAAAAGTCAGCAAACAAAGGCTGTACATAAACAAACAAGGCTGTACATAAGACTTCAAGTATAATAAAGTTCATACTCTTGACATGTTTCGCTTAATGCTTCATCAGGAGTTATATATACTTTATATAATTTTCTTAAATCTGCAGGAATCTGAAAATAATAGACACATATAAGTGGTTTGAACTAAAAAGGTTAGTCTAAATGACCCCTGGAACCCCTGGAGTGTTTTTACTATAACAACAAGTAATTCTCAATGGTAATTATACTCATACTCATTTAGACTATTTTTTTTAGTTCAAACCACTTATATGTGTCTATTATTTTCAGATTTCTGCAGATTTAAGAAGATTATATAAAGTATATATAACTCCTGATGAAGCATTAAGCGAAACATGTCGAGAGTATGAACTTTATTATACTTGAAGTCTTATGTACAGCCTTGTTTGTTTATGTACAGCCTGTGTTTGCTGACTTATATATTTTTTTATATCTTTATACATAGAAGAATAAATGATTACACATTATTGATATTGTGATTTATGAATGCCTTTAAAATCCCCATGCTACCGATGTACCTATACAAATAGGACACGGTAGAACATGTGTTGATTTCTTGGAATTGTTTTGTTGGGATGTGGCATCCCTTTTGGATCGAGAGTCACTACTAGTTTTATGCAACATTCAAAATAAATGATACCACATCGCAGGTGTCTCTGCTATTCTATGGAGTGCTGGTACATGCGTAGTATAATGTGCAGTTCTACAAAAATATGTGTGATTCCGATCCTTAAATGTTTGCATGATTGTTGTCATAGTAGAGGACATGTACTGTGTTACTCCTCAGTATTTACTAAATCCATTTGATATTATTTAAGGATATTATTACTTGCAATTGTAACTCCCTTGCACTTAAATATAAAATAAAATGACTGTAAGACAATGTATGGTAAATACCCTAAACAAAGAAGTTATTGAAGTTATGAATTAAATAAATTCTACAACAAGAAAACCTAGAAAATACCATTAACAGTACACACAGCAGACCTCTGGTCACACTTATCTGCTTTAAATATATCTATTAGATCTGTTGATTAAAGCTGGGAACACATGCATAGATATGGGCCAGATCAAAAACATGGATATCGGACATGATCATAAATCACGGTCGATGTCCATTGCTTTGCATGGGTCCTGCAGGTTAACCATGCAAAGCATCATCGGAGCTGCGCCTTCAGCTCCTTCAATGTTGGGCAGCAGCGCA
Organism: Ptychadena robeensis; assembly: GCA_036250615.1. Lineage (NCBI taxonomy): Eukaryota > Metazoa > Chordata > Amphibia > Anura > Ptychadenidae > Ptychadena > Ptychadena robeensis. The sequence continues at coordinate 117,544,003 of CM070034.1, forward strand.
ATGACGTCACACTGCTAGCAGGAACCTCTAGCAGCTCGTATATCGAGCCATGTGTTCCCGGCTTTACAGGCCAACAGATACACAACCAGGCAGATAACCATATAACATTGACTGAGGGGGCTTCATTTGTCTTCGATTGAACAGGGAACCAACATGTTGGATAAGGCTCCCCAACTAAATTATTGAATGGGAATCGATTGCGAAAAGAGGTGTGCATTAATTCACCGACCAATAACAGCGCTTGAGCTTTCAATGATCCAATGCGTATTGACCAGTGTATGGGGACCCTCAGACCTGTCACACTGTTAGTGCGTAAAAATAAACAGATCTAGTAGCAGGATCAGAAGGTAATACAGCACAGTTTATAGGAAGGACACAGAAAAACAAAGACTACTGTGACTATTATGGTGACAGACTGGATAATTAATGAGTTGGGGATATTTTTGTCCATACTTACACTTTAAAGGGGGTTTGAAATTTCAGCACCAATAGTCTTCCTTTGAGATAAATAGCCACATGGGCATCACCAGTCTGTACAGAAAATGCATTTCCATTATGACCAGAAGGTGTGGCAAAATCCTTGAACATACCCATCATGAAATAAGTGAGCTACCTTAGTTGGCCTCAATAAATGAACATTGAGTGCCAAGCATAAAGCATGAGAAATGTCCAAATACCTTCCTGAAACATTATACTTGTTCTGGATCAGTGATTCAGAAAGATTTGAAGCCTAAACATCAACATGACAAACATATAACTTGTATTTTTAGATGACAACCCACTTAAAACTGTAATGACAGGTACATGTAAATGTTCCAAAGTGCAGTTACCTACATAACTTAATTGCAGGTCAATGTTGGTAGAAGTAGTGTACATGTCATGTATTATTCATTACATCCTGTTACAAAGAACTCACTCTATGAAGAAATTCCATACCTGTGTATTGGTAATCATTTGTGTATGTGACATTCTGTATACAAAACTTGTCATTCTGTTGTGTTCTATCGCATATATCATGTAGTATTTTGTCTTTGTAATTTCATTATTTAACATTTCCTGCCAAGTGTTTAATGGATTACATAAATAAAATCAATTTCACCCTCATCTGTAGCCACTCCAGATTTATTATATTTAGCACAAGATAAATGTTGTGTTATGAAAATATTTTACTGTTTTAAGGTTTTTGAAATCAGTACCCAATGGAGGGCTCATGAGGAACCCCAAGTACAATCACCGCTGTGCCCCCATTTCTCACTGAGTGGGCAGAACATGTTTTCTTAATTTCCTCTATCACAACAATGTCTCCATAGTTTTTCCATCCCTCTTGTCAAATGGCTATGGCTATTTAACATTGGAATTCTTTTAATTTTCATTATGAGTTTCTGAATTCACAGAATATATTGGTTTTCAAAGAAAGAGCTAGATCTCTAAAGAAGAATCTCTGTGTGAAGCCAAAATGAATAATGGGTGCTAAAGAGTCACTGAGTTTACTTAGTTGTGTGTGTAAACGTTAGCTTAATGTGTTGAACCCTGTAAACATAAAAAGCCACAAAAATACATAAAAAAGAACTGAGAGCTCCACTTGCTAGTACACATACACAATGATTAAATGTTTAAACCAGACAATGCATTATTATTTATATTATTCACTTTTATTTATAAAGCACCAACATATAATGCTGCACTGTCCATTAAATAAGGGTCGAAAGGCAACACACTGTAGTAGAAGAGGACCCTATCCAATCTAGCTTACAATCTCAGAGGTTGGGAAATTAAATGACGAATCAGCTAGACTGAAGAGGTTGGTTTAAATGGATTATTTGAAAGTGTTAAAAGTGCATTAGTAGAGTAAAGCAGGGTACCCACGGGGATGGGGACCCGCGGTTCCCTATTCAAATGGTAGAATATCGAACAAGGTTTACCAACATGTTGGTAACCTGTTCGGCCGAGTGAGATCAATAAAAAACAGCATACATGGGTCAATTCTTTCCTAGATTTCAAAAATCAGGAAAAAATCAAATTGTGTATTCCTACCTTTAAGATCCCTTCCATTCAGGGTTAATAAAATCTGGTTCTGTTACCATTGTTCGGCCGAAAAACGGCATCCACAGGTAGATTTTTCCCATTCAGGGTTAATAAAATCTGGTTCTGTTACTAACATTATATGTTTTTTCTTTAACAACTTCAGTCAGCCAATAAAAAATATCACTAAAACTAATGTGACCACCAAAAGAGAAACAAGACAGACCATTTCAGTAGAAAAACATGTGACCACCAAAAGAGAAACAAGACAGACCATTTCAGTAGAAAAACATTATAACAGTTTATTGATCCATTACAGGTTAAAAACCAGTTGACCAAATGGTCAATAGCCGGTCCACCAATGAAGGTCGAATAGGCTACCTCCTTGGACGGGAAGGCTTTCCTTGGGGATGATTGGACATTAAGGGTTCCACGTCATACTTATTAATACTGTGATGTCCAATAAAAACAAGATAGAAAAAAACGTAGGTTTAAGGTACTGACAGATTATTCTGTGACTTTCTGACTACTACAGACCCTCGACCTCTGCACAGGGAAAAGTCTGTGAGGTGGTTGTTCAGTACGAATCAATGACTGAAACTTAGGTCTCAGTTACATCATTCGCTGCATCCCCCCCCCCCCCCCCCCCCCCCCACTATATTCTCATTTGGGATGTCGGTCAAACTGTTTTTTTCATAGCTATATACTCTGCTTTCTCTGCTTTAACAACTTCAGTCAGCCAATAAAAAATATCACTAAAACTAATGTGAAATGTAATGTGTTTATCCACACTCACCACCTCCATATGGATCTCCACAAATACACAGCCCCACCACCACCAACTAAGTCAATGTCAGTATTATGTGGTTCTGTATTCTTATTCAGTCTCTTGGGTTCCATTCCTGTTTCCAGGAAAGGGAGGAGCTCCAGGGACATTTTAAGAATGAATACAAGGAAAAAATGAAGAAAAAAATGCTTTCCCTATTCGAGATGTTGTACTAAGCAGTGGTGTGATACTTGTTGTTACAATGTGTCCTTCTCATGCTCGCTTGCTTCTGGGTGCCCGGGGATGGTAAGAATGGGGTGTTCTTCCTATCCTCAGTGATATGTAATCTTCTTTGAGTTTGCGAGGGTTTCCCAGTAAAGAAGAAAGCTCTGTGCAAAGCGCCCGTTTGGTGAGTTCTTCTATTTGGTCATTCAACAGTTAAATGTACATCAATGTGTTCCGTGGTTCAAAAGACCACTTCTTGAGGATGAGTATATATGTTATAATGATCTCTGGTTTCTCATCTTAAGCTGGCCATACATGGCTCGATGAAGAAACAGATTAGAGCAACATCGGGCGCCGTGCGTGCTCATGGCACCCGATGTTGCTCTAAATCTGTTTCTTCATTTGAGCCTTCGAGCAGGATCCGTTGACTCGACCAAACGGGTTTCCAACAGGTTGAAATCCATTACTTTAAATGGAGACTCCGCTTCTCCATACAATGTAATGGACGGGCTGCCAGCTGAGTTGCACACAGGCGGCAGTGATCAGGTTCTTTTTGCCATGGAGGGGGGCGTGCAGGCTGGCTGACTCTGCTTCTCCCGCTGGGGATAAGCAGACTATGAAGAAACCGGGTCCCCATTGAACGGGAATTGATGTGCCCATGTGGTGCTTACTGATTACCGGTGACGTCACCACGCTGTGATTGATCGCCGGTCGATTGCACGGGAATCTACCCATGTATGCCCAGCTTAATATGCTTGTTTAGGAGACCATGTCATGGACACTATGTCTATGAAGTGTAGGAAGCTTAGAGGTCTAGGGTCAAAGCAATGAGGATGCCATTGTACTAGTATTTTTTGATTCCCCTTTATCTTATCTACCGTACATACTGGAAGTACAGTATAAAAAGCAGACTTTTCTTAAGGCTGGAGTACATGGCTCGATATTTGAGCCGAGAGAGAGATCTCGCCAGTAGCGCAATGACGTCAACACGCTTCTGCCCGGCTTCTCCGATATCGGGAGCCAGCTGACAGACCGTCCTATATTTGAATGGGGAACCGCGCGTCCATATTCAAAGTATAGGCTATCGAACATGGTTTACCAACATGTTAGTAACCTGTTTGGATGAAAAACGGCATACAGAGGTAGATTTTTTCCCAGATTTCTGCACAGCTTCGTGCCGTGAACGCACTCGGCTGTGCAGAAATCTGGGAAAAATCGACCCGTGTATTCCCAGCTTTATTCTCAGGTTCTCATAGACTTATTTCTGTGTGCTCTCCAAATATTGCAGATCATTTTCATAAAAGCATTTTGTTGTTATAAAGAAGAGGTTTAATGATAATTATGCAAGGTAATGTGAATAAGTAACTCGGCAGACAGTGGGAATCCCTAAGAGGCTCTAATTATCAGATGTTCTCATTATACAAAAGAGATTTGGAAACATTAGAACATTTAGGTGTCAGACCTATTACTAGGGAAACATGAGCTGCACAAACCCCAGAACACAGCCGTCTCTATCCAAACACAAACACATTTTAAAAAATGGAAGGAAAAGCTAATAAATTGCAGAAAAATCTGTAAAGAGTTTGTCTAGATCAGAGGGGGTCAAAAGGAAATTACAGAGGGTCTCAAGTGCGTTTTTTGAGACTTCCAGAAGGCAGCACAATGGCATTGGTGGTCAATGAAGTGTTAATCCCTCTGTGCCCAGTAAAATGTTACCCACCTTCTTTCCCCAGCTTACCCATCTCATCTCAGGCACAGTTCTATCTTACTTTCTCACTCCCTGTGATAGTGCTAGTACTAGCACCCTTCACTAAGAATAGGATCCCTACAAGGGCACCACTGGTTTTAACTACATTCATTACAATAGATAGGGGTACTCCCTAAGCGTGCAGGAGTGTTGGGATTGCCTCAGGCCCAAAAATTGGGTATTAGGGTGA
>CM070034.1:117549052-117569829 GCA_036250615.1 Ptychadena robeensis
GTCTAGCCATTTCCAATACGGGTCACCCTAATCCCCAATTTTTGGGCCTGAGGCAATCCCAACACTCCCGCACGCTTAGGGAGTACCCCTATCTATTTTTTATCGAAATTCTCACGAATTTCCTGGGGACAGTGACCAATACCCGTTACCCCAACCTCCATTCCCCTCCATACTACATTCATTACAATTCCATATGTATAATTCCCAATGGCAGACTCTGCATTATATAGGGATCTTGTTTTTGTGATATGCTGATCATAGTGAAAAAAGAAGTCTAGCTAAATGATAGGAACACATCCCTGCTTAAATCATATCCCCTGTAACAGTGGCCACCTATGCATCTAAGGTGAACACAAGCACAATGTGGAAGAGCCACCAAGCCATCATACTATTTGTGTTACAGAATTTAAAAAATGTAAGACAATTGTTGGCCTCAGCTTCAGAATGATTGTGTACAATTCTAATTCAACAAAAATGTAAGGGAATGAATGAAATAATAATAATTATAATAAAATACTAACTTCACATAATGTATGTTCTTTTTGGCTTACTCTTAAATACCATACTGTAGAATTGCAATCAAATCACTGGGACAACTACCGCTACATATTAATAATCATGCTTCTGGTGAAGGGTGTCCAACAAGCTCATATTGCTGTGATAGACAGTACTACATACATGAACTTTTAATTACTAGCAACTAGTAAACTTAGCCTTTTCAGGACTGTCTGCAAAGAGCTCCAAGGCTTTGGAGAGTCATCAAGACATCCTCATGGGAGGAGTCCCCTATCAAAAGTCACCAGCAGTCAACATGTGAGTGTATTCCCTGGAAGGGCTAGGTGTTAAGAAAGGAGAACTCCCCCATTAGCACAGCCTGGGCACCACTCCCTGCTGTCAACCAGTACCTTTTCTCTGGTTTTGAGCATCAGCCTTCCAGCTGGTTATAGACTGTATATAACTTGGACCCTATGCATTGTGCCCCATCCCTGGCCTTTCAGGTGATGGTGAATGTACTGTATATATTCCCTTTAGTAAAGGTTATTCCCCTAAAACCAGCCTGTGCGGACAATCTGATACTCAATCCAAGAGTGTGATGCCAGTACAGTCTAAAGCAAGGCACATGCTACTTAAAGAATCTAGTTGATCCGGGAAGAGCCCAGCAAGGAGTGTAAAGCCTGTGCAAAGTTTTGGGTGAAGCATGCACCTGTCTGCAGTGGCGTATGGATCACAATAGCTGCCCGTGACCTCAATGGGGCCTGCAGCTTCTGGCTGTCCGGGCCCCCTTCCCCCCAGCCGAATCCCTCCAGTCGGCCGGCGGGGCTAAGGTCGGAGGCAAGCATGTGAAAATGGGACTACTTTTTCACGTGCCTGCTCCAAGCTGGCTGGAAGCTTCCCCCTCCTCTCACTCAACTGCAGACCGGGGGCAGATGCCAGAGAGGGACAGGGGACAACCTAGGGAGCAGCTAAGAGGGCCCAGCAGGCATCATCTCGGGACCCCAATGGCCGCAATCCGGCCTGCTCGGTCGACAGGGCAACTGGTTCCCCGGACTGCAGACTCCTTTACCTCTGACAGAAGTTGTGGAGGAGGGGATGCTGGATGTTGGTAGTAACACAAGAGACTGTCTGACAGTGGCAGTATTGCCCCCTGCTCCACAACTTAAGTCGAAAGGAAAGGAGTTGTGGATTTGGAGAGAAGTTGCTAGTACCCCCCTACACTATGGCGCCCCTTAGACCGCAGGGGGTGTTATGGACATGGTAGTCGCCATGTCGGCAATACCACGTCCTATTAGCAATGCCACGTTACTATTGGCAAACTGCGCCCGATACGTTTTCACCAATACGCCAATAGTAACGTGGCTTGCACGCGTCACAATGAGCGCCGTACGTACTTCCTGTGCACCGTGGGATGCCCTCGGATACAGAGCGCCCACCCCCAACTCCGGGCATGACGCGCCAGTATACTATGGGGCCCGATGAGTTCTAGCTACGCCCCTGCATGTCTGCAAACTCACTTGGTGACCCGGTCAATGCTACAGTATGTTTGATTTCTTACCATGTTGACTTGTCACATAGAGAGTACAAATACGCTTGTTGAATTATATCTTTTTAATTTATAAAATTGAAATTATTTGGCATATTTATACTTAAATAGGCCATTTAAAAACATAACAGTAACTTAATAATTTATTGGAACTATGGATGGTCTACCATAATTAAATATGTGTTGCATATGGATTTACATGGGGCAATAAAGTCCTCCTTTGAGCATGTGACAACAATGCTGCACTGCTGTGGAATACAGAGGACTGCCAACTTGGACTACAGTGAAACATCACTATGATCGGCCAATTCTGCAAAAGTGAGTGAGACACAAAGGGAAAAGTTTTTTTGCTTACTTGTTAGCATTGTGCATGATACAGAAAGTGGTTTTGGGACTTGTTTAGATTAGCCATAGATATCTTTTAATTTTTGTAACTTATTCAAAATGCAGTGACGGGGAAGTTCAGCAAACATTCACCGGTTGTAAATTACTGAAAGACATATGCCAGGAAGATTCCTACCACTAAATCTTTGGTGAATGTCGAAATAACTGCTTCAGAAATATGACAGAAGTGTATTCTTCACAACCTCAGCTGTGCTTCCGCTCATTTCCTTATTGATTCTTAACAGTGGTTATCCAAATCCTTTTCCTCTCCATCTCATAAATTCCAAATATGTAGATTCTTATGCTGGCTATACACATAAAGGATGTAATCACATACTATAACAATTGATTTGCTGAATGTAAAAGGAAACTCACAGACAAAACACAAATGTTTCTGCAAAGTGCTTTACTCGGAAGGGAAGGGGAGCTGGTCAGCATCATCTGCTGCAAAAAAATTCACATTTTGTTAGATAGAAAAACACACAGACATGACATACATTATAGAAGCTCAGCAGAGTCCAGCAATAATACAAAACACACACGTTAGTCAATGTAATAATACACAAGGCCATTAAACTGGTCAAATCCCATCGGTAAACCAAGAACCATCAACTGAGCGGTGTGTCTCCATGGATTTTGGCCATCACAGGAGATATCAAGTGCACTACAGATTTCAATTAATTCCTTTAAACCAAACTATATTAAACTTTTTTTTAAGAATACCCATGACAGGCCTCTGAGGACCATTTCAAGTCTGAGTGCTGGGGAGCTGTTTTTTCTGTGTTTTGCAGGATAAATATTTTTTTCTATCTAAGCTTTGTACCACTGATTATGGCCACCTACAGCCATGACAATAATTTACATAAGCACCCAGTGCACAACTGCTTTAGGTAACAATGGACCCACAATCCAGCATACTACAACATGCACAATGGAGTGGGTCTGGTTTTACAAAGGGCTATTATATCACAATGGATGTTGAAGAATATGCTCCAAGGCATATTGGACAAACTTTTTAGTTGTAAGAGTAACTTGGGTCTTAGCATGTGGGGACCGACAGATGAGAAGGAGAGCAACGTAATGATGTCATCACGCTGCTCTCCAACGCTCAGAGTATCGGTGGCCTATTGTGTGCCCTTAGTTTGGACAGGGACGCCGGTCCCCATTCAAGCTAATGGCATCGGCCAGAGATTTACGGACATGTCCGTTCTCTGGCCGACCGAGCTTGTCGCCCCATGTGGGCACCCGCAATCCGTGGCCGATTTTGCGAACAAACTACGGCTGCGAGCACATCGGTCGGCAGTATAATCGGCCTCCACTCGTTACGTGTGTGGGGACCCTAACCTTCTTCTTAGTACTATGGGTTCTACTTCAAATAAACTTGCAGAGTAAGTGCTACCACCAAGGAAATTATTAATCAGATTTGAAAAAAAAAAAAAAAACATTTTATGGGCCATTTATATTCTTCAGTAAAATGGGAAAATCAAATAACTATTTTGTTTAGGGAAAGGAAATGTGGGTTAGTGCCCAAGTTTACCCAAGAGGAAAAAAAACTTGGTGGGTATCAAGTGGTAACCATCCTAACAAGGGGCACATCTTCTACTTCCTACCGTTTTATATGCAATCTATCAGTCTATGTATGGTATATTCTACTGATTCTGGTTCCTTCAAGTCTTCTGTGAGAGCCATCACTGTATACACACAAGCTCAGTTGGATTTAATTTATAAAAACTAGTTCTAAAGAACTGATGTGCTGCCAATAGGAAATCAAGTTATAAGTAGCTAACATCATTTGGACTAGTAATTATAAATGCATCCATGTGTCATTTCTTGCATCATTCAGAATACTACTAGTATGTTCTTTAATGATGACATTGTTTGAGGAAAACATTGTGCTTTTTATTTGGAAGTATTATCCTTTCCTGCATAACTCTAGACCTAAACATAAGACCTAGACCTATAGATGAGTCAATGAAACTCTACTTGGTCCACAATCTGCAAGTCTGCACATCAGGGTGCTTTGAGTTTGATCTCTGGTCTATCACAACACTTATCACTAGGTTTTACAATCTACTACAATCCGTGGATGGAGGTATCTTATATCTCACCCACGTAGAACTGGTGTGCAAACTACAATCCAGAACGGGCTGAGGATTCATGTTCCTGCATCATGATAATCATCCATCGCTTCTATCTCACATATTCTATCTGACATATCCATACCAGCAGAACTATATATACATTGTAATGGTTCATTACAAACCATTCAGCAATTTGGTCACTTGCTCAGGCAGCTCAGGCAAGTCACATCACTGATAACCTGACTACTCCAAAATCCTGTAACTGTTTCTTCACTTCAAGTAAGAGGGCAAACACTTGTATTGGTACTGTGAACCACAGAGGGTGAAATTTGTAAGAACACTATGTAATGCAGCACACCAAGGTCACATTATAACAAAATGATGGCTTGGAGTTCATTTCTTTTCCATATATCGGAAACAATGCAGTGCTACTTGATTCAACGAGTTATTGGAAGCATTACAATACAGTGCAGTGCCCTCCAATAATGGAGAGAGTTAAGCTTGAATGTGCTTTCTGTTACAATGAAGATTCCATGACTGATTCCTAGAACCAGGCTGGGAAAGGTGATGGGTGCACGCGATCTGGGCTCATTCGCAGAGTGCAAGGTAAAGGGTCTACATGGTGGCGGGGCTGTTAGCCATGTCATGCAAGCGTTGCTCAATAAACAATCGGAGTGAAGTGTACCTGTAATAAAGAAAAAAAAAGTCTGTTACATATGGATTGCAGTAAGGAGCTAAAGTAGAAGAAACAAAAAGATAAAAAATTATCATGTAGTAGTTTCTGGTATAAACTTGGTCAGATTTCTTTGAGCTTCCTCTAGTCTAGTGGTTCTCAACCTGAGGGTCAGGACCACCTTAGGGGTTGAACAACCATTACACAGGGGTTGCCGAGGTCTCTGGGAGCATCAAAGCTCTTCCTAACATCCTAACTCATAGGATGGGGGGGGGGGCATTTGGAGGGAGAGTAATGCCCCCTCCTAACTTAAGAAGGATGGACCATTTTGCTTTCTCCTAACTTCCCACTGCAAACATTATTTGTACAAGCAGGGTGGGAAAATATAAGGGAACGGACATCACACTTACCTGAGCCTGTGCCAGAAGTAAAGTTGCGGAGTGTGTCCGCACTTCTGAATTCCAAATACAGGAAGTGACATTTTTCAACATCACTTCCAGGGTCGCAGATCCACTACTTTAGACCTTTAGGGGTGATCAGTGGCATCATTAAGTTTGTGTCACCCAGTGCAGGAAACCCATCCTATAGTGATATCATGTTCAGAGGCTTTGCAATTAACTCGCAAATCGGCTAGTTGAAATAATGACATCCCAAAATAAAAGTATGTTTTTTGTGTGTTTCTGGGACTTAGCTTCAGCATACTCAAGTTCTTCAGTTTTTCCAATTTTTTGGGTAACATTAGTTACCTCGGCATATATTGGGGTCAGTCTGTACTCAAGTGTATAGCGTAATGACTAAAGGCATTCTGCGTATGCACATATATGTGTAGGACCTTCCTACGGTTTCAGGCAGCAACCTTGGAAGAGGGGGGTGCAACCCTAAAGCAGGGTACAGACGTTAAGATATTGGCCACATCGATGGCCGATTCGAGCACCGTGCGCACTCACGCATCTATCTGGCCCATTTAAAATGCCCCCATCGCTGTTTTCGAGCGGGACAAATCAATCAACCGCTGGTCTCCATGCAAAGGTTCAATTTAGCTGGGGAGAGCAGAGCTGCCTCTCCCCAGCACAGCCGAGATCTGACAGAAGCGTGATGACATCATCACGCTGCTGCAGGGTACAACGGACGGCTCGAATATCGAGCCGTCTGTACCCTGCTTAAGACTGTGCTGCAGCTGTCACAGACATTGGCTTCTTCAGGAAGATTGAAGTCCTCTTACTAACTTGAAAACCATTGTATACAAATAAAAAGAATCTGCAAAGTTTGGCTTTAGCCCTCCCAGGTGTGAATTGCACTCATTTAACTGGGCTTATGATGCAGCTGCGGTTGAAGCAAACCATTCAAAAATAAAGTTAATATACACAGTTATATATAAATATATGTGTATATAAACATATATATAATTTAGTTAAAAGTCTACTACCCTGAATGTGACTGCCCAAGGGTGGCTGCATTCTCATACCATAAATACAGTTTTACTGTTTTACAGGCTAGATGATATATAAAATATAAGAAATATCTAAGAATTGACAATTAAATATGTTTGTTCTGAGGTTTAAATCAACCTCCTAATGAACCTACAAAATAGTCTGATATCTGCTATTGTATACCTCCCCGTCAGCTTTGTGATTTCTCGGTCTTCTTCCTCCTTGAGTTTCTGAATGAAGCTGTTTAGTACAGGCATTTCAAACTTGATGTACTGTGCCACCTGAGAAGACAGACAAATATATGAAGGAAACCTATACCAATAAAAACAATATGCTGCAAATTAAGTGAATGAGGCTTGTTCATGCTCTTCCCTATCACAATGATGTGTTCTCATTTCACCCATATGATCTAATCCATGATGTGTTAAAAACCTCACTTCATATTGTCGGCAGCAGCACTGACGATAATTAGACAATCATACCCCCCCCCCCCCCCCCCCCCCCCCCCCCCCCCCCCCCCCCCCCACTGTGTGATGTCCCTGCTGCCGTGTGTTTTGTACATACTCCATGCAAATGCACCTGGGGAAAAAAGTGCCGTAGCCCCATGGGATTTTGATGGCAGTTTCACATCTGTGTGATCTTATGTAATGTAATCGAAGTGGCTGTTTTTGAAAATTACAGCTCCATAGTCAAAATTAAGTATTCAAAAAGTGTGGGCGAGACAGCTTCTTTTTGCCATTACTAAACATGGTGGCTTCAGGGAGGAAGATGTAATCTGCTGTCAGTTGAGTATAATGTCAATGTAATGTATGGTTTTGTTTTTTTATTTTGAGGAGTGTAGAACCCTCTTAATATACAGTAATGCTACAGTGGAACACAACTGGAAATTTTTGACTAGGGCATAGTTGACTAGGGAAACATGTACAAATAAGAATACTGTACATATGATCAAATAAGCTTGGTGTAGTAAGTGCCCTAGGTCATTATAAAAAAAAGAGTCACATTAGGATATTTAAGAATCTCACATCATAGGTGATCTCTTCCACTTGGTCCTTCTCCATCAGGAAAACCTTACACACTTGTTCACATGGACCATGAAGAATTCGAGCAACAAGTGGATAGTCTGTTTCCTTCAGCTTGGCTTTTTCTGTTGGAAAGTAAAACCTGATAAATGTTCATCTTATGTAATACAAAGACAGCATTCTGATACTCTGTGTATAAGATCAAAGTACATTGACACTTTAGATACCCGTGCAATCAACGCGCAATCAATCATGTCACCACGCTGCACTCAATTCCGGTTCAAAGGGGAATCAATGTGCACCACCTTGCACATCGATTCCAGTTTGATGGTGACCCTGGTCCGGTGTTGTGAGAGATTTTCCTGCTGGAAAATCTTCTCATAACACTGGCTGGGAGCGGCTGACAGGCAGTCGGAGAGCAGAAGCAGGATGGTTGTGTAGTGTACACAGCCGTGCTTGGCTCCACCTCCTTTCCCCTGGCAGGAGCTGAAGGCTGTGCAGAGGGGGGCCTTCTTTGCAGCCATCTGTGTCTCTGCGCTGCTGGTCAGATTGACTGGGATTTACAGACATGTCATTAATTGATCCTGCTCAAAGAAAAGTCTGGACAGCTCTATTTTTTAATAGATTCGAACACATTCCAGCTCTGTGAACGAGCATGTTGCTCGATTGTTCTCAAATCTATTCAAAAATCGAGCTGGATATGCCTAGCTTTAGATACTGTCTTGTAATGTAATGTTAATAGTAATGTTAATGGCATAGGAAAAACATGGCAATAAAAAAAGAAAGAAAGAAAAAAATCAAGGACAACAAAGGTGATTTTAAAACCATTATCAAAGTTGGCCTAAACAGTGGCTACTTTGCCCAAGGGACTAGTCACCAGCATCACTTATGGACTCTCTGCAGCTAATGGCTTGCCATGACTGACCAGCCAAACCTTGGTCTGAATGGTGATTGTTATTATTATCAGATTGGTTGTACAAACACAAATTGTCAACTGATCTACACATATGTTCTAGACTCTTAAGGTAGCCACACACGGTTCAATATTTCAGTTCCTTCGACCAAAAAAATAATTCTGTTAATGTCGATCGATCAGGAATCGATTCCTGCCCATCTGGTGCGATCGACCTAAAATGATCGATATCTCTTACCTCCACTTGTGTGCACCATATACAGGGAAAACTCTGCAGACGAATTCTCAATCTAAAATAAAAATTATATAATATAATAATGTATATAATATATATAATGTAAAGCGGCACTGTATAAATAAAAGATAATAATAATAATCATAATATTTGCTAACCAAATACTTAAATAAAGAAAAAAGTACTACTGGGGGAAAAAAACTTTTTGATAGGGGGACCCCCTTGGACTTGAATGGCACCACAAAGGTGTATATTTTTGATGACCTATAGTGTATAGCCAAGTAAAGGTCACCATACACCTTACCATACAATTTCTGTACAATCCACATTTGTTCTACCAAAGCCATGTAATATGGGGACCTTTCTAAACCTTCCAATCACTATGTATTCTATCTGAGGATTCTATCTATGTAGTTGTTGTTGGTAGATCTATAGGAAATTGTACAGAGTAATTGAAAGGTATGTGGTGGCTTGTATATTGATTGATGTACAAGTTTGCATTGCCTCTAAAATTCCAAAAAAAACTGTTTTATTCCTTAGTAGTGCCTTTTCCAAGAACTCACTCTGATAAGTCTGACCAAGTGAAGATGCATTATAATCAGTTGCTATGGGTTGCTGCAATACATAAATAGCATCCTACAGGCTTAAGAAGGTTTCATTCTAGGAGGGAACCTATCATGGCACACAGATGGGAACAGCCTGACTTGTCTGTGAAGGAGAAGGCAGCAGGGTCAGTTATCTTTATCCATCCTTCATTATTCAGACCAAGAATTTTTAAAACACATAAGCTTGCTATGAATTAATTAAGTAGTGGTATTGATAGAGGTGACATGAAACATTGCCATGAAACATTGGGCAATTATCTAAAGAAACCAAGCAGATTCCAACATTTTATTGATGGTTGTGCTTCTGAGTAGAAGCTCTTTATTGAAAAACAAATCGTATAAATCTATATATAGTGTTGTATATATACAATTCCTTGTCAGGCCATGACATATGTGTATATAGGTGTGTACAACATTAAGTAATGTAATCTTTTTGTACAACAGCTGCCAGAGGATGAGGTGAGGGCTTTCTTCCTGTTATTATAGTTTGTTTTACATTCTGCCCAGAGACTCCCTGGCCCTGGGCAAAGGTTATAAATTCCCTGTTTTGGATTCTTCCACAGTTAAATAGTTAATTCTTAGTTCTGTTCTCAAACAGTAGTCTGCCACTTACCTTGGAGCAAGGTGCATCCATCTCCTTCTGGGTCCCCCGCCGGCCGTCCACTTAGCAGTGCCCTGGCAGACCCCCATCCATGGTGAGTGAAAGGGATCCCCTTTGAACCAGGGCAGCCCTTTCCTCATCTTGTCCGAGCAGATGGTTGCGGCTTCCACAAGGTGTCTCTAGAGTAAGGGTGAGACACAGACTTTTCTACCTACTTTGACTATTTCTGCTTCCCTGGGTAAGAAAACCATCAGCCAAATCCTCTGAGTAGCTGGTTAGTGTGTTTGGATTTTAGCCCCTAAAGACTTGTATATACTCCATTAGTAAAACGTTCCCCCTAACCAGCTGTGTGTACCTTTATTCAGTGTGTGCAAGCCGTTTGACAGAGTACCCCCAAAAAAAGGTTTGGGGTATAGATTGGTAGTAGTCAGGGATGGCAAGTTCTTCAAGGATGTTCTCTTGGAAGCAGAAATTAAACGCTTCAATGATTCTTACCAGTGAATCCCAAAAGATCAACCCAATCAGCTGATCAAGTGCTTCTCCATGAGTTCTCTAGCAAGAGAACCTGCCATTCGTTGTATTGATGCACTTTAGGTAGATGCGGTAAAAGATTGTGTCATGTGGCATCTGTAGTTGTTGTATTGGAGGACAGCTCTCACCTTGAATTTGTTGAGCAGCAGTTTCAGGACCTGTGGGGTGGACATGGTGCTGTTTATCCTCACATTGGTGACTGAGCCATATGCCGGTGTAAATACAGACGTCTACAAGGTGAAATATACCAACATTATTTACTATTATTAAGGACACAGTCATTATAGATACAATGGGTTTTAAAGTGATCACAGAATACCTTGTGGTTGTAGAAATGACCATTAATAGAGAATCTGTGGCGCTTTATCCGCCTCTGCTCCCCCGGCGTTCGCAGGTTCCCCCTTCTTCGTACCCCAACATCACTACGTGTGCGCATAAGCTGTGGGGCTTCCTCCTGAGAGGGCTTTTCAACTTCTTCACTTGCTGGAAAATCACATATGACATTTTGTTAGTAAATGTAATATGACATATCCAGAAATTTGTTAAAGTCAATAATAATGTATTAACTTGTAGCCTTGTCAAACAGGACGTCAAAGTCTTGGGCTTCCACTCAGCTTGGTCCTGAACATACCCTCAGCCTGCTGATAAACAGCATAGAAGCTACAGAACACAATTTGGTCATTGCCTTGTAAAATGAAGAGTGTAATCATCATGAGAGTAAAAATTAACTCTTGTTGCTTGCACCCCATTGACCTATCAATACGGGAAGCATGAGGGTTTTAGGTTTAGGAAGTGATTTGCTCTCTTTTGTTCTATTGTTTTAATGACAAAGCTACACTAGACCATCCCTAGTTCCTCGTACTGGCACGGCTTATCCCATTCCTGTCCCTTATGAAAGTGGTCGTAAAGTCACAAACGCTGGGCATGAAAAAAAATGCCCCCTCTCCTGTACTACTATCTTCTTGGGCTGTCATGTTGATCATTATTTTTTGAGTTGCCTACCCCCAATAGGTATGCCGATTAGGAGCTATGACTACAATTTGACTTTCTTGAGCTGCATGTTTGTTATAGGTCAGTATTTAAAGTTGCTCCTGACCGTCAGAAAAATAGCACCACCAACATCAATGTCCTGAAACATTCATCATCTTGTATTGTAATAAGAAGCTGAGGCCAGACGAGGGCACTGCCGCCTAGGCGTCCGCTGCCATGTACTTGCGTCTCTACTTCCATCTAGAGCACAGGCTTGCCATACGCTGAGGTCTCAGAAGACATTGCACAGCCAGTGGCAGAATAATTGTCTGAATTATTAAGGTGGCCAGGCTGCGACCAGCTGATACCATGCATTTTTCATGGGGACAGCCTGGCAGATCTGTGTGACCTTGCAATGAACGTGCAGTCACACCAGCTCCTTCCATGTGGCCCATGACAATCTCACATAATGACTTCTTCAGTAAAATAACAGATATACTGAATGCTAGTTTTATATTCACGTTCACCTCAGCTGGCTACTTATGATATAAAGGCACTTTACAGGTTGTATTCTGATCTTCATCTGAGAGATATCCTAGTTACTAGCTGCACCACAAAAAAACTGCCGCATTATGTTCTCTTCTACAGCTACATATCAAGAAAGATGGGGAGTTATCTACACTGCCCACCATCATGGCACAAATTATTCAATGAATGAGTAATGAAAATCCCAGACACGCCATTCACATGGGTCTTTCTGATAACAGCATTACAGGATATTTTTTCCTAGTCCTATCTGCTGACATTGTTTTCTAGGGCAGAAATAAACTGTGTACAGCTCAATCGATTCCCGAACAATCGATCACTGTGCGCGTTCACGATGATCAATTGTTCAGGAATCGAACGCGACCACCCTTTCTTTGAGCTAGGATCGATTAACGATTGATAGAAGAAAGCTGGATTGAACAGGGAACCAATATGAAATAATATTTATGTCTCCAGCACCAGGTGAGAAACCAACATCCCAAAATAAATCAATATAGAATGCCTTAAGGCATCTGACTAGCGACGGACATAACCGCGGGGAGCTACACTCAGCCTTCAAAGTACTTCTTTACTGCCAAACCTACCTCTGGGATTACGTACTTTATCATTGTTTACCCTGAGACAACCTTTATACTATGGTCGCCCCCTTGAGGTCTACGCAGATCTTTGACCTGAAGGCTCCCCGTTCTCTGGACTTGCTCCCAATGCTGATATTTTCTTACATTCCACCGTGGTACTTGACTTCAAATACACCCTCCATTTGTACCCCCTGAGGAAGTCTATTCAGACAAAACATACGTTGGGCTGGCCCGACGATTAGTTTTCTTACCATCTGTCACCTTCAACCCCACCATCTTTCTGGATAAGATTCAACAATTCAATTCAACAGTACGATGATGTCACCAAATCCACCACACCAATACCAGGCTGCACTCGAACGTTCATCGATTAAACGGTGAATCGATGCGCATCACTTTGCCCAATCGATTCCTGTGCGATGCCAAAACGAACAAGGTTTTACCAACATGTTGGATCCCTGTTTGATCAAGCTTTCTTTACTTCTCACAGTGATCGATTGTTCAGGAATCTATAAAAAAAAACGACGTGTGTACGGGCACCTTAACTCTTTCTACATTTAGATGATCATTAATGGTGCGGGTATGGATGGTGGTCACCCTTTATGAAACCTGGTAGGTTATATTCCAGATTGGCATTATATTGCAAACAGACAGAGAGCCCATCATCAGTGATCAATGATGAGTTGTATCATCATCTGATGTGGTGGCATGCCATCAAGGTGTTAAGGTCCCCACACACGTAATGAGCGGAGACCGACAGATGAGCTGTGGAGAGCAACATGATGACGTCATCACACTGCTCTCCATCGCTAATGGCATCGGCCAGAGATTTACGGACATGTCTGTTCTCTGGCCGACCGAGCTATCGCCCAATGTGGGCACCCAAAATACGTGGCCAATTAAAATCGTCTGAGTCTCAGTGTTTGGGGACCCTTAGCCTGGATACCATGGACCAGGCCATTCACTCTAAACTCTCTCCTTTTAAGAAATACAGTATATTTGCATTGTCTGAGACTTCAGTTACTTCTCAGCATAGTCAGTATCAATCTGTAAATGTACAATGTAATGTGAACACACGTCTAAGGACATAAACTGAAGCAGCACTTCAACCCATTCAACAAACAGCCCAACCACTTACAGCATATGGTGCTTTTGGTTTGGCAGGAGATACCATTGTAAACTAACAAGCTGTGGAACAATTACTTTCTAACCTCCATCTACTAAATAACCTGGCAACCCTCTAGATGTGGAGTTACAGTGTAGGGTGCAAACTTCCTGACCTTCAGATTCAATAACAAAAAATTTATATATTAACCTCCCTAGCGCACTGCTGAGGTCCAGATTTCTGTACCAAAAGCGCACCATAGACTTCAATGGTAAATTTTTCTTTATGTCGTAGGCCTGTAACTTCCCAAAATATGTCCGTACGCGAGTCTAATAGACATCCTGACTATAATAATGTTTGAAACAAACAATTATGTAAAAAAATAAATACATTTTTTATAAAAATAATGGAAAAAATAAAAAAAATTAGGACACAAAACTATGCTGCTATGTACTAAATATCGCCAAAATAAAAAGTCTCTGGTGCCCCAGGTGTTCCCATTTGCACTTAACCCTCTCTAACCTGGTGTGATAAAATCACACCAGGGAAGAAAGGGTTACTGCAAATGGGCACATCTGGGGCATCAGGGACTTTATTCTGGCGATATTTAGTACATAGGGGGAGTTTGAAAGCAGTTTTCTACATAGAAAACTGCTTTCATGCTATTTACTGTACAAATCTCCCGCCGCCTCCCCGAGTGACGTCATCACGTCACTCGGAGCGGGGGGGGGGGAGGAAGACACGTGCAGCCGAAGAGGAATGTCGCCAGCATGTCACAGGGACAGCGTGAGTATGCGCGCTCCCAGAGCCCCGACTTGTACTGGACGGCAGCACCTCGTCCAGTGCGATAGAAGCAGTTGGAGATGCCGTCCCTAACGCTAGAGGTGCTGCCGTCCCTAACGCTAGGGCGGTTAAAGCTTCTCCAGTTCTCAAAGGGTTTATTGGTACTTGCAAAATATGTATTTAGACCAGGGGCCAGCAACCTTTACTATCCAAAGAGCCCCTCTTTCACTAAAAAGAAATAGTCTGGAGCCACAAAGCTTAAGGCATTCAGACTTGTGTATGCTGCATTGTGCATTTCTGCGCAAGAGTGTACTGTGCAATGCATGTGCCAATGTGTGCAGCCTGTTTATTTTCTTCCATGGAAGTTGCTGCATTGTCAAACTCTCTCTCTCCTGTTTTACCCAAGTGTCCAGGGGATAATGGTAAAAGGGATGTGTGGCTGGGTCCCCCCCCCCCCCCTCTAGGAACCCTCACCCCTACCATAACTGCAGCTGGCTAGCTATCTGACATCCTGGTTAGTGATGAGTGGCATAGGCTACTGATTCGACATTAGCGAATATTCGCGATTGCAAGCACTTTGCAAAAATATATTCGCAATTAGAATCACCTCGTGATTACCGTCAAAATAAATGGCTATTTATTTTCGCATTGCGGATATATATTCGCAATCCATGGCCATAAGCATCCCAATGCAGAATATCGCACATATTCGAAATTGCAAATATCCGCCGCCATATTCGCAAATTCTTGAATAGCCGATATTCGCAATTCCAATATTCGAGCTCAACACTAATACTGGAGTGTACAGGGGTATGACATCTCTTGTTTTTTCTCTCCTGGCTGCTCCACTACCACTAGCATGTGTGTCCTGGGGGGAAGGTAGGAGCAGATTTCTACGCTGCGGTGGTCGCTTTCAACTCCAGTGTCGGGGGGTGAAAGAAAGGAGAATATGGAGCCGCAGCCATCTTGACTTCTGGCATGCTATTCCTTCCACTGTATATGCATTGGTGGGAGGGAGAAATCTTGCTGGTAGCCAGGGAGCCACAACAAGGAGGCAAAAGAGCCTTATGTGGCTCCGAAGCCACAGGTTGCAGACCCTTCATTTAGACTAAAAGAAATGTAGCCACTAAAGCTAACAAATTGTGAGCTGGGAAATATTGTATAAATAGTGATAGCAAAGTAAAACTTCTGGAGTCTAATGTTGGGTAGGGTGCCTTTATCACATACAGACATAAATACATACATATACATACAGTATTAAAAAGCAATCAATGTATAGCCTCTTATATAATTCTCTAATTTGAGAGATGTATATTCAGCAGTGAGAATCATCGTCAGTATAGTATGAGGTGAAAGCTCAGTCATATTTGTGTCTCCTGAAGCAACATACAAATGACCTATTGTTACTGATCCTCTGGTAGCTACACATGTGATTACAGTAAATCATATGTTCTGTATCAGTGTTACGCTGTATTTTGTTGTCTTACATACAGCACATTCCCCATTAACTGAGATGATCATCTGGAAACCTTATAATGGACAAAGTGTTGGCCAGGAGCTACTGACATTCCAGGAGCTGCAACCTCAAGATTTCCTTGGAACTCCACTTGTTCCAGTTAATGGGATATTGCAGATCAGATCTGATGAGAAAATGGGAACCTACTTGAGTGATGGTTACCAGAAGGATGTAAAGAGATTGTTAGAGCTTCTGTTCAAGAAAAAAGGTACTTGGGATGTAGGAGAGTGAGTCCCATGATTCTCCATACCCAACTAGAAGGTAATTTCTTTTCTTGGCAGATTAGTTAAGGAAATTGTACAGAGAGATTGAAAAAAGAATGCAGACAATGATTGGACCAGACAGTTTGGTTATGTCACCACTGCTTTATTAGACTGCATTAATTGAAGAGTTAACTCTAACATTGGGCATTTATGGACAGTGATGGCAATGTGATTGGGTCAGGTCAATGTTTAAGCACCAAAACATGTCCCAAAACACACCTGTGGATATACATTCAATGAATACCAATGAAAGCTTTGGCAGTGCATTGCATTCAGGTATTTTTAAGCAATGAAAACAAGGCCTTCCCCCATGGTACAGTTTATAGATCATATTAAATGTGTAGAAAGTTCTGAAAGGATTTATCTTTGTCAATAGGGACTGCAGTGGACATAAGAAGTCTACACACCCCTGGTAAAATGTCAGGTTCCTGTGCTGTACAAAAACAAGATAGTTTCTATTAACAACACACACACACTGCTTACTCACCAGGATAAGTGTCTTCAGCTTCTGTCACCTGGATATCAGGAATGACGGCCGGTTTAGCGGCTTTACTGGAATAAAACACAGGCAACAATAAACACATCTTGCCATCATACAGCTTTTGGGAATTATTAAGATTGTGGGCCACATTGGTTTCTTAAATGTAATAAAGGGGCCAGACCAAGAGCCTGTAATGGCTGACCTGCCATAGGTGTGCCAATTCCATGCATCGCCGGCATCACTTATGATGGCGGTGATGTGTGATAGGCAACATGTGACAGTGAGGTTATCTTATATATTTTGTTGCACTAAAAAAATGCTCATTCATTGCAATGAGCAGTGATAATTCCTAAAGATCATCACATGATCATGTCCCTGCATCATCCCCAAGGCCACGTTTGGACACCTCCAGGCATGAGGTGACAAAGGGGTGGAAAAGAAGGCAAAGCGGGTCGGATCTGTGGTTTTCATCAACATGTTTGTGGTAAGTAGAACTATGGCCTCACCATAGATGCATGTTTTTAACTGGAATGGGTACTTTCATTATTCACATAGCCTTCTGAAATGCCCACCTCATACAACAAGCAAAAAGAGACAGGAGTCCAAGGTTATTGTAGTAATGTGACCGCTATTCCCATAAATTGGGAATTTAAAACAAATTATATATACAAAGCCAAGTTGAGAACCATTCGGGTGGCCAAACCCAGGGGACGTACCTAGAGCTGTAGATATCGCCCAAACTTTGGATTTACTTCTTTAATTCAAAGCAGAGTTGCCACTCTAGCAAGTTTCACAAATGTTGCATATTGTCACTGCTGACTAGTGTTGAGGGGCGAATATTCTAAATGCAGCTGCTATTTCACACTCTGCCACTAGACGTCACTGTGACAACACATTGCCTTTCCAATAATCCCATGTGCACGTGCCGATTTTCGAATTTACTTAGAATAATTTGGGAAATGTCGCAAATTCAAATATTGCCTATGACGCTCATCACTACTGCTGACTTAAATGCCATGGCTGCTTCCAGTGCTGCCCACCGCTTTCTAGACTGGCAGCATAGTTTCTGTTGGAAAACTCTCCCACTGGGAGCTGCAGTGTCTCAGAGGTAAAAGATTGTCAGCTCCTAATCTTCCGATCACAAGTCTCCCTGATGGTATATGCCTTCTACCGTTTTCTTCATTAGTAAGTGAATCCTATATACGAATACTGAATAAAGCATGGTGCTATACTGCAGACTTCACTGCCTGCATGCTTGCGGCTGATCTGGGACTCACACAGCAGTGACTTAAAAGATAACAGTTTGATTATTGAGACTCACGTCAGCAATTCTTTTTTGTATCGCCCACAAAGTAAGTGAACAGCGTGCATACACAGCAATAGGAGCAGTTGGCATGTTGTTATCTGTTGCTATGCTTTGGGCTGCGGACAGCTTTAACTAATCACGGAAAGATTTGTTGCCAGCCACAGAATAGTTGCACAGATGATTTTCACATGTCCTGAAGCTCAGTGTTGCTCTTTGTTGTGTTTGGAAGCAGTGCCTGGAATCTAGAAGTCACAGGATATTGCCAAAAACAGTCCTGATGAATGCAGCCCCCCACCCCTTCCTCAACCTACAACTGGCTCAGCTGCTCCCATCTGATAACTCTGCAGCCTATGGGGGACGTGTCAGGATTTTCCATATTCTGATCTTCGTGTATCACAAGGGGTGGCAGCAGCCATGTCCACCACATTCTCTCTTTATTCTATGTATGTAGAGGACTCTGCCTGGAACAATATCACCACCCCATTTAAATGGGTCACTTATTGTCATAGATAGAGAAGACTTGAGAAAGGAAAACTGGTGAGCAGATTTTGGTAACCACCTAGTAGGATCACCTTGTGGTCACCACCTCCTGGGCCACAGAACACATGCTGAGGCGTCCATTAAAACAAATCCCCAGGTCGTTAATGCAATGTTTTCGTGGAACCGCATTTTCATAACTTTAATATATTATGATTTAACTACGGACTTCATAAAAACTTCGTGCAATAGATAGTCTCATTGCAGTGATGCTCCTTATTATAGGAGAACCCATAAAAATAGAAGCTCACAACAGAATGCAGGGGCAATAAGGAGAATATGAGGAAGGCCAATCTCGGTATCCACGCTGCTAGAGAGACACACAAATACGACAACTCCTGCTCCTGTATCCCAGACAGAAATTTTAATCCTTTATAGGCCTGCATTGGACCTCCATTATTGTGATTGTATTATTTTACCTTTTTTATCATTAACATAACGCAACTAAGTTGCATTAAGTTGTGCTACTAGGTTGTGAACGAAACAAGGATTGTGACACATACGAATAGGGCACACTGGTTGCATCACTTGAGACTCCATCACCCTAAGAGAGATAGGACCCATATCTGACTCCCAGAGCAAATGGCTCCAGGGGTATATGCTCTGAGGTGCTCCTAGCCAACACAAGGGGGATAATAACCAATTACACTTATTAAACACTTTGAAGTTTCTATCCAGGCCCGTTCATAGCCTTTCAGGGGCCCTGCAAAGTTATAGCAAAGTCCTCCTGATGGCCGAGTTGTTGAGCAGGGGTGGTGGGTATTGATGGCCCAATTGCCTGCAAGGCGGACAGTGCGGCCGCAAACATGCATGTTTGCCCTCCTTCTAGCCAACGAGCAGTACTGGTGTTCGACCCGCCCTGTTCGCCATCAAGAAGGAGCTCTCTATTCTTCCTCTGGCAGGATCAGGAGCAGCAAGATCCCGCCAGAGGAAGAATCTGTTCACTAGAAGACTGGGCATGAAGCCGGTCTTCCAGTGAGGAGCCGGCTCGTAAACCCGGCTGCTCACTAGACGTCACATCTGGCTATCGCAACCAGGAACTATCATCCGATTTTTCAGATTCTGGGAATTTGAATCTGCCCACGAACAGGCAGACAGAGGACTTCTTTAAAAGTTCGATCCCCACGTTCACGGACAGACCTGGCCGAAGTTCGGCATTTACTAGTGGCGGGTGCTAGCGGTGCATCACCCATCTCCAACCCCTATCGGCCGGCCGCCGTCAGTAGCGATTGGCACGCGGAATATGTGTGCAGGGTAGAGCACCAGGGACCATCAGGGGCCCTGGGCCCTACTCACCTACATATTTCGCATAGCAGGAGAAACGGCCCTGCTTCTATCTAATAATTTGAAGTATAATTGACACATTTTTTCCATTAAATGAAGGCATTACATGATAAAAGTTCTACCCTTTTCACAGTATAGCTAAAACATGTTTGGCTGGATTTGAACTTACATAACAGTACTTTTTATTATATAAAGATGTTTGTGTGTTTCCAGTAACTGCAATACGTCAATGGCTGCCAGTATAGTCATAATGCATTCAATGCTTTTACTGTGTTCACAAGCTCAGACATACAACTGTGACTCCTCTGCTCAGGATGTGGCTACCTTCTGAAAATAGGAACTGTATGGCTTTGCACAACTCTAATTTATCTGAAATGTATTTGGAGATTCAAACTGAATATTCATTTTGACATCAATCATAGGGAGAGCTGTGACTTGCTGGTTGATATAGAAATGTAAAGTCTAATATTTGTATACAGAGATGAGAGACAAATCCCACCATTGTCAGTCAATAGCAAACACCTGGCAGTGCCAGAGCAACGGTAGTCTACCAATGTGCCACATCAGATAAAAATATAACCTATATAATGACATAGAAAGTGACAACTTAATCTATTTTCAGTGTAATCTCAGGGATTGCATTCAATTAATCACCAGGTTGTTCAAAGAAGATGCTAAATGTAAAGTAAAGATATAATATGATGGGTCAGGGTTGGTGCCAGAGAGCCAGGAGCAGGTGGCCAATCAGGGGGCACACCTATGTCTGACAGGTCAGGAGGGTGCAGGTAGTGGGTCCAATTGAGCGGGCACACAGACCCAGCACGCCGGCACTGTGGACTTTTCAACAGGACAATGATCCCAAGCATACCTCCAAGTCCACTAGAGCATGGTTG
>CM070034.1:117574691-117590475 GCA_036250615.1 Ptychadena robeensis
CCCCCAAATTATCAGACACCCACCTTCCTGCAAACAGGAGCAAATGTTGAAGTTTCAATGCTTAGTAATATAAAATATCTTAATGTACATAATGAGGCTCCGTTGGTTAATTTATCTTATTTAATGTATGTTTAGCTGAACAAAGAGAAGTCCTCATCCCACAGTGTAAAGGAAGTATAGGAAGCCCTCACAATAGGATTAGAAATCTGAAGAGGCCATTTGTAGGCAGGTCAAGCTAGTAAATCCCCAGAGTCCTCATCACACAGGATGTTGGGGTCAGGAAAGGACACGAAGAACAGTTCATATCAGATTCATAGAGGTCAGAGATGTAGCCGGAAGGTACCAATAGGAAAAACTCACTTGGAAATATACTTGTCCTTCCCACATGGGACTAGTGATGTCTCTGGTAGCTGCTCCATGTGTTCATCCCTCGTTCTATAGGAGGGACAGCCTGAAAGAAGAAGATCATCAGCTTGTTCTACTAACACTCTTTAAAGAAAAATATGTACAAAAAGGAAAGGATCATGAAGGGGTGATGGTCTTCACATTACCATCTTCACCTCCCATTGTGAAGACTTCTTAAGGGAACTTTAAAGGCACAGAGTATAGACAACATATATAAAGTTTATTCCCAGCAGTTAATTAGTGAGTAATACAGTAATAGTAAATACAGTATGGTCAACAATAGCAGTATAGCATGGTTACATTAGATAGACAACAAGAACATTTGCAAACTCATAACCGAGTTCTCAGTGTACATAAAACACAGGTTTGAGCAAGACACGGGACAACACTTTTCTCGACGCATTCCGCCATTAGGCTTCTTCAGGAGATATTCTGTGTTCCCATCTAACAAATAAGTTATGTTGTCAATTTTGCAAATCGAAAATACAATTGATACGTTAATTTACTCAATAAGAACAAAAGGAAACTGTGTGTACTCACAACCTTCATGTATAGTATGGGTCAACTAAAGTAGGCTGAGAGCTCATTTCTGATGGGGCAAGATCCCATGGGGAAGAAAAGGGGGGCCAACCTTCCAACCAGTATGCTGTCCAGTGGCAGATGGCTTGCGGAATAACAGGGGACCACGAGGGGTACATGGCACTGAGCATTCGTTCACCTGTAGATGGATTTGGCATAGATACGTATATGGAATAGGGAGCTAGTAAAAATTCTTTAAATGTATACGCCTTGAGTTTCTTTAATTAATCTTCTCTGAAGCAGAGAGCTGTATAGAAAGTATGTAACCTGTTATAGGGAGGTAACCAAAGTCAACTGCACCCCAAGGGTATTTACAAGGGTATCAGGCTTTGACTCCAACGTAGTCAAACGCAGGGATGTTGACGCATCCATGAAAATCTATGGATGCGTCTATACATCCGTTGGTGCGATCCATCAGCTTTAGTTGTGTTAAAATAAACGTGGTCCACATTTACGCAACTTAAGCCAGCACAAGTATGGCAAGGTTTCCACGGCGTTGAGGGATGCGTCAATACCCCCTGCATTAATCGCATACCTTGACAGGGATGTATATGTAGCCCATACATATACATGACTTACCAACTTGCCTGTTTCCATGGCGTTCAGCAGGTCAGTCAGCCGAGGGGACAGCAGAGGTTAACCTCACGGCCAGTGGACAGGCTGAATGCAGTGGAAACAGGTGGAGTGGTAAGTCATGTATATGGATGGGCTGTGTCAACATTCCCTTCAAGGCATGCAATTAACGCCATGCAAACCTAGCCTAACACTCACTGTCACATGTCTAACCCCAACTTCTCCAGATCTTCTACAGGATTAAAATCCATTTGAGCCTGTGCTCACCATGTTGGGGGAGGGGCATGTGATTATCCATGGCAGTAAATTTAGCAGGCATCAAGTTAACTCTATAAACACATTTTTGCCCCTGAGCCTCATTTTGTTTTTATAAAGAGTGGAATTTCTGTTAAAGAATGTCTACTTAAACTGATATTTAAACCTTAGACTGGTAAAAGTATGTTCCATCCCCTGTGGGTTTCAGTTATGGCAACCCTGAAGCAGGAGTTTAGGTTTCCTTCCCTAACAAGGCCTCTGCCAAGGTGCCGCTCTTCACACATCTTGATTTTCCAATTATTCTTTTCAGCATCACTTGGCAAGGTCTTTGGGCAGAAGTGAGGATTCTGGCAGGATGTCTTGTTTTTGAAACCCCTCAAGAGATGAAAGAAGACAGCAAGTGATTGAGGATAGTTTTTACTTTGGGGTAAAGTTTTCCTTACAGCATAATATTGAGTAGGATGGAGATTGAAAAGTACAAGAAAGCTGTTGAAGTGGCTAGCTCAGAGGTTCAGTAATACGGTAGTTACAACACGCTTTGTGTTGTTTTTTAAATTGTTTTTAACTTCCTGTTTGCAGACATGCCGCTACAGATCTGGCCTGTCATCGAGGCGTGTGACAGGAGAGTAACTTCCTTCCTAAAGTCACCGAGTTTCCTCTCCTGCTAGTCGTTGGGGGTGCAATTGACGAACGCTGGTGACAGAGAGGAAAGAGTGCATTACTACTTACGTGTACTATGTGTTGCTAAACTAGATGTTCTCAGCTATTACTTATTGGAAAGATATTATGACACTTGAATGACCCCCACCCATATGTATTCAGTATGTAGAGAACACTGCCAAGTATCAGTACTTACTATGCCTTCGTTAAACAGGGTAAAACTTACTCAAATATTAACTGCCATTGTTTTTTTTTACTAAACAATAAGTATCCCCCCCCCCCCAGTCAAGTGGCTATTACTAATGGTCACTACTACCGTCACATTTGTAAAGTGCCAATCAGTGCAATGGAGGCCAACACTGTAGACTATTGGTACTACCTCTGCCTCCAATGGAGATATCACCAGGTATCTCCATTATAGGCTGAGGTACTACGGATAAAAGTCTATTGTAGACCTGAATGCTAAGGTGCAGTGATTGCGGCTGGTGATCCCCTTCATTGTGAATAGAGCTGCAGATCATTGCTGAAGAATAATGGCAACAGGCAGGCATGGCAATGATCACTAGAGTAAAAATAAATCTAACTGGATGTAAAAGTGATGATGAGATCAGGAAAAAATGCCAACTTGGATGATGTGATCTGTTAGTTTATTGCTTTTTCTTGCTAAAAAGGGCTTAACCTGATGGAATGTCCATTTCCAGCACCTCAATCCTTAATCAACACCAACTTACCTCTGTCACCGGTTTTCTGTGACATTAAAAACAATAGTAATAGACATGTAGATGGTCACTTTTCTTGAAAAATACCCTGTCACTAGTAAAGCATCAGTCTAACACTTGATGTTTTAATTTGAAGCTGAACTCCAGCCAGTTACATACACAAAAAAAAAATATTTATAATTATTGGTTTGCTGGGCATGGTATTGTTGATCCTCACAACCAAGAGATTTACGAAGCTCTGCAGCATAGTACAAACCTTTTTAGGAAAGGTAACCTGTTTTCTCTATAGGCTGCAGTTTTTAGTGGTTTCCTCGCCACCCTCAATATGTGATTGGACATGTATATAAAGAACCAGAATGTAACCTTTCAGAAAATAACTTTGGGAGTTATCACAGCAAGGTTACAGTACTACATGCTCAGTCACCATGCGACTCTATGCTTCCACCTATAGACATCACTCTACCTATAGACACCATTGCACCCATATAAAAGCAATTCTATCCAAAGACACCATCCTAGCAATAGACACCTAATATGCCACCAACAGACACAATTCCACCTATAAAAACCCTTAGACACCATGCCAACAAAAGACACCATGCCGTCTATAAATACTATTTCACCCATAGACACAATCCTACCCAAAGACACCATGCCACCTAGACACTATCCTACCAAAAGACACCATGGCATCCATAGCCACCATCCTACCAAAAGACACCATGGCATCCATAGCTACCATACCACCCATAGACACAATCCTACCCAAAGACACCATGCCATCCATAGAAACTTTCCTACCAAAAGACACTATGCTGTTCATAAACACTATGCCACCCATAGACACAATCCTACCCAAAGATACCATGCCATGCATAGACATGCCACTCATAGACACAATCCTACCCAAAGACACCAGGCCACCCATAGACACTATCTTACCCACACATACCATGCCATCCATAGACACTGTCCTACCAAAAGATACCATGCCATGCATAGACACAATGCCACCCATAGACACAATCCTACCCAAAGACACCATGCCATGCATAAACACCATGCCACCCATAGACACTATCCTACCCAAAGACACCATGCCACCCATAGATACTACCTTACCCAAAGACACCATGCCATCCATAAAAACTATCCTACCCAAAGACACCATGTTTTTTTTTATAAATGGTTGTGCTCTGCTCTTGCTAATTACTTTGTTAAAGAACATCAAAAGTTATTTTCTTTAGTTTATAATTGAGCAATCAATGGAAGATTACCCCTCTGTATTCATACAGGTGACAATAATCATCAGGGCAAAAAGTTTGATGTTATCATTGGAGCAGGGAAAAAACCCTTTCTGGGGTCAGTTTTGGTCATGACAACTAGAAAACTACATCAAGCTCCCTATATATTTATATGACAGGAAGTCTCATTGGGTGATGAAGATGCCACAGATACTACAATCTAATACAATGTCCTTTACCAATAGGTATTAAGCTGGCAATACACCTCTAGATCTCTCTGTCAGATATCCTGTAGATCTAACAACAACAACTATGTAGTGCCGGGTCCTCTGCGATTGAACACAGGTAGACTTGATAGTTCAGAAAGTCCCTCATATTACATGGTTTTGGTAAAACAAAAGGAGGTATAAAGGAAATCTGACAGAGAAATCTAAAATGTATTGCATAGACTCAATAGCAATAAAGAACAAGCTGCTATAAGAGCGGGGTTGGAAGGACTAAAATACAATATACAAATATTATAATAAGAGTGAATGACAGGAAACAGCAGTGTAGAAAATAGTTCAGCTTCCTGCATTGTGATACCGCAGATAAAAAAGAGAAGTTGACAACCGCAGTCAATCCCATACAAACGTCGACTCATCTTTGTACTTGGTTATCGGCCTGGTTTTCACTTCCCCATCTACTGTTGGTTTCAGGAGGACACATTGCCTCTACCACCTGAGCTTCTACACAGGGTCCTGCATAAGCAGAGGAAAATCTCTGACCTCCATTGAAGCTCAGCCACCAACCTTGAACATGTGGTAATGGAAGTGATGGTGCTCAGTAGACATGGCAGGTTCTCCTAGGAAAGGTCTTACGGAGGAACCATATTTGATCAGGTTGATCATTTTCCCTGGTTCCATGGTCAGGATCCATTTCATCATGTCTCATTTCTGCTTCCTGTGTAGGCTAAAACAAAATCATCCAATCAAAGAAGTTCTGATTAATCAGCTGATCAAAGTAATGATGTGTTAGGCATTCTTTTGCAGGAGGCTTTTCCTAGGAAAACCTGGCACCCCCTACCAATAGCACCATCACTCCCTATGGGATTATTTTGTAATTACTGTTTTCCTACGGGTGACCCCGGCCAGGTGACACTGTGGTAAGTGGCCATCGACTAAAAGAATCAGGGCAACACATGCAGAAAGTAGTACTGCCCATCAAATATCATCTGTAGATTGCATCTCCATGCTTACTTCCAATTTCTCCAAATGTCACCAATAAAGTGACAACAGTAATTGTAACATTTGGGGGGCAATAATCGGCCTAAGATTTCCTTTATCCAGGACCTGTCCTTCTACCACCAAATGATCTGATATTTTGATGTATTTTCTGCAGTGTTTGTAAACAGTTCGTAATCTCTATTTATTTTCGGCGAGATTTATAAATAGAAGATATTCTTTACTTGCCAACACGATTTATAACTGTATAGAAAGCCTTGTGATCCAAGAATATCTGTGAGACTTCCACTGCAGTATCTGGACACACCCCTCAGCTTGCTGATTGGTCAGTGAAGGAGTTAGAGACCACTGATAAAGTTATTCCTCTGCTCAGTTTCTTTTTTCTTTTGGTATTTTTGTATCGGAAGATGCTTAGTGCCAATGACTCTGCCAGCCTGCACCAAAGACATTTTCAGGTACTTACACCGCAGCATTACAAACATATGATGTCTGGAGGTAATGATGTACAGTAACCTGCTGCCATCTAATTTAGACGAAGATATTTATTTTCTAGGGCACTGTTTAGCGCAGACAGACATGATGATGGTAAATACAGGTCACTGACAATTACATAAGACATAACACTAGACATTAATGATTTGTAGAGTATCCCTTTAATGCCCAGTCACATAAATGTATCCCAGATTATACTAATAATCCCTTGCCGCTTTCTCTCCTCCCTGGTGGGGAACTGGCTTCATCCTCCATATGTTTCAGTGGAAAAGTGAAGATTACACTGGTTTTAATGCTCAGCAAGTGGCAGCATTATAGTGCTGGGTTCTTGGATTCAGTTTCAGGTGGGGACACATTCTGCATAGACTTTGTATGTTGTCACTGTGCTGAGTTTCCTGCATATGCTTCAACTTCCTGCCAGAAGAAACCCCCAAAGTTTGCAGAGTATACTATAGTCTGTAATTAATACATCAGAAAATGTGCAAATGTGTGTGTGTGTGTGTGTGTATATATATATATATATATAATTCTTATCAGCAATAAGAGCAATTGTTACACACACACACATATATATATATATATATGTACATCAATAAACAATTGATGTTATTGCTGATAAGAATTGATATAGTACATCAATGATATAACTGATATAAAATGATTAATATTATGTATTTAATGACAGTTGGGAGCAGCCTGACCAATAAACATCTAAGCCGCTGCGGCATAGAATCGACATCCAATGAGACTTTTTTTTCTGGTGCTGGTTGGAACATGAAAGCGAGCGCTTGATTGGTTGCAGTGTTTTCAGCTCGAGGTTTGATAAATGAGTTGCATCCCATGCCCACCACCTGTCATGTCACCTCTATAATACGGTTATTGTCCGCCCACCCTATCTGCCTACATAGTCTCCCATAAAGCAGTTACTACCATGAGCCCCCACAATATCTGGTGGGGTTCTCTTGATCTGCTAGGCCCCCCATTGTACAGATGTGATGACTATGAACACCTATTCCTGAGGAATATCTCCATGTACCATGGCGTACCCTGACATGGCACAGAAGTTCCTGCCCTGGGGCATTAGTACAGCAGTACATGAGTGGATGAGGACTCTATACACCCCATGCAACACATTTCACACATATGCCAGAGAAATATCAGCCAACAAATAAAGTTTAACCCTTTTGGCAGCCACACAGGCCAGCGTACAGATTGCGACAGAGGTTGAAGCGTCCAACTTTTGCAAGTCCGCAGGGCCTGGCTGCCTTTACGTCTGCGCTCTCTGCATATAGATTTGCAGCATGACAGAGGCAAAGGGTCAGGATTTAATGAAAACAAATAAAATAAAGAAAACAACAATGGAAAACAATAACAGAAATGTCAAGCAGGATGTTGATTGATTTGCAGCAAGCGGCATGCTCTTACCTCGTCCCCCTGGATATACACAGTGACCTGTCTGTATGTATCTATGAGTCCGGGGTCCTCACACTCCCTCTTACCATCAATAAAGGGAAGTCTGTGTATTCACACTGTAATAGATGGCTCAATATCCCTTCCCACTGGCCAATAACAGCTGGTGGTGGTGCCTAGGCCAGCCTACGATTGGCTGGCTAGGCCTCGGTTGGGCGTACACCCTTTCAGACAATGCTAAGAAAAGGGAGGGGGGTGCTGCCAGCAGCATCTGTCTGAGAAAGCAGCTTTAAAATACTGGTGAATGGTAGAAGAAGATGGGAGGGGGGAGGACAGCCTTTGTCACACTTCAGGGGACGTGGGAAAGTTGCTAAGTGATACATAGACCATCCCTGATATGCTGCGTGCCCCAGGAAAATAGAGGCCACCTAATCTGAGGACATGGGGGGAGCTGACACTCACATACATAGAGATACAATGTAACCAGAAACATGTACACAAATGTTACATAATAATTACCAAAATGTATCTCATAGGAAGGGGCTGTGTTACCTGATCAGCTGCATGCTGTGTTGTCAGGTGTCACCAGATATTGTATGGAATAATTAAAAAATAACCCCCCATCAATTCAAGTGGACATGCTCATTTCGGGGGTCTATAATAATCAGAAGAAGAAGGTCTGTGGGGCTAGTTCATGATCAAGGTTTAAATACTTGTTCTAGTCCAGGTAGTATTTATTTACCGTCACCTCTTCTATGATCCCCCAGCTCCATTCTTTGGACTGATACCTGCAGTTTTCTTCTTCTGCAGTCGTAGCCTGTGAATGTTGTAAGACACAATACAAAGGAGGACACTGAGGATCGGCTCATAATCCTCAGAAGAGGGGCAACTACCAGTGGGGGCGGAGGTAAGTCGAATACCACTAACATAACCATGGACTAGAAATGATCATTTAAACCTTTAAAATCTCCAGATGTGGAAAAAGCAGGATGAGTCAAGGGTCAGGCTATAAAAGTCTTGGTAATCTTTAGATCCATGACTAGCCTCCATGCAAGGTTAGATTTGTGCTGATCTTGGAGTTTAGATTGAATGAAGGATTCAATTAGTTGCTTTGCATTCATAGATCATCAAATGCATAAAGTTTTGCTTGACATTGTGTTAAGGCATAATAATGAAGTCATCAACTTAAAGCACACTTATTAATGGGAGAAAAATGTAATGTACATACCTGTCCTGCCAACCTTTAGCCCGTCCACAAAATGGGATCCCATGGAGATACAGGTCCCCCATCACATTGCAGCACTGATATATTTACAGATCCTCTGCTGGGGTATACAGAATATATTGTGGGGTATACAGATACTATGCTGGGGTATACAGATCTTATTCTGGGGTATACATAACCTATGCTGGGGTATACAGATCCAATTATGGGGTATACAGATACTATGCTGGGGTACACATAACCTATGCTGGGGTATACAGATCCTATGCTTGGGTATACAGATCATATGTTGAGGTATACAGATCCTATGCTGGGGTATAAATATTCTATGCTGGAGTACACATAACCAATGAAGGGTATACAGATCCTATGCTAGGAAATACAGATCATTTGTTGGGGTATACAGATCCTATGCTGGGGTATACAGATCCTATTCTGGGGTATACATAACCTATGCTGGGGAATACAGAACATGTGCTGGGTATACAGATCCTATGCTGGGGTATACAGAACATGTGCTGGGTATACAGAACATGTGCTGGGTATACAGATCCTATTATGGGGTATACAGATCTTATGCTAGGGTATACAGAACATATGCTGGGTATACAGATCCTATGCTGGGATATTCAGATCCTTTGCTGTGATATATAGAACCTATGCTGAGGTATATTCTGCAAATCACATACTTTGGTGGCAGATAATAATATTGCTTCCAGGATCAGGGAATGTGCTCGGTTTACTAATGCTAAAGGCCCCCATACACGGGTCCGTTTCCCATCGGATTCCGGGACGATCGATTCCGGGCGCGTGCACGTGAAACGATCGTCCCAGAATCGTGTGAAGCCCACCTTGTCCATCCGATCACGTCCGATCGTTCGGGGGCCCAGAATCGGATTGGACAGAGAACCAACATGTTGGTCTTTCTGATCCGATTCTGCACACATCAGGGGGAGTTGCCATTTGTGGAGTAAGCGATCGGACACGGAATCGTCCAGGAATCCGTGGGACAATGTGATATGTAGCGATCGGACACACTTAATTGGCCGTTCGATCGGACCGGACCTTCTGCTGCTCCTTCCCTGTCCTATCAGGTGCTGGGTAGAGGGATAACCAGGCTGCATTGCTTAACTTTTAGAGACAATACAGGATCCAGGTTGGCTTTGCTTTCTGAGCATGTTTATTGTGTATCTATGTGTATTACTTGTAGTGTAGAGAAATCCACTTCTGGCTGTGTATAATAGTGTATATAGATATTTGTATAGTCAGGCCATGACATACGGGTCCATTCTATGAAAATGTGGATGAGACATGGCTCTACTTTCCCGCTATTTTGCAAAAGTTCTAATGCCCTCCTCCAGAAAGAGGTTATATATTTAGCTACTTGCTATTTTCCCTGGTTGGCTGGAGCTCTATGCTCTCCTCTTGCAGCAGTTCTCCCATGTCTTGCCGGAGAACTACAACGTCCAGCAGCCTCAAGAGTGTTCCAAACCAAGGGTCTGGTTGACGAAGCCTCCACCATGAAGTGTAACCTCTTGCATGGGCTGCCTGCCACTCTCCTCTTCAAACCCGGTAAGAGCCAGCAGCCTCATTCTTGAGCAGCTGGTTAGTGTTTGTGGACTGTAGCCCCTGTAAATACTACTCCTTTAGTAAACTGTTAATCCCCCTAACCAGCTGCGTGGACTTTCCATCTATTGTGTGCAAGCCACACGATAAACACAAGTTTGAACATAGGGAAATCTGAAAAGTACCTGGTTGCTCAGGAGGTTACTCCGAGAAACGCTACATTCTAAGAATGTTAACACTCAGTTCTTTTTAATTGGACCCCTATATATATATATATGCGTACTCCAGCAGACCACAGGCTATACACCGTGTGTCAGGGTGCACAATGTTGCTGATTGTAGTGTAGATGCATACAGTAGATAGCCCATGTAAATTGAACTGCACACCACAACACATGACACCACGTGCATTATGGGACACACA
Organism: Ptychadena robeensis; assembly: GCA_036250615.1. Taxonomy (NCBI): domain Eukaryota; kingdom Metazoa; phylum Chordata; class Amphibia; order Anura; family Ptychadenidae; genus Ptychadena; species Ptychadena robeensis. Next base: position 117,585,466 of record CM070034.1, read on the forward strand.
AGTGTGAAACACACATTAGGGTTGTGAAACATTAGCTGAGCAAACAAGCTAATATCCCCTGCAAGGCCTTACAGGCTTTTGTGACATGAAAGCATTCTCATGGAACATGGGAGTTGTCTCAGACAATTGAAGGGATCAGTGTCATATAACATAGATGCGGTAATGGTGACTTCTGGGATAGGACGAAGGTTAATTCTGACCTGAACAAGTAGCTGATCAAAACTCGTATTGGAAATAAAAAAAAAATGGCAATGTCCCCAAACCCTTCACCCTGGGCAGTATTGACTAAAGGTTACCATACACAGATCGTTTTTTGACCCAATCGATCACCACGTTCGTTCACATCGATCAATTGAGTCCTGCCCATCATGAACATCAGATCGAAGTATGTTGGTGGAGAAAATCTACCACTTCTTGTGCGACTGACCCATAGCTTCATATGCAGCAGGCTTTCCGATCAATGGATTGTGAGGAATCTGCCTTTTTGGCGATCGGCTCCTGTGCCCCCAAATCGGATTCCCAAGATGGTGTGCCATCGATGGCCAAACAATCAATCGCCAATTCCACAATCGCCAGGAATAATCGAATGGGGAATTGATTGATGATAAATCGAGGCGCCTATGGGTACCCTTACTACCCTTACTGTCAGAACCCACTGACATCTGCTAACCCAGACAAACCTCTGGTCTGTGCAGGATTTTCTACAATCTAACCAGCACATCACAGTACAGGACTCACTGTACAGATCCTATGCTTCTCCTTTAGTGACCCCCCCTAAGCGGTGTAGCTTGTCCCCGCAATAAAGATCTTTTTAAGATCATAGCCTCCATTCAGGCCTGCTAATTAGAATCCAACCTACACTGGTCAGCAGAGACGTGGATTTCTTTTCAGCCTGTCAGTGGCCCTGAGCTCAGGTGGCAGGGTACATTGCTTGGGTAGATGGCTACAAACAGGAATAATTTGTGCCAGGATGGAGTGGAGCTGGCTATTCAGAAGGATTCAGGTCTACCCTAGTATTGTTTAACAGGGGAAGCAAGTTAGTCACTCGCATGTCAAAGATCCCAGGTACCCAACCTGTGGCCTGAGGGCCGCATGCGGCTCTTTGGGCATTCTTCAGTGGCCTCCCTTGGTCCTCCACTTACGGCCCCCGAAATCTTACTGTTATTGCATAGGAAGTCGCCATTCTATGTAAAAGCTGACTAGCGACCCAGATGGTGCATGAGAAAGTCCCTCACCTCTCATCTTCTCGTGTTGAGGTAAATGCCTATGCTCCCACTATTCCACCAATGAACGGGGGTGATTGTATAATATATGTTGCATCACATAACCTTTGACTCAATGGACCAAATACGTGTAAAGCTTAGACAAGTGAGCTGCCTACTGTCACCAGTAAGTGATAATCCTGTAGGCCTCTGTGTTCCTGGAAAGACCTTCACTTGTTCATGTTTTTATCTTGTGTTCCATGGGGAAGGGGCTCAATAAAGTGTTGCCAAGCATGGGCTTTAAACCTGTCCTGGATAACCCTGTATTACATTAGTGATGAGCGGCATAAACAATTTTAAATTTGCTATATTTTGCGAATAATTCTAATATTCAATTAGATATTTGCACATATTCACAATTTGATTGTATAGTTTTGCATTGCAAATATATATTCGCAATTATAATTGCTTCACAATGACCTTTAAAATGAATGGTCACATGTGGTATCTATTTTTACATTGGGAATATATATTTGCAAGCTATGGCCATAAGCCTCCCAAAGCAGAATATCGCAAATATCGAATTCAAATTGCCAATATCCGTCACAATATTTGCGAATTCTTGAATAGCCAATATTCACAATTCAGATATTCAAGGTCAACACTATATTACATGGCTTGTCCGATTTCTGAAATCAGCCATTTCTTGTTGATAGCAAACTCTTCATACATTCCTGAGGTCTGGAGGGAATAATTTTTGGACTAAATCTTTTAAGCGCCAATAAAACTGCTGTGGTCTGCCAAGAACTAAAGCAATATACTCTTCTCAAAGGCAAGAGCACTTCAATGTAGTTGATTCTAGTCAATATTTGCAGGATGCTTGTCTATGATTAGACTGCACGTACCATCAAAGAAATACTTTCTCTATCAAGAGTGAAATATCTAAAATATTTAGTCCATCTCATTAACCTTTATTTTGTTTATACACCTTGTTTCTCGGTGACCAATGGATCCCATAGTCTCCAGCACTCTTTAATGATCTTCTGCCTTACAGGGCCTGCATGCTGTATCTGGTATTGTCATCATCTAGGAGGCAGCGACTTTATGCCATAGGTGTCAAACTATGGCCGGCGAGCAAAATATCTCCTTCCAGGTAGTCTCCCTTCCAGTTGTAGTCTGTATGTGCCCCCATCTGTTTATGTGTATGGTGTGTGAAGAGGGAAGAGCCCAGCGCCAAATCCCCGTCCGCCCGGCAGACGCGGGACTCGCCCCATTGTCGTTTGGGGGCCCAAGTCCTTCTGATCGAGGCCCAGCCCGCAGACGGTGTTAGGCCGGTAGCAGTCCCCGGCACGGCGGGACCCGGCGTTGGGTTGTTTGGCAATGCAGCCCAAAGCGGGTGGTAAACTCCATCTAAGGCCAAACACCGGCCGATAGCAGACAAATTGAAAAGAACTTTGAAGAGAGAGTTCAAGAGGGCGTGAAACCGTTAAGAGGTAAAGGGATGGGGTCCGTGCCGTCCGCAGCACAAACTTACCGATCTGCACTGCTCCGATCTACTGAAGAGGTTTCTGCATGGAAGCTGATCCCTCCCCTGGTGTGATGTCACCAGGTCCATCACACCAGGGGATAAGGGGGGACCAAATGGAAGAAAAAGAAGACAAAACACATTTCCAATTGAATTTAAATTTTATTACAAACAAAATATAAGTATCAATACATAATGAAATACAAAATAAGTATTTTAGATATTTTATCCTTCAATTGATACCTTTCATTAATAATTTTTTTAAATACATTTTTTTTGTTAACATAATTGTGGGTTTTAAACATTATTATAGTCAGGATGTCTACTAGACCCTTGTACAGACATATTTTGAGAAGTGACAGACCTGCAACAAAAAATCCATTTAAGTCTATGATGCGCTTTTGGAACGGAAATCTGGACCTCACAAGAGCGCTAGGGAGGTTAATAATTATAACGCAGAATAAAAATGATACTTTATTCGAAGTTAATGAGAGGTTTGTGGCACAATAAAGAAGTATTGTTTTTTGAAAAAAAAAAAAAGAAGTATTGTTTGGGTACAAAAACTGTGGCATAGGTGTGAAGAATATACTTCGAGCAAACTTTGGATTTACTTAACAATGTCCACCCATTTTATGTTTTGGTCTGCCATGGCAGAGCTTATAAAACTATCCAATGTTTATTTTAGGCTCCTGATTTTGTTGAGATTTATTATAAGGCAGGGTTAGATAAAACTCCACATCTTCGTGCTAATCTAAGGGTACCCATACACGTTACAATTTTTCGGGGACCGATGCGATATTCGATTTTGACGCCCGATTTTTGCTTTAGTGCTATTTTTAAAAGTCGCTCGGATGCCCGACCGATCGACTGGTTGGATTTGGAATCTTTTACAAGTGGCCGACCGACCGAAAATTACGGGCCTCCTCATTCGGGACCCGACCGACTTTTTGGCCGATTTTTCTAAAAACAGCATCGGTCGGATACATTTGCATGTTAGGAATGAACTATCGATCTACCCGACCGACCGCATTAGTCGGAAGGGCTAAAATCGCACAAAAAATCGCAACGTGAATGGGTACGTTTACTCAGGAGTACCTTGTAAATGTACAGGAATAAGACAATACTACACTTAACCCAATGGACGTCTCTAATGTGATCAGATGCAGTTTTCCTTTTATAGTGAACCTCCAAATCCGTCTCCCGCTAGCCCGAATGAAGGACCAAACCACCTGGTGTGGAAAGTAATACCGAACCCTTATCCGTTGCCAGTCTTCATTTATATGTACAATCATCTTGGGAAATGTGCAATACCAGAAGCACACCATCTACACCTCCAGTTGACAGTTGAAGTACACCCCATTTTTTTAACCCTTTAGCAGGGGTGTCCACATTTTTCTGTCATTCCAGCTACCGTGTTTCCCCGATATAATTAAGACACCCCCATCAAAATAAGACACACCCCTGATTTTCCCCCCCCCCCAAATAAGACACCCACAATCCATGACCGAATCTCCCATTCGGTAACTGTGTGTCTGTCAGTGGCTGCAGTGCAGAGCAGAAAGTGACTGCAAAGGCTCACGCATGCGCCCGTGCTAGGAAGGACAAGCCCGGCCGGTAGAACCCAAAAAAAAGTCTGTGCCATTCATTGTCCCTTTCACTGAGTGAGCAGATTAAGGCATCCCCCTGATAATAAGACCTGTCATATATTTTGGCTTTTAAAAAATATAAGACAGTGTCTTATCATCGGGGAAACACGGTAAAAGCCCCTTCAGGTAATAAAGTTATTAACTTATAATGTATAAATGCAGGCTTTTAAAATAGTCGGGCAATAAAAAACATAGGGTGCGAGCTCTGATACCTACTCACTGTGCTATTGTGGCAGATCACGCCCAAATGCATGGGCACCACTACCTGACAGAGTGAACTGTTGGCAACTATGTAAAAGTGTGGGTATGTAATAACACCAAATGTTAGATATACCAACTGCTTGATCAAACTATTTCTGTAGCCCAAAGTAATCCAATGTTTTGTTTCCAGGACATTAGGCAAGGACAAAACAGTGAACCTGACAGGTTGTCACACATGATAAAGATATTATAAAGATGAAATGCTCCTTGGTACACTTTTCTAGACATTTGTACAACTTGGACCACTGAGCTGAACTACATCAGACAGAACGTTATAGCAACAATTAAACCAAGGATCACATCTGACGTGAACACTCGCTTCACAATAATATGTGGAAGTAGTTCTGCCTTGTATAGAACTTCAGATCATATTTCC
>CM070034.1:117590485-117625066 GCA_036250615.1 Ptychadena robeensis
CCCTTCGCATCTGTGTGTAGTTCAATAGTATTTTACATTACATGATCCATATACATGCATGCAGCTGTTTGAGAAATCCTGGAAATGTGGCCAGATGTTGGGATTTGAATGATGGCATTGAGAATGCAATACAAATTTAAACTGAAAAAGAAATAGAACTTGTGTGCATGAGCTGGGCTTACGCAATGATACACATATTCAATATGTGGGCCTATAATTACTTCTACTTATTTTTCATGACTTACTGTTGTCCAGGCTGGACACTTAAGATGGAGTGTCAGGCATCACAGTCATATGCCGGTAATTGTGGGAGCGTATAAGGCCAGGTTACATATATAAGAACAACCGGACCAAGATGCAACTATGATTTGTGGGAATTAAGAAAAAGGCCTCACAGAAAGACTCATTCCGGTAGAGTGAATGCAAAGCATGTTCGAATGTGCAGGGCTCAAACATGCTGTATACCATATTCTCTAAGACTAACTCAAAGATACTTACACTCCAAGATTCCAGCACTGCCCCTCCTCATCCTGGAACATGCCATTTACATTTCACTTTGGAGGAGGGGCAGTGCAATTCTTTCACCCCACCACACACTCTGTGAGACTCCTGCTGGCAACAGTACCTCTTCCTCCCAAGTTAATATTGATATACAGCATGCAGCAGCAGGTACAATATGCACTGCATTTGCAATTACGTATGTGCGTACTTAATGAGCATCAGTGCCTCTACTATGTGTGAACACCGGTATACAGCATACTGCACACTCTTCTCGAACATGCTGTACAATCATTTTATAAGATGTACAATTGTACCAGGTCTTATAGAGCAGAAATATGATCCTTACCGAGGACAATGAATTAAATGTTATTAAATGGCCTCTATAATCACCAGACCTCATTCTAGCAGTGCACCTTTGCGGTTTGTGGTGGAATAAAAAAAAATACAAATCACAGATGTACAGCCAACAAATCTTAGCAACTGTGTGATGCTATTATGTCAAAATGGGCCAAAATCCTTGAGGAATGTTTCTATGCCATGGACAATTATAGGAGTGTTGAAGACTACAGGGATACCACCCAGTACTAAGAATGTGAACCTAATAAACTGTCCTTTGGGTGTATGCACCCATTTGTGTCCTGAAAACAAAAGGGAAAAAGCCCAAATCCCCATAGTCTTCCAAGGGGTACTTGATTTGTTGATATTCAGTGAACAAGAAATGCATAAAAATCCCCCAAACCTTAAGGTGCCTAGGTGTGGCTAGATCGATGGTTGATTCGAGCACCGTGCACGCTCACAGCCATATGTCTGGTGCATATCTAATGCGGCCATCCCTGTTTTTGAGCAATCAATCCCGCTCAAAAACAGGGATATTGGACCGTAAATCACAGTCGATGTCCAAAGTAATTATTGCTGGCACACTGGATGCCGGACGATCCTCCGAGGGGCGGCCTGCAGGGCGATGACGAAAGAAAGTAGAGTATGTGTTTACATGTTTTGTGTGTGTATATGAGTTGTGTAATTCAGGTTAAATTGCCAAATCAGCACTTTGAGATTGGGCACTCTGTCTCTAAAAGGTTCGCCATCCCTGCCCTACACCTAAACATGGTGATGGATCCTAAGAAAGGGGGACATGTGTGTAAGATGGCATAAAAAATAAACATATTTGAAAATGTACTTTCCAGAATAAAAAAAAAGACCCCACACCATTGTCGGCAGGTATATCAATTTTTATTATTTATATTTAACAAGCTTTAAAAATACAGAATAAAATAGCTTTTTTTCTACTATTATTCACAACATCTGGTCCAATATTACATATTTCTTAAATATATTTTGACGATAAATGAAAGCCATGTTAGAAAAAAAAAAACACTAAATATGAAATTTCTTTTTAAAAAATGTAACAAATTACATCTCATGGAAAAAGTATGTTACAGTAAAAAAAAAAAAATTAATCCAGCAATTAACCCATGAGCTACTGGAAGACTATCAAACACAGAGGATATTCTTACCAGTAGTCAATGAGTTGCAGTTATGGATCACCTTCAAATAAAGAACAAAAAAAATGTTTTTTTTCAAGATATAATTTACACATTTCTTTTTGTAATTAACGCTAGATACATCAGCAGATTGCAAAACAAATATTAGTGCATGTACTCAGTCAGTTGTCAATGGTGAAAAAAAGGAATGTCACTGAAATGGTTAGAATGGCACAATTTCATCAAGCTTTCTCTATATCCCCTGCCGGAGGCATCAGCTACATCACAAGCTCTAATAGGTCCAACTACGTACACTAACCTGCAGTATATGTCACATGTAAGGAAACGGGATCTATTATATGGGAAGTTTGTGATGTGTCAACATGTATGATCACCAGACCAAACTTAAAACTTCGCACATAACTAACCCCAACTTCTCCATGCTGTCTCTAGCTAGAATACTCCAAATAAAGTGTTTAACATTGTCCCCAATGGAAGGGAAAACCACCACCAATTCCATCTAAATCTCCTCCACTCCTGACACTGGCTGGGAGCTGCTGACAGGCAGTGAGGAGAGTCTAACACACACAGGATGGATGCAGAGGGGGGTGGGGGCTGTGTAGTCATGTTAGGCTCTGCCACCTTTCCCCTGCTGGAAGCCGATCACAGGCTGTGTGCTGTGGGGGGGGGGGGGGGGGGGGGGGGGGGGGGGGGGGGGGGGGGGGGGGTCCAGCTCTCCCCACTGCTTGTCAGATCAACCATGATGTCCCTTACCAGTTTGACCAACCAAAGACTTACTGGGCTTGATTTGTTTTTAGATTCAAGCACAATCGAGCTCCGTGAATGCACACGTTGCTCGATTGCACTTGAATCTATTAAAATGTTTTACATGTATGCCTAGCATTACTTGATCTCTGCCACAGGAATGGATTTTTTTAAAGCTGTGGTGTTTACCAGTTACGGACACTTTAGAGTTAACGCTACTGTTGCCGTCAAATACAACCATGCGTCAATTCAATACACTGCACTGCTCTGGGTCTCCCATACTAGTGTATAGGAGGTGCTTGAGTGACGGCAGAAAATGTGTGCTGCAGAGTGAAGTTCTAAAGCATAAGGGCTCGTTCATACTTGCATTAGCTTTTTTGCCACAAACTGCGTCCAATGCCAGCAAAAAAAACCACATTGTGCACTGCGCTGCAATTGCATTTCCATACAAGTGTGCAGCAAGGAAATTGCCTATAACGTGCGGCATTGCACATTACCTGAAATGCAAGTGCAGTGTTAGTGTGAAAGGTACAAAGGTTTCCTATGGAAACCTGTGTATCTTGTGGTAAAGCTAGCCACGCTATGTTGCGCTACTGTACTGCACCACGGCTAATGTGAACAAGCCCTTACATAACATGTGAAAGGCACAACTAGTTTAGAAGTACCAACACTACGGCAAAAGAACCCTGATTCTCCTATTTTGCAGAGATCATGACCACAATGCCTAGGCATCTGATCATGCACCAATGGCTTTGTGGGAATGGCCAAGGAAAGACTACCCACATAGCTATTGCTAAAATGCCTTCATATTTATTAAGAAGAACACTAGTAAATATTCTAATTGGAATAGAAAAGTTGAGGGACAGCGTGGAGAAGACTCATTTAAGAAGTTCTCCCAAAAAATAATATTAAAATGATTTGTGTTAATGATAAATGGAAACTGATGAGCAACTTAAATTTGTGTAGCTGAAGGCCAGACTCTAGTTCTCTAATGGCTTCATCTAGTAGTTCCTCCTGTACCCACCAGTTGTAAGTCTGGCCAGTGGTGGACCTTCCGACTCCCAAGATGGGAGAAGGAGAAAGAGAAGATGATCAGGAGAACTTGTCATCACTGAATCTTCACAACTTCTAATACCATTTAGATGAGAACATTTTTAGTTTTGTAACAGGCCCCGTTATCTGTACAATAGACCTCCAACGGGGGACGTTATAGAAAGCAACATTTTAAAGTGTGACTGAAACCCAAACACTGAGATTCTGCTCCACACTGTGCAGGTAATATGGCACAGTGACTTTGTTTTCCAGAAATGTGAGGTCCGTAAACTACAATACTGGTGCTAGCTGAGAAAGGTGACGTAGTGAACCGTGACCTGAATAAAGACAAGGATACTTCTCAGACCCACTTGTGCGTATAACATTATAATCTCAAAAGGTCAGGCAGTATCCGTTTTCTGACAGAGCCGGGCTCAGCAAATAAAAGTTTAATTAATGTGATTTTCAGGGTGATTAGGTAGTTCTGTCTACATGATTCTCAAAGGCTGCCCGCTTAGATCCTCTAAACACAATTCAATATACCCAACTTGTGATTAAGTGAAAGAACTAAACATATAAAGACATCAAAGAAAAAAACCCGAAGTCTACAGAACAGAAAACAGTACAGCTGAAAAGGCAAGAAATGATATGACAATGATTCATAAACCAATCAATGGGGAATAAATGGATTTCTAGGTGCACAAAGCTTCCGAAACACACATAACAATCTAGCCATATACACATAATAACCCAAAAACCTGGCAACAGCTGTCGGATCTCCGAGGCACTGCCAAAAACATGTAGGTTTATTTTTAGGCTTAGGGCTTGTTTCCATTTACGTCGGGACCCCTCCGCTAAGCATATTGCACATAGACATTGCCTGCCGACGGACCCTCTGTTTAGACATCCCGCCGATGCAGAGGCTGAACCTACTCGACTACATTAAGCCTTACATCAGCTTAGCGCAGTGAAGATCCGCTGAGCAGGTAAATCTACGGCAATAGCTTAGCGGAGGGGTTCCGACGTATAATGGAAACATAGCCTAGCACTCTATTACGTTTTGCTGAACCGTAGTAGAGTTGGCTTAAGGGTTAGGTGACAGAGGTGAGGAGACCACCCTGTGCTAATGGCCGATTTTCATCTTGTAAACAAGGGCGCAATTTCAGTTTAGTTTACTTCCATCAACAACAAAAAAATTGTGAGAAGAAAAATATCAGATAAAAATAGTCCAGATGTTTTTGTTTTTTTTCCTCATGCATAGTAAGAGCCCGTACAATATAAATATAACGGCTTTGTGCCTCAAGTCACATAGATCATTATCTGGGAAGCCATTCATTTTAATGTTCTCATGGTAAGGTGTTCTACTATAGAGAAGTACGTGGACCCTCATCACTGGCCACCATTGTCAACTGAACATTGGGGGTTTTATTAACTTTTTTATCTAATAAGGCCCCTACATTAGAGAACAAAATGTTTTTGATTGTGACAATGTACAAGTAACGGTCCCCATACACCTTTAGATTTCTCTGTCAGATTTCCTTTAGATCTCTTAGACCTTTTGTTTTACCAAATATGATTTCTAAACCATCAAGTCTACCTGTGTTCAATCACAGAGAACCCTATACTACATAGTTGTTGGTAGATCTAAAGGATATCCGATCAAGACATCTAAAAGGTGCATGGCCAGCTTTAATGCGAGTAATGTTGAGATGTTTTATTTTGTATTTCCAGGCTACAGCTTGACTGGCATGACTGGTAATATCACCCAATGGTATCTACATCCATGAAGCCACCTCTGACATTAATGTATATTTGATTACTAGTAATACTTTACTCATAATTTAGGATTATTGCATTCCTTACAAAAAATTTATTTGGGATCCTAAAGCAGGTAACATGAATGGAAGCATGAACACTAAATAATTATGTAAAAAAAATTATAAATAAAAGGAATTTGACTATAAGAAGCAAGCTTGACACCAGGCCAGCAACCGACATACATAATGGGAAGTGTCTTAAGTCCAATTTCAAATCCAGATATGCAGTCACTGAATAAAAAATATGTATACAATTAGTGTGACTGCCTAGTCATCAGTCTCTGCCCAGCAGAACTCAGACTGGAAAAGCGAGGGTCAGGGCTTTATGTCCAATCAGTAGGACTGGGGTTGGGGGGATTTCATCAAGCTTCATCTAATTAAAAGTCTCTTCAATAAAAGGTTATTGACTAAATCTTGAAGTTGCACACAATGATCATTGCTTTATGACTTAAGCTGGGCATGGGCAGTTTGGTTTTTCCGTTCCATCGACATAAAATATGTAAGATCAAACCACCTCTACTCTGTTATTTTCAGCCCATTCGATTTTGCGGGAGTTTTGTTTATGTCAGAAGTCTCTACCCATATAAATAAATGGGGCACAGAACTCCTTATGCAGCAGCATAATAAACTGATGGGAGACTAAAGGCCCCCACACAGCCAGCGGGGGCTGACAGGTGAGCTCATGATGACGCCATCACGCTGCACTCCATCGCTTACAGTATAGGCGGGCACGCTTTGTGTGCCGGCCGTTAGTTTGAATGGTGACGCTAGTCCCCATTCAAACTAATGGCATCGGCCAGAGATTTACAGACATGTTCGTTCTCAGGTCGACTGAGCTTTGGGGAGACAGGGATCTGTCGCCCCATGTGGGCACCCGTGATCCGTGGCTGATTTTGCTGCCGACCGATGGCCGTGAGCATGCACGCACATCGGTCAGCTGCAAAATCGGCAGCAGCTCGTTACGTGTGTGGGGACTTATACACAGAATACACTTCAATGTACACTGCATCTGTTCAACGACACAAATCATCAACGCAGAGAAAGTCACTGAGCTCTGAAGCAGAACATAGTGTGTATACCTGTGCCATACAATAACTATCTATGGTTATGCTGGAAGGGTGACAGCCTTTGCTCCACCAAATGCTCAGCTTCCATTACTTTGACCTCGGTGGATGCTAAGTCTTCTTTACAGGGTTGGATATACATACAAAAACTTTCTTTGGATGATGTGACTGAGCTACAAACAGAGGAGCTCCATTAGAATTTCTTACAGACTTGTATGGGGGATCGAGCAGCTAAAGTTGGTCAACACATACCCCAAGTCTTAGACAGCCAGGATTTCAAAAGGACAGCTTTGGAGACCTACAACTCGGGATTTTCTGCAATTACAAGCTTTTACCCCAAATGCGTACATGACAAAACCCTACACTAGACTGGAACAAAGTACGACTTTTAGTAATTCACACAGAGTGAATGGAGGGGTAATAAGGGGGCTTTCCACACGCTATTGAAGATGCAATAGAAAGATATCATATACAAACAAGGCAGGGACAGAATTACATTGCACGATTAACATATATAGTGCCGTCTGATCTTTGATGGACAACCATAAAAAGGAACTGTACATTTTGTTACAACTACTTGACTTGGCTCTGTACCACACATAAGTATCTGGCTAAAATGCCTCCCCAACTACTACCAACCACCACTTAAGGTGCCCATATGCAGGTCATGACCTGTTTGATCTACGAACACTTGATTGCAGCGTGATGGAACAACGGATGGCCGAAGGATTTCCTGGCGAATCGATATGCACCACCTATATAAAGTAATGGCAATAGAACAGGGATTTACCTACATGTTGGTCCCCTGTTCGATCATCATTTCTTTGAGCGGTTTGATTGAACAAGGGTTTGATCATTCTCAAAAGATCATTTGCTGAATGATGGTGGCAAACACGCACGGTGATCGATTGTTCAGGAATTGACCTGTGTATGGGTACCTTAAGATCTCTCAAAATGAGGCTGCAATATGGTTGATTCATGATGCTCAAAGAGTGTCAAAAGAGATATGACATATGCAACCAAATTCTTATTTTTTACAACACAAGGCAGGCTGGTAGAATAAAAAGAAGCTCTTTTAGTTACTGACAATGCAGACATTTCACTGACAAGTGAGGCCAAAGTATAGCAGGTAGGCCTCCCTAGCATCCCCCGTAAAAGGGTGTACATTCCCCATACAGGGTGGTGCAGACTATGCTGCCCCAACAATTCCACAATAAAGGAATTTCATTTACATTTTTACACACAGACTGTACACTCACACAGATATATGTATATGAGCTTACACATACATACATTCACAGGAGCGCGCTAGTCTAGTCGCATGACATTGTCATGACATGAATATATCTCCCCCATCGTCCAGTTTAACTAAAGGGGAGAGAAATACCATTTTATATTTTAACTTCCAATGAAAACACTGAAATGTAAAAAAAATAAAAATAAATGCTTTTTCTGCCTTCTTCTCCAAGTCGGTCACTGCCAGGGGTATTGGCAGGTCTCATGAGCCTCGTCAACAGGTCAGGCTCTTCAATGACCTGTTCAAAATGGCTGCCAAGTAAAACTGTATCCATTAAAAAGGAAAGGCCACATAGGATGGTCTACAATTCTGCATGGTAAAATACACGTATGTCTACAGTAGATAATACAAATACACAAACTTCATTATGTTCACAGGTCCTCTCATAGACCTTAACAGCCAACCCTGACATATAAATGTCTAACCTGGCATGACGAGTGTAGGACTACTTAGTTATCTCTCAAGTTTTTATCATGTTTTGATGATTTAACACTTTGTAAGCAGAATTTACAATGAGAACAATGTATAGCATGACCAAAACTGGATCGCATTTGTGAAAACTGCCAGAAAGTGTATATGTGGCTTGTAGCAAACAGATTCCAGAATGAGCGATGGACATATTTCCTCCTATCTTCACAAATGAGGCCTATGCAGCCTCTGATACACAATTATTATACATTGACAACACAACAACAAATATGCACACCTATGCTAAAGATAATGGATTCATGGTCATTATTAAAAGTAGCAACTTCACAAGTCTTTGTCTAAACTTCTCATGTTCATTACAAGCTCCCATACACCAGGGAGGGCAAGTCTAGTAGACCTTCAGCATTAAGGGTGGACCTCTAATGCCTCACCCTGGATAAAGCCATAGAGCTTAAAGCCCCCCCCCCCCATACACACATTGAACCGCGTGTGATTTTGATGGCAATCAATCGCTGTTTGTGATGAACGATTGGCCCGCAAAATCTCACACTGATCAAAGCTGCCCACCTGGAGCAACCTATTCTTGTCGCCCAAAATCGCAATAAGCCAGAGAACGGACATGTCCATTTTTCTATGGTCTATCGCATTACTGTGGATGGGGACCAGGGTCAGCCGGCAAATAGCATACACAATCGGATTCTCTAAACGACCAGCTGCAGAGTGATAACATCATCATGCTGCAATCAGACGTTCAAGGATCGTGCGGGGATCTATGCGTGTATGAGGGGCTTAACAATTAGCTCCGAAGTAGGGACACTGAAATCTGGAACTTCAAATAACATGACAAAAGGCAGCAAGGAAATGTGGAGACTCCAAATAAATTTCTAAAGATTGGTTCTCTTAACATTGCAATTACAGGATTGCTATCCTCATAAACAAATAATACTAATACAACTCACTCTACTACAGGCTGACTGTTAAACCACTAAATATATTGAACATGTTCTCTATAACTGAAGGTTAGTGGTTTGTCCAGCGCTTGCTATTGCTATGTACCAACACTGTACACCAAGCTGAAGGTACAACTTGTGAAGAAGAGCAGAGAAAGTTCTCAAACCGGGTTCATTTGAATGTAATGATGTAAACTGCTATAGAAGAACTGTAGAAACACTAAAGTTGAAATTGGTCATGATGTAGGTATAAACAATAGCATTTAGATGAATCTACACATGCCTGCAACCACCTCCAACATTCAGCATTTAAAGGGATATTAAAGGGCTTGTGTCCACTGTGGTGGACAAGCGTCTGAAGCCGGGAAAAAGACACAGAGAGGACACTTCCTATTCTGCTGAATGGGACGGTGTCCACTCTGCGTTATCTGAACAGCGACTGCCCGTGGTACTGTTTTGAAGCTGCGTAATGCAGTGTCTTCATTGTAGCACCGCGAGGTGCCACCAGAGTCACGTCCATTGAAGATCAATGCACGTCTCCAAGATGCATAAAAGCAGTGCCCGATGCTGTTTGGAGCTGTTTTTTCCACTTCTTTGGTATGCTAAATCATCAGCAGAAGCCTGTCCTAAACCAAGGGCAAACTGCCGCAAGATGTGGGAAATCCGTCGTGGCATCAGCAATGGACACATGGCCAAAGTGTCATGAAAAAAACAACAATTTCAACCAAATAGATTAGCAACACTAATAATAAAATAAAAAAAAAACACAATACTCTTTTTCACTTTTGTTCTATTGTCCTGTGACAGTGCTGCCCTAAACTTCCTGTTAGAGGAACATGCATCCATGTCTATACAAGGTCTCCTTCCTTAGAATAAACGTGCAAGCTACTTGCTGCGCATGCCTGAAAAAGTGATTCAGGGATGTGAACGCAGTGCAGCTCTATACGACAATATGCCAATATGTAAAGTAGCCACCCCAACCCAGAAAGTGCCTAGACCACATAATAAGTTGCATTTTATACAAGAATGAATGTAGTATGTGAAAAAGAAACACATGAATGTAACAAAAATGTAAGTGTATGTTCATGATTTAAAATTTTTTCATGAGGTTTAACCTCCTAAGCTTTTTGCCCGTGGCACGCTCTTCTACACTCTCCCTGCCTCCCCCTTCACGTCCCACATGTGCTGAAAAAACAGACGCCACCCCCATGACATGGAGGTCAATCTTGCTGGCCCGCTGGTACTCTCCATTGCTGCTGGCTCGCCGGGAATAGCAGAGCATCCCAAAGTGTAGCTTAGGATGAGTTTGCAGGGTAAGCAAACTTGCCATGAGCTACACTTGGGGTAAACGCTCAGGAGTTTATTAACCCTTTGTATACCAAATACATGGCGGTCTTAACAGTGAGATTTCTTGCAAATCATAAAGGCTCCAAATTCTACTTTACCCTCACTGTCGCCTGTATATTCATATTGGCCCACTTATCATATGAAAATGCGTGAGCATGCTAACTGGAGCGTCTGTTTTTCAGGACATGAATTTTGCAGTTACAGGCTTAAAAACTCTGTAAGTTAAAAGAAAAAATGACAAAAGTTTGGATTTGTCTATTGGTAATGATAGAACTAATTTGTGAAGCTATTTAATGATGGCTGGGTATTGAGTTTTCTTCGTGAAACACAATGCGTCCATGGAGAGTAGACCCCTGGGCACTTTACCGTCTACCTTCAGCCTGTACAGGACACACACAATTTATTGGACTTAAGATTAACCTGAGGCCTATAGTTGCCATTAAGAACACAGAGATATGTGTGTATTAAACATAATATCTACAGACTGAATAGGAATAAACGTTTGACTGGAAAAGAACCTATAATAGAAAAGGAAATGTGGAAGGGAACAAGTTTGTCTAAGCTGATGATCCATGCTGTATCAGCAAAATATCATTAAGGCAAGAGGGATATCCAATAAATACCAATTAAAACAAAAAAAATAAATATTACATGTAAAAAAATCTGTTGCATCGGTAAACCATAAAAATCTTATGTTAGGGATGATGGCTGTGCAAACAACAACATAAATAAATGTACATGTACTTCAGAAATCATCATCTCCATAGTTATGGCTGATGGTCAGAAGTGAGCACCACCATGGATATACTGGCCTCCAGGAAAACAAACCAGTCCCCTCCACTCCAGCTTCAGTCTCCATGTGCATCTACAGGATGGAAAGGGCAGGAGAAAAGCTGATGATCTACAAAGTCACCGTTGCATTTTAGAAACCTCATTGGGGATTGGTGGCAACCAAGGGCCAATCAAATCACATACTGCAGAGCCGAGACAGAGGGTGCCAACCAGAATGTGCCTAATAGTAGGCGCTGTACCCGTGTAATCAGTCAATGCTGAGTTCATTGCTACTGTGTGGGAAGGGCCGGCCATGCAGATTCCAAAAGCAACAGGTAGTGACCGAGAGGATTATGGGAATCAGGCAGGACACATATTGCTTGTAAGAGTCGCAGTAGTAGAAGGGAGCGGAAAGGGGGAACACTGCATTAGAGGCACAATAATAACAAGGAGGTGTGAAGGGTGATTCAGTAAGCCCACAATACATCCTGTGTCTCAGCCCTGGAATCATTCTACGTAAATCTACAGGAAATACTTTACAAAACGTCTGGTCGGAGGCTGGGTCAACCTGGCAAGAGTTAGCAAAGATGTATTACAAGACACAAGATTAACCAGAGAGGCAGGGGCTATACGGTAGGCTCAGATTCTTCCTCTTTGGGCCGACTTTTGCCTTTCTTATGTAGAGCCTTCCAGTGATATCCCGCAAATGTGGGACTAATAGGAAGGTAACTGAAAAACTTGTGCTTCCGCAGAAAGTCCATGCCGAAAGGAAAGTCATAAGACTCCATTCCTTCAATAGCAGCTCCTTTGTTACCCAACCCACGCTTCCACTTCTTGATGCCCCGCTCTTCAGGTGTACCTGGAGGGATACAACCATCTGGTTAGAAACGCAACTCAACAACAAACAACTTTACTACTACTACTTCTTGCTTCCATTCAGGTGTTTCATCGTACCAATACATTTCAGAAAATACTTCTACTAGAATAATTAAACAGACATACTTTTTTGCCTGCATCTTATGATCCGAATGTGCAACCACCTGCGGCTGAGTGGTCACGCCTTGGTTCCCCGCCAGCTCTACCAGCAAAAAGATTAGCAAGGGAGGTTGAGGTGCTGTCAGATAGGATATCTGCCCACAGCAGGATCTCCTACCTGTACTGTATTATATATGATCTCCTACCTGTACTGTATTGTTTATGATCTTCTACCTGTACTGTATTGTTTATGATCTTCTACCTATACTGTATTGTTTATAATCTCCTACCTGCACTGTATTGTTTATGATCCCCTATCTGTAGTGTTTTGTTTATAACAGTAGAGCCCTGTCGATATAAACAATGAAAAGCAGAGAGATGGATAAAAGAGCATGCAATCTCTGTCATCTATCTCTACCTGTGTGAGGAAGCTGCACTCACACTACAGCTTCCTCACACACACAGCCGTAGAGGGGAGACATCTGCACAGATTCCCCCGTGGGCCCTCTCTTCCCAATGTGTGAAAAGGATGCCATAACATGACGACAGGTGCTCTCTACTGACATCTAGTGGCTGAAAGTGGGTACTGTAGAGTACAATTGATTTGGGGAACACTTCAAATATTTTTTCCCTGGTTTTCCTGCTCTAAAAACTGGATGCGTCTTATGGATAATTGTGTCTTATAGTCCGAAAAATATGGTAAATTTTAAAAAAGGATTTTAAAAGTATATATAAGAAACCCTGCTGCTAGAAAACTAAAACACAACAGTACACTACGTTTATATTATTAATTTGAATTGGAGAAAACGCTTCCAAGCCATGTCAGGTGGCTGCTCCTAACCCTCAACTGCTGCTATTAAGTGGTATTATTTATATAAAAAAATATTATTATTATGTTTGTAAAAATTTAAATAAATGGATTTTCTAGAATCAAGGTTTCTAACTATTAAAGATGAATGCCCAGGGACCTGCTGTTTTCAAACTAATTAAGACATCTTGAATTTTGAGCCACGTTTCTTTTCATTGATCTCTAGGAATATACTCACCAGGAATAGTGTTGTCTAAAATGAACGCTGTGCAGCCTCCCACGAACATGGCGGTCGTAAGTAGGACATTTAATACTTGATCAATCTCTACAATTCCTAGAAGAAAGGAACTTGTCAGGAAAACATTCTAAATTTAATAAAAGCCATATTTGCATAATTTGTTGTAGAAAGAAAGCATCTGGTTACATCTGACAGACAAGATGACCCTTCAATTCCAAGTCTACATTGTTTTCTAATGTAGCATCGTCCAGGTCTTTCTACAACTGCTAGATCCCGTTTGGGGCCTGAGGTACAATGTAAGTCTCTGTCTACAGCACCACTTGCTCTGATAATCTCATAATGTGGCATTTCTAATCAAAAGTATTCAATAAACATACTGTATGGTCTCACATAATGAAGGACTCATAATTTTGCATAAGGTATATGGCGTTATCTGGAAATGAACCCTCTGTTTTGACATGGAGTTGGGAAATGGCAAATCAGAAGTAAACATTTAAGATGCTTTTTTCATAGTGGTTAAGGGTAAAGGGCGCATATGAAAAACATAAAATGATATATGTAAATACCTGTGACCAAAGGATTCTGCTTCAAATAACTGGGCAACATCAACCCAAAGAATATTGAAAAGCCGAGGACAAAGAGATTCCGGGAAGAGTTCAGATCAACAAACTGAAGATTGGAAAGACCCACTGCAGTGATCATTCCTGTAAAAACAAAATTAGGCTTATTGGAACTGGAGATGACTGTGCCATGTAGACCGCTCAGCAATGGAAAAGCCATGCTGGGAGTTCATGTTCATCAACAAACATAGAAAAAACTTCTAGCAGTGCTCTGGCCCCTTATATCATTTCAGAAAGACTAGTCAACACTGCTTGTTTCCTATGAGAAGGATTACCATATATCTCACCACATCAAATATTTAGTATCTGTACCCTGCGAGCAACACTCAAGACCCTACCCACACCCCTGACCAGAAAGATCACAGGAGTTGGCTAGATGAGCACACCCAAGTGTGTAAGAAGTTTTTAAGTTTAATTATTTTCTACAACAATTTGCAGTAAGCTGATGTCACATGATAGCTCGTCATACATATAGGTTCCAAGCATTACAAAAGCTTACCAAACAAGGTACAAAACAGAGCTCCGAGGACAGGATCTGGCAGAGAGGCAAACAGTGCACTGAACTTTCCAATCATACCCAGCAGCAGCATGAAGGCAGCCCCATACTGAATGACCCTGCGACTGGCGACCTGGGAACAGAAAATAATAGCACACAAACATCACATACACGTGTTATTTATCATACATATAAAATAGGGCTACAGGGTATGTTATTAATATGTGCAATAGAAACTATATGCAGGTGGTATCTGCTGTGCCTGGTTTTCTATTAGCTGCTCTGTCAATAGATGGCAATGCCAACAGTAAAAAGGAAGAAGATCAGCTCCTGCCATCTGCTCCAATGTTGATGCCCAGAATCTGCACACAGAGCAGGCCATCAATGTAACAATATCATTTTTGTAGGAACCAAAGCTTTATATATCTGCTGCTTCTAAAGCAATGTATGCTATAGCAAAGGAAAAAACATAATGTCCTCTGGTCAATTTTAGGTTTATAAATATATATTAAGTGCTGATGTTACAGTAAAGAGGTAGTGTAAAAGAAGAATATAATATTATATAAACCTATAAAAAAGTGACAGATCCCATTTAAGTACACCATTTGATTTGAACCTAATGGTGAATATATATGTTTAAGCCAGACATATATAAGTCTAGTGAGGGGGGCAACTGCAGACCATGTTTTGGTTTCCACAGATCCACAGCCTCTTCTTTAAAGTCTTAAAATCAATGACATAAAGAAGCAATCTGCAGTGAGGGGATAGCAAACTTTCCAAGTGTTGTTTTTTGGGGGGATTTTTGAATGAATGTTGCACAGGTGTGCCTTAGACTGCCCACAATAAAAGGCCACTCTGAAATAAGCAGTTTGATCACGCAGCTCAATGCCACAGATGTGGCAACATGCATTCAGGAACTGGAACACGCTGTGTATGCCGATCCAGAGCTCACTAACACCGTAGATTGTAGACAGATTTGTGAACAATATTTGAGAGTAATGTGTCTTTTGTGTATGTAGAAAATGTTTCAGAACTTTCAGTTCAGCTCATGCAAAATTGAAGCAAAACCAAAAGTGTTGCGTTTATATTTTTGTTCAGTGTATATATGTGTAGCAAAGTATGAAAACCAAGTGGTTATACTAAGAATTGAGACAGATTTACCATCAGCTTACTGTGTTTTGCACTTTTTTGTGTACAATTCATTTCCCACTCACTCCAAGGTAGGTAGGGGTGTGTGTGTGTGTGTGTGTGTGTGTGTGTGTGTGTGTGTGTGTGTGTGTGTGTGTGTGTGTGTGTGTGTGTGTGTACACACATACAGCTTGGAGTGAGTGAGAAATGAAACAATTCTTAGTATAACCATTTTGTTTTGATACTTTGTTCTTTATCACTAATGCTATAGCAAGCAATGTTATATTTTCTTAAACAACATTCGATATTTAAGATCCAGCTCTTACCTTGGTTATCCCCAAAACTCCTATATTAGGACTTGAAGACGTGGACCCATTTCCAGTGCCGAACACCCCATCAAGGATACAGGAGAGGCCTTCTATAAAAATTCCCCTGTAGATTGACAAAAAAATTGAAAATGAAGGGAATTTTTAATGGCAAAGGAATATTCACAAAATATCATTTTCACTGACTAAATTGTTAAATCACTGACATTGTGTATATAACAAAAAACATTAATACTGTAGAAATGCAGAACTGTTAAGGTAGCCCTCCTCTAACCTAGAATGTTGCCTTCTGGTCATTGTCATAAGATGTTAGCAAACTGCTCTTCCGCAGGTGGCACATAGATAAGCTGAAGATCTCTCCTTTATTCCTGGGTTAGTGTGGAGAATCACCATTTCTAACAATAACATGGAAAGTAGACAGAAACATGTGGTTTCCCATAATCATTGGCAAAAAAAGCAATGTTATAATTTACAGTATCTCCCAAAAGGAGTACACCCCCACATTGTGGTGTACACAGGGGGTTAGCAGTCTGGCCATGAAGCGCTAGTGTCCCAGGTTAAAATCTCACTTGGGCATTATCTGCAAGGAGTTTGCATGTTCTAATGCCTGCCATACACCCACAGACGGGTGCAGACAGACTAGCTCCGATGAGCCCCAGAATGCAACGCGATAAAGTCAACACGTTGCATTCTGGGGCTGCTTTAATCAGCCGGGCACCCTTTGTGTGCCGGCCATTACCTTCAATGATGAGGCCGGTCTTCATGGAAGTTAATTTGTGCCGGCCATTACCTTCAATGATGAGGCTGGTCTTCATTGAAGTTAATGGCATCGGCCAGAGAACATCCGACATGTCTGTTCTCTGGCTGGATCTGTCGCCCCAAGTGGACACACGCCGATTGGTGGCCGATTTTGTCGCCGACCAATGGCGTGAGCGTGCACGCCCGACGGTCAGTGGAAAGATTGGCTGCTAATAGGCGTGTGTATGCCAGGCATTACTGTGTCTGTGTGGGTTTACTCAGAGTGCTCAGGTTTCCCTCACACTTCAAAGATATGCTGATAGGTTAATTGGCCTTTCCTAAAGAAGCTCTTGCGTGAGTTACATATATCTCAAGGTCATAATTCAAAGGACTGACCATGAATCGGGAACCTTAAATGGTGTGCCATGATTCCCGTCCAATTGACGGGCACCCGTGCACAGCGTGGTGACGTCCACCCGGCGCCCGACCAGGTCATCTGTCGAGCACCCGTCGCATATTGGCACCATAAAGCTGTTTGTAATATGTTGGCGCTATATAAATACAAGATAATAATAATATTGTAATATATTTTCACGGGACAACACTGAAGATATGACATTAGTCCGTGTACAGCTTGTATAACAGTTTAGCCTCTCAATTGAAAGTTCTTGTTTGTGTATTGAGTTATTTTGAGAGGGACAGTTAAATTACACTGTTATACAAGCTGTTATACAATTTGACTACTTTACATTGTATAGAAGTGTTATATCTTCAGTGATGTCATATGAAAAGTTAATTTAAACCATTTACCACAATGTGAGGGGTGTACTCACTTTTGTGCGACACTGTATATGTTTGTACACAATCCAAGGACCAAACTCACCTATTAATAGCATGGATGGGAGGTGGTGGGGCACATGAAAGGCGGGCACAGGCATAGTAATCTCCAATAGATTCAATGATGCTTGCTACTACAGCACTCAGCATCCCGATGACCCCAGCAGCGGACACAGTGGGCACACCCCACTGGACTGCGAGAGAAGAAAAACAACAACATGCAAAGTCATATTGACACAAGCCTTGCAAACAATTTAAAGCTCATCTTCTATAACATTTTTAGGTTCGGATAGATATGGGAAGAAAGGGTTGTTATAGCTGTCTGAGGCCCTGATGGAGATTCATCCTCCCATATCGGATATTACAATTTTAGCATTTTCCTCCACAACACAATAAATACTGACAAGTATCTAAACCTTCTGTGCTCTGTTCAGAGATCTGGAAAGGCCTTTAGACACACCCATTGTGATTTTTAATACTTCCAACATGATCACATTACTGCTACTTGAAATGAAATAAGTAATGACTCATTGACCTTTGACTACATTTACTTTGTATTGGTTCCAAGTGGTGTTAAAATATAAACTGATGTGCCATGTAATGATGACTAAGACACATTCAAGGCCTTAGATCTGCAAACAAATAAATTCTGCAATCTCAATAAACAGTACAAATTATTATTTAATGACGGGGCTACATTTACCATAGAAAAGCATAGTGCTTATATAGAATGTATAGATATATGGGGAAGTCATTGGTAAATCTGCCCAACCCAACACATATAAAAATTGTATGTCCTAGTTAAGAAAATGGCCAAAGTGTTCTAAATATGAGAACAAGGTCTGTAGTATTAAGAAAGATGTTGCAGGGCTTCTGTGGGCTTTGTGCAAGCTTCCGTGGCCCTTTCACATTACACCCATGTCACCATTTACACTGCATGCGTTACGTGTTATGTCCAAAACGCATGCATTAAAGTATATGTATATGTGTTAACGCATACCCTCAACACTACCTTGCTGCATCCTTGATTAGAGCTATAGGCAACATTTAAGATAACTGTGTAAAAGTATCCTAAATGTCTTTAGACTACTGGAAGCCTTTTTGAACTAGGTCCAACAAATACAGGAACATAGTGAAGGTGATCTATCAACCAGAAGACCTCCTCCTGGCACTGGCCTTTTGGCTGGAGGAATACAGAGTGAATACTGCATGGTCCAGTCCTGCCTACTTTGCTGGAACATTCTGTAGATTCATTTGATATCTGAATGGCTGTGTTTGTGCGAAAAATACTGAATGCCATGTAATATATAATAATATAATACAGCCATATGGTAAGGGCACCCCCTCCCCTTCCCAGCTTCATCACTGTCCTCAGGGAAGTGGGTCCAGTGATGAACCTGCTGGACATGCAGCTGGAAAAGCTAAGTTAACCCGCGTGGCTCGGGGTTACTACTATTGGTAATGGAAATGTACCCCGAGTAATATTGGAAAACAGTGAGGGTAAAGTGAACCTAAACTTGCAGATTATGCTATATGTCTCTGCTGATCCTATTCTAAAGAATGCTGATTGCCTAGATAAAAAGCAGATGTTTTCGTTTTTGTTGCGCCACTGTTGCATGACACCAAGTTGCAGGACAGTTAGATGAACTCCCAAGCTATATACTCATTCAGTGAGACCGTGAAGGCCGAAGATCAAAACACTTTAAAAGCCAAGTCAGCAATCTTCCATTTATATAAACACTCCGGTTAGGTTGGCTTATCTGAGAGAATATCTGAGAGTGGCATTAAAGCAGTCATGCAAAAACACAAACTGTGTCAATCAATACATAATAGTTTTTGCAAATAGTGGGAGTAAGGTTGTGCAAATAGACATGTAAATATACCGCCAGTGCGCTGAAGAAAATCCCTGCACAGCTCTTCCTCAGCCTAATGAATACAGACAACAAACCCCACATTTCTGGTTTAAAGAATTAGGAATGTGTTTCCATGTCAGATGCAACTCACATGGCATTTCTGGCAGCAATTCTGTAGCGGCGGATTCTTGTAGGCCACAGGTGTCAAACTCGAAAGCACAGCGGGACCATTTTAAAAACTTGGACTAAGTTATGGGCCAACCTTGATATTTAATAATAATAATAATAATAATAATATAACACTGCAGCAAATTTTTTACCCATGGGTCAGAATCTGACACTTCTGGACTACAGTGTGCATAGTTCATGTGTGTATATTGTGTTTATGTGTGCTCCCATCCCTGTGTGTACAGTGTGTGTGTGTGTGTGTATGTAGTTCATGTGTGCCCTCATTACTGTATGTACAGTGTGTGTGTGTGTGTAGTTCATGTGTGCCCTCATCCCTGTATGTAAAGTGTGTGTGTAGCTCATGTGTGCCCCCATACCTGTGTGCACAGTGTATGTAGGTCACCTGTGCTCCCATACCCTTATGGACAGTGTGTGTGTGTGTGTGTAGTTCATGTTTGCCCCCATACCTGTGTGTTTGTGTGTGTAGTGTGTGTGTGCCCTCATTACTGTATGTACAGTGTGTGTGTGTGTGTGTGTGTGTGTGTAGTTTGTGTGTGCCCTCATTCCTGTATGTACAGTGTGTGTGTAGTTCATGTGTGCCCTCATACCTGTGTGCACAGTGTATGTAGGTCACCTGAGCTCCCATACCCTTATGTATAGTGTGTGTGTAGTTCATGTTTGCCCCTATACCCGTGTGTGTGGTTTGTGTGTGTCCTCATTACTGTGTGTGTGTGTGCACAGTATATAAAGGTCAACTGTGCTCCCATACCCGCGTGTGTGTGTAGTTCATGTTTGTCCTCATCCCTGTGTGTGCTGTGTGTGTGTAGTTCATATGTGCTCCCATCCCTATGTGTACAGTGTGTGTCTAGTTAATGTGTGCCCCTATCCCTATGTGTACAGTTTACATACTTTGCCTTCCCCCAGACTAATCCTGGTACTCCTTTCCAGCTCTATGCTCCCTGCAGCCCCTCTACCAGCTGCACTCACCATACCTTTGACACCTATGTTGTAGGCCTACTGCTACTCCCTACTTCCAGTACTACTTTTAAACTACAATTTACTCTGGTGGCAAAGCATTCTCACTTTGGGTCATTTTACATGGGCACATTTGTATTTTCACAGTTTTTTATCAACAGTGACAAAAATTAATTATTTTTAATGTGGAATTCATAGATGGAAACGATTCAGCAAAGCAGAAAGGTTTACTGAGGCCCTCAGGGAAATCTAGTTTCCATGTGAACACCAAAATGTTCCATGATCTGCTCAGGCCGAACGCTGTACTTTGTGCTATGATGGCATTGATGAAGATAACTTATCTCCAAGACAACTGTGGCTTGTCCTGATACAAACACAGCCCATTGTGTATGTACCTCACCTCTCCACTATTAGAACACAATAAGAGATATAAAGAAACTTCCTGTTTCCATTTTGGGCGACAGTGGCTGAAAAGTGAAAGCCTTAACTTGACGAAAAACAAGGCGAGGAGTGATCATTGCTTTCTTCAGTATTTAAAACATGAATGTCCACATCCTCAGACAGTTATAACAAGTCTTCCATAGTTGTCAATCATTAAAGTAACTGCATCAAGTTCTGGTGACCAAAAGACAACATATTAAGTGAATTCACACAACATTACCTTGGTCTCTACAAGAATCCTTTTCCTAGAACGATGAATCCTGAAACCAGCGTTGGAAAAACACAAGATATGCAAGTCCCTGTGTACACTGCTCTAATGGAGGGAAAGCCACAAGCGGGGGAATATAAGCGCTGCAACGGCAAAAGTACAAGATGATTTCTATAGGGCTGAGCCTACCAGTTCTCTTCTTTAGCACAATCCCTGACCAGACAGAAGGGGGCAGCAACGCACCTCTGTTCAATGTATTGCTGCCTCTTCTGTTATTCATTACACACACAGGTAAGTCAGAGCAGTGTACACAGAGAATGCAGTCATATGACTATGAACCATCGTTCAGCCAAATATCTGGGCCAACTCTTCCACCCTCTGAACCCTTAGCCTCCAGAAATGTGAATAAACACCCTTACTGGGTGCTTATACAAGTACAAATATTAAACACAAGAGTGTATAAAGCAAGGTCAAATTTTTTTTAGGTTTGAGGCAGAAAAATGTGAGAAAGAAGTTGGAACAAGAGGAAAGAAGAGCCAATCCAAGTCTCCCAATCTCTTGTATGCCAAATTAGACATCTTATTCATTCTATAAACATGGATGATAGGTGGGGGGTAAGTGTATTTAAGAAATATTATCTCAAGGCTTATTCTAGTCCTATGTAACACATGAAAGAAAAGCCAAAAGTTATGAAATGTTCATTTTGGCAAACAAGGCTCTTATTTCTGATCCCATGAGTGACAAGCTACTCTGAAACTTGACCTGCTTAAATCTATAACACCAGGTAGCACGGCTCCAAACCACAGAAAAGCAGATGCCAGAGGGGATGTACTTTGTGCCTAGCTGAACCCCTGAACCTGAAGATTAGTACACTATCCTTAAATAACATGCCTTAATATCTGGTATAGTATTACACACTGCGATAAGGTGTGTCTATGGTGTATATATCACACGGAGATAAATCTCTGACATGCACTAAAATATTCCTAGACATTCATTGGGAGGTTGCCCATACAATTAACATGGGAGTAATTAGTGGGTGGTCACCCGGTTATCTGAATTTAGCCTAAAGGTATACTTTGAATGAACATCTTTCTCTGACGTAATGGCTATCTATTGCAAACTTTATAAAAGTTAATACTTAAGGCTGCCACACATGGGTCGATGCCTGTGAGATAGACAAGCCTTCAAGCTCAGCATGATGACATCATCGGGCCGAGCCTGATATAGAAGGAGCTGGAGGAGGTCTGTGCTATAAAATTACAAGATATTAATAATAACCCTGTCTTCAGATATGCGCCAGATAGATGGCCGTGAGTGCGCACGGTGCTCGAAGCGGCCATCGATCTAGCACGTATCTATGCGTGTATGAACAACTTAAAGAGATTGCCTTTTCTTTTTATGCGTCTGACTCCTGTCAATGGGCAATGCAGGTAATATATGCATTGCATGCATCTATTGATATGCACTGCAAATCCCATTGATGTCAATGCATAAAATGCATGTAGACAGAACGTGGAAAAATGAAGATGTGTGAACGGAGACTAAAGAGTGTCTACTGTACAGGTACAGTACATCAAGCTGTATACACACAGCACAGATGAGAAGAGTTGTACGTACAGATGTAAGTAGCTCTGCATGAATGATTTACTTTCAGTTCAATATGGAAAGTAATGAAAGAAAATGAGTGGCAACGTAATCTGTAAAGCTGCAGGAGGGGGTGTTCAGGCCAAAAGATTAAAGTCATGTAAGGATGGAAAGTTTCTACTAAAATAGACATTTCTCTTTCCATTTGAAATGATTCCTATATTATAATGACATAAAAGTACCTCTTTTTTTATCATTAATGGCCAACTAATGACAAAAAGTAGATTTTTCGAGAAAAAATTTTGAGGACATTTGAAGATTCTTCGACCATTGTGCCATGCTGCAATCACCAGGAGAAATTAAATGTCAGCAGCAAATAAAAAGAACAAGCACCAATCTGTGTCTTCTGCTATGCCTCACTTAATAGCAAGCAGAACTTCAAGTAGATCTTAAAGCAAAGTAGAAGGATCTGTGTCCTTTAGTGGACTGCTAAAGGCTTTAAACAATGCAGTAAAATTAGGGGGCACACAACATCAACAATCCCAAAACAAAAATGCCCAACTGAGGAACCACATAGGAAACCAAATTGATCAACAAGAAGAGATGTCACACAGCACAACACCACCAGAACACATAGAACATAACAGTCCAAAAATAAACGAATGATTAATGAGTTCCAAAGCAAAAACAGTTTTGGCAAAATGACATGAGGACAAAACTATAATGACTAGGACCTAAAACCAGTTCAAATCCTATGTTTGAGGAGGACACAGAAACGGGGAGCAGAAATGGCTTTCTTTTCTGGCCCTTTATCACCTTGTTAAAAAGATGCTTCCCTCCGCTTGTTCTCTGCAATAAGCGAATATAATGGCTAGAGGTGTCCAAAAGTTGCCTTGGGGAGGATGCAGTGTCGTGATCATGTGATCGCACCGTGGGCACATCCTCATGGCGACAACAGGCAGTCTCTAGAAACTCTCTCTGCTCTGAATAAGTATTTTGTTTTAGGTGCAGAAAATTTGAAAAGATAACAACGCCCCTGTCACACATCACAACCATAATTAGTGATGCTGGTGATACATGGAATTGGGAGATTACAGGCTCTTGGTCTGGCCCCTTTATAAAATTTAAGAAACCAATGTGGCCCATGAGTCAAAAAGTTTGCCCACCCCTGGGCTAGCCTGATATCCAACTAAAGCTAGCCATACACGTGTCGGATTCCATGTCCAATCGATTCATCATCCGATCGATTCCGGCGATTCTGCCGGGAATCGCAGGTGTGATCAATCGGCCAATTAAGAGTATCCATCGCAGCATACCACCTTGTCCAACGGATTCCGGGACGGATCCGTGTGCGATTGTCCACCTCACAAATGGCAACTCCCCCTGATCCGGACAGAATCGCATGAGAAAGACCAACATGTTGGTTCTCCGTCGGATCCGATTCTGAGCCCCTGAACAATCGGACGCGAACGATCGGACCAGGTGGGCTGCATGCGATTCCGGCACGATCGTTTCGCGTGCACGCGCCCGGAATCGATCGTGCCGGAATCCGGTGCGAATCCGACACGTGTATGGGGGCCTTAATATGAAATGAGCCAGAGCCTCTACAGCAGACATGGGCAAACTACGACCCGCGGCCCATATCTGACCCTTTGTCTCCTTGGTGTCAAGACTTGTTTCCCATCTGCTTGTTCCCTGAAATAATGGCTAGAGGATGATTGTTAGGTTTCATTCTCTTTTTTATTTAAATGTATTTTATTCTTTATTTAACCTCCCTTTTTTAAGCGATATGAAAAAAAATATATCAATGATATCTGTTTACATTTCCCACCCAGACTGGGAGGACTTGGAACCGGGCAGCCCTTATAGGTTCTTTGTTTGGCCCATGTGTCAAATATAAAAACCCCATTGTGGGCCATGTTTGCCCACCCCTGATCTGCAGTCTCCACAAGTCCAGAAGAGAGATAGAATATAAAACAATCTCCAGGCAAACTCATAAAGCAAGATGGCCCAGCATCACAGGTCCTACAAAGGCTTAAGGTTGTCATAACACAATTTGATTATATTTGGTCAATTCCTTTTTTACTGATTGAGCACATACAATTATAAGTGCCCTGATTGGTCATGTTAGTATTTTGATTCACATTGTGGCCCGTCATATAAACAGAGAATGAGAACAGGCCTTTACCAAGGAAACATTCGATTTTGCATTAATCACAACTTATGGTGGAACCAATAACAGTTAAAATTTAAAGTCCATCAAAGATCGATCGAGCAAACATTATGTGTGATTAGCTTTAGAGAAACACATAAACCTCAAGAGATGGGGACAGGTACATCTCTAACCATGTTATGCCTAAAATGCCTCCGAAGCAAAAGAAGGCTGAAGCTGAGATGGGTGACCCAGCCAATGGTACCCAACTGACTGATGAGGGAGTAGAAACAAACCGTTTAAAGAACAGTGTTAGGATGCGTCTATTATTCTGTATGGTGAGAAGATGCAGGCCAATACATTGAAGAATCTACGGAGACAGCTCAGCGAGTAATGACTTGGCAGGGTTACAACTTCTGGAGTTCTTCATTTAAAAATTTATATGGTACATAAAACCAACTGACATTCTTCAAAAATCTTTTTTGTATAACTTCCTATTTTTACCATTTATTCTGAGGATGCTAGTGTTGTTTGGTTTTAGGAAGATTATAGGACCTGCATAGAGGCTGAAACTTTTATTAATTACATTTCTTGTTACCAGTATCTAATCCTCCTGGCTGTGGCAGAATAACCAAATAGTCAAAGAATCCTGTAACCTTTAGTGGGGAAAAGCTATAATTCATGGCCATGCTTTAGAATGATATGGATTCACGTTTTCCACAAAAATAGGGGTTAAGTGATGAGAGTGAGAGAACTATAACAAGAAAAACCTATGGTACAAAAGTGTTTCTACATCTGTGCTTCACTAGAGGGATTTCTTAATACTTTCTAATCACATGATCATCTTTTGGACAGGAAGTGATGGTGAATCTCTCTAGTAAGCATACTGAAAAAAGCACTTGCCTAGGTTTCCAAGAAAACTACAGGTTTCCCTGAAAATAAGACAGTGTCCTATATAAATTTTTGCTCCCAAAGAAGCCCTACCTCTTAGTTTTGGGGGATGTCCTATTTTTCCATGTAAAAGAATATGGCAGTATGGGGGGAATATTTTAATGACAGAGGGGGTATCAGAGGGGGGAATCAAAATTACCCACTTCTGATCCTCCTGTGTCAATTTGATTACCCCCTCTGGTCTCCCCTGTCCAGAGTTACAGTACCGTATCTTCAAGGGTGCCTTATTTTCGGGGAAACAGGGTAGAAGTTTGGGCTTAAACCACATTTGAGTACAAGACAAGTTCTATAAACAGAAAGAATATACCCTTCATATAACTTGGAGTTTAATCCAGTAGGAAAATAAAATAAAGAATCGGTTGGTAAATCAAAAATGCCAATAACATGCGGAATGCTGGATTTACAGTTTTAAAGTAAAAAAAAAAAGCATAAGGATGTTCACTTCAGTGTAAACTATAAAACACAAAGATAAAAAAAATATATGTGTAACATAATGGTAATTGGGTAATTGTCTTTTTTAACAGATTTCACTTCTTAAGAGTACCTGTCATCCCCACACAAACCATAAAGCATTGCTGTGAGATGGACCAGCATCATGCACATGGTGCTTCATGCCACCAGCTCCTAATGAAGGTGATGTACCAAAGCAAACTGCTTTCATCCTCTATGGGGGACAGGTAAACATTAATGCAATCAGAGATTAAAACTTAGAAAACACAATAAAAAATACATCAGTATTGAAAAATGTAATAAATAATAAGAAAAAATACAATAACAAACAAAATGGCAATTAATAAAAAAAGGCTGCAAAGACTGTATCAAAGGGTCAGGGATGAAGGAAGCTGCAGTGGGTTATCATAAACTATCTAATGCAATATCAAATATAATAATAAGGATCTGGCTCTGCTCACAAATAACACCTCTTCATTAAACTGTCAGAGGAAGACTGCTTGTTGTTGAATGCAACAACAAATTCATTTCTCTTTCCTGCCCTAGGTGAAAATATTCATTAATCATCTGAAAACCCAAAATGACTTTTCATATGCTGGAATAGAAAGAAAACATACACATTTTCATCTTCTGGATGAAAGTTCTATATATTATGTCTTTGCAGACTTTGTTTATTAAGTACCATGTTTCAAGGCAAATCACCCATCTCAGAACCTCTGACAGAATCCATCATTATCTGACTCACATCACATCTGGGGCAGAGAAACTGAACCTCTCCAGATTCACTAACAGCTCAGGGGATGCTGCTATTTTTATCAAAGGTTTCACAAAGGTTTTCTGAATGGTGACAACCATTCACAAACCAGTTTATAATTAAACATTCAGTCATCAACTGGTCTGTGGTTAAAATATAGCATATCAATATTTGAAGATCATTTTCAAGAGCATTCAAAGAATAATACTACTTACATGGATAGGGAAGTTTAAACCAAGGGGCTACAGTCAGAACTCCTTGCCTGGCATCAGTACGGGCATAATACCCGTACTTGGTATTATCTGGTGGGAAAACATCTGTCACAGTAAAGATAAAGCACAGCAACCAGGATACGAGGATTGCCATAATAATCTGAAATAAAAATACAAAAACAAAATTGTAAACAATGAAAACTAGTATTAAAGTAACAGTTAACACTATACAATATGGACAACCATGTACCACAAATCCAGATAGTAGCGGTTACTTCTCAAGTGCCCTTACTAAGGTGTCCCACTCTTGTAGCTTTTAAGGGAAGAAGGCAACTTTTACAATGGGGTTAAGAATGTCACCGCTAAAACAATTATTAGTATCGAGCTATTGGCTCTGCCTAGAGACACTGCTTTTAGAACTATGCCCAATATAGAACCATGCTCAAATAGAAGAGAAGGGACTCCATGGAGAGTTAAGCTACAAAGGGCTAAAGCATGGTCCAACAAGGGTTTCCAGTATGATCCGGCAAGGGCAGGAATATATTATATATTGGTATTCACTAGGGGAAGAGGCACTGCTAACCCTAGAGTCTTACAGTACACTGGCAGCTTACCCTGGTACTCAACTACGCTTGGGGGGTGGGGGAAGGGGTGAACCTCTGGCTGTCACAACAGGCAATATTTCACATAAGGAATTGCAAGTACAGTAAATATATTGCCAGTTATGACAACCGGAGGCTCATCTCTCCTCCCAGTGTAAAGTAAGTTTCTATAAGTTCATCTCTGGGTTAGCAGTGGGTCTAATCCTAGTGAATACCAATTTATAATATGTTCCTACACTGAATACTGTGCTGGAACATGCTTTATCCATTCTTCTCTCAGAAGCATACCAGCCTTTGGGAAGTTCAGGGTAATGGTTTGAGATCTTGGAGATGGGACATACAGCAAACACTGAAACATCCTGAATGGACCAGTCCTGGTTACTCTGCTGGAACATGCTTCATATTCACCTGATATGTGAATGAGTCTTTCTTTCCTAATTTATGCCCCAAAACCATGGGTATGCTTTATCGTGAATGAAATAGGGTGTGTGTGAAAAAAATCATTGCACCTCGGGTAGAAACACACAACACCATGTATATACAAAGAATAATTCAAGGCCCCAAGCCTTTCAATGTGGATTATTATAAAAATTTAGGACATTGTGAAATCTGAAACAAGATAACGAACAGTAAAAATACAACATCTAAACCAAATAAAAGCACGTACTAATCAAAGCCAATTAAATGTATGCTTGTTCAATATGAGCTGGTTGCACAATTCTGCTTCCATCAAAAGGGAAGAGAAACTTTCCCAGGGGGAAGGTAGTGAATATTTTTCATCCAGCTTAACAAAATTAATTGTAGTTTCAAACATGACATAAAAAATGCTTTCCTTGGCAGTCATGTGAAAACCTCTTATCCCTGTGCCAAATATGTGTAGAAATTTAAAGGGACTCTCAGTTTGTGCTACAATACAAATGAACCTAAACTTTGAAACATATTTGTTGTTAAATAAATGAAGCAATGATATCTAAGATTACAGATATTGTGAATAGTCACGTGACGAAAATATCTCTCACCCAGTGCAGTCCAAACTTACCGGGAACATTTTAAAGAGCTGAAACTTGTATGCAGTCCATCCTTTCTTGGACTTATAGATGGGAAGTGGTAGCTTGACATTCCTGGCGTACTGGGAAAAAAGCAGGACCAGGAAGATGGTGCTAATGGAAGAGAAACAAAAGCATGAGGGACCCATAGGTTGTCTGTAATGGGAAGAGAGTGGAGGCAGCTAAACCGTGTAATGCAGCAGAAGACCAGGACAACAAAAATACTGATTGAAAAAAGTATGCACAGCCATTTATTGTATCTGCAAATGTGGGCATTGCAGCTGTTGGACTTTTATTTACTTATACGCAGTCCTTTCTGGATGGCTCTTCCTTGAAAGTATATTGGATGATATTATTGATGGACTGCAAGGAGTTTGCGTGTTGTCCCCATGTCTGTGTGGGTTTCCTCCAGATACTCTGGTTTCCTTTCACACCCCAAAAACTGATAGGTTACAATATCTCTATATTGGGAACACAACGGGTATCAAAATCTTGGCCAACATCCCTTTTCAAATAACATTACAAACAATATTGGTAGGTAAGAGGCACAACTTTTTGCCGATCTGCTTATGGGGACTTTAAAGGCTATTTAGTAAACAGTTAATGGAATTCTATCTTTTAGCATATAATCCTACACTTTATTGGTGCATCACTTAAAAGGGTTCCATTAAAAAAGTGTGCAATTTAAACCATAGAAAGTCTTGTCAAAGTACAAGCCCTCATTGCTTTGTCATAGCATAATCCAGAATCACAAAATAATCTTCGTTAACAGAAATTTTGGGTGTTGTCCATTCTGGACGCATTTCGCCCTATTTGGGGCTCATTAGGAGAATCTATAGTGTTTAATTCATATGTTTAAATCATATTTAAATCAATGAGTAGGTGGGAAAAACGATGTGCCTCTGACCTGCCAATATTGTTTGTAATGCTGAATGAGGTTAATTGGCTGTCCCCATTAAATGTCCTCAGATGTCAATTTTACCTCAGAATATGACCTAGACATATTAGTTACATATGACTTCTATGGCAGAGACATTTGATTGTGTCTTTTTTTAATAGAAACTTGCATTTATATACATAAGCATATAAATACATAATGATACATATACAATAGTCTCGTTCCTCTCCGTTGGCTGTATACACAAACTAATATGAGATGTTAATCAAACACTAAAGAAAATAATGGGGCTGATTAAAAGATTCGGCATCCGCCCCTCTCGCACATGGCCGAATCTCCACACTGACATCAAACCCGCTGCTTCATGACCTTCACTTTGTCCAATCTCCCCTCAGTGCCAGATCTCTTCAGAGCTGTACCCTCAGACTACTTCAAATGACCCCAAACACATTCCCTAAAGCAGTGGTTCCCAAACTGGGGGGCGCAAAGGTATTCCAGGGGGGTGTGGGCCCTCATTCTGAACCTGTGTTTGAATGGGAAGGGGGGGGTCTTGATCATGTTAATAAATAAAAAAGGGGGGCCCTGCAAGCAAAGTTTGGGAACCACTGCCCTAAAGGAACCCCCAACCTAGCAGAGGGATCAGGCCCAGTGGGTACTCCCTCTGACTTCACAATACTCCACTTCTCTACTAAAATCCTGCTAAATACCACCACAGGCCACTTTGGATGGGGACTCTGATCCTGTGTACACCCGATGTTGAGATTTATTTTCCTACAAATGATATTTAGGAAAATCAATCCTAAATATAAAATAAATATCTCAGAACACCGTCTGGGAGCTGCTAAGAGGCAGAGCTGAGAGTGGGACAAAGGACGGTTGTTTTTTTATCCATGGTAAGAAACATAATGGGTAGTTGCGCACAACCTTCAGCAGTGATGAGATCGCTTCCTGCTTACATATACTGGGGGGCTCAATAGGAGCCCCCCAGTATCTGTAAGCAGGAAGCGATCTCATCCCCAACCAGGAAGTGAGGTCCTCCTTGAAAACACATGGCCCTGAGAGATCCACCCTTGTAAACCTCTCTCAATGTGAGTATCTTGTCTGTTGTTTTGTCTCATTTTGTTTCAATTTTTTTATCTTATCCTGTTCCACATTATTTAACCATTTGTTGTACTAGGTTGTGCGCCTCTGTCCTTGTTCTTATTTATTTTTTTTATCCATGCCTGAACTGATCCCATTACCTCTAATGTGCCTAGCTCCACTGCCGTGAATTGCAGACAACACAATGCAGCCGCAGAAAAAAAGTGTGATATTGGGAATGTAAATTACTAATCCCACCCCCAAAAAAAGATTGGACTTCTAAGGGTGTTGGAGATCTGGGGGTTAAAGTAGTCATATGTAAGAATAAAATCTGACAACAGAAAGGCACTGTTTGACTGCTGAGGTATAAGATCTGGGGGTTCAAACAGTGTTTTAGTGTGAGAGTTAAATTTGACCCAAAGCCTGTGGATGGAGACAGCTAATCGGAGGCTAAAGAGCGATAAAGAGCAAAGCCAGATGAGAGTGCTACTGCCTTCTTAACTCCTGGTCAGAATACAGACCTCCAGCCAGCAGTGTGGGAAAAAGACTAAATATTTTTTGTCCATCACAAACTCCTATGTATAGGGAGCGTCCTATACAGAGGAGAGTCCTATGGTCTGAAAATACAGTAATTGATTAGATGAAATTGAGGGTTTTTTGGAAATTTTTTTACTTGATACAATCTGCTTTACATAATTTTGTATAAATCTTGCATTATTTACTAAATGATACCAGATATTATACTGAACATCACAGATAAATTACATTATTGTGTGATTTATGCGGGTTTAAACAAAAAAAAAATATAAAATAAATATATACATAAGGATAGCGACCCCTAAAAGAACAAATAAATACTTACCTTTCCTGGCAGCTCACTCCCACGCCCCCATGCCTGGAGTGTCCAGTCCTCCGGGCTTCAAGATGAAGGAGTCAGACTCTTCCAATCTCGCTCCATTCACCAATCCAGATCTGAATCGGATAATGCTCCACCCCTCTGTGTCACACGATTCAGATGTGGCTGGCTGAGGGCACATGGGGACATAGGAAAGTGGACGTCAGAAGTAATGTATAATTTCCCATGCTCCCTTGGGGCCGCCACGGTGGCACATCGCAGGGGAGGTGAAGTGTTGCAAAAATTTTAAATATTTACCGGGTAAATATTTTTTCTTTTACATTTGACCTCCGATCTGCCCTTATCAGCTACTCTGGCGCTGAAAATAGATGGCAGAATTGGAGGTGGTAGGTCCTCTTTAAAGATAGGATCCAATGGTCGTAATGCTTTTTCTTCAGGATGTACACATGAACACAGCCAAAACATTTATCCAAAAAGCATACAGTTCAGGATTACCATGGCCATTTCACTTCATGGTAATGGAGAACATTATCCAGATTAAAGACATATGCACTGTAGCATCCAAGAAGTATATTTCATCTGCATCGAAATGGGTTCATTTCAGTTTGCCTTTGATGACAGCACACAGGAAATATGGGGCGATAAGGACACATCAAATAAAATAAGCTGTACTTTAGCTTTCAGCTTCTTTCTTATTTACAATGCAATGTAAACAAAGCTTTGTGAACCGTCACATATTAAATGTTGTACTGCGGTTTGGAAATAAGAATGATAATGCAAAATTTAGAACATTTAAGGACTTCTACATCCACCTCATACCCATTCAGCCCCTTACTTGTAGGGAGGCGTTTGGGCTCCATCCATGATTGCTCATCACATGTTTGGTGCCGTCTGTGCATATCGGGGTGCCAGTTCTGGTGAAACAGTAGTCTGCTGGCACTGACACTGCATGGGGGGCACACCCACTTTTTATAGAATATATGTCCCTGAAGAAGTTTGTACCGAACGAAACGCGTCGGACAACACAGACCCCCTTTTATATCTATATGGTCTGGATATCATATGTATTTGTGTTGTATTGTTTTATATTTTGTATGAATTTTTGAGCCCTTGAGTGGGAAAACTGGTCCTGTATGAGTTACGAATAAAGACAGACTTTTTTAATATATGACAACTACCCCCCCCCTCCTTTTTTTGACTATTGTTCAGGCCATTAAAGTCCCAGTGAGGGATCCAAAGGTCTTCCCCATGGGAATTCCATAGTTTACATATTTGAATTGCCCTCTATCACTTTTTAGCTATCATGGTTGTTAAAGCCCATTGGACGAGTGTGTCTAAAGCTGGGCATACACGTACCAATTCCTGTATGAACCGACCCCCGATCAGATGCCGTGCGCGCTCCCATGACCCTTAAGGATCAGGTCGTGCAGGAATTGGAGGCTGCAACTGACGAGGATTGGGCTAAAATGAGCCGTCCTGTGGGATCGCACAGTTATCCGACAGGATGGTAAACTTTAGCCCAATCCCATTAGTTCAGCTGGGGACGGCTACCCCAAGCTGAACATTTAGGGCTTGTTTCCACTAGAAGCGGAAGCCCACGGCGCGGCTGCAGCCGCCCCCATTCATCTCAATGGCGCTGGTCCCCTGTCCGCGGAATCGCGCGGCCGTCCGCCTAAAAACTCGGTCGACCGAGTTTTTAGGCGGCCGTCCGCCCGATTCCGCGGCCGCCCAGCACTGACCGCGGCCATAGGGATGAATGGCCGCCGCTAAGAACCGCATGAGATGCGGTTCTTAGCGGCGGCGGTCCTTAGCGGCGGCAGCCGCACCGCAGGCTTCCGCATAAGTG
Organism: Ptychadena robeensis; assembly: GCA_036250615.1. Taxonomy (NCBI): domain Eukaryota; kingdom Metazoa; phylum Chordata; class Amphibia; order Anura; family Ptychadenidae; genus Ptychadena; species Ptychadena robeensis. Next base: position 117,624,185 of record CM070034.1, read on the forward strand.
GAAACTCAGCCTAAGAGTGCAGTCCGATTCTCGGCACTAGCGGGCGGGCGTGATGACGTCATCACGCTGCTCCTAGTGCAAAGAATCGGATAAAGAATAGATGGTACATCGTACTATCTATTCCCAGCTTTAGGCCTCACTCCATATACACATCTATTGGTCAACCAAAAGAGAAAGGAGGATGCTGAATATAACTGTAGCTTTCTACATAAATGGATCTATCTGGGTTTCTGGGCTGTCACTAAAGTTAACCCTCTCTTTTCATGATCAGCTCTGCCAAATTTTGATCTTAGAATGTTACGTTAAGCCAAATCTTTAGCTGATGTGCTTGATTTTCTCTTCAACCTTTCAGTCCACATGCAACTTGCATCCCAATGTCAAAATTTGGGATCTGATCTCTAATTATGACATTTGAAATGCCCAGACTTGTAATAGATTTCATTTTATGCTAAACCTGTCCTCGGAATAAAATTAATGCAGCACATATATTATGTTGTAACAGAAGACATAACTACTTACAGCATAGCAATACCCCAGTGTTTTCCAGCTCTCTCCCCAGCAGCCTGAAATCCAGACAGCCCAATGAGAGATACAGTAGGGGTGATTGTCAGAGGTCCAATATATCTCAGCAGAGCCCCGGGTAGTCCGAGAAATCCAATGACCACTTCGATGAGGGAGGACATAATGATGGCGCCTTGTATCTGTAATGAATAAATATAAATATATATACGGTATAATTTCTCTGAGTGTGGCCCAAATTGCACTGTCCAAATGTAAAATGAAAAGCAAAAAAAACAAACAAAAATAAGATGAGACTATTTAATGCCACTATAGCCTACAGCTGGTAACACAAAACAAGGTATATCCTCCTTGAAACATGCA
>CM070034.1:117625300-117642270 GCA_036250615.1 Ptychadena robeensis
TATATATATAGTCAAGCCCATAATTATTCATACCCCTAGCAAATTTTGACTTAAGATTACTTTTATTCAACCAGCAACTTATTTTATGACAGGAAAGAAGTGTCTCCAAAAAGATAATAAGACCATGTACATTTCTGAGCTTTTATTTACATTTAGCAAAAAGTGTAATGTCCAAAAGTATTCATATCCTTCTCAATAATCAATAGAAAAGCCTTTATTGGCTATTACCTCAAATCACACGCTTCCTATAATTGCAGACCAGCTTGTTCATGTCTCCACAGGGATTTTTGTCCATTCATCTTTAGCAATGAGCTCCAAATCTTTCAGGTTGAAGGGTCTTCTTTCCATCACCCTGATCTTTAGCTCTCTCCACAGATTCTCAAGTGGATTAAAGTCGGGACTCTGGCTGGGCCTCTCTCAAACGTAAATGTTGTTCTCTGCTACCAATTTCTTCACCACTTTTGCAGTGTGTTTTGGGTCATTGTCATGCATAAATGTCCACTGGTGCCCAAGGACAAGTTGCTCTGCAGACTTCCTGATGTTGTCATTGAGAATTCTCATGTATTGCTCTTTTTTCATGGTGCCAATTACTGTGGTTAGGTTCCTATATCCATTGGCTAAAAAACACCCCCAAAGTATTAGGTTCCCACCAACATGTGTGACAGTGGGGATGGTGTTCTTTGGGTTGAAAGCTTATTTTTTATGCAAATGAAGGAAACATCACAATGACCAAACAATTCCATTTTTGTTTTGTCTGACCATAACACAGAAAACCATAAGTCTTCTTCTTTGTCCACGTGAGCATTTGCAAAGGCCAAGCTAGCTATTGTGTGCCTTATCTGGAGAAGTGGCATCCTCCTTGGTCTGCATCTGTGGAACCCAGCAGCGTGCAGTGTCCGTTGGATTGTCTGCCTTGAAACATTGCCACCAGCAGAGACCAGATTGACCAGACTGACTTTGGTGGTGATTCTTGGATTATTTTTCACCTCTCCCACTATCCTCCTGCCCAGCACAGGTGTCACTTTTGGCTTCCGACCATGTCCTCTGAGATTTTCCACAGTGCGGAACATCTTGTAATTTTTAATACTTTGCACTGTAGCCACTGGAACTTGAAAACATTTAGATATGGCCTTGTAGCCCTTTTCTGACTTGTGAGCAGCCAGATTGCGAAGCCGCAGGTCCTCACTGAGCTCTTTTGTCTTAGCCATGACTTTCCACAAACCAACTGCAGAGAGCTGCTGTTTTTGCACCTGTTGAGTTGATTAAAACAGCTGTTCCCAATTATTCAGGGTAATTAGGATGCTTTAGCTTGGACTATTTGTAATGGTATAGAACTTTGGATTTTCCTAGAGACTGTGACCGTTTGTGAAGGGTATGAATAATTTTGGACATGACACGTTTTGCTCAAATGTAAATAAAAGCAGAGAATATATTTTTTTTCAACAAAAATGCCTCTTGTACATCGTCTTATTATATTTTGGGAGACACCTATATAATTTCCCCTCAAAAAATAACTTGCTGGTTGCATAAAAGTAACTTTAAGTCAAAATTTGCCAGAGGTATGAATAATTATGGTTCAGACTGTTTGACCCCTCACTGATTTTGTAAGTTTGTCCAATGACAAAGAAATTAAAAGTCTCAGAAATCATTCATGGTAGGTTATGTAACAGTGGTAAATAGCAACCTCAAAAGAAAATCGAAAAATAACTTTTAATAAAAGAAGCAACTGATTTGCATTTTCATTGATGAATAAGTATTTGAACCCCTACCAACCATTAGAGTTCTGGCTCCCACAGAGTTGTTAGACACTTTCTACTCATTATTCCGCTCAATTAAGGAACCTGTCTACTAGTCACCTGTATAAAGACAAACCTGTCCACAATCAATCAATCAAGCAGACTCCAAACTCTCCACCATGGAACGACCAAAGGTCTTGTCCACTGTCGAGACAAAAGTGTAACCTGCACAAGGCTGGAATGGGCTACAAAACCATTAGCAAGAAGCTTGGAGAGAAGGTGACAACTGTTGCTTTGCTGTGCGATTGTTCGGAAAGGGAAGGAGCACAAATGACCATCAATCTACCTCGCTCTGGGGCTCCACGCAAGATCTCACCTCGTGTGGTGGTCAATGGTTCGTGAGAAAGGTGAAAAAGCATCCAGAACACACGGGAGGAGTTAGTTAATGACCTCAAATTACAGGGACCACAGTCACCAATAAACCATGGAACACATTACAACAACCACCGCATGGATTAAATCCTGCAGGGCCGCGCAAGGTCCCCGCTGCTCAGAAGGCACTGTGCGCCCGTCTGAAGTTTGCCAATGAACACCTGAATGATACAGAGAGTGACTGGAGAAGGTGCTGTGGTCTGTGAGACCAAAATAGAGCTCTTTGGCATTACTCAACTCACGTGTTTGGAGGAAGAAAAATTCCTGCCTATGAACCCCCCAAACACCGGTCCCCACAACCGCCAAGCATTGTGGTGTAAACATTTTGCTTTGGGGGTGTTTTTCTGCTAAGGGCACAGGACAACTAATCGCTTAACGGCAAAAATGGACGGAGCCAGTATCGTGAAAGCCTGAGCGACAACCTCCTTCCCAATCTGCCCAGGAAACTGAAATGGGGTCGTTGATGGGTGTTCCATCACGACAATGACCCAAACATATAGCAAAGGCACCAACGGAGTGGCTCATGAAGAGCACATTCAAGGTCATGGAGTGGCTAGGAATCAGTCCATGCGGACCTTAACCAATAGACAACCTATGGAGGGAGCTCATCTCACAGAGTTCACAGAGACAGCCTCGAAACCTAGGGATTTAGAATATCTGCAACGAGTAGTGGGACCAACATCCTCCTAAAATGTGCGCAACCTCAAAATCAATCAATTAGCAGAACGTTTGAGAACCTCTGTGCTTGCAAACAAGGGTTTTCCCACCAAGTGATCAGTCTTTTTTTTGTAGAGGGTTCAAAAACTTATTTCACGCATGAAATGCAATCAGTTGCTATCTTTTATTTAAAGTTTTTTTTCGATTTTTCCGTTTGATGTTCTATCTGCCACTGTTAGCAATAAACCTACCATTTAATGATACTGTTCTAGCCTTTTTAATGTCTCTTGTCATTGGACAAACTTCAAAATCAGTGAGGGGTCAAATAATTATTTCCTCCACTGTATATATATATATAGCCTCTTTAAAGTGACATGAAACTGGCCTGAACAGTGTGCATAGATGGATAATAAAACACAAGGTAAGCCCGAGGGATGGGATTTAGTGTTATTAATAAATGTACATCTTCGAGTTTGAAAATCGGTTACATTCAGGGCAAGGAAATCAACACCAAATTAAAGACTCTTTTAACCCTCTGAGCGTTTCCCACAATATGCTCCGCCGCGATTTCCTGCTCAGCTGGAGGTCATTAACATAAGCCCGGCGTCACTGGAGACGCCAGACTTATGCTGAAGAAAAGCGACGCCCCTCCAGTTTGACGGAGGTCTATGGCGCCACCTACCCCCGCCCCCTTCGCGTCACTGGTGACGCGATCGGGGCGGACCCGGAAGCATCGGCATACATGCCGGTGCTCCCGACTGCCGTAGGAAGGCGGCGAGACCTCGAGCGCGGCTCTAGTTAACTGGGGCTGAGTTTCACGAGTTAACTCGGGCCAGACGCTCAGAAGGTTAAAGTCTTTTAGAAAAACTTTGGGTTGTCACAAATATTTAAATTTGAAAAGCTACACAGCCAAGTCATCTAGAATGGCTGGAGGTTGACGTAGTGGGCTATGTAAACCTTCAGTCCGACGGATCAGCTATACGCTGAATTACGACTGAATTATCAGTCTGGGAAAACTGGATTTTAATAATTTTCTTGCTCCATGTTTGAATTATTGCATCCTTCGCTATTCATGTATACTGGTGTCTATTTTAAAATAGATGAAATTATACACTTGTTTAAAAAAATGATTAGGATTGAGAAAGCCTACTGGAAAGCAATGCATTGCGAGTCTAGACATATTTACCTCCCGTATCCTTGGGTACCATATGTGTTCAGTGTGAAGCAGTTCTGTCCCATTAAAAACCGTTATATCTGAAACAGAAGAACAGGAAGTTAGCGCCCTTTCCTAATTATGAATGGCCTTAAATTTCCTAACTGAATGATGAATACTTAATTGGAATAGTCTGAGAATACCCCCTCAATCTATTTAACAAGATGCTCTATTGACATAAGAAAAAGTGGCTGGCAAATGAAACAGGCAAGTTGTATATTAACCAGAAATCGAATTGGGACATAATTTTTCTATCACAACAATGTAACCAGGAGCAAAGAGCAACTGGGTGACCTTAGAAATCAGCAGAAGGAGGCCCCTATCATGGGTCACACTGTACTGCTTATGAAGTTTAGATTGGGAAAGGGCTAAATCAAGTTGGCTTTCACTGCCATCCAGTGCTCCATTAATAAAACGTTATGCTATGATCTGCCATAATGGAGTTATAGTACAAAAACCATAGTAGAGTAGGCAAAATCCAGAACCCTTTTCACATTTGTGGGATGATGTTCAATTTCAAATGATTACCTCCTGTGTGTTGCAGGGGGTGAAACCATGGCAAAAGACAAGAACCCAGTAAAATGGGTTATTATTGTTCTCCATTTTATGCAAAACTATAAAAAAGCTTTTTGGGCATGACATGTTAGCAGGAAAGGCGATCTATCCTTACTGATCTACCCCTAACCCACTAAACTGTTTATTTTAATGACTTAGAAAAAAAAATTATGAATAAAAATTTCGGTAAATGATTTAGAAATGTAATGTGCTCCATTATGTACAAATAGAGGCTGCTGAGCTCCGCCATCACCCATGTATGCCTCTCACAGCTGTTGGTAGCACGAATATACTACTGTGTTTTCATTTCACAGCTGACTATAAGCATGTGTGGAATCCAGGAAATGAAAACTCTTGTATATACATTTACAGCTTCTATATTTAGCCCTTCCTAGGAATCGGGAGCATTGTAAGACATCCAGCTATCTAAGGATCAAACAACAAAATAAAAAAGTTAACTGCTGGAAATTCCCACTGAAATGATTCCCATGGCTGGTTCATAATAAGTTCTGACCTCTGACCAATTTCCATGAACACATTAATTTCCCCCATTTCCATCCCCAGGCCAAATTATGGAATGTCATTAAAGATAAGAGTCCCAATGATTTGTCAACCCAAACTCACATCCAGCCGATGCAATATGAAGACCTTTAACCGCCCTAGCGGTCGGGACAGCACCGTCTCGTCCAGCGCTGCTACTGGTACTATAGCACTGGACGAGATGGTGCCTTCCAGTGAACATCAGGGCTCTGGGAGCGCATACTCACAGTTCTGCACTGTCCTGGTGTCCCCGATGTGACATGCTGCCAGCTCCTACGTCTCTTCTTCCCCCCCCCCCACCCCCACATCGGGGAGGCGGCGGGAAATTTGAAATTAAATGGCATGAAATCAGTTTTATTTGTAGAAAACGGATTTCAATGTGCTTCTACGTAAGAAACATTGCCAAAATAAAGTCTCTGGTGCCCCAGATGTGCCCATTTACTGTAACCCTCTCTTCCCTGGTGTGATTTTACCACATCCATCACACCAGGTTAGAGAGGGTTAACTGCAAATGGGAACATCTGGGGCACCAGAGACTTTTTTTGGACGAGATTTAGTACATAGCACCATAGCTTTGTGCCCTGATTTCTGTGTTTTCTCATTAATTTTATTTTATTTGTTTCATACATTATTATATTCAGGATGTCTATTAGACCCTTGTACGGACATATTTTGGGAAGTTACAGGCCTACAACATAAATTTTTTTTTACCATTGAAGTCTATGGTGCGCTTTTGGTACAGAAATCTGAACCTCAGCAGTGCGCCCTCAAGCGCAGCATGATGATATCACACTGCGACAGAGCTTCCCTGATTGAACGGGGAATAGAGGCGCAGCACTTGTGCGTCCTCAATCCCGTCCAATACTTTAGATGGGTAACCTCGTCCCCATCCAAAATAATGTAAATTGAACAGGGTTTACCAACATGTTGGTTCCCTGTTTGATTGTGTTTCTTCTAGCGGGGTCGATTGATCCCGCACGAAGAAACCGCGCCTGCTCGATTTTTATATCGATTCAAGCACAATCGGTTGCTGTGCACGATACAAAAAATGTAGCTGTGTACGCCTAGCTTAAAGCACCCCATACACCTTTAGATCTTTCTGTCAGATATCCTTTAGATCTACCAACAACTATGTAGTACCGGGTCCTCTGCAATTAAACACAGGTAGACTGGATGGTTAGAAAGTCCCTCATATTACATGGTTTGGTAATTGGTATGGTTTGGTATTACATGGTCATATTTGGTAAAACAAAAGGAGATCTAAAGGAAATTTGACAGTGAAATCGAAAAGTGTAGGGGGACCCTAGTCTGCAAACTTTTTTTTGTTAATTTTTTTAATGATCAACCCATAGCACACTGGAATCTAGTTACTAAGGTTTTCTACAAAAACCAATGCAGGGAAAAACATCAAGGACATATGATCAGACAATGTGAAATGGTTTAGTGAATTGGGCTAGGGTTCAGATCATCTACACACCAATCTATATATTTTGGTATACATAACAACTTGAATCGTAGCCTTCTTAACCCAGTGCTGAGCATTCAGTCCATGGAGCCACCACTACTTTGTAAACAATTGTACTTTTCCAAGCTGGAACCTTGAGAACATGACCTCTTGTTCTCATACTTTTATTTCCCTGACACTGCGGTTTACTGCACAAATTCCTTTCCCCATCTGAATAAACCAAGCAGCTCCAATGTCGGAGATTATATACATTCTTCATTTCACAAAGGTGCCCTTGCTGGGGAAAAATGGATTAACTGGCTGCCAGCAAGGAAACTAATCCCAATAGTATCACACTCCTGTACTTTCCCAGCTGGGTGCCAGTCTGCAAACATACAAAGCAGGGTAGGAAGCACTCCGCTGATACACATTCCCAAGATCACTGGTATATTACCTGTAGTATTACATTTCCACTTGTCAAGGGATAAGATGGCACGAGCTGGGGCAAGAAAAGCAAACGCACTTGCCTGGAACAAGGGTAACCTGGAGCAATGGCAGAGAAGAAAGGCAAAGTTCATTCATGTTATTTAATGCCACACTACTTCATTCTTAAAGGTTATGACAGAGAAAGGGTAGCAAGTTTATTAAATGATTCATCCACTGTAAACTTTACATACTGCAATAAAAGCTCATAAAAGATGTATTGACTTTCAGTCAGAGCCTCTGGGGGACATACTACTGAGTCAGAGCCTCTGACACCACGTAGCCTACCTTCCTATGGATATGAAGCGGGGGAGAAAGGGGTGCTAGAGCTCTGACTGAGTAGTACGTCCCCTATATTTGGGGTTTCAAAGGTCTAAAGGAGACAAAAAAAAGTCTATGTATGTTTTTATTGGCTACTTTAATTTTCTTACACAAAATGGGTGACAAATTTGGTTCCTAAAAAATGTTTTTTTTGCTCCAAAGCAATAAAAAAGTTTTCCTACCATCACCGAGGTGGGCGGAATTAAGGGATTTTCCAGGCAATACTCAATTATCCAAGTCCACCCACCTTGGTTTCAGTATTTTTTGGACTATAAGACGCACCGGACCATAAGACACACCCAGTTGTTAGGGCAGGAAAACCAGAAAAAAAAGATGTAATAAATGTCACTAGAAGCAGTACACTCTCAACACAGCATCATACTTCACACTGATCTGCAGGAGGAAGGGGGGGCCCAACAGCTTCTCCCTCTCCTCTCTGCTCTCCTCTGATCAGCTGTTTGTGTCGGTGGGAGCTGCAGAGTGGTTGCAGTTCCCACGGACAGGAGAGAGAGGTATAGATGCAAGTTCATCTATAGCTCTCTTTTCATTGCCTATGGCGGAAGTCTGCTGGCATTGGCAATTACACAGTTCAGATGGGAGAGCCGGACACAGACCGGCATCTCACATCTGACAGCTCCTCCAGCTCCCTGACTAATCTTCGTTCTGGGAGAGCTGGCAGGAAGCCAAGGTGCGACCACCGGAGGCCGCGATGGTCTCGCATTCGGACCATAAGACGCAGGCACTTTTTGCCCCCAAATATGGGGGTGAAAAAGTGCGTTTTATGGTCCGAAAAATACGGTATGTTGGGATGGGAAGCGCCCTATTACACTAGGCGAGGTGGCGTTTTTTACTGGCAACGTCTACTTTGGTTTACCTGCAAGCATGTCTATTGCCAGTAAAGAAACCAAGCACTAATGCATTGCACTGTGCCAAATCTCCCATACAAGTGTATAAGACGTGCCAAGTGCTGCGGCACAAAAATGCATGCTGCAGGTAATTTATGGGGCCAGTGTAAAAAGGTACAACAAGTTTCCCGTGAACCTTGCATTAACATATTAAAACGCAAACATGGCTAGTGTGAAAGGGAGCAAAGGAAACATGAGTTTATGCTAATGGAGAAGAGGTAATTCTCAACCCATCCCTTTATAGATAAGTCACAGGTTAGCTTTGGTCCAGGACAATTTCTGTATACGGCTGTATTATCATGCCAAGTGAGCACCTGCATATAACGTACCTTTTACACTTTAACCCACAGTGATAAGTGATATCTACAAGGCGATTTATGTGCAGAACAAAGAGTGACCATATATCATGCTAAACAAACATCATATAGTGGCACCTTAAGGGATTATATGGTCATCATAACACTTGTATCCGGTCTCTTTGATCATTTGATTCAAACGGAATTGGCCCCTGGTTACTACCTGGCTCTCTGTGTTACTGTTTTTCAAAGATAAGGTTTCTCTTCTACTCCTTGCAGTGGCCTTGCCTTGCTCGCAGAAAAGAATCTGTAATATCATGCAGAACATTACTATGTAGCAAAGTTCATTAAACAGTCCCAGGTCTTCACTATGGGGTCAGCCTTATTGCTGTGAAGTCTGATGAGGACAGAGGAGCAGCCAATGAGTTTTTTTTTTTTTTACTTTTGGCCGTTATAGTCCTGTTCTGCATAATAGGGGATAACAGACCTTGTAACGCATGTTAGAGGTGTGCACAGGGACAGTTTGCATTATTGTACCCCATCCCTCAGATTTGGATGTCCGAAAAATATTTGCCCACATGTCTCTTCTGCAGATCTCCTACATGACCTTTATAAAGAATGTTAGAAACAATGGTCTAGACCACGAAACAGATATAGTGTAAATGTATGTATGCATGTACAGGCGTGCACATTTCTTTTTTAGTGAGCTCCTCAGATGAGTACCAGGAGATGGTGTGTGGTACTAACCCCATATGTAGGGTGGTCTTCCTCACTGTCTCCTTCATTGTCCTCTGTGTCAGCCTCTTGCATGGTAGGTTCTGCTGCAAATGGACCTCCCTGTTCCTAATTTAGCCTTGCTGTCTCCATCCACAGGTCACCAGCAACTCTCACAGTACAACACATTTGAACCTCCAGATCTCATGCCTCAGTAAAACAACCCTAAAATTTTCTGGCTTAGTAACTAAACCCTGAGACTACCTGCAGTCCAAAGGTCAACCGTTCATTGTCATATTCCGGCTGTCACACAGTGCTCTTCTCTTGTCAGATTTTACCCTTACATATGCCTACTCTGACTTTTATCCCCCTAACTGCAACCTTTCAGAGTTATTCATATTTCCCTGCAGTTAAATAGTGACATAAATTGTATAAATTTAACATTTAGCTGCGGCCGCCCAAACGCGGAATGCCTCCAAAATGTTAGTATGCATATGAGCTTTGTAACAATAATGCAGGTACCCATAGATAGTTTTTGGGGCCTTTTGAGTACCAGCGTACCACTTATGTGCACCCATGTGTATGTATATATGTATGTATGTATGTATGTATGTATGTATGTATGTATGTATGCATGTATGTTAAACCACCTTTCTCAAAGATCACAAGACCCTCCTTTGGCAATGCCTTCACCTGATTTTCCCTCCAGTAGGATAAGCCATCATTGTTCAGCCATCATCTAAAATGTGAATCTAGTTTCTGTACTGAGAATTACATAGAGATTATAAAACAACTAAACCCATTGTGCCTGTGTTCTTGACTGTGTTCACATATATCACTATATATCAGATCTAATGCCACTTTCCTTGTATCTTGAGATGTATTACAATTTCAGAAAACTGAAAAAAGTCTAGAAGACTCACCGGCACCCAAATGTTGTTTGCAGTAAGGTAGTGATTCCTACACAGAAGAAAATGGTCCCAATTAGTTGACTAGTAGCCCACTGGTCAAAGCCGACACACATGGCTTCCGCGAGCAGGAACGGCACAGCCACTGTCCCACTGAAACAGGTCAGGTAGTGCTGCAAGAAAGGAGAATTTCACATTGAAATGACTGAGGCACAGTTTGTTTGACAATGTCTAGGATTCATTGCTGTGACTTCATCACCCTCATATTACAAATAATTACTGATTTGAGGGGACCTTATCTGTGGCCATCACCTCTATGGAGAGGGCTGTTGGCGGGTCCGCACCCATCTCCTGTACAATGCAGGGCTTCTGGGCCAGAATTGTTGGGTGATGATGTTGATGCTTGCAGCCACAGCCCAGAGCACACAGAGGTGGAGGATGTGGGGGAATGAGGGATGCTTTTTTGGATTTTAGATTGATGAATATATTATTAGTGTCTTTTATCTTAAATTGCTTTACATGTTCACTAAAGGCAAGTTTTTTTTCAAAGATATCTCTTTGCTGGTTTCATCTCAAAACCCCTAAATACTGAGATCTGAGCCAAAGTGAAAATGAGAGAAGATTGTATATTAATTAGTTAAGAAATGCATATTGATTGGCTGCAATGAATGTTGGCACTCCATTATTAAACAAGCCGATATGAGATCAAAGCTGAGCGGTTGAACTTTATGAGAGGATGTAGCTACAACTGACATTCTGGGCTGAACAATCATTACATTGTATGAAAGGATGGCAGAAAAGAACAGCGAAGCACAAATGCCACCTCCTATGAATGAAAGGGCAGCCAGTCCTGGCTTGTTATCAGCGTTCTAACACACGGCAATAAAACTCAATATAAACTCATTCTTCACATAACTCTCTCCACCCAGGACATAAAACTGGGATACGGACTGAAACACAGATTTCGTTATAGCTAATGCTGCAGTGTTAGACACGTCCGGGGAAGTCTGCCTGTACACAAGTGCAATGAATTCATACTAAAGGTTGTTGGAATTTTGTGGTCCATCTGATATAGTAGATATTAAAGCCTGGAGATTATAAAATTATACTTGAACCTCAACATTACTTTTAAATATTGCATAAAGAGGGGATGCCTAGAGCCCCTGTATCTACTTTAGACTCCTTGAGACGGAGACACAACAATAAGGCTAATTTACACAAACTGAAATTGCAATGACCAATGTACGCTTCACCTGTCAGTTTTCAGGCTGTAGTCCAATTGACCTGTGATGGGGGACGACTCCATCACAGCTTTGACCTGTTGTGCTGCTGCGCAAGCACCCAGTCCTTTCACAGGTTTCTGAAAGTAGCCCGGGAATCGATGTGTAATGTGTAAATTTCAGCCTAAAGGAAACCATACATGTGTAGACAGCCACTTGATCCATCGAACGTGGCCACCTGTCTTCAAGCGGGATCAATCGATAGGTCGGTCAAACAGGGAACAGATATGTCCGTAAATCCCTCGTCGACCAAGTGCTCAAGTACAGCGTACACGCTGCCCTCAAACAGGTCATCGATGTCATGGGTATCTACACGTGTATGGGTACTTTTAGTGAGGGAAAACTCCCTTCGGAGACAGATGTCTTTAAAACAGGGGTGCCCATCGATAGATTTCATCTAACCTTAACTAAAGTTTCAAGTGTGGGAAATTTCTCTTCATTTTCTGTCGCAGGTAGCGACCAAGCACCACTGTGTGCCATCCATAAGTATTTTCAAGTGCTAAACTTTAGATCAAGTGCCAACATTAGATCAGTCAGTCATAACAGAAGTAGAGGGTACCATCACCCAGGGAGCCAGACAGGCTAGGACCAACCTTGTAAATAAAAGTTAAAATTGCTTTCTCTATTATGTTCCAGAACTCATACTGCGTAAGCCAAAGTATCAACATGATGACAGTTGACATAATTCTCTAAGTACATTAGGTCAAAGGAAATGATTTCACTGGCTGCTCATGTGCTGGGGGTTAAACTTATGAACCTATTGCATGGGCATTCAATGAATCAGGCTAGTATATTCAGGCTTGCCTGCTGCAATGGGAAAGTTAATCATTTCAAAGATTACAGGTTCTGTTCTTGACATAACTGTGGAAATCAGGGATTACTTCAGCTGCTATAAAATGAGTAGTTTTATACAAATGTAATGTAATTGGGAGAAGAACTAAGGACTGTAATGCCACTAAAACAATCACCCCTATGGAAGATTCTGGTCACATCATCAAAAGTCAAGGTCTGAGATGCGGGTCAGCAGGACAAATAAACAGGTTCAATAACCCCATCAGGAGCATACCAGCAATAAAGTTCTACTCTGCTCTAAGAGAATGTTTTTGATTCAGACCAGACTTATGCTAGGCATACACATGCCGAGTAGGTCAGACAGACCTACTCCGATATTCACCGGAATGCAAACGTGATGACGTCATCACGTTTGCACCCCGGTGCATTATGGGGCCCCTTCAGTCGGCCCGCACCCTTTGAGTGCCGGCCATTAGCTTCAATGAAGATGGTGTATTTATTGAAGCTTATGGCATCGGCTTGCGCTGGCCAGAGAATATCGGACATGTCCGTTCTCTGGCCGGCCGAGCTGTGGGGCGACAGGGATCTGTCGCCCCATGTGGGCACATGCCGATAAGTGGCCGATTTTTAACCTGACCGACGGCGCGCTTATCGGCATGTGTATGGCTATCTTAATAATGTTAGGGTATCATTCAGCCCTTAGTGCAGGGTCTCACTTACTTGAGGGAGGCAAATCTTTGTTTCGGATAAAACACACAGTACATGAATATTTTCTCTCCTCCTCGGTTTTAGCTTTTATTATTAGTGTAATTATTAGTGTTGGGTTGTTGCCCCGAGCAAGACAAAAGTACAAGAAGAAAGGAACTGAGGTCAAGGACACTGAGGTCTATTATAATTGTTGAAGATTTATTACAAATACAGCTACTGAAACAAAGCTGCAGGTAAAGGATGATGACACGTTGAGTAAACCGAGCCAGGCAAGGTTTAAGGCACACAAATAGCTGAAAGGCTTCATTGGACAAGTTGCCTGGGCAGGCATGTACACAGACTAAACCCTGATTTAATCTAAGATGACTGGCTCACTCTTCCTAGGGTTTATGGCCACAGAAACAGACAAGGAGATTTATCTCAGTCCTCATTCATCTCAAGAGACAGCCTTGTCACTAATGATTCCATTGATCGCACGGCTTAAATGTTTTCGTCAAAGTGCAGTTTCTGAAGAGAAGGAAATAAATAGTGACACTCCCTAATGTTCTCCTGAATTCATTGTGTATATCTTCATGGAACTCACTTCAAACATGGCAGGTTAGTATATCATGGGTAGAGATTTAGCTATGCTGCTAACCACAAGTTCTGATACTCACATGAAAGATCCAATTACATTTAGAGATGATGTACAACATTCAGCAATATCAAGATTTCAATTGAGAGTGTTCTAAATACAGAAAGTTTGGAGAAAGTTTTATTGTCCTGAAGTCATTAAAGAAGCAAGCTTTCAGGATGCCTCCGATCTCTCCTTCATGCTAAACCCTCTGAATGTTTTGCCTATAGCCTCTGCCCTCCCTGCTCGCCCCTTCACATACCCATTCTCATTGGTAAGGTCAATGGCGCCACCCCCTCCACAGATACTCACAATCTGCGGGGATAGGTGAGTATCTCCGAGTATAGCTCGGGGTAAGGTTGCCCATACAAGGGTTGATACCCACTCGATCAATGCCCTTGAGCGTTCATTGATTGAAAGGTAAATTGATGCGCACCACTTTGCGCAATCCATCCCGTTTAATACTTTAATACTTATGGTCCCCAACCAAAGCAATGGCAATAGAGTAGGGTTTACCAACATGCTGAGCTTTCTTCAAGTGGGATTGTGTTATTCTGTTCGAACAAAGGGTGGCTCAATTACCAAACAATCAAGCCAGAACGATTGCAGCAAACGCACACAGCGATCAATTGTTCAAGATTTATTTAAAAATCGACCCGTGGGGGCCACTTTAGGTTTGCTTACTCTGCAAAGTCACCCCAAGCTATACTCGGAGCTACACCCAGGAAAAAAAACCCAGGATAAAGGAATCTGAGACACCGAAAAGCTTGCTTCTTCAATTATTTCAGTTAGCCAATAAAGGGGATCACTTGAACTCCACACTTTAGCAAACAGAATGCAGGTACATTACAGTGTTTATGTGAATGACATTAAAATGATTGTTTTTAAATATAAAAAAACATACTTGTAAGCCCAGGAAGATGCACAGATACCAAGGAGGTACATCTTCTACTGTATATATCATGTCCATCCGCTGCCGGTCTAAGCTGCTTGTACTGTCCAGGGTCTCTGCCAGGGAGCTCTATATGAAATAAAGACACAGAAGAATTATTAATGCTTTATTGGGTAAATCCTATTCGAGGTGATAGGTTTCTTTTTTATGCTGTTTCATGTTTGTGTAACAAGTGCAGTACTCATTTATAACCACTAGGTGTCACCTAAAGCAACAAAGCAAATCACATGTTACCTAAGTAAATCTGCATCTTCGAGTTTAAACGTTATACAATGTGCGTCAAATTCTCTAATAAAACTGAACACAGCTTAAATGCTTAATTACAAATCTGAGAATCCAAACGCCCTATAGACAGAAAATGTTACACAGCTTCTGTTATAACCAGCAACATTTTAGTTTTTTACATGGCGGTATGGGTAATTAAAGCTCCGGCTCTTACTTCCTCCCCTCAGTGATGAAGCCAGTGACGTGAGGACCAAGACTGAGGGGGCACCCCGCCCCTCCTGCGACGTGCAGCTAGCTCAGGTTGCAAGTGGATTTGGACTTCTGACATCTGCCTCCCAAAATCCCCGTCTGCCTGGCAGCCAGCCATCTTACATGCTGGAGGACAGGACACTTCATGCCAGCGCTGGAGCAAGGAAGCGCTGGAGCAAGGAAAGTCACACCAAGCCAAGCTAAGGTGCAAGTATGGAACTTTGCTCTCCAGGGATCGGTTTGCTTAGATCAAGACCCAATGTAGGGAAGTACATTTTTTTTGTTTTTGTGTTTTAAGTTAAAATCCGCTTTAAGTTGGCCATACACTGTTTAAATTTTCCATTCGGACGATATTGATTGTTTGAAAATTGATTCCATTTTACCTGAATTGATCGACCAAAAGTGATAGATCTAACAAAGTCTATTGAGCAGTCATCTCATGTTGTAAAATTGTTGTCAATTGTTCAAGTCTCTTTCAATCATTCATTTTGATGGGATTTTTAGCTACTGGTACTACGGAGCATGAGCACAGGGCTTCGGAAAGGAATCAATCTGTTTTGAATCCATCACACTGTGTGGTAGTATGGTTGATCGATATCAAACTTTCACGCAAGCAAATCGCATTGAAGATCTATCAAGCAGAAGTCCATGCGTGTTTTGCTAGCTTTACACGGTTGTTCCCTGCTGCTTATTTGGTTTAATTGTGGTGTTATTTTGACTCCAAAAATGGATTCTCACTCATAAATCAGTATTTACAATTATAATTCAAGTAAAAATATCCTTAACCTCCCTAGCGCACTGCTGAGGTCCAGATTTCTGTACCAAAAGCGCACCATAGACTTTAATTGAATTTTTTTTATGTTGTTGGCATTGTTGGAAACAAATGTAAAAATATATATATTAAAAATAAATAAATACAATTTATAATTTGAATGATAAAATGTCTAAAATACTTATTTTGTATGATACATTTCAAATAATGTATTAATATAAGTATTTTGTTCAAAATAAAATTTTTATTCAATTGGAAATTTGTTGTGTTTTTTTTTTTACTTTCACTGTATTGGATAGAGTTATCACTGTATCCAGTACAATTCCCTTTGGCACACTCTCTGCTCTGGTGTGATGAATACACCAGGGGAGAAAGGATTAACTGCAAATAGCACAACTGGGGAATCACACTCAGAAAAGTTTTCTGCATTGACATCATCAAGTCACTCCGTGGAGGAGAGGGGTCCACTCTCTTCCTGCAGCTTATTCAGATCGGAGCTGCTGTAGCAGCGCAGAATGGTAAATCTGCCCTGCCGGGGCTCCAATCTTCGTCAGGTGGCTCCATCTCGTCAATTGCAGGATTGACAGGACAACGCTGGACGAGATGGGGCCGTCAGAAACGACAGCAATAAAATAAATTATAACGTTTCTAACCCCCTAAGCTAGCCAACACAAACCCAACAGATACTTGTACACGCAACCGAAATTTTCCAACTGGACTGATCACTTTTAGTAAATAATTTAAATATGTTTTCCTTCCTTCTGACTTCTTTCAATGTTACTGCTCAAACAGAAAAATACACTTTTACCACCTAAACACTTTAATTTCCACTATCCCATTACTAACTACCACTAGTGATGGCCCGAACAATTCGCGGCGAACATCGCATGTTCGCGTTCGCCACGTGTTTGCGAACATATGGCGAGTTCGACCCGCCCCCTATCTTTTTACATTGGTGAAACTTTGACCCTGTGAGTCACAGTCAGCGGACATAATCCAGCCAATCAGCACCCCCCACCTCACGGACCATCCCACCCTCTATAGCATAGCAAGGAGAGGACGCCATTTCACATGTTGCTGAGAAGGAGACAGTCAGAACATAGAGCTGCTGCTGCGCTGCATAGGGAACCATTAGCTAGGCAGTGTTCTTTGTCATCTACAGTCTACTCTTCTAC
>CM070034.1:117661398-117681455 GCA_036250615.1 Ptychadena robeensis
AAATCGAATCGGAGGTTGGACGAAACAAAAATCTTGACGTGTAAACCCACCTTAAGTGATCTTTAACAAACAAAAGGTTAATTGTTTAGATCAACCTTCTTTAATTCTACACTAAATGTGATACAGCCCGGAGACTTTTACAAATAATCCCATCATATACAAATATCATTCAAGCATCCACAGCTCGTAAAGTCCTGGGATTATGACGTATATATCTGCTTTGTACTGCCAATACACTTCACTGAACTCTTGCTCAACCAGCTATAGTCAATAATGTGCTGAGATTACCAGTGACCCGGATAGTGGCCAGTTCTTTACATCTGAAAAGCTTGGATGATAAACCCTTCCTAGGGTAACAAGGACACCAAAATATTCTCATGAAATAATACCACTTGATATCTACAAACCATTTCATGGTACATCTAAAGAAGATTATACAATAAGATTTGTTCCTTTGCTTTTAATGTGAGTTATAAGAGTATCTTCTGTATATCCACATGTGGAGAAGATCACTTGAGCTGGGACCATCTTCATATATCAAAATAATCTCCAAAAAGCAGATCTTGGTCACCCACCTGAGTAACGGGTTGTTTCCATTATACGTTGGGACCCCTCCGCTAAGCGTATACACATTCCCCGGTGCAGAGGCTGAATGTACTCAACTACTAAGCGTATATGGTTAGCAGAGGGGTCCCAACGTAATGGAAACAAAGCCTAAAGCCCCCCATACACCTTGAGATCGATCCATACAATCTCCATTAGATCTACCAACAACTGTAGTATAGTGGCCTCCCTGATAGAATACATAGTGATTGGAAGGTTTAGAAAGCTCCTCATATTACATGGTTTTGGTAGAACAAAATTTGATTGTACAGAAATTGTATGAAAAGATTGTAAGGTGTATAGGGGACTTAAGAGATGACTCGTGTGAAAAAGAAGGTTGGCTGGCCAAGCCAGTGTAATGTTTTGAGAAATCTTCAACTTGGGTTGGGACCCAACATTCACGTGCATGCAACAATATTCAGGTTGGTGTCAGGCAAGGTAACCCCTTCAGGGTAATTGTTTTCCCTTAGGACAATGACTATTTGTATATTGCGTTTTTTTTTCTATAGCAGTGTAATGCATTTTGCTACAATGCATGGATTGTTGTTCTGTAGGAAGGGCTGAAAAAACGTTTGCAGTTGCGTTTAGTAACAGACATGGGTAGCACTACCTGTGTCTATTACCGGCAAAAACGCATTTGCAGTGTGCTGTGTATGGGAGACGCTTACCCTGTGCTGGGAAAAATGGGGGGCGTTTTCAGTAACGCGCAGCAATGCGTGTTACCAGATGTGCAAGCTAAGGTCTAGAGTCTAATAGCAACCTGTGTATCTTGAGTTGACCTTAGCTGCCCTGCAGTGCAGTAGTATACCGCAATGCAGCTAGTTAACGCTCATGTTAATTCCATACGTTAGCTGTTTAGGTGTAAAAGCGAGGGTAGATAACCTTAATGTGTTGCATGGAATTGCATCCATTGCAAACAATGTATACCAATAAAACAGACAGAAAGCTTGAAGTTTATGTGATACCCTTTATTGGCTTCTCTAATGACTTGGTTAGCCAATAAAGTGTATCACTTATACTCCAAACTTTCTGCACTTGTACCGTGTAAGCCTTCTATAACACTCTACTATTATAACAGACACAAAGTTGCGATATCATTAACAAAGTTTGAAGGCTCCGATCTATGTGCACACACTAGTGGTGGAGGCCGCGTGGCGACAACTCCCATTGCCTGTGAACTGCGGAATAGGGGTGGCACCGGGTGCTTGATGTCTGCTCACACCAATTCTGGAACAGCTCAGTCGAATGGTGCAGCGGCTGTTCCAAGGGTGCCAGACACATTGCAACCAATAGTGTGAATGATACCTTAAAAACTAGATTTATCATGTGCCTGTCACTTTATAACACCTATAAACACACACACACGTTTACACTATTTATAAAGCAAAATTTCCATCTAAGAATTTCCCTAGAACCCCCAGCATAAGGATATAAGGAGCATGGTGTGCGTACAAGGCCATACGGACTCCTCCCACGCACACTTTCCATATTTACATAAACACTACTGTGAATACCTCACCCTATGGGAATGGCATATATTATTGTGACTATTTTAAATATAGTAACTAAGCAACCAAACATATGTTTTGTTTAACATTTCTTTTTGACAAACTGTTTTTCTTGATGTTTTCCAGCTCTATGGATATGTACACGGGTGTATAATGTCATATCTGGGATATAAATAGGTGGGACGGGGCTGAGCTGGGAGTGGAGGAGCGAGGAATGTTCTCCCCAAACCATAAAGAATGGCGCTGTAATGAGCAGCAAGGAGGAGGTTACCATAGAAACCAGACAGTTGGATAAAAGCAGCAGATCTAGGGCATGCAGCAGATAATTAAGAGTTCTATTAAAATAGTTTTTCAGATATCAATGTCTGTGTAACAAGCAGGCTTTAGATAACCTTCGGTTAGATTAAGAAAAAGGCCAAGTCTCCGGTACACTGTGAGCTCATACACCGCCCACCAAGGATCAAAGCATTTAAGATGGAGAGATGAGTTCTGTACACCAAAAAGTAACATATAATAACGGATACTGGCCTGACACCAAGGTCTTCTCACTCATTTAAAACAAGCTACTCCCCCATTCATGTGAATGGATACGGTCATTAGCGAGACTGGTACCAGCCAGAGACTAGACCTCAATGACATAGCATGCAATTACAAGTGGCGGCAAAGCAATGAATGAAGTTCCTTCTCATGGGCCTGCGGAAATGGGACAGCGAACTGATGTGGATTTAATATGCTGAAGTACATGAGTTTCAGCATCAAAACGTTTCACTTAAGCTGTCCATAAACCTATAGATCTCTCTGTCAGATATCCTTTAGATCTACCAACAACTATGCAGTGCCAGGTCCTCTGCGATTGAACACAGGTAGAGTTGACTGTTTAGCAAGTCCCTCATCTTACATGGTTTTGGTAAAACAAAAGGAGATCTAAAGGAAATCTGTTGGAGGCCCCCATACACCTTACAATCTAACCATACAATTTCTGTACAATAAACTTTTGTTCTACCAAAACCATGTAATATGAGGAGCTTTCTAATCCTTCAAATCACTATGTATGCTATCAGGGAGGACCTGGCACTACATAGTTGTTGGTAGATCTAAAGGAAGGAGGCTGCCTTGACCCAAAGGAGCACAATACAAATCTGCTATAGAGTTTGAGGGCTCACACTAGTTGCGCTGCGGCCCTCCTAGCTGCTCGGGCCTGGGGCAAGAGTGCCCTCGGTGCCTACATGGGGGGGGGGGGGGGTTCCCCCTTTGGAGTACAGTAAGTAAGGGTCCCCACAAACCTAACGAGCCGCTGCAGATTTTGCCGTTGACCGCTGTGTGCTCGCGCCCGTTCGGCAAAATCGGCGGCGGATCCCTGTCACCCCAAAGCTCGGTCGGCCAGAGAACGGACATGTCCGTAAATCTCTTGTCGATGCCATTCGTTTGAATGATGTTCCCATTCAAACTAACGGCCACCACACAAAGGGTGCCCGGCGATGCTGTAAACGATGTAGAGCAGCATGATGATGTCATCATGCTGCTCTCCACTGCTCATCTGTCGGCCCCCAATCCTTACATGTGTACTTAAGTTTGCAGAAGTCAAATATTAATGGATGCTTGTTCATTGTTGTCTGTGTTCATTGTATATTTGTGTCTTTGTAAATCGACATTTCTGTTAATAAAATATAAAAGTTGAATTGAGAAAAAAAAAAAAATTCTGCACTGTACTGATGAAGTACAAGTACATGGGAGACGCTTGCCCTGCACCTGCAAAATGAGTGCTGCAGGGCATTTTCACAAGCGCAGGGCTAGTATGAAAGGTACACAGGTTTCCTACTGTACCGCAGCGCGCCTAATGCCAATGAGCCCTTGAGCTAATGATGAGTAGTTGTACTGTTATCTATTAATCCTATATAACTTTGCTACAAATTGGTATCTTATTTGTAACTACCTCGCTGTGCGTTTTTGTAGGTCTAACATGATGGTTCTATTTTTTTATTTCTTAAAACTAATGAAAAGACTAAATCTGCTATAAAAACACATAGACTAAAGAAAAAAGAGCATTAAGATGCATGGACTCCTCCTTACATTTGACATTAGGATTCTTCAGGGATCATTTAGAGTTCATTTGCAGGTACATTTAGGAAGCAATTGACCTTTTGCCAAATAACGTCACCCTGCTTCAAGTCACTTTTGTATTCCAATAAACTTAAGGTTTGGAATAGATTGTAGCACAATGCAGCAACGTGGGCGTTCACCACGCATGATTGTACTCTAATCTATAAACAAATCTAGCCGTGGATGCCTTTCTTTGAGACAGGTCTGTCGAGCAGGTAACGGAAATGTCTGTAAATCCAGCTCGAAATTCACTCCTTTGGATAGGGACCCTTGTTGATTGACCGGGAATCAACAGATTGACCCTTGTTGATGGATTGACCAGGAATCCGGCAACTAAAGTGGTGCCCCTTGATTCCCGTCCACTCAAGGGTGCAGCATTTAAACAGATCATCTGTCGAGTGCCCGTTGGGACGTGGATGGGCACCTTTAGGGTTGGTAGTAGTAGTATTCTGGGGCTCCATTAGGGAGATTTACCTCACTTCTTTCTTCTTGGACGCTACCTGCTGCATGCTGCATGCTGGGAATATGGCTGCTTGCACCTATGTCAGTAAAACAGAGGTTTCCCGTCATGTCTTTTTTTAACCCCATATTGCCTCTTTAACCTCCTTGGCATTATGCCCGAAGCCAGTACAGGCGCAGTTTGATCGTGAATCAAACTGCACCCGTGCCGGGATCGGGCGCAACCACTGGCTCTCTGTGTGCCTGCAGCACTTCTACAGAGCTGCAGACACACAGAGCCCGTTCCGGCCTGTGTCTTCGGCATCATCGGTGTCTCCCCACACAACGCCGGAGGGAGAGCCAGCAATCGCGGTGTACTCCGAAGCGATGGCTGGGGGAAACAGCTGTTCGTGCCATAGAAAATGGTGCGAAAAGCCCGTAACGCCCAGGGGGTTAATGACCACACACATTATCTTATACTTTATTCAAAAGGCATGACATTTTTACCCTGGGCAGTGTAATTCCCTAAAATCTGATGGTCAACCAATCTGTACTATAAAACCATCTAGTCCTCAAGTGAGAGCATCAAGAGAAATGGTTTAAAATAATAGATGTGCACAAAAGGAACATTTTATTTCTCTTATATTTAAAAATTAAAAGGTTTAAGGAGAGGTTTAGGTTTCAAAAATGTTAATAACTGCCATGTATGCTCCTTAACTAACTTCCCACTAACAAGAGGGGACACTCTTTGGCATTGTGGCACCAACAAGTTCAACACTGAAAGTCACTGCCCCCCTAACAGTGGTCATGTTTTTTTTATGAACACTTTGTCAACCTGTTATATAAAATATCCTTAAATATCTCCACTGAAACCGATCCATGTCGGAAAACACACCTGTGTTAAACAGAACAGATTGTATTACACATTATTAGATGTCCAAACAGTACAGATTGTGTAACAGATCATATCTTACCAACAAAAACAATTGTCTGACATAATACACTACTATTTATACAACAGTAATAGGACCACACATTTCATGTTGTGCAGTTTGATGGGCTACCCTACTGCCGAACACATGCTAATCCTAGAACACTACAGATGCTGCTTATGTCATTAAGCCTCTTATATTGTCATCAGAAGCATGTGCTCTGTATTCTGGAGAACATACAATGCAGAGCAGACTTCACATTGTAAATGAAGGCAAGACTCTGCTATTTCATTTCCAGTATTCTCCAAGTGTACACAGAGGATTCTCCAAGTGTACACAGAGGATACTTTGGCCACTTGTGTGGACATTAGGCTTAATATGCTCTTTTGGTACCATATATCAAGTAGGGTTCCATTTCAATATTTGTGCGACTTGGACCGAGTATTCTTGTGGTCTCCCAGAATAGGCTTGCTGCATTCACTCCTTCCCATCTGTTTAATTTCCTGTATGGACAGATCCTCTATAAGTAGCACACAAAAGGCAGCTACAAAAAAACACAATAACCCAATTCTGGTGTAAACATGGGAGGTCCCTAACTACAAGACAGAGGGGTGGGGGTCATGTTCTTTGCGATAGAACACCTATCCTTTTTCATGCCACCTCCCAATTTAGGAAGGACCTACCTGGAGTGCAGATAAGACTATTAGACTAGTATGGCAGCCAAAAGGTTTTTTAATGCGTATGTTCTCAGACATTGGGCCTGTGACCACAAGCAAATGCAGATTACTTTAAAATGCATTTTACATTAAAGATGCTTCAGTGTTCATTCAGAGTCCATTAATGGGTAAATTTAAGCAGCAGGTGACATTTTTTCAAACACCATACTGCCTTAAGGTGGCCATAAAGGGGTTGATACCCATTCAATCGATGACCCACTTGAGCACAGCATGGTTACCTCGCCACACTGCACTCAAGCATTAAACAATTGAATAGAAATCTATTGCACAAAGTGGTCCCCATCCAAGCAATGGAGATCAAAGAGAGATTTACCAACATGTTGGTTCCCTGTTCGATCGAGCTGTCTTTAAGTGGGATTGATTGATCCTGCTGAAAGACAGGGTGGCCATACCATCGATGGCCGCTAACGCGCATGGCGTGGTGTCATTGATTGAACGAGTATCAACTTGTGTATCGGGGCCCTAAAGCTGCTTTTGTCGTTCCCGTTAACTTGCACTGAAATGCTTGTTGCCATCTTTGTTTTTTTCTTGATAATGTGGAAGAGAGCACATGGCACAAGGAAAAACGGATACCCCCAAGCCAATTACTTCTGCCCAGAGACTTGGATACACCTTCTATGGATTTGATTTTTATGATTTTTGTCAAATTGAATTGAAAAAAAAAATGGATGTGATCTTCAAATAATCCAATTGAACAAACGTTTTAACGGCCCACTTACTGTGCTGAAAAACTCACCTGTGTATGGCCAGGGTTACAGTTCAGCAAACTTTAAATGCAGTTTGAAGGTCTCTTTAAACATAAACAGTTATTACAGCTGAACACAGAAAATGGAACAAACCAGCTGCTCGAACCTGAAATTCCACCAGTCGGTGTAGAATTAACATGTATGGTCCCATTCAACAACCATACAGCAAAATTCAATTATTGAATTACTAGTAATATGTAACACCAGTATTACAAGTGGGACTTCTAAAATAGCTGTTAAAAGAAGACCAGTTCATATAGATGGTGGCGCTTGCGCTTACCGGAAGAGTGAAAAAGGTTGTATGCTTCGCCTCCTCCTCATACTTCCCGTCGGTTGAGTTTGTAGATTCCATTGCCTTAGATGAGGGGTTCCGACCAATGCCCATTGCTAGAACACTATCCACTTCTATCTTGCCTCGGCTGAGCCCGGCTGGAGGGATGAACACTGTGCCTGGGTTAGGGAGATGAGACTTCAGGGGTCAAAGAGATGAGTCTGCCCAGAGCATCCAGACTGACGAGCTTTGTATGGACGGCCTTCAAGGTAACCTGGAGGCAGAATAAAAATAAAGGCAAATTACTTGAGAGGGAAAATGTAGTAGATTTTAAGGAAGACCATGTCCCAAGCTATTCATACAGCTTGGTTGTATTCACTACTAGAGATGGTCCAATTTTATTTATTATTTAAAATTTGACTATAGTTTGAATTTGTGACTTGACTGCAAAGCTCCTGAGCATGGTATCATCACCAAACTTGCTGGAGATGTAGAGAAGGGTACACATATAGGTTTAGCATAAATAAAGTTCAAAGTCAAGTTGAAAATATTAACTCATGGAAAACTAGATGTGCTAGAGCAAAACTTTCTTCAAATGTTTCCACAACCCTTCTCTACATCTCCAGCAATTTTGGTGATGATATCATGTTCAGGGGCTTTGCAATCAACTCATTAAGCCAGCTAGTCAAACAAATGCAACCGTTTCTATTCACTACCATTCTCCCTTGTTGGTATTATTCACTTGGAGGACATCATTTTTACAATTATTGGAGTTATGAACAAAAGCAAATATATAACCACCAAAGCAAAGTATAGTATATATGCAGTTATTTAACATAAAATATTGCTGACCTAATACGCATTCATGATACCACTATTACAAAGGTAATGTTCTCACTATAATTAAGATACTTACTATAAAATTAAGCCCCCCCCATACACCTTTCAATCACTCTGTACAATTTCTGTTAGATCTACAACATGTTGGAAAACCCTGTTCAATCTCCATTACTTTGCATGGAGACATGAATCTTCATCTTGCAGCGTGTTGTGATTCAATGGCGACCCGAGGGCGCCATTGAATGGGAATCGATGTGCTCATGTGGTGCACATTGATTCCCGTTCAATTGATCTCTGATCAATCACAGCGTGGTGACGTCACCAAACTGTGATTGATCGGGGGTTGATTGCACAGAATCTGTGTGTGCCAAGATTGTAAGGTGTATAGGGGACTGTGGGCACAGCTGTTAATTCTGGATACCCACAAGAAAGACACATAATCCCAGCACAGGGGTGGTTAGCAGTCTGACCATGCAGCGCTGGAGTCCTAGGTTCAAATCCCGGGCCTGGGCACTATCTGCAAGGAGTTTGTATGTTCTCCCCGTGTCTGTGTGGGTTTCCTCCAGGTACTCTGGTTCCCTCCCACACTCCAAAGACATGCTGCTAAGGTCACTAGTACAAACATGCAAATTTAGGCTACGTCTACACTGTGATACACTGCACCGCAGCCGCCCCCGTAACCCCCTATGAGGAATGACGTGCTAGCCTATACTGTCGCGGCAGCAGATTAAAATGCCCAGGCATCAGAATGCGACCGTGCCCATTGTGACGCGGTTAGCTAATAGTATATATAGGATGCGGTTTTGCAGGCATTGCGAATAACCCGCCCAATATCCCCTGAAAACAGCGGGTACACGTCAGGTAAACACTATGGACACGCACACCCTGCCGTTTCCATAACGCCTACCGCAGTCTAAGGCACGGCATAGTGTAGACCCAGCCTTAAAACAGTGGCATGCAGACAACAGTAAAAAACATAACACCTTATTGTAAACAAAACTGAAAAAAGGTTTTTTGTTGCATTGAATCTGCTGCAGAACCCCCCCTCCTTTCCCTCCTTGTAGATACGCACATGAACACATAACTGATTTACAATGTAAATGGGTTCCAATTTTGCTCCATGCTGTGACGCCATGAAGCTTATCATAATAAAACATTTCAGACAAAACAGATTGACCTTTCTCCAACCACAATTCCTGGTATCTGTTCTGCTCTGGTACATCAGACATTTAGGAAAATCCCAAGTCTCCAGAACAATTATCTAATGCGCCGTACTTCCTTTTTGTTGGCAAAATACTTTAAAAAAAGGGCAATCAATCTGTGTACTGTGACAAGCAGGAGCTCCACAATGTACACACAACATAGATACACCACTGGTGGTTAACTGCAATTTCGGCAAGTATGCTTTGAAATATACCACAGGATCTTTGCCTTTGGAAGTAGTGTACACAAATAAAACCAAAACTACACACAATATAGCCGCTACAATAACCTCTACCGGTGACTTCATACCTCAATGGACAACTGGATGGCTGAAGAAAAACGTTTAGTTCTATTAACTTACTTGAAAAATGTACTACTGTAACATCGGTACTGGAGAGTTATGCTGGAGCCACCACTGTTAATCAGGGTTCCAAGAAACCAGTTGTATCAGTTTAAGGCCGCATAGAATCCATAACGGGCCTGGTGGTGGACCTGGGTTCACCTTTCACCCTCTTCACCTCTGAAAGTAAAGATGAGCTGTGTGGATGTTGCAAAGTGGTATACAGACCCAAAAAATGGAAGAAGGGATTAGAGCGGCCAAAGCAGTAGAGAGAGGAGGATGTATTAGAATCTTTTTTTTTATCTATCTATCCCATATCTATCTAACAGAGTAAACTTTTGGTTGCTGGGTTTTATATAGGCCCTGGTGTGGGCATCTACATATTGGCACGTTAAGGATCTTTTTCGGTACACCGTCTATACGCAGTGTGTTTATCTTTGGTGGTCGCACTCCAAATGCCTGTGGGTCACCGGTGGTGATGGATAGTTAGTAGAGATGGTCGACCATTTAGACGGTTTCAACTTAATTGCAAAGCCCCTGAACATGGTATCATCACCAAACTTGCTGGAGATGTAGAGAAGGGTTAGGGGTATACTACAAAACAGAAAGTATGTCTCTAACACAAATAGTTTTTTCACAAATTAAGTTCAAAGTCAAGTAAAAATCGGAATTTCGACTTTGAACTTAATTTATGCAAAACTACATGTGCTAGAGCAAAACTTTTTTTTTCAAATGTTCCTCCAACCCTTCTCAACATCTCCAGCAATTTTAGTGATGATACCACGTTCAGGGGCTTTGCAATCAGCTCACAAAGTTAGCAAGTCGAAAAATTCGACCATCTCTAATAGTTAGTCCTTGACTGCCGGTTGTGATTATTGGAATAGGGAATATGTCCCTCCATAAGAGCCTTCTTCTAGTGAGACCTATTCCCTTTTCCACACCTTGCTCATTATAATTGTCAGCAATCATGAATTAAAAACACCAGACAATCCACCAAATGAGATCCACGTATAACCCTGTTTAGGGGTTTGCACAGCTCATTTCTCCTTTTTTTTTACATGTGGAAGTTGAATAAAGATTTGTGAATTTACATAACTTTCTGGTGCCAGATGTAAAACTTTGGATTTTGGACTTCTGATCATTGTAAATCTTCCTGGTAGAGACGTAGAAAGCAAAAAAAAAAAAAACTGAGAGCACCAAGTATTGTGAGGTTTTGAGCCATCTATGTTTACATTGTTTCTGTGGATTCCAAGCCAGGGCGCACCGTCCAGCATTGTTTGGTGTACTTCTGAGAATACGATTTCTATTCTTCCACTATATACAGGACGGAATGAAATCCCCTGGAGGCTAATATCTGTGTGCTTTCCTGAGGAGTCATTTCTTTGTGGAAATACTGCCTGAGAACCATAGGAATGAATCCTAGGCACATGACTGCTGGCTCTGCATTATCATGTGACGGCACTAAAAATGGAATATATTATTTTCATCTCATAGAGACACCAACAAAATGTGACTTTATGTTCAACACAAATAAGTCAAACATTAAGAATAAGCTTTTGTTGTTGTATTGGGTTAGAAGTGGGTAATGACATTTAATCAGACTTGTCCTGCAATGTTGAAGGTTTTTTATCTTATGCCAGACACTTCTTGCGGTGCTCCAACAACTCTATACCATCAAGGCATCTACTGATGGTGCTATCTGGTGGATTGTCCTCGACTCTCATTACACATCCATCCTCATGTTCCTTAAACCATTCTTGTTTCAAAGAAGCCACCACCTTTAGTATAATCCAGGATTTATACTGTTATAACGTCAGAGAGACAATATCCAGAGCTTTCCTTGGCCAACATGTCTTATCCTCTAGGCCAGTGTTTTTCAACCTTTTTTGGGCAAAGGCACACTTGTTTCATGAAAAAAAATTGGAGGGCACCGACGATACGCATAATTGCGGCGCACTTCCGGTCCCCGCCGGAAGTACGTCATCAGCAGGTGCCCCGCTGGAACGCAGATGTGTACCAGCGGAGCAAAAACACCGCCCCTGGTCTGTGAGGATGCGGTTGCTTAGCCCTCCTATCTAGCTGCCTCTTTTAGTATAAGACTTAAGCAGGCCATACACGGGTCAGATTTTCAATCAATCAACTTAAAACAATCAATTTTTAAGTTGGTATAAAATTGTGTGTCGATTGTATCATGCCCCATATGTAGTACAAGATTTTTGTTCGATTTTTGATTGATTTTTTTTTCCCTCGACATAATCGATCCAAAATAGTCCGATTGAAATTTCAATCAGAAGTGAGGTAGAATAGGTAGAAAAAAAAAAAAATCTATCAAAAATTGGTTGACCACACTTGGTTCTCAAAATACTGAACCAATTTTCAAATCGACCGATCAAAATTTACCATCCATTTTGATCGGATTAAGTCGATTTAACCAGGTGGGCAAAACTCAATTCTCAATCAATCAACTAAAAAAATTATCGTTTTAAGTCGATTGATTGAAAATCTGACCCGTGTATGGGCTGCTTAATACTATAAGAGGCAGCTAGATAGGAGGGCCAAGGGTGGGGTCAAAAACCCACGGCACACCAGGCAACATCCGGAACAGTGGTTGAAAAACACTGCTATAGGCTATAAGAGTGCTATAAGAGATGGACATGGGTCAGCATGGTCTTTTTAAAAATATCTGAGAATGCATTATGTATTCTGACATCTCTTTCTCAGGGTTAACTTTTTGAACTTCAATACATCTGTGTGATTCTTCTTATGACCATTTTTGGTAGTTATCAACTAAAACATACCAGGGAGTAAAAAACATTTACCCGTTGCCTGATATATCCATCTCCTTATCATACCAAGGTAATCAATGATATTCACTGATGATGTCCGTGGGTTAAGGACCCCATTCACATCTATGCACTCATCGCGCAGGAACGTGCGTACAGGTGGTTGCCGATAGTACCTGTTCACATATGTGCATTCCACTGCAGCACGATGATGAAGATGGCGCAGGGCAACTATCTGATAAAAGGTCTATAGATATGAATGGTAACACATGAAAATGCACGTGCAGTCCACTCATTTCATTAGCTGTGTTATATGAACTAAAAGCAAAAAAACACACGCAAACCCACCTCAAAACATACATAAATAATACACAAATAAAATGAAAGGACATGGAGATGTACAAGCTGTGCCTAATAAATGTATGGGGCCTTCTTGTCTTTGGTAGAGTACCCTCACCCTTCATATTACCCATGCAGAGATGAAAATATTTGGGGCCTTGTTCACATCTATACTGTTAAAGAGTATGATAAGCCATGTCCAACATGGTACATCCAGTAGAATAGTCCGCATGTAAATGTCAGCATGTCTTATCGTGTCAATGAGCGTTATCGTGTCAATGCTCCCATGTCAACGTGCGTTCAAAAGGATAGGTGTGAACGGGGCATTAAGGTTCAGTTACACAGTCAAGGTATACAAAAGATCCTTCATATGAAAGAATAGGAAATCTGCTGATGTCACCCTGCTATTCAATTAAATAATCATTTACATTCCATGGCACAGATTTATAAAGGTAAAGCAAACAAAGGTGAGGTGAATTTGCTCTTTTCATCATCAGCCTAAAACAATCCCACCACGGCCTCAGTATACAACCTGTTTGTTAAGGCTGCCATATACACACCGAGCGGCGGTTTTGCCGCCGACCGTTGGGCGTGCGTACTCGCGGCTGTCGGCCCCGGCAAAATCGGCCGCCGATCGGGGGGCCCACAGGTCCCTGTCGCCCCACAGCTCGGTCGGCCAGAGAATGGACATGTCCGATAATCTCTGGCCGATGCCATTAGTTTCAATGGAGACATGACATCATCACGCTGCACTCCAGAGCTGATCTGAGCTGCTCTGTCGGGGCCTTTAGGATAACAGACATGAAATGCATTCATGCTGGAATCTGGAGAGCTTTAATGGGCAAGATTGTACCCAACATAAAGGCCCCCATACACGTCTAGATTTTTCATCCAATCAACTTAATTCAATCAATTTTTTTGTTGATTGATTGCAAATCTATGGCAGCCCACATCAACCTTAAACAATTAAAATTGGGGAAAAAATTTATTGAAAAATAATTAATGGACATGGTTGTATTGAAATTAATTACACTTTCAGTCCATCCCCAAAAAGTTGATCAAATATCTGTTACTACAGTTGGCAAACATACAATCAATCACCAATTTCCCTGACCCCCCAAAAATTCTCTTTGTAAGTTGACTTAACAGAAAATCTAGATGTGTATGGGGGGCTTAAGGATCCTACCAACAAAATTCTACCTTCCTAGGTTTCAGAATCATATGCAGCAGGACACAATGTCTATATATAGACCAGTCTTTCCATTCAGTTGAGCACAATTATAAAAAAAAGGAACATCCATTACTCTGATACTAAAGCAGGGTACAGACGGTTCGATATTTGAGCCGTTCGTTGTTCCCTGCAGCAGCGTGATGACGTCATCACGCTGCTGTCAGATATCAGCAAGGGAGAGAATGCTCGGCTCTCTCCCCAGCCCCCCATACACGTTTCGATTATTCTCCCGACCGATTTTTCGTCCAATCCTGTCACCCGATTTTCACCTAAAATGTTATGGTCGGTCGGCTGGCACGAAAAATCAGAATTCAAATCATCACCGATCCATCAGCCCGACCCTATTTATTAACAGCAGATCGACCAAAAATTTACGGACAGGTCCGAAGCGGTCCCGACCGATTTTTCGGCCGATCGGTCGGGTACATAATTCTCTATCCGATTAATCTCCCGATCGATTAATCTCCCGACCACATTGGTCGGTCGGGCAAAACTCGTACGAAAAATCGGAACGTGTATGGGGGGCTTTAGAGGTAGATCTTTAATACAAGGACCCCTGCAAGTTGCATAGTACAG
Source organism: Ptychadena robeensis (assembly GCA_036250615.1). Taxonomy (NCBI): domain Eukaryota; kingdom Metazoa; phylum Chordata; class Amphibia; order Anura; family Ptychadenidae; genus Ptychadena; species Ptychadena robeensis. The sequence goes on from CM070034.1 coordinate 117,676,046, forward strand.
TGAAAGCTTTACTAAAAATCTATTCTAGAAGCCAACATATTTCAAGGGCTCAGCATTATTCATTCATGATTGTACTCCCAAGTTCAAAAAGTTTGAGGTAAAACGATTGATTATTCAATCAACCGAACAAAAATTTTGAACCAAATTACTTGTTAGATCAATCAAAAGTTAATGATATTGAACAAAAAAAAATCAATCGTTAGGTGATCGAACACGTTGGTAAATTTTTATTGATTTGTTAAACATCGAATATATATGGAATGCGTCATGCTATTAGATTTTTGTTCAATCTGACAAATTAGCATTAAGCTGCTTGGATTGAGCATGCTTTTGTATTATGATTGTTTGCATAATATTCATTCAAGCGATAGTCGACATCGTGTTTGAACATGTTTGAGCATTTCGAACGAAAATCTAGTGTATAAATTAGATTTTTGATCAAAATATCGAACATCCGGATCTAAAAAATGGATGATCACGCAAAAATCTATAGGTGTATGGCTAGCTTAAGACCTCCCTCCTGGCATTGGTTTGGCTGGAGGAATATAAAGTGAATACTGCATGGTCCAGACCTGACCACTTTGCTGGAACATGCTGCATATTAACTTTATATGGGAATGGCTGCATCTGACTTTTTTTTTTCTTCTAACTTTCCCTACCTGTCTTCTAACTTTTTCTAACTATGGGGTGCATCTTATGGTCCGGACGAAGAAAAAAAATGTAGTTTGTTATAACACTGCACATAGTCTACAGGGTGACAACAACGTAAATATGTACACAGAACTTTATTCTTGGGTGGACAAAACCTTAAAGGATAATGACCCTGACTGAGAATACATCACTGGATTAATAAATAATAGCTGCAGTACAAAACATAGAAAAAAAAACACATTACAAAAAAAAAAAAAAAAAAAAAACTACAACAAATTACTTTAGTACTTTACTTTACAGCATAATATGGACATAGGAGTTAGGTTATCAGCCATTCATGCACTCACCTACAAGGTGGTTACAGTTATTAATAACTGTTATAAATGTCAGTATAAACATTGAAAAGTTAACTGTAATAATAACAATGTAGAGATGGAGGAAGTCTACCTTCTGGGTAAGGAATCTGAATTTTTCTCCTCTGCCCCAGAGGACAAAGACAGACAGCAGATGCCATGAAATCTCATTACATCAAAGACTTCCTAAGGAAGTTTGCAGCATGTTAAGTGCCCCAGGGCTGCCCCAATGCATTCCAGTCACTTAAAGGAGAACCCCACCTCTGCTCAATGGTCCTCTATAGAACAATGAGACAGGGAAATAAAAACACAGCGGCCTTACAATACCCCAGACATAAAACTAGAAGTGACACACACTCTGCATTAGCATGGCTCCTTGTAAATCAATTCAGTAATGGTACTTTTCACATTTACAGCTCATGTCAGTAGTACATTAAGGTGACCACAGATATATTCCCAGAACAGAAGTTAGCTTAGCATTTGCCCATTTTGCAATGAACTCACCTGAAGATCTCCAAAAAGCATACAATATTCACAATAAACTAAAGCCAACAAGAAAAACTGGTTCAGCCGAAGTAAAACCTGGGTGGTAAACATTACAAAAATGATTGAAATGTCTATTTCTATTTAATATCACAGTTGCGCCCTCGTAACTGTTGGAGTTGGGATAAGTTTAGCTTAACTCTCCTGAAGTTGGACACCACAAGTCACAGCATGCCCTTTAATCCTTTACGAATATACTGCAGACTGCTTAGTTGAGGGTTAATGGGCCAAGCTCCGACTACTGGTAGGAGGTCGCGTCTGGCAGTAAGAGACTGAACCCTGACTGATCCTCAGATTAGTATCCAGATCCTAATAAGCTTCTTGTGGTGGATAACCGGACTTAAATATGGAGGTGCACAGAACAAAATGAGGCTCTGTTACGGCTCTGACACTGCCGCTGCTTCCAATGGCAGCCAACCGGCTCCAAGAGGTGGCAATATCCTGTCTTTTGTGTCACTGCATAGAAGACGGTCGGTGTGACTCATCACCGGGATGAATCAGTGTTCTAAAAAAAAATGCAATTTCCCATTTCACAAGAATAGCGGCAGGAAAGTTTAATCATGCCGTCCCTATTCCACTCACTACCAGCAAAATGTAGGGAATACATTCAGACACAGCATCTGAGCAATACAAGGAGATCTCGTAATGATATCTAGGAAACAAGAGTAATCAAATCCGACATCCATTACCTGGTTCCTGGAAGGATCCTTTATCTGCTTTTATCCTCATTACCTGAGAGGTCAACAGTGTGACATGATCTACAGATCAAAGAGAAGGAAATAAAAGCATCGCTTTAGCCCCCCATACACCTTAAGATCGATCCATACAATCTCCATTAGATCTACCAACAACTGTGTAGTATAGCGGCCTCACTGATAGAATACATAGTGATTGGAAGGTTTAGAAAGATCCTCATATTACATGGTTTTGGTAGAACAAAATGTGATTGTACAGAAATTGTATGGAAAGATTGTAAAGCTAGCCACACATGGTTCAATTTCGGCTCAATCGATGCTCGATCAGATCGAGGAATTCAATCGTCTAAACGAAAATCGATCTTAATCGCATCAACATACACCCCACATTGAGTTTGCGATTGTGGTGAGATTTCGATTAAAAAAGATTACTAAAATCGTCGATTTTGGTATGGAAACGATTGAAGTTCAGATTGAAGTGGTCTATGTTAATTATATTGAATCTAATCGATCCAGGAGAAACACCACAAACATCCACGATTATAAAACGATTTTGGCACAATCGCCGAGGATTTTCCAACATGTTCGATAAATTTTTCTGCCTTCATCGAACAATTATCGTCGATCGTACCATGTGGGCATTTCTCGATTTTCGTTCAATCGATGAAAAAATTCATCTAATTGAGCATCGATTGAGCCAAAATCAAACCGTGTGTGGCTAGCTTTAGGTGTATTAAATCTGATCATACACCTTTAGATCTCTGTCAGATATCCTTTAGATCTACCAACAACTATGTAGTATAGGGGCCTCTGCGATTAAACACAGGTAGACCTAATTGTCAGATTTTCTTTAGTTCTCCTTGTGTTTTACCAAAACCAAGTAATATGAGGGAGTTTCTAAACAGAGAAATTTGAACATGTAGGAAGGCCCTAATGCCTGCCATACACCCACAGACGGGTGCAGACAGACGTGCTCCGATGAGCTCTGGAATGCAACGTGGGGACGTCATCACGTTGCATTCTGGGGCTGCTTTAATCGGCCGGGCACCCTTTGTGTGCCGGCCATTACTTTCAATGAAGACGCCGGTCTTCATTGAAGTTAATGACATTGGCCAAAGAACATCGGACATGTCCGTTCTCTGGCCGGCCGAGCTGTGGGGCCGTCGGTCAGCTGCAAAATCGGCCTCTAATCGGCGTGTGTATGCCAGGCTTTAGTAGTATGATAAAGTCTATTAGATTAGAAACCCGGTGGTCAGGGTCCTATACTCCTCCTGTGTCATACCCTGTACCTGTTACCATAACTCATATTTATTGTACAGCACTGTGCAATATGTTGGCGCTATATAAATAAATGAAAATTGTTTTATTTTTGATCAGCAATATATATTGAATGTTAAACAAGTCTATTAAATAAAACATTAATCTTATTAGAGTTGACAGGTCTATGGCTTGGGAAAGAATTTTAACAGATGTTTCTTTAGCTTAAAAAAGCTTCTTCTACGATGTGGTTTTACTTTGGATGGGCAAACTTCATGACTCAAGGGCCACCAGGGTCCCCATCCAAAGGATTGACCAGGAATCGGGCACTAAAGGGGTGCACCCAATCGACAGGCGCCTGAGCGCAGCGTGGTGACATCATCGTGTTGTCACTATGCGGCGCTCGAATGGGTCATCTGTCGAGCACCAGTCGGGACGTGGATGGGAACCTTAAAAGTTGCCAGAATGTTAAGACTACTCAGCTAAGGAGACAGAGGTAATATTTCGTGCACCATGTTACACTGTAAAAGGGGGGTACTCTAAGCTAAGAACCCCACTTGAGATGTAATCAGCCAGACAATATAGTTTAGTATAGTATATAAACGTTATACAATGCAGGTGTTTATGGCTACTGAGAATCCAGCAGGGAATTAGGACGGAAGGAGAAAGAAATATGTAACAGTACTGAGATTATTACAACAACACACTGATAAAGAATACTAGCTTCTTGCATGAAGTTCATGAACTTCATGCTCATGAACTTCATGAAGTTTAGTGAATTACACTTCTCTCAATGACATATCAAAAAAGTGTAAAGTTCACAAGTCTATCAGTTGTGTGGAAAATTCCTGTAGATTTCTAAACAGGGAAATACAATTTGGATCAGTAGGTCACTTGAAGTGAAAACACAAAACTTCCTGAAGTAAAGCACTTATGAAATGTAAAGTGTCCTGTGGTATATGCCACCATTACCAGCAGATCCTATAGTTAAGGTGGGTTTACACGTCTAGTTTTTTTCGTCCAATGGACGAATAACAAACGATTTTTTGGTGGATTGTACAAAAATCTAGAATGGCAATTTGGTTCAATGGATAATTTTTGTTCGACCTCGAACCAAAAATCGTTCAAAAGGTTATCAAACATGTTGGTAAATTTTCATCTGTCGTTTGTTTTTCGAGTAAAAAATGAACGCTCCTTATTTCACTCGATATATTTGCACTCGATTTTTACCAGTAGCATGACATATTTCCTGCGCAATGAATGGCGGGATTTTTACAATGTATGATTTTGATTCGTCCATGTTGTTTATATTGTATTTTCAAGTGGAACATTCCGAACGAAACAACTGCATTGTGGACGAATGTAACAACGTGCTGTCTATAGATGTGGTATATGGTGCTTCAAAAATAGATATATTTCCATAGCAAATGTTCTTTTAAATAGTGATATGTATGAGTTTGTAGTCTATAAATGTTTGTATTTTTGCAAGTCCATGTGGATATACAGGTGTGTGTGCGCAGTATGTAGAAGTGGATATACAGGTGTGTGTGTGTACAGTATGCAGGAGTAGATATACAGAATACATCACTTCCTAAAAAAACAAATCTTAAGATTTTTCATTGGAGGATCATCCGATTTTTTTTCATTTGATATTAGCGTCGGTTGTACAAAAATCGAATGTTACTTTCGAGAAATGGACGAACGATATCCGATAAAAAAATCTATTAAAAAAATCGTTTCAGCGGTTGATCGACCCAAAAATCTAGACGTGTAAACCCACCTTTAGAGAGGTGGGCGCCTCCATGCAGGGCTGTGGAGTCGGATGCCCAAAAAAGTTGATCAACAAATATCTGTTACTTCAATGGCAAACATATAATCAATCACCAATTTCCCTGGACCCCCAAAAAATTG
>CM070034.1:117681480-117695270 GCA_036250615.1 Ptychadena robeensis
TCTTTTGAAGTTGATTGAACAGAAAATCTAGATGTGTATGGAGGGCTTTATATAAAGCCGGCCGTTAGTTTTAATGGAGATGCCAGTCTCCATTGAAACTAACGGCATCGGCCAGAGAATATCGGACATGTGGGCAACCCTGAGCGGCGGCCGATTTTGCCGCCGACCGACGGCCGCGATCGTGCAAGGACATCAGTCGGCGGCAAAATTGGCCGCCACTCGTTGCGTGTGTGGGGGGCTTTATTAGGCTTCGTAGTAATGGAATAATGTATCCTTACCAAAGAAGGAGGATATAAAGCACATGCTAGCTCCTGGGCCACGGAAAATGCACACATCACTGGAGACAACAGATTTCCATATAGTTCTATATATATATATATATATATATACATACATACATACATACATACACACACACAGAGAAGGTTGCGGAAAAAACACAAAAAGTGAAAATAGTGAAGAAACAGCAAAAAGGCGTATACAAGCACAGGGAGGGGGCTGCTATTCAGCATGACATAGAGGAATAATAAAAATAGCATCATCTACATGGTAATAACCACACACTAGAAGGATTGCAATGACGGGAAGAGCTCAAAGAAAAGGAAATTTTATTACACAAAGGATTGTGTGTAGTTTGGGTAGAATGCCAGAAGAGGAGACTGTTTAATTTTCAGTATTTACATTTGAGAAGAATGGCCTTACTGTTCACTTATACACAAATCAGATCCATATAAGACAGCATTAGTCATCTAACTGATTGGCTCGAGACAAAAGGAAACACAGACTACCCGCAGCTCTGGTAATGGGACCTAAAGGGCAAGACATAGGTCAATGACATCCCGACCCCTCACACTTCCACATAAGACTTCCATGTATTTAACCCATCTTATTCTGTGTGGGGGTGACATGTTAGGGGTTCAGAACTCACATCATGGTTGATACCCAACAGCTGCCATGGGACAGGACTATGGTCTATGACAGGTGTAAAATACACAGCGCTCCCAATGAAAAAACTCACTGACCAAGCTTGATAATTACAAATATAATTACACTGCCGGCCATTTTTGGTCCATAGGTCAGAGTTTAACACCCCTACTCTACATAGACTATACACACACAGGGATGGGGGCACACATTCAGTACATACAAACTGAACAGTGAATATAGTGTGTGTGTAGTTCATGTATGACCCCATCCTTGTGTGTACAGTGTGTGCCGCCATCCCTGTGTGTACAGTTTGTGTACTTTGCCTTCCCCCAGACCAATCCTGGTACCACGCTCCCCAGCTCAACTTTCCCAGCAGCCTCCCTACCAGCTGCACTCACCATGCCTCTGTCCTCCAACTCTGGAAGTAGAGAACTTCAGTTTCCAAAATACTACAGGCAGCCGTTATAGTATATAAACATTATACAATGCAGGTGTTTATGGCTAATGAGAAACCTCACTGACACACCACTGAGCAGCAAGGCCTCATTGCTCTCTACTCCCAGAGTGGGAGGATGGAGGGGTGTGTGTGCAGGCGGTAGGGGGGCTGTACAGAAGGCAGATCCAACAGATCTTTCATGAGCCAAAAATATTTGGAGGTTGACACCTATGGTTAATGCTAAACTCTAAATAAGGGAAAAGCCAGGTAACCATCCTGAACACAACTCCCTGCCTTTGACTTGTTCAAATGTTTATCTATATTAATCCATATAAAGACACATTAAGAACAACGGCGGCTTATGGGAAAACCTAACTGACAGGTAAGTATTAACCAGAAAAGCAAACATGGTTATTACAAGTTTGCTATTTACTGGTTATTGATTATCATATTGGCCATCTACCTGCACCTCCACGCACCCAGCACCATAAAATGAGGCTTGAAGCACTCCCCAAAAACCACCTGGTAATAACCACTATGACAGAGCTCCCATTGTCTGTATATCAACTCGCCTAAGTATAGTTACTCTTGGCCAACATATTGATGTATTTAAAATGTTATGAATATATCAATTATTTAAAATTGTATTGAAACCAATATTTTGAATCTAATAAAAAAATATCCAGTCCGGTATGGCCAGCATAAGGCAAATATCACGCAATTATTTTCTATAAAACGGACACCAGGCAACAAGGGATGGCAAGGTGCAACTACCTCTTCGGCAAGGAGAACTTTTCCTCTACTGCATAAAGGCGATGGATGGGCGATGGCGGTATATAATGAGGATAACAAGGAGGACTATTACTATGTTCAGCCATCATGATGGGTTAGTTATATGCTGGTCAGGTCACATGATATGTTTCTCAACTAAACTCTGGAAAGAGGAACAAGGCAACAACTTCTACATACAATGAAAGATCTTGTGACTAACTGGGCACTTGTGTGTGCAGCTCTAAAGCTAGCCATACATGCATCGATTCCATGTGAATCAAAACGCAACACTTTGGGTGATGGATCCCTGATCGATGGTGATCAAACAGGAATTTACCATTATGTCGGTTCCCTGTTCTATCAACATTTTGTTCGAGCGGGATCGCACTTTCGAGGTAGGCAGCGTTTGATTCCTGAATGTTTGATCGCCTTGAACATGCATGGTGAACAATCGCTGGGGAATTGAATGCATGGTTGCAGCATATTTAACACCCAACTTTCCGATGTCCATAAATAAGAAAGAAAGGGAAGTCTGCAGTGGGCAAAAGTCATGGGGGGTAGCTGCAAAAAGGTGTCACAGTCCTCAAATAAATGATACAGAAAAACACAAACCCTACCCATAAAAGTTTTTTTTGGATGAGGTGCCCCCCATGTCCATGGCTGAACTTTTGTAAGTTAAAGAAAAAAGTTTCAGGTTTATTGTCAGAGGACGAGAAAAATGAAGCGGTCATGTGATCTGTAGCTGCCACTGCGATTGGGTCCCCAGGGTTGAAATTTTCTGGAGAATTATAAGGGAGCATACACATGGGCGCTTTCCCAGCTGACAGTCAGCAGCAGTTCAAAAAACACCTGACTGCCCATGTGTCAGGAACGCACACACCATAAAAATGACCATGGGGATACCTAATGTTGTGTCATCCAGGCTGCGTTGCTTTTGGGGCATCCTGGTGCTGGGAACACAGCGTTTCCAGTTGCCCGTGTCAATGCGCCCTTACTGTAGTTTCTGTATTTATTATCATTTTTATTGCTACAAGAAATCCAGAGACAGCTAGAGAGTTTTACAGAGCAGAATCTTACCAAGTCAGATACAACACAAAGTCCACCTAAGGGCTAGTCCCTACTTTGGCGGCTGGCCGCAGGGCGGGTGGTTGACCGTTTGCATCTTGACACTAGTGCATGGGCATTTTTTTTTAATGGTGTCAATGCAGCCACCCTCATTCATGTCTATGGCCGTCCGATTTTTGACAGCATCCATTCATGTCTATGGGCGTGATTTGTGGCGATAGACTGCAGCCGCCCATCTGAGTGGGGAAAAGGCTTTTCAGATGAATGGAAGCGACCACCCGCGGTCGCTGCGGCATGGTTCAAAACCACACCGCCGGCAAGCCCTAACTATGACTGTACAAAGACATTGTTCATCAGAACTATTAAATGCCCAAGTTTATAGTTTGTTCTGCTAAATATGGTACATAATGAGTTCAGCTAGATTTACACGAATCAAAATTTTTTTGATTGATCTCAGATTCGATCAGCTTGTGTGATTGAAAAAAGGACTTTCAGGTCTAACAACTATTTATTGTACTACCACACAGTGTAATCGATTCAGAACTGAAATATAGACTGTCAATCTAAAGGCTCCCATACACCTTACAACCTTACCATACAATTTCTGGACAATCCACATTACTTCTACTAAACCCATGTAATATGAGGACCTTTCTAAACCTCCCAATCACTATGTATTCTATCAGGGAGGACCCGGCACTACATAGTTGTTGGGAGATCTAAGTTATTGAAGAGTTGTATGGGGGGCTTTACACCAATTGATTGTACCAGCACGCAGTGTGATCAATTCAGAACTGAAATATTCCTGTGCACACGCTCCATAGTACCATCAGATACAAAAATGCCAGGAAAGCCCAACAGATACTTGAATGATCTACTGTAATTTACTCACATGTCTGATCACTGCTCGATCGATTTTATATCCCATTTCCATCACTTTAGGTAAAAAGAAATCAATTTTCAAACTCAAAATAAATTATGCATTTTTTAAGTTGACCCAAAGGAAACGTCAATCTGTGTATGGCCACCTTTATTTTTTTCAGGTCTAAGCACAGAATAACAAAGATGAGTTCACTCACACAGATTTCCCCCCACACAGGAGCACTGCCTGGACATCTACAGAGACAGCTGAGTCTTGTAAAAGTATTCCACAAGTCCTAGTAACGTCTGGAGGTAACCCAGCATGGTGGGAGCTTTAATACAGGGCATAGGTTCAAGTCAAAGAATTTAAAGCAGCTAGTTCCACTGAAAGGGTTAACAGCTCTGCTATGCCTAGGGGTATCTTTAAAGTAGCTTTACCTACCGTAATCCCTAATCACGTGCAGCCAACATGCTGGTTCTCTCTTCCTACAATCTGTGATGTGGAGTTCCAGTGTCCTCACATACAATGCAGGGCTGTCATCCTTGGATTATAGTGGATGGAGTCAGACCACTTACAGAGTGACTTTTACACAGGGGGGTCACAGCAATATACTCAGAGGTGGAGCCCGCAGGTCTAAGTAAAATACATTTTAGGTTCCCACTAGAAATAAATCCAGCTGGTCCCACTGAAACGGAAGTGAACATTTGTGCCTGGAGTTACAGTGTAATTAAAGTGTTTGTTTTATGTGGAATCCTAGTGTCCTCCTGACTGCGGTTTCATCATTAGAAGCAGGGTAACTGAGACACGTCTGCCTAGCTCATCACGTGTGTGGCATAACTGTAGTTTTATATATATATATATATATATACATACATACAACACAGGATTATGTATGTATAGTTAGTATACAGTGGTTTCCCTGAAAATAGGACATGTTATATAAATTTTTGCTCCCCAATATGCCTATATCTTATTTTGGGGGGATGTCTTATTTTTCCATGGAAAGAAGAATCTGGCACTGGGTATCAGGATGGGGGATCACTTAAATGACCCAGGGGGGATCAGGGGGGGGAGGGGGAAATGAAAATGCCACAGGAGACTCGGAGGGGGGGTTACCATTTTAGTAACCCCTTCTGATTTGTCCCCCCCGTCCTGTGTCATTTTAATTTCTCCTCTGATACCCCATGTCCCGAATTACAGTACCGTATCTTCAGGAGTGGGGGTCTGCTTTCGGGGAAACAGGGTAAGTAAGTGTGTGTGTGTATATATATATATATATCACACACAACCACATCACCCTTTTATTTTCTCTGAAAGTACAAACCTACCAAGAAACGTAGCCCCTAAATGCTAGTCCCCCCTGTGCTCCTTTTTTGTCACCTCTTCTAACCGCTAACCCCATAGTCGCTATTTTGTCTTATTTCAGGGGGAAACTGTGTATATGTCTATATATATTAATACACACTTTAGGAATATACCACGCCACACATATTACAACACATGCACCAAGTGTGTGTGCACAATACATCTATATATATATATATAATATACACACACAACGTTTTATATATAAACAGAAATACTTAAAAAATTGTATTATATATATATTACACACACACCACACCACACACACACCACACACACACACCACACACTCTCTAACTATATACACTCGCTGTAAAACTTAAGAATCAATATGATGAAAAATTTGAATAGGATGACCACTGAAATGTACATATAACACAATAAAGAACAGTGAAACACCAACAAACATGCTCCCCAAATTATATAAACACCAAAACCAGGTTGCGTGAAAGAATCAACCCAAAACGGTATAGAAATGAATTATACATATTCAGCACACGCTAGAACAGCCAAAAATCTGGAGGGGATAATTACCAATTACAAAGTGTCTTCCTTCTCCATCTCTTCTAAGAATCCTCCAGGCGGCAACTCCTGTACCTGCTGAACTCAGAACAAAGACTACACAAGAGCTGCTCCCCCCCAGGGTGGTGACTGCACACAGTGACACAGGTTTTATCCTCACCACATGTGATATTGAAGAATATTAGAAATCTTCCTCCTATTGCCCCTCCAGTGACTGGTAAGAATCCAGTAGAATGAGACAAGGCTGCTGTGTGTGAAGCTCCATGGGCTGGACACATGTCCACTTACCTGAAATGGAGTTGTGTAGCGGAGTATAGGCACATGTGAGCCGTGCGAGGATCTCGGTGTGTCTGTTATCCCTTCCAGCATGTCTGTGTCATTATACAATAGCCCAGCATTATTTAACATGCCGGAACACTGTGCTGCATTGCATAAGACCTGGAGTCCAAGTAACGTCACTGCAGTCACCCAGACTCGGCACGCGGCGCCATCTACTGGTCACATCAACTAGCTACAGATCCAACAAAAGGACTCTGCATGACCAATCACCACACTGTGAGATAGAAGATAAAGTCTCACTGGTTGCTACAAATAACAGATGACAAATGAATATGATATTAAAGATGCTGCTTTATGATATGTCCTTTATGCTGTCCTTTATGTAGGACCAGAGAACATTTCATTACCGATATTATCAATCGATGAATACATTACACAAGTTAGGAGTAAAGTTGCCCATACACAGTTCGATATTATCATTCGAATGAATGAAAATCGAGTACTGAACAACTTGTGTATCGAACAAAAATCTAACTAAAGTTATCAAACATGTTGGTACATTTTGATCGAATCATTTTGGTTTGATCTAATAAATTTGAATGAAGCTACTTCTTGCTAAAAAGAAAATTTAACAATATTTTGTTTAAGTACATCCAAATGAAAATAGAGTGTATACATTGGATATAGGCACAATCGATATTCAATCAAATTATCGAACATCCTGATCAAATCTATCCTCGATTGTGCAAAAATCTATATCATCAGTCATTAAACTCCCTAGTGCACCGCCTGTACCGCGCCATTTTTAACAGTGTGGTACAGGCAATGGCAGCAGTGTACAAGGTACACTGCCTGCCATTTCCTCCCTCCCCCCTCTCCTTTCAACACAGCCGGTGTCATTCATGCTGTAAAGGCTGGAAAGCAGAGGCCCCTCCATTAACATGGAGGTCTATGGCACTGCTCTCCCTCGCCCCCTTCCGCATCACCGTGACACGATCAGTGAAGCCGCAGAGCCCCGGCTACGGCTGGAAGCAGCATCGCCGTAGCTTTCCGGGGATATGCGGCTTTCATGGGAGCCCAGCTCATCCAGAGTTTGTTCTTCACACAAACTCTGGACGAGATGGGCTCGTCATGAACACTAAGGAGGTTAACCTCCAGGAGACCTGCAAAACATCCTCGGCGTCACCACTGACACCGGAGATATGCTCTAAATAGCATAACTTGGAGGTCAATGATGCCGCCTATCCCCTCCCCGTCAGATTGAATCAGCACATCATAAGGCACGAGTGCTGACAGCCAGCACAGAGGAAAGAACTACAGCCTATTGGCTCTCAATGCTGTCAGTTCTCTTCCCCTCTCTTCTGATTGCACACAGCACCCCATACCCTCTCCTATTCTATCTTATAGGAAAGTGGAGTGTGTGTTTACATGTTTTGTGTGTGTCTGAGTTGTGTATGTGTAATTCAAGTTATATTGCCATGCCGGCACTTTGAGATAAGTAATTGGGGTTTCAGTTTGGGCACTCGGTCTCTAAAAGGTTCGCCATCACTGGCCTGTGAGGTTAAAGAAGCAAGCTTTGGGGATGTGTCAGATCTCTGAAGATCTTCTTCAATGACTCCAATAAAGGAGATCACTTAACCTCAAATTTTTTTTTACCAACATTTCAACCTTCCTAGCGGTTGCGGTACATTTTTACAAACCTTACTCACTCCGAGCTACACCCAGGGTTACTTACCTGTCCCCGGTGAGCTCAGGTAAGTGTTCTTATTCAATTGTTCCAGGCTCCGTCTCTTCGGTGTCAAAGCAATCTACTTTGATTACCCATACGCACTGACCACTTAGCTGGTAAGAGTTGAACCCCAGCAAGAGTTTGATGCTTGTGGTAAATTATAATTGCTGATTTCTAGATTTATGGCTTTTAACAGAAAATGAGATATTCTCACCGATTCTTCACTCCCAGCAGCTGCTTTAGAGCCATATACTTGTGCTACATTGTAGTGAGATCATGTCACTGGAGAGGAGGGGTGAGGGAGTGCAGAATTGGGGGAGTATGACTCCTGTTCTGTCACCCCTAGACATAAATGAGAAAAATGGGACACTCACACTAGCACAAGGCATAGTGACATTTTTATCTGGAGATTTAAGACTTTTTTCTGTCCTGGTGATAGAGTAGTAGCCCATAATTCCATATAATAAGGAGCACAAAAAGCTGTCGCTCCCACCAGAAGTCCACCTAAGGCGGGTGACCATGGACAGTCGACCGCAGGAGTTTTGTCACACATTCACCCATGGCCGCGCTTTTTTTCTTCATGTTTTATATAGGTCTATTGGCCCCCGATCATGCCCATAGAGAATGAATGGACGCGGTTAAAAATCACATCCATTCATGTCTTTAGGAGCAAATGCCCGCTGCCGGCTACCGCAGGCCCAAGTGGGGACGAGCCCATTTAAAAAAATGTAGGTGGTCTACCACGGCCAACCGCCAAAGTGGGGGCATGCCCTAATGCAGCTTGTGATGGTGTGATACTACACAGCTCCTGAACTCCCATATGTGCTGTGACTACCTGCACTACATGTATATACATATAGTGTGGGGGTGTGGCTATCATAAGCACATGACTATGGCTAGCCCTGCCCACTGCTTTTGTCTGCAACCATAAAACATTCACTGTGAGCTGCAGTGCCTGGAAGGGGAAGAGTGTAAAACACAAAAAATAGTAAAATGTTTTTTGTTGTTTTCATTTTAATTCAGGTTTGTAAATCACATAGTAACATTTGTCATATGCAAGTCCTTACCCGTCCTTTAACAAATCTCTTAATAATCGCTATTGAGAAAGCTCTGCGCTATTTCACAATATCATGGTACAATTCGAAATCCACACCTATACACAACCCCCCCCGTGAGTATAAAGTAAGCAGTGTGTACCAGACTCTCATACAACACACAACAAAATACAGATTATACAACCATATACTAGAACTTGGATGGAGCCACAGCCATTACAGATTGTGTAACCACATAAAATAAACAGACGCTGAACGGCAGTCATTTATCGCAGTCTTGTTACATAAACCTTTTACAAAACCACATGACATCCCATCTCCCAAAAATGATCCTGCGCATGTAATAAAGAGAATCTAAACCGATTACATGTTCTTAAGCTACTAATACACAATTCTCAGGCGGTGAATTTGATGGGTCATTGGTCGTTCAATTCATCAAATGTTCTTACATGACCGCAGCAGTTCTATGTCAGACAGCGCAGTCAACATTCTCGCTTAAACACTGCTATACAAAATACCAATGGCAAAAGCTAAAAGATTATTCACACTGAATATGCTGGTATACACGAACGTAGTCTAAGCATTTCATCTGCAGATTCTAAAGGGGGCCTTCAATATTTACTCACCAGGACCATTACTCAAGGTTAAAAACTGTTCAGACTTCACTGTTTGCATGCTTGTTTCAGCTGGGTAACTCACTACCAAGAAAAGACAGGGCCAATTAGCATCCCCATCCAAAGTAATGTCTGGCACACAAAGGGTGACTTGCGATGGCGTCATCCACGCTGCAATTGCCCACTAGAGAATTGGACCGTCTATGGCTACCATTACAATCTGAGAGATTTCATATTTATCTGGCAGGCTACGGAGGGTTCATTCAGTGCAATATCACAAGTTTTTTTTGTGCTGCATTTTGCCTTATTATCTGCACTTCTGATTTTCTAAACAACCTGCTGCAGGGTGATGACGTCATCACGCAGCAATGAGCTGCTCGGGAATTGTGCAACTATCGCTGCGTGTATGGGTAGCTTTAAATTTATTTACGATACTACCACACACTTTCCTTCAGATCCAGTTGGCCCGATATTGAGCCGCAGCACTTCTGTGGCTGCCAGCCCGCTTGAAGGAAGGCTGTATGGCTGAAATTTTCAATAGCTTCGAGCACAATTGAGCACGCACGGTGCTCAAATCTATTTTAAAAAAATCGAACCGTGTATGCCCAGCTTCATGCTCTAGAATACTATCTTGAACAATCACAACTCTTTCCATTTTTTTTAACTCTTTATTTATAGGTTTTCAGAGACAAATTATGCAGGTAGATATTACAATACAAAGTATATCATACAAAGGAACCAAGAACACTAAGCAAAAGGATATTATGCAATAGTGCTGACAGGGACATGTTATAGACACACATCACAATGCTCCTAATATACCCTTTAACCATGGAATGTGTGCACTTAATATAACTTGCTTTAGCCATATTGTCTTGGAAGAACTCTTTCCATTATATGTTCCATTTCCATGGGTCAATCGTTTCAGATAAAAAGCAAACAATGTCTGAACACTTGAATTAAAAGAAAACGAATGTTTAAGTTAATTTAATTGATAAATGAAATGTATTTATCAATTACATTTTCTATCTAGCTTTCAATGCGTTGTTCTAACTCTGGATTGCATACAGGCATTCATTTATTCAAGAAATGTATATAAGAATTGTACATACAAAAATCTTTGGACTATATCCATGTACCCATGTATGTAATATACATATCTGTACCCACCGTATACTATCTTTCCATGAATGTGAAACCTGGTAACTAGAACGGAATTGTATCTCTCTTTACTTGCATTCATACAGTAATGTAACTACCCATCCTGAGGAAGTGGCCTGTGCACAACGAAATGCCTTGATGTTTATAAGTTACATCTGTCGATATTAAAGAAAGTTGACTTACTTGAGACTGGGGCCATTTCCACAGACATTTTCTTTTAACTGGGGACCCCAATCTAGAACCAATAGGCTGTAGTCTAGTATTCCAAATTATGCCTTATTTCTTTTCTAGTCTGAATTACTTACAAAGGGTTAATTCTGTCCTCTCTTAATAAAGACGACATTATCTCACGGTTCATGCCTGGCAAATGCCCAGGTGACGCATGACATAAAGACATAATTGTTGATTATTACTACCGATATAGATGATCAGGAAGAAGGTGACTCAGCTCTATGCAGCATGGGAAGCATTAACGAGGGGCACAGAATGATAGATCGGGATATTAATGAGCCGTTTCCTTGACAGAACAAACTCACTAAAATATTACCATAGTTTTTGGACTAATTTTAATAAATGGGAAAGTGTCCCTGGGTCTTCTGGTCCGAATCAGATATGTAAAAAATATTTTTTTTATTTTTGTTAGTCCCAACCATCCTGGGAGCAATAGCTTTGCATCCTTGGAGGCAGAAATGTGTTCCATTCCCTCCAGCCAAGCCAAAAAGCCACTGCAGAGAAGAGATCTCATCTGCATTAGCACAGTCTCTGAACACACTGACCCACTGTTGGAGAGACATTTTACAATGAGATGGCAATAAAACATTAACATTCTGCATTGTAATAAATACATTTTGTAACAAAGATTCACATCTCCTCCCATATGTAAATAGCTGCAAAATGGAAAGTTGTTGGTGCCAGATTGTAAAATGTGTCTCTTTATAAGTTGGTCAGTGTGTTCAGAGAATGGGTACTGGTAGTGTATAGAAACATGCTAATGTTTCAGCCTTGACACTGCTGCAGTGAAGACCTACCTCCTGGCACTGGCCTTTTGGCTGGAGGAATATAGAGTGAATACTGCATGGTCCAGTCCTGCCTACCTTGCTGGAACTTTCTGTATATTCACTTGATATCTGAATGGCTGTGTTTTTTCTCCCAAATTTTCCCTTTTAAATTTTGGGAGTGTCTTATAGTCCGACTAATACGGTCATTTTGGATGCATGGAACCTTTAAGCAGATGTGCAGCAGTACTGTGTCTCCAGCTCCTCTGATATCCGGCATCAGCACAGTTATGTCATCACGCTACTGCAGGGAATTTCGAACGGCTCCAATATCGAGCCGTGTGTTCCCTGCTTAAAGATGGCCATTCACCTTTAGATTGTTCTGTCAGATATCATTCAGATCTACCAACAACTATGTAGTGCCGTGTCCTCTGCAATTAAACACAGGTAGACTTGATGGTTTAGAAATTCCCTCTTATTACATGGTTTTGGTAGAACAAAAGGAGATCTAAAGGAAATCTGAAATAGAGATCTAAAAGGTATATGGCCAGCTTTACTTTTATAGAATGCTTAGTTATAAATCCCTTCAAACTACAGTCATCGAGGTATCAGAACGTCATGTATAGAATGCACCATCCCTTTATTTGTACTAGACGTGACAAGCCTGGAAGCTGACATATGACAGCTTTACTGGAACCCCTTACTGAAGGGATTAAAAGGTAACGAAACCAAGAAAAAGTGGGTGCGCCTGCAGAACTAGCCAGCAATCCCAGGTACTGCCATGAGAATTGGCATTAACCAGAAAATGAAATGACATGCCAGGTGACATCCCAGCTTCCAGGAGCCAAGTACACAACTAGAGGATTGATAACTGGAAGCAGAATATGGAAACACAACATTGTCAACTGACTAATGGCCAGGTAATTTCTCCGAAAAACAAGCCTTGTGTTCCAAATTACATAATGGCTGAAATGTCAGGCTGTACCCGCAGTAAAATGAATATCTGGCGCTGTGAGAAATCCAAGTGCCCTGAGCCCTTTCAGCAGATGTTACATGACCAATCACAGACATTTGATTGTGTAATTCACATAGAAATAATTTAGACATACATCATCGAAATGTATGCAATACAACAGGATTCCTCAATATTCTGGGGGTATATGGACCGGTTATTTCACAACAGCTTACTTCACTGACGCAGGAGTGGGGAGTACCCAGAAGAAACTTATATGCTAGAATATCTCCTGATAGCAACCAGCCAGAAGACTAAAGCTAGCCACACATGGTTCAATTTAGCGTTCAATCGACGTTAGATTAGATTTTGTAGTCCGATCAAAAAAATTCAAAATAGATGTTTATTTAATTGATGTACACCACATGAGGAGTACAATTATTGTTCAATTTCGACTGAAAAGTTAATCGAAGTAATCCAAAATCGTCAATTGAATTCCTCTTACGATTTTAGTTTCAATCGGAAGTTAAAGGGAAGTAGGCACACAAATCGAGTATCATTGACTCGACCAGAAAAAAGCAGCAAGGAATGTAGTTCGATGATTGTACAACTGAGCAAAATTTTCCAACCTGTCCGATCACATTTCAATCGATCAATGATTGACGATTGTACTATGTGGGCAGCACATCGATCTTTCAATCGATCGCTTTTTTCATCGGAAAAGGTTGATTGAACCCTAAAATCTAACCATGTTTGGCTAGCTTTAAGCTGGCCATACACCTTTAGATCTCTCTGTCAGATATCCTTTAGATCTACCAACAACTATGTAGTATAGGGTCCTCTGCAGTTGAACACAGGTAGACTTGATTGCTTACAAAGTCCCTCATATTTCATGGTTTTGGTCAAACAAAATAAAATCTAAAGGAAATCTGACAGAGAGATCTAAAGGTGTATGGGGACCCTTAGTCTTCATAAAGGAAGAATACTATAGCAGGGAACAATGTAGGAGCAGTTCGATGCTTTGCATGGAGACCCGCGGTCGGGGGGGGGGGGGGGG
>CM070034.1:117695284-117706026 GCA_036250615.1 Ptychadena robeensis
GGGTTCTTCGTAGTGTTCCTATATCAAAAAGGGGGGTCCTGGAGGGAAAGTTTGGGAACCACTGCTATATAGGATCTTTGTATCACTCTGTGGCATCATCAGACATTACCATAAGATAAAAAGACATTTTACCTAAGCCCTAGGCTCCATTTTCTGTTAAAACCCCTGCGTTGCTGTGACCGAAGGGATTTTAACGGCGTGCATGAGCCGCCCATTGACGGCAATGGGGCTATGTCTCCACAGCCCCTCAGAGCTCCCGATGCGTCGGTCCCTGTGTCTGTCAGGCTAATATCGACACAGTAACATGACTGAGGCTTGCGAGGGAATCAGTGAATGCCAGCGCATAGTGGAGACTGGGCTTAAGCTGGTGTTGGAGGGCGGGGAGGTGTGTTTGATTCATATTGCAGTTAGCTGAAAAGTTTGGAAGCCGCTCTGCAAAATGGCCAATGGAGCAGCTAATTCCAATCCACATTTAAAGCCAACTTGTTCCTACCCGCTGCAGACAGCGTCACCTTATTAAACACATTCTTCTATTTTACATTAGCAGAGCGTGATCCCTGCCAAGCACCAGTCCGAGGACTAGATGTGGTCTAATATGATTTTCATTAAACAGAAACCACAAATACAGAACAAATCTCTATCAGGGTCGACAAAGCACAACTTTACCAACTGCATCTCCTAGAAGATGTACAATATAAAGAACTTGCTTGTATCATCATGGTAATCCTCCACAAGGCCAAATCTCTATTCAAACTGAACAGCAACGTGTGACACAAGAGTAATGAAGTGACACCGCCGTGTGTAAAATAAAGGACCACGTTTGTACTAGCAATGAAGAAGAAAATGAACACTCGTTGAATGCTGCATGGGAATAGAAAGGCACACAGAAGGGGTTAATGTGTGTTGCAAGTCATCAATTACTCAGAACATCATTACTAGGCCACATAAAAGCCCAGCTCATCAGATAATTACATTTAAACACAATGTTCACTTAGAATGCGCGAGCCTCTGACGAAAGCACGCTGGGGGCGAGTGTGGTCTTTGCCACATCTTGCCTGTGGTTGCTCGATTTATGTATTTACATTCATTAACATTTTGCAAGGTTTGTTCCAAGACATGATATCCTTAAATAGTCTGCAGGATAGCGTGACACCAACACATTCATAAAACCGCCAAACCTGCCATCTTGGGATCGACGCACACAAGTTATGTCATCATGGGAATTGCACGGGAGCCAGAAATTGGGTGATGTGTGTTAAAGCAGACCTACCACAAATTCATCATTAAATGAATGGCCGATAATGGGGAGGAAAGCATAAAAAAAACTAAAAATACTAACCTGTAAGGAGTCATTTAAGAAGATCCCTCGCAGCCTCTTCTCTCTCCCTGGCTTGTGCTGTGGCGCCCCCCTCCCGAAGATAGACTGGTAAATCTCAGCTCTGTGTAAAAACAAATGGGACCAATTTTCCCATAGCAAACCTTTTTAAATACCCCCAGTGGCCACTCCCAATATTGAACCATGACTTAACCCCCAGAAGCCTGGCAGATAAAGGTGGAATCTCTCATACGATTTCAAGGAACAGCAGGTAAGCAGATTTTTTAAGATTGTGGAGCGCTATGCCACCATTATTACCAGCTCAGAGGTAAGTCCAACTTTAATTTTACATATATATTTAAAAATTTTGATTAAACATCTGCTTTAATGTCTTTCTTAGTTCTTATTAGCATCTCCGTTTTCCTGTTTCTATTCAGCAGTCACAGACATTCACTTAGAAAGTAAATATACAGCATGTTCCAGCAAATTGTTCAGGGCTGGACCCTGCAGTATTTACCTCATATACCTCCAGCCAAGCCAGAAGGCCAGTATCCAAGAAGGCAGAGCTGCGTTCCACTGCCTACCGCCCAAGCCAGGAGAAAAGGAACAATAACATACGTCTATACACATAGCTAAAACGTATAAGCTGGCAATGGAAAATTACCCATCAGCAGCTATTTACATAGGGGTAAGTCTGTCACATAAAATATTCACTGCAGTACAGAATGTAAATGTTTATCTAATAAGTCTCAACTCGCTTAAGCAGGGTACAGACATGGAAATATGGGTCAAATCAATGGCTGTTTCGAGTGCCGTGCAGGCTCACGGCTATCTATCTGACCCATATAATCTGGGCCCACCGCTGTTTTCGAGCGGGACAAATCAATCCTGCTCGAAAACAGCCTTATCGGACATGACCGTAATTACAGCCGATGTCCGATGCTTTGCCTAGAGACCGCTGGTCTCCAAGCAAAGCTTCAGCTGAGTCAGGGAGAGAGCAGATCCGTCTCTTCCCAGCCAGCAGTTAGCTGACAGCAGCGTGATGATGTCATCACCCTGCTGCAGGGTACAATAGGCTCCAATAACGAGCCGTCTGTACCCTGCTTTAGCTATTACATGGCTATTTACATAAGTCTGTCATAAGATTCACTGCACAGAATGAGCGACTCGAAGTATGCACATACCAAATTTCTACTACAGTGAATACACACAGTTGAGTCCATAATTATTCATACCCCTGGCAAATTTTGACTTGGTGAAGATGCTTACAGACAGGATCACCCAATCCATTTTCGGGCTGCAGCAGACTGTCAGCAGCCTGAAAAACTTCCATGTAAAGTAAGTTTTATCGATTAGTGAATACATGGAGCAAATTGCTCTTTATGGAAGAAGCTACTGCTACAGCACTCAAAAATGTCTTGTACCAATTACCTGTAAAATGCTGCATCATGGGCAACTTATCCAAAATTCCACTAAATGCTACTGGGTAACTAATGCTGAGCATACCCGGGTAGATTCCCGTCTGCCCAGTCAAGCGCAGCCCAATGACGTCACCGCACTTGTGCTCGAGCTTTATGGATATTGTGGTTCCCATTCAAAGTAAAGGAAACTGAACAGGGTTTTCCAACTTCCAGGGTTTTGGAAGAAGACTGGATTGCTCAAATTTTGTAAAAGCTTTGAGCACCGTGGACGCGCACAGCACTCGAATGTGCTCAAATCTATTATAAATTGAGCCATGTATGCCCATGCTTAACTGTATTGACCAGAATACTTCCCTAACCAGTTGTCACATCCCACTGAGGGTCATACCTGCTAACTATTCATTGATGATGGGATTTGGCCAAGTGTTCCATCTGGTTACCATTCTGCATAACCTTGCTAACTCTCCCTGAGCCTTTTACAAACACATGGAAGTGGAGAAACACAAGACCAGGCCCATAATGGCAATTAAAAATGTTCATCCTTCAAACATTGGCATCCTTCCCAAATATGAACAAGGTTAGTGGATCCGCCTCAGATTTACCAGCAACCAAATTTACAGAACATACTGAGAATGCAAAAAAGAGGTCACATGACTCCTAACTGATGGGAACAATCCTCGCTCAGCAGATTCTGCAATGAATCAGCACATTTCATTCACAAAACAATGACTCAAATATTTCGGAAAATGTTATGCTTATTTAGGGCTCATTTACATGCCCGGTAAACAAGCAAAAATCACAACCGACCCCAGTAATGGGGATGTTTTTTAAAAGAACCCCGAGCGCATGCACAATTTTACAGGCACTCGTGACAGGTTGTGACCCACGCGGCTGCAGGAGCGGCCAGTAGTTTGCGTTGCTTCAGTCTGCAGCAGCCTGGAAAATGACTGTGTAAATTGGAGCTGCCCATACACATCACAATCGGAGCTCGATTGATGATCCAAACGTGTGCAGCGTGGTGACGTCATCATGTTGTGCTCGGGCACCCGTCGATTGGACGGGAATCAAGGTCCAGCACTTTAGGTGCTTGATTCCCGTCCAATCATTGGGTTGGGGGACCCTGGTCCCCAACCAAAGGATGCAGATCAAGCAGGATTTATGGACATGTCTTATACCTGCTTCACAGACCTGTTTTTGAGTGGGATCCCACTCAAAAACAGGGGTGGCCGCATTAGGTGGCCGCTACATCGATGGTTGGGAACACACACAGCGTGAGGTCATCGCTCGAAGTGCCCATCGATCTAGAGCCCATCTATGCGTGTATGGGCACCTTTAGCCTAAATCAGTAATAAAGTACAGGAGCTTTTATACAGCACATCATGTGATACAAAGGTGATAAGAACGGATGTCATATACTACGTAGGTATATACACGGCGAGGACTAAAGCTAGCCATACATGCATTACTTTTCTGATCGTGGATTCAATCAGCTTGTGCAAACTAAATATTGATTGTTTAATGTAAATCGATCGTACCAGCATACAGTGTGATTGTTTCCAAACCCAAGTCCTGGGGCACATGCTCCATAGTACCATCGGATACAAATCCTTCAAAATACCTGGAAAACCCATCAGATACTTAAACCATCCACTGACAGTTACCAACATAACAGCTCAGTGCTCGATACATTTCATGTCCCATTTCCATCGCTTTTGGTCAATCAATTCAGGCAAACAAAAAAGAATGGGTATATGGTTCGATTGCAAATTGCCATAACTTTGGATGAGGTCCCAAAGGTCCCATCCAAAATATCGAACGGGATAGTGCTGCGCATCGATTCTCTGTTCAATTGATGAAGTTTGAACGCAGCATGGTGAGGTCATCATGCTGCACCTGAGGGTTCATCAATGGATTTGGAATGGACACGTGTATAGCCACCTTAAGTTATTCACTACACAAATTTTTTGTTATCTCTATTTGGCGTGGGGACTTGATCAGGGACTGAATCTTATGCTTGCTTGGGGCGTAAAGCCAATTCTCAGAATGACAGATTAAGATGAGGAGCAGAAGTTTAACTTTACAGAAAGCTTAGGAGCATACATGTATGCCCATAGGAAAATCTAAATAAAAATTTACATATTGTGTGCTTTCAGTTTGTTATTATTGAAGACAGATGGCAAGATTAAGGTGTTTGATGGCCTTGTGACACACTTGTATGTTACAACTAATAAATAGGGAAACGAGTGGGTCCTGTCATTGTATCCCAATATGATGATGGGATATGCAAATTAACCCCATGTTGGATAAAAGGAGCACAAAGGTAAGCACATATATACTGCCCGGGTTAGTAGAGGACTTCCCCATCAAAGTGTGCCACATATGCAGATATATCTGCAGGTAATAGGATTTAATTTATTGTTTATAATTACAGACATATATATTGTAATTGTATTGTAATTGAGTCACAGTCATTGTGATAGAGGATGCATGTTATCTTGTGGGAATATCATTTGTGCTTCAATAAAACTAGTTCTTAGCATCAAAGCCTTGTCTGCCTTTGTGGTTTGTGGTGTGTAAGTGAAATCCTTGTATATTCAGTATTGTTGATTGGGTGCCCAGGCAGTGACCTAAAGGCCCCCATACACGTCTCGATTTTTTGTTTAATCAACTTAATTCAATACATTTTTTTGTTGATTGATTGAAAATGTATGGCAGCCCACATGGTTAAGCTGGCCACACACGGGTAGATTCGTGTGCCATCGACCGGCAATCAATTACAGCGTGGTAACATCACGCTGTGATTGATCGCAGGTCAATCTGACAGTAATCAATGTGCACCACATGGGCACATCAATTACCGTACAATGGGGACCTGCAGCCAGCCCCCCCCCCCCCTCTCTTCTGGCAGAGCTGGCTGGGTCTGTGTTGGCCACGCTGAACACACAGCTTGTGTTTAGCTGCTCTGTGTTTGTGGCTCAGTTGTCATCCATTACATCCACTATTCAATGTAATAGATTTCGTCCAAGGTTTTCCAACATGTTGGAAACCTGTTTGGTTGAGTTACTTCGAGCAGGATTCATTGAGCCTGCTCAAAGTAACCGTGGATGGCTCAGATGAAGTAACAGATTAAAGGAGAATCGGGAGCCGTAAGCGCACGCCGCCCGATTCCCCTAATCTGTTACTTCATCGAGCCGTGTGGGGCTAGCTTTAGATCAACCTAAAACAATTAAAATTGGGGAAATTTTTGTTCAGTCAACTTATTTCAATAAAAAAATTTTGTTGATTGATTGAAAAACTATGGCCGGCCACATAGCTAGATCGACCTAAAACAAGTAAAATTTGGAAAATTTTCGATTGAAAAATGATCGGACACGCTGGAAAATTTTAATTGATTGTATTGAAATTCCATTCCGCTTTAAGGTCGATCCCAAAAATTTTTATAAAAAATCTGTTACTACAGATGGGATAGATTACAATCAATCAATCACTGGATTTCCCTAATCCAAAATATAATTTCTTTTTAAGTTGATTAAAAGGAAAATCTAGGGCCTTAAGCCTGGCATACACACGCCGATTAGCCGCTGATTTCTCCGCTGACCGTCGAGCGTATGTGCTCGCGCCGTCGGTTGGCAGCAAAATCGGCCGCCAATCAGTGTGTGCCCACAGATCCCTGTCGCCCCACAGCTCGGCCGGCCAGAGAACGGACATGTCCGATGTTTTCTGGCCGATGCCATTAACTTCAATGAAGACCGGCGTCTTCATTGAAGCTAATGGCCAGCACACAAAGGGTGCCCGGCCGATTAAAGCAGCCCCAGAATGCAATGTGATGACGTTATCACGTTGCATTTCAGAGCTCATCGGAGCTTGTCTGTCTGCACCCGTCTGTGGGTGTATGGCAGGCATTAATACATAACGATATGCTGGTAACTTCCTAGGGCTCAGTCTGGACATTTCTGATGCCAGGAACAGATAGAAGAGGCATTAAAGTTTAATTTAGCAGTCTCCTATATGTTTCCTCCAAACTGCTGTGCACCACAATCTCAGGAAAGATAATCCTCACTGATAGTTTTGTATATAAGATTAGAAAATCTCTAGTCACATACAGTATGCTGACAATGAAGCACCGTGGTCTGGTCATGTGACAAACACAAAGGATAACAAAGTTATCAAGCAAGACAAGATGCAGATTTCATGCGCTAAATCAGCACTGAACACAATGAAGTCCATAGACACAATAATAGACACAGAGATATTTATTCATAATAAACCACCAGGAACTGGTGATAAAAGGTTTGTTGGTGTTTGAAAGTCATTCCCTGGACAACTGGGAGTCTGCAAATCTACTGCTCCTATCCCCTGACAATTATCCGTCTGCAGAGAACAGAAATCAATTATCAAGGTTCCAATAAAAGAGAATGTACAACATCTCCCAAAATGTACCCCTTTCAAGTTTATAAAAATGTTCTTAAGGCAAACCCTTCAGTGATAATATCGAGACCTACTGTGTTTTATGGGTGGGACATAACAGATAGTAAGTTTGCAATCGGTGCTAAACTAGGTGTTCGAAGCAGGAAAAATTCCAAAAAGGTGCAACTGAGCAATGGCCATGTTATGATGGCTATAGGACCAGCATCGTTAAACCAATAGGTTCACTAAGATGTCCTTAATGGCTGAATCCAACAAAAATGGCTGCCATGAACACTTCCTGTAATAAGCTCTGCCCTACTTCACTCAAGGTCTCATGTTCATGCGTTTAGGAAGCCATCTAGTTCATTTCAATTTCGGGAATCGAATGCTGCCCACATGAGATCGATCCCGCTTCAAAGAAATGCTGTTTGAACAGTGATATGACATGTCAGCCAGGAGTTGATTGCCCAATGTGGTGAACATCAATTGGCCACCACGCTGTGATCGATCGTTCATCAATCCCAAGGGAATTGCATACAGAGTAATTGGATAGTGTTAATTATTATCCACATATTACTATTACTATGTTGTGGTAAAACTAAATTGAATTGTTCTAAAATTGTAGCATTGTATGGTGACCTTTATTACTTCCTCATGGAGAAGCCAAGCCACTCTCCACTCATACGTTATATTTATCTACAGTATATCACTTAAGCTAGACATGCATGGGTCAACATTTGCACAATCGATCTTTGATGCAATTGTGTTGTGCGATTGTATGATCGTTCATACCATCACACAAAGTGATCAATTAAACATGATCGAACTATGGAGTGCATGTGTGGTACGATCGTAATTATGATTCTAAATAAATATGATTGGAATTATAAACACAATTACAAACACAAAATGTATCGAAATACAGAGAAAAAACAATTGAGCACAATTTACCAACATCATTTTATATAGTTTTTCTGTTTGATTCCGATCACTTTTGGTCGATCGTACCAGGTGTGCGGTAATCTAATCCATTTAAACCTAAAAAATGTATCGTTTTAAGTTGTGTATGACTAGCTTTACTGTGCACATGGAAGACACCATTTGAATTTTCTGTTGGTTGTGTACAATAAATGCCAGGGAATGTGCACCGTCCTTGGGGGAAGCACTGGGGTCCTAGAAAGAGAAAGCCTGACTGCGGGGCACTGCAGCTGCCAGCCCATCCGACCCATCAATCCACGCTCCCCATCCAAAGTAAAGGAAATCAAACAGGGTTTTCCAACATGGTGATCGCCCCCGATGAGGCATTGCTACTAGAGGCTGAAACGCGCCGGAGGAGTCTATCCTAGGGGAGCGCCTTGCGGACTAGGTTTACTCTTTGAATACAGTCTGTGGTATTATATGTTTATAAGGTGTACCCCCAAGTGGGGACAATCTTTACTTAATGTATAGGACATGCTTCCTTTTACCTTTTCTCCAATAAAATATATCATTTTACCTGCAAGTTTTGGGACATGTCCTTTTTACCTGACCACGAAAGTCCCCAGTTTGGCCACCTCATCGACTTATTCAATTTATTGAATAATATCTTTCTAAAACAATATCATAAGGGGTTAAAGTCAAGCAAATTAATTTTGGGCAGGGGTGACACGATTGCGGTTTATCAGGACTAAAACCGGGCTCACATGGGAGCTTTTGCTGTGGTTACATAGTGATTGTACCACCCGCCAGTTGCCAGTACACAGCTTCTTCATGCCGTCTATTACTTAAACAAATTAGTGTGATTTGATGATATCAGCGGCAGGCGGCTGTCAGGTGTTAACGACACTTTATGCGTCTATTCAACCCCCACCAGAACAAATGCTGTATCTGTACGGTATTACACAGCATTTTGCTGTAATAAAAACGTTGCTTAGGACTATGTAATCTTTAAAAATTTACATTTTATTTGATGAACATAAGTTCGCCGATGAGCCAACTTAGAAAGTGGGCTGAGTGATGGCAGGAAAGTTTTTGGCCCCGGGTGGAAAATTTGGCCCATTGTTTACAATAGGCCATGACATGCCTACCTACGGAGAAATGCCATAGGTTTGAAGCGTTCAAAGAACAACAATGAACAAGTCAAATGAATTGTACAATACATTCCCATTGTTTATGCCTCCTTTACGCATTTGAAGCATGGGCAAATTAAGCACGTCCTCTCCATTGGCATTATAGACGTGCAACACCAACTTGTCCATGATGCCCAGTGTAGACATGCCCTTAGGCCTAGGTTCCAAAGGAGGGCGCATATTGCCTGCGTGGGGCACGTTATTGAAATGCGGCACTAACACGCTCCCTTTAATCACCTGGGCTAAATGCATAAAATATGCGGCAAAAAAATGACAAGAGCATTTTGTATGCGTAATTTGATGCATCCATTGGTTTTCTATGTCACTGCCCGAGTTTTCCCCACACGTGGAATGCACGGATGTCGATGGAGTGTGTACAAGGCCTAAACGTGCCCATACACGGCTCAATTTTGTAATAGATTAGAGCCCAAATCTAGCAATGTGCACGTTCACAGTGCTCAAATCTATTACAAAATCGAGCCGAGTATGCCTTTTGATTGATCCCACCAGGAATGGAGATGTTAAGGTAAAAAAAAAAAAGACGCACCACAATTCGGTAGTGTGAAATGGCTCTGAAACATTATTTGAAATACAATTCTCTTTTTCACACACCTCAATCATGCAGAAACATTCATCATTCACATAGAGACAAACACACACAGAGAAGCACACATTACAGCTAGTCCCTCCATGGTTGTCTTCCTGTTTGTCCATCTCTCAGGCTTGTCTGATTGGCTGGCAGTGGTATGGGAGGATGGGTGGACTGTGTGAGATCCCCAGATGAGGAAGAGAGGTGACAGCAGGGAGAGCCAATAGGCACTTGGGTTCTGCAGATCTCTTTCTCCTCTCTCCTCTCTCGCTGGCTGACAGTGCGATTCCGACACAAAGGTCTCAGAGGGCCAGCTCAGCTACACCCCTTAACTGCACCCTCTTTTGAATACTTCCGCGCCCACCCCCCAGTTTGGCACACGTCCAGCACAAAGGGTGTGCTTCAATTTTCATAGCGACCGGCTGCTGAGTAATGACATCATCAAGCTGCAATTGGCCACAGAAAATCGGGCGGGGAATGCACCATCTCCACCTTCACCTTCAGATGAACAACAACACATGACATTAGGCTGTGTCATTATTGATTTAACAAACACTAAATAAAAATGCAGAACCAGCTTGTGGATAAAAAAAAAGGAAGAGTAACTAGCTGCCAAGTGCTGCAATTTATTTGCACTTAATTAACTGATTATCAGGAAGTGTGTACACATTTATAAAAGTTTTGGCAGATTGTTTTTCTAAAGCATTCAGGTGCATGCAAACGCAACGCCAAGTAGGACAAACATTAGCAATGATCTCTGAGAAGCAATTGTTGCTGCCCATCAACCCGACAACGGTTACAAGGCCTTGTCCTCAGGTCAGACTAGGCAATGCTCATTATGCCTAAAGGCCCCCATACACGTCTAGATTTTTCGTTCAATCAACTTAATTCAATAAATTTTT
>CM070034.1:117711764-117727446 GCA_036250615.1 Ptychadena robeensis
GTGAGGTGTCAGTGCAGGGTGAGCTGAGCACTGGTAGAAGATGTGATGGGTCGGTGAGGTAGGGACCCTCCTCTCTGCATAGACACACCCATTATTCTGTGGTGGATTTGCGTTACACATGTGATGTACATTTATCATCCAGCACATCCCGGGGTCGCTGCCGCTGATCACCATCGCTGTGTTCTGGGGAAGTGCTGGAGGTTCTGTGATCACACGTCTGACACATCTGGTCTTTATTGTTGTTGTTCATTCTATGTTCTAGTTATTCGTTCTCATCAATCACGACACTGATCCCTCTATCAGTGTTAGGTGACCTTACAGACGGGACATTTGATATAAAGTGATAATATGACCAGTGATTTGCGGGACCTGTGGAGCGTATAGCGGAGTAGGGAAATCCACATGTGACCCACAGCTGGGCGGGGCACAGACAATATGCCATGCTGGTTGTCGGAGGCGCCTGGTTGATCCTGCTCGATGATCCACAGCTAGATTTGTAATAGATTAGAGCACAATTGAGTGTTGTGAAACACGCCTGTTGCTAGATTGTGCTCTAATCTGTTACAAATCGAGTCGTGGATGGGGACCTTAAAGCTGGGCACACCTGTGCAATCGACCCCCGATCAATCACATCGGGTGATTTGTAAACAGATATAGACATAGGTGTCTCCCAAAAGATAATAAGACCATGTACATTGTCGTGGAAAAAACACATTTCATGTCTAAAATATACATTTCCTTCTCAAACTGTCACAGTCTCTGGGAAAGTCCAAGGTTCTATACCATTCTAACAGTCCAAGCTGTTCTAAAGCATCAATTAATTTAATCAACTGAACAGGTGAAAAACAGCAGCTCTCTGCAGTTGGTTTGTGGACAATCATGGCTAAGACAAAGGAGCTCAGTGAGGACCTGCGGCTGCGCATTGTGGCTGCTCACAGGTCAGGAAGGGGCTACAAGCCCATATCTTAATGTTTTCAAGCTCCAGTGGCTACAGTGCAAAGTGTTATTAAAAATACAAGATGGGAGCCGGCAAGAAGGAAAAGTGACTCTGGGAGGGGGCTGATCTCGATAGGTTCCCTGTCCATAGCATAATGAACTGCACTGACAGTTCACTCTGCTATGGACAGGGGACCCATTAATATCGCACCCCCAGTACACATGGATCGGGGACACATCTCTACGGGTCCCTCAGGCCGGGTGTCCCAACTGCACAGAGGGCTAGGTTTATGGTGAAGTGAAATTTGTTGGGGGACTGGATCATAAAAGCCTGGCATTAGTCCTTCAATACAAATAAACTTTACCATTGGGCATATCTCTTCTTTTCACTCCTTCTTTCACACTCTGTATGAAAATTCCCCAGCACTGCTGGCCCCTAATGCCTGCTTCTCACAGTGAGGATAATCTCATGTTAAGCAGCCAGCACAGGACAGTCACAACACATGGCTGAAGCTGTGTAAACTAGGGCTGTACAACTGTAGGGGCGGGTGGAGCTGCAGCTGTTACACTGAAATTGCAGTTCTGTTACTTGTAGGAAAATAGCAGTCCTCTTGCTAATGCTACCCACCATGGGTTTGCTAACTGCTCGACAATAAACGCTTGAGTGGACATGGTGACGTCATGTGGGTTCACTCGATCCCGCTGGAGAAGATGCTTGACGAGCAGGAACCACAATGTTGATAAAATCCTTTACTATATGCATTACTTTCACAAGTATCAAACAGGAATAATTGCGTAAAGTGGTGCACATCATTCATCGTTTAGTTGTTCATCATCGAGTGGGTATCGACCCTTGTATGGTCCACCTTAGCAGAGAGACTACAACTCCATACAGGCCAACTGCAATAGCAGTGTAAACAGCTGCAGTCCACCCCATACGGTGTACACAACTTCTCTCTTTCAGCCATGTGTTGTCACTGGTGCTGTGCTGGCGCTTTAAACATGCAGATTATCCCCACATATATAATGCAGCACTACAAGTAGCATGGCTAGCGAATTTATAGGAATCTAACTAAAATATACCCATGCTGGCAACCTAACTTAAATCAAGTCCTAGCTATGTGATTAGAAATTTTGGTCCCCCTCTTCTGGGAGTGAAATGGGTGTTCCATTTGCATAGTATTGATTTTATGAATCTTGAATGTGGGCCACATTTTGGCCCCCGGCCGGACTTGAATATGCGTGGTGTGCAGCCTTCTGTTCCAGATAAGACTTTTATTAAGAATGCATTAAATAGGCAAACTCTTATGGCCATCAGACCATCAAAATTCAAGTTGTCTTCCAAACTACAGTAATTAAGCCTAGTTCAACCTGATATAATGAGAGGGAAGGGAGAGTGTGGAATGTGGATGTCAAAGTACAGGGCCACATATGAAATTTTTATAAATGTGACATAGGGGCCTGACCAAGAGCCTGCAAGGGCCCCTCCCCAGCATAGGATTTTCTAAAAAAGGCCCCCATAGACATAGCGTCGGAAGTGTGGGGCCAGTGTGATTGAGGACGTGTATCACCACGTCTGCCTCCTCCTCAGATAACGCGGCTCCCTTTGTGTAGTGGTCCATCTAATTTTTGAATGGTGACGCCAGCCCCCCATTCAAATCTAATGGCATCTGGCCAGACGATTTACCGGACATTGCTTTGGTGGCGACAGGGATTTGTGTCACCATTTGGGGCACCCGCGATTTTTGTTGGGCCGACAAACCAGCCCGCGAGCGTGCACGCTACAATAGGATGGCTCGGATCGTGTTCCGCCGGCAAAATCGCCCCTGCTGCTACATGTATGGGGGAAAATATCCTTTTATGGAGGTACGTATGGGGTGATGTTTGAAGGATGAATAGTATAACGTGTGGACAGACATCTAAGAGATACGTTAAGGTGAGGGGGTTAAAGGGCGCTAGAATGTGGTGCGGGGACTCTAGAAGGCACGTAAAGGAATCCCAAACCAATTGATTCCTCTAGGTGTTAAAATCTTTCTCTCCTTTTTTGAACCATGGAAATGAGGAGACCATAGCGTCCTGGCCCCGGGTGACAAATCAGGCACAAATGGAAAATACTTAAGGGCCATTTTTTGTTTGGCCCGGCCTTAGTTTGCCTGCCCCGTCTGGTCGTAGAAGAAAAGGGCAGCGGAGGGTTGGCAGAGTGCTGGTTATAATGCTTGTGAGGGGCAGTGTATAATACCCTGTTCTGTTCAGGAAACTCAGGTCCTGGGCAATGCCTTTGTGGGGGGTGTTTTACCCTTCCCATTAGTCACCTTCCAACAGAAGGAAGCAGTAGATGCTAAATTCTTCGTGGTTGGTTCCCTGATGGTTTGTGTGTGGCTTGTTTCAATCAGAGTGATGGATGCAACATGTCAGGAATTGCCCCTGAGGCACATCACCAGGTCTTGGCCTCCCACCTCTGCTGTTTTCTGAATCACATGGAACATGTGTGGGATGTGCTGTGAGCCCCACCATGCAAGCTACATGATCTGATAACTCGTTCGATATGTATTTTTTCCATACCCCAATTGAAATTTGGTCAGCATCAGAGTTTTGATTGGCTCATGCTTTCAAGCTGCATTTCAATATTTTGCATTCTCTAATTATACAATGTATCAATCTCATTCTAACTACTAAATGTTATAGTGTCTCATGGTTCTCTATAAATGTGCAAAGGGGCACTTACACAATACGGGATGAGGGTATAATGGGTTGCAGCCTATGAAGGTATGTTTTCTACTATCTTCTCTACTTTTTCTACTAACGCGTTTTAAATGGGCTCCATCAATGGAAACATAACCCTTACAAGCCCCCTTTGGGCCGGAGGA
The DNA here is from genome assembly GCA_036250615.1 of Ptychadena robeensis. Classification (NCBI taxonomy): domain Eukaryota; kingdom Metazoa; phylum Chordata; class Amphibia; order Anura; family Ptychadenidae; genus Ptychadena; species Ptychadena robeensis. The sequence continues at coordinate 117,715,568 of CM070034.1, forward strand.
AACAAGCCAGTAGGAGTGTTATGGATTGGGCTTCCAAAATCGACATCCCCCATCAATGAAATTAGTCTGGGGGTGTCATTGGGAGCCAATAACGCTTGGAAAACCTATCCGGAATTAGGTGTTGTAATTTGCATAGGAAATAACAAGATGGAAAACCATGACCTTTGCCATAACGGCATCTTGTCTATACATTATCTCTGGGCACTTACACTCATACGCCAAATGTTCTATATTGTAAGCTTACTTGTCCTCAACAAAACACAAATATGAACTACAAAACTCTGCCCCGGGGGAGGTGTGGAGTGTGTCCAACCTGTTCTAAAATGCTCAGCATTACACTGTTCACTGCCCTCTGTACAACTTTGTCACAATTGTTGTTACACTCTTAGCAGTGTCCTAATCGATGGACAGAATCTTTTAAACCACGTATTACAATCACAGTTTCTATAAAATGTTTTGCCTGTACATGAATAACAGTCAGATTGTGATGTGCACAGTTGATGACCTTTACCAAGCAGACTGGCAAGTTGTTTATTTAGCCCACACAACGCTGGGGGGGTTCACTTGTTAAAAGCTATAGTCTAGTACGAAAATCTCGGTACTCGCAAAACGGAGCCAAAGAGGGGATAGCTTGGGTTAGGGTTGGGGTGTGTGTCTATAGGGATGTAACTTTAAGTTTAAAGTGCTTGGGACAACAACCAGGGCTCCTCACATCGATAAGTCTTTAGTCAGAGCTGTATCTCTTCCACCATTCCTATGATACAGGAGCTGTGTCGGAAGCATGTCTCGCTGCTAAGGTGCGGACGATCACCATGTTGATAGCATAGGTGATCTCTCCCTCATTTGGTTCCTATGGACTACATATTGACAATGAAAATGATGAGTGACGTCCCTCTTCCAGCGTCAGAGAATGTTGACACCCACGTGATTGTCTGTCAACACGGAAGTGAGAGGACAAACGACTTGTCATTTGCGCTCTTTGCCTTCATGCAGTACTTGGCGTTCCCCGCGCCGATCCGTACAGTTTGGGGCGGTGGCCAAATGTGGGAGCTGCTCGTGGCCCCCGCCGTACTGTAGACAGTGCTAGGTGAGGAATCCGCCCCCCCGCCCCACTCCGCCTGATAGACAAAGCCCCGGAATACGGGCCGGTGTAACGGATCTCCACAATAGGGAGCCGTGAAGGCCGGTACGTGATTGATGGATGAAGCTCGTGGCGGCTCCTGGACTGGGGGCGGGGCGATGCATTTATATGACATGAATGTGCATCTCTATTGAGCCAACGAACTTCGATAGGACAGTCATTGTTGGGGATGTGGGTGCTGACCCTGGTGGCATTCCACTGTGAAGAGAGGCAAGGCTGTGCTGGTCCAGAACCTGGGGGAGCGCCTAATCAAAGTTGCATTTACTTACTATGTGTCTGTCAATAGTGTCAGCTTCATACATGGCAACGAGACAGAAAAGTCTCTGAGCTCGAACACAGTTGAGGTGTCAGTGCAGGGTGGCTGCTTAGCCCTGGTAGGAGGACATAGGTGAGGTTTCAGTGCTTAGTTGGTGAGCTGAGTTCATTCTGGTAGTGTAGGATCACAGGTGAGGTGTTGTCAGTGCTATTGAGTGTTATCTGGCTACTGGTACAGGGAGGACACAGGTGAGGTGTCAGTGCAGAGAGTGAGCTGAGCACTGGTAAGGAAGGACACCGGTGAGGTGTCAGTGCAGGGTGAGCTGAGCACTGGTAGCAGGACACAGGTGAGGTGTCAGTGTGGGTGAGCAGCACTGGTAGAGGACACCGGTGAGTTGGTCAGTGCAGAGGTGAGCTGAGCACTGGTAGAATGACACCGGTGAGGTGTCAGTGCATGGTGAGGCTGAGCCTGGTAAAGGACCAGGTGAGTTGTCAGTGCAGGGTGAGCTGAGCACTGGTAGGAGGACCGTGCGTGTCAGTGGCAGGTGAGCTATCACTGGTAGAAGGACACAGGTGAGGTGTCATGCAGGGTGACTGAGCACTGGTAGAGGACACAGTGAGGTGTTCAGTAGGGTAGGCTGAGCACTGGAGGAGGACACAGGTTGAGGTGTCATGCGAGTTGAGCTGCATCACTGATGAGGACACAGGTGAGGCGTCAGTGCAGAATGATGCTGCGCACTGAAAAAGGACACAGTGAGGTTCCTTGCAGGGTGAAGCTTGAGGCACTGGTAGAAGGACACAGTGAGGTGTCCAGTGCAGGGTGAGCTGATCACTGTAGAGAGGACACAGGTGAGGTGTCAGTGGGCAGGGGAGCTGGCACTGGTAGGAGGACCACAGGTGAGGAGTCCAGTGCAGGGTGCGCTGAGCATGTAGGAGGACACAGGTGATGTGTCCAGTGCAGGGTGAGCTGAGCACTGGTAGAATGACAAGGTGAGGTGTCAGTGCATGGTGAGCTGAGCACTGGTAGAAGGGACACAGGTGAGGTGTCAGTGCAGGGTGAGCTGAGCCTGGTAGTAGGACACAGGTGAGGTGTCAGTGCAGGGTGGCTTAGCACGTGGTAGGAGGCACACAGGTGAGGCGTCAGTGCAGGGTGAGCTGAGCACTGAGAAGGACAACAGTGACGGTGTCAGTGCAGGGTGACTGAGCACGGGTAGAAGACACAGGTGAAGGTGTCAGTGCAAGGGTGAGGACTGAGCAGCTGGTATGAGGACACAGGTTAGGTGTCAGTGCAGGGTGAGCTGAGCCACGGTAGGAGACACAGGTGAGGTGTCCAGTGCCGGGTGAGGAGCTGGAGCACTGGTAGAAGATGTGATGGGGTCGGTGAGGTATCAGTGCAGGGTGAGCTGAGCCCACGGTATGAAGGACACAGGTGAGGGGTGTCAGTGCAGGGTGATCTGAGCACTGGTAGGAAGGCACAAACAGGTGAGGTGTCATGCAGGGTGAGCTGAGCCTGGTAGCGGACACAGGTGAGGTGTCAGTTGCAGGTGAGCTGATCACTGGTAGGAGGACACAGGTGAGGTGTCAGTGCAGGGTGAGCTGAGCACTGGTAGAAGGCGAAGGTGAGGTGTCAGCAAGTGTGAGCCTGAGCACTGGTGAAGACACAGTGAGGTGTCAGTGCCAAGGGTGAGCTGATGGCAATGGTATGTAGACACAGGTGATGTGTCCAGGGCACAGGGTTAGCTGAGCACTGGTACAGACACAGGTGAGGTGTCAGTGCATGTTGAGCTGAGCACTGGTAGGAGGACCTGGTGAGGAGTCAGTGCGGGTGAGCTGAGCACTGGTAGGAGGACACAGGTTGGTGTCCAGTCAGGGTGAAGCTGAGCACTGTCCATGAGGACACCGGTGAGGTGTCGTGCAGGGTGCGCTGAGCACTGTAGAAGGACAACAGTGAGAGCAGTGCTGAATGAGCTGAGCACTGGTAGAATGACCGGTGAGGTGTCATGCAGAGTGAGCTGATCCTGGTAGGAGTACCCGGTGATGATTCAGTGCAGAATGATGAGCATGAGAAGACACGGTGAGGTGTCAGTGCAGGTGAAGCTGAAAGCACTGTTAGACGGCACACAGGTGAGGTGTCAGTGCGGTGAGCTGAGCCCTGGTTAGGAGGGACACAGTGAGGTGTCATGCAGTGGTGAGCTGAGCACTGGTAGGAGGAACAGGTTGAGGTGTCCAGTGCAAGGGTGAGTCTAGCACGTGATTAGGAGGCCACGGTGAGGTGTCCAGTTGCATTGTGAGCTGAGCACTGGTAGGTGAGGACACAGGTGCGGTGTCCGTGCAGAGTGATCTGATGCACTGGTGAAGGACAAACAGTGAGGTGTCCAGGCGGGTGAGCTGAGCACTGTTATGAGGAAACACAGTGAGGTTCATTGCAATGGGTGAGCTGAGCACTGTAGGAGGACCAGGTGAGTGGTCAGTGCAGGGTGAGCTGAGCACTGGTAGGAGGACCGGTGAGGATTATCAGTGCAAGTGAGCTGAGCACTGGTAGGAGACACCTGTTGAGGTATCAGTGTAATGGTTTAGCTGAGCACTGGTAGGAGGACACAGTGGAGGTATCAGTGGTAGGGTGAGGCTGAGGCACTGGAGGAGGAGACACCGGTGAGTGTCCAGTGCAAGGGTGATGCTGAGTCCTGGAGGAGTACACAGTTGAGTGTCAGAGTGCCGGGTGAGCTGAGCACTGGTAGGAGGACACAGGTAGGTAATCAGTGGCAGGTTGAGCTGAGTCACCGGTAGAAGGACCCAGGTGAGGTGTCAGTGCAGGGTGAGCTGAGCACTCGGTAGGAGGACACAGTGAGGTGTCAGTGCAGAGTGAAGCTGCAGCACTGGTAGGAGGACACAGGGAGGTATCAGTGTAGGGTGAGCTGAGCACTGGGTATGATGACACAGGTTAGGTAATCAGTGTAGGGTGACTGAGCACTGGTAGGAGGACACAGTTGAAGGTGTCATTGCAGGGTGACTTGACACTGGTAGGAGGACACAGGTGAGGTGTCAGTGATGGTGGCTGAGCAACTGGTAGGAGGACCGGTGAGGTTGGTCAGTCATTGAGACTGAGCCCTGGTAGGAGGACACAAGGTGAGGTGTCATGCAGGGTGAGCTGAGCACTGGTATAAGGACACAGGTGAGGTTGTCATGCAGGGTGACTTAAGCAAACTGGTAGAAGACACAGTGAGGGTGTCAGTGCATGGTGAGGCTAGCACGGTAAGACGGACACATGTGAGAGTGTCAGGTGCAGGGTGAAGCTGAGCACTGGGAGGAGGACAACAGGTGAGGTGTCATGCAAGAGTGAGCTGAGCACTGGTAAGAGGGACACAGTGAGTGTCAGTGCAGGTGAGCTGACATGGTACGGATGACACGGTGAGGTGTCCAGTGCAGGTGAGCTGAGCACGGTAGGAGGACAAGGTGAGGTGTCAGTGCATGGTGATCTGAGACTGGTAGGAGGAACATCAGGGAGGTGTCAGTGCAAGGGTGAGCTGACACTGGTAGAAGACACAGGTGAGGTGTCTGCAGGGTGGCTGAGCACTGGTAGGATGACACAGGTGAGGTGTCAGTGCATGTGGTGATCTGAGCACTGGTAGAAGATGTGGATGGTTCGTGGTGTAGTGCAGGGTGAGCTGAGCACTGGTAGAGGATGTGATGGGTCGGTGGAGGTGTCAGTGCCTGGTGAGCTGAGCACTGGTAAAGATGTGATGGGTCGTGAGGTGTCAGTTCCATGGGAGCTAGCACTGGAGAAGATGTGATGGGTCGGTGATGTGGTCAGTGCAGGGTGAAAGCTGAGCACTGGTAGAAGATTGATGGGTCGGTGATGTGTCAGTGCGGTGGAGCTGAGCGCGGTTAGAAGATTGTGATGGGTTCTTGAGGGGTTTTTTTTGGGGGTCAGTGCAGGGTGAGCGATCACTGGTAGGGATGTGATGGGTCGGTGAGGTGTCAGTGCAGGGTGAGCTGATCACTGGTAGAGGATGTGATGGGTCAGTAGGTGTCATTGCAGGGTGGAGCTGATCACTGTATAGGAATGTGATGGGTCGGTGAGGTGTCAGTTGCAGGGTGAGCTTGAGCACTGGTAGAAGAATGTGATGGGTCGTGAGTTGTCGTGCAGGTGAAGCTGAGCACTGGTAGAATATGTGATGGGTCGGTGAGGTTGTCAGGGGCAAAGGGTGAGCGAGCACTGTAGAAGATGTGATGGGGTCGGTGAGGTGTCAGTGCAGGGGTGAGCGACACTGGTAAGAGATGTGATGGGTCGGTGATGTTGTCATTGCACCATTCTCTGTAAACCCTAGAGATAGTTGTGCGTGACAATCCCAGAAGATCGGAAGTTTCTGAAATACTGGCACGTCTGGCACCAACAACCATGACACGTTCAAAGTCACTTATATCGCCTTTCTTCCCCATTCTGAAGCTCGGTTTGAACTGCAGCAGTTTATCTTGACCATGTTAACATGCCTAAATGAATTGCGTTGCCACCATGCCGGTGAGTATAGTTAATATAATATATAGGTGGTGAACCAAATGGTCCCCATGTGAAACCTATATAGGTGTAGCTTCTTGTAATTTAGTTATGCTTCTGATCCTGTGGACAGGAGGTGGTTCCCTGTGGTTGGAGGCAAACACGGGGGATTTGTTCATTAGAGGGTTCCCAGGAAGGGTGATCCAATAAGGCGATGCCAAGTAAGGTGTTGCACAAGGTGCTAACAATAGGATGCACTCCTATGCCTGTGTCTTATGGTACAAAGCCACAGCTACCCCTGACCTTCACTCTCCCACAAGCTTAAGGTAGCCATACACGGGCCGATCGACGGCCGTGCACACTCCGCCTATTGGCCGAAGATCGCATGCGTTCACCTGGTGCACGCTGCAATCTGTCCTTTTAGCTGGGGAGGCAGGGGAGCTGTCAGATGGAAGATCCGCTAGTTTAGTTTGTTTATGTCAGCGGTGCTCCATAGGAGTCAATGGGCATGTTATTCCTTCTCTTGCTTCTCTTATGCTAGGTTTCCACGGTGTCATGGGCTCCGTCTGCACCCCCCTGCGTTAAGCACATTCCTGAACAGGGATGTCGACATAGCCAATCCATATTACTTGCCTACTGTGCCGGCTGGAGGTTGGCGTAGTGCACTATTTTAACCTGCAGATCGGCTCAATTCCGTGGAAACAGTAGGCGAGTAATTGGTAATGGTAGGCAGGTCATATTAACAGAGGGGGTGTTGACGGAGCCCTCAATGCCATGAAATAGCCTGTTTTTTTCGACACATTAACAGTAACACATCCATGACACCAAGTGGGAGGCAAGGACTTAAGGACTCCCATACACAGGTCGATTTTTCACAGATCAACCACCGCGAGCGTTCATGAGATCGATCGGCGATTATTCGGGTTCTGCCCACCCTGAACGATCGACCAAATAAAATCGGAATCGACTAAAAATCGGATCGGGCATTAACATGTTTTTTTTTTGGTCGATCTTTTGGCAATAGAAGTACGTTGGTGGACCCATAGCTCTGTATGCAGCAGCCTTTCCGATTGATGGATTTTGTGGAATCGGCCATTTTAGAGACCGGCTCATGTCCAAATCAGCCACGAATCGGATTCCCAAGGTGGTGTTCTATTGATTCCCAATCTTATCAATCACTGATTCCACGATCGCCTAAAATGATTGACTCAGAAATGGATCGGTGACAAATCGACCCCTGTATGGCTACCTTTAGAGTCCCATTTCCCTCAATGGAAGTTTATTAAAAACAGCTTTATTTGGAGTTCGACTTACATGACATGACTCATTCAGTCATACACAAATGCTTAGTATACAAGTTGTTTATTTGCTGCTTCATGAAATACCTAAATTAAACTGCCAGGTTAATTGCTGACCCGCTGGTAACCTGAGAAGCTTCCCTTCAGCCTGATCTGGAACAGAAAAAGGCAAATAGGCAAAGGGTTGCATGGGAGATTTGTCTTTATCAATAATAACCACGCTGTGATTGATCGCCGGTCAATCAGACAGTAATCAATGTGCACCACATGGGCATATCAATTACTGTACTCCTTTCCACAGCCTGAGAAGCAGCCAGCTTCTCTGACTGAGGAAAGCACCCAGCCTGCAGCCATTCCACCCTCCTCTTCTGGCAGAGCTGGGTCTGTGTTGGCCACGCCCCCTTCACTCAGCAGCTAGCTGAACACACAGCTTGTGTGTGCAGCTCGGCTCTCAGCCTGTCCATTACATTGGATGGAGACAGCGCTGTCCCCTATTCAATGTAATGGATTTCGACCAAAGTTTTCCAACATGTTGGAAACCTGTTTGGTCGAGTTCCTTAGAGCAGGATCCATTGATCCAGCTTGAAGGAACCATGGATGGCTCAGATGAAGAAACAGATTAGAGGAGAATTGGGAGCCGTGAGTCCGATGTTTCTCTAATCTGTTACTTCATCGAGCCATGTGTGGCTAGCTTTACTTTGCTCATTGTGCTTTTAGCTTTACCGGAACACAATACACTATAATACAATTTCATAGGCACTATTCAGCCATGAAAAGGGTTAAGATTTTCTGTCTGGGATCTTTGATCACTGTAGAAGGTAATGTGGTTGGAAGGTTCTGAGGTTAAACCTCCAGTTTGGCCCTTATTAAGACTTCATGCACAGACTTGTTTTGAGAATTGAAGATTAATTCCAAGTAATTAAAAAATCCCTCCGGTATCATATAGCGCCTGCTTCTGAGTAATAGAGAATCCTCCATGTTGTTCTCCTTACATTGCTTCTAGCCAAAGTGTACAGCAGGGTGTCCAAACTGCACAGAGGGCTAGGTTAGGTGAAGTGAAATGTGTTGGGGACTGATCATAAGCCTGCCATTCTTCAATACAAATAAACTATACCATTGGGCAGATCTCTTCTTTCACAGATCTGTATGAAAATTCCCCAGCACTGCTGCCCGTAATGCTGCATTCTCAGAGTGAGGATAATCTGCATGTTAAAGCAGCCAGCACAGACAGTCACAACACATGGCTGAAGCTGTGTAAACTAGGGACTGTACACTGTATGGGGCGGGGTGGAGCTGCAGCTGTTACACTGAAATTGCAGTTCTGGTTCTTTAGGAAAATAGCAGTCCTCTTGCTAAGGCTACCCACTCATGGGTTGCTAACTGCTCGATCAATAAACGCTTGAGTGGACATGGTGACGTCATTGGGTTCAATCGATCCCGCTGGAAGAATGCTTGATCGAACAGGGAACCAACATGTTGGTAAATCCATTTAATTGCCATTACTTTACAAAGTATCAAACAGGAATCAATTGCGTAAAGTGGTGCACATCAATTCATCGTTTAGTTGATTGTTCATCGATCGAGTGGGTATCGACCTATGTATGGCCAGCCTTAGCAAGAGGACTGCCATCTCCATAACGAGGCACAACTGCAATAGCAGTGTAACAGCTGCAGCTTCAACCCATACAGTGTACACAGCTTCTCCTTCAGCCATGTGTTGTAACTGTCTGTGCTGGCTGCTTTAACATGCAGATTATCCCCACTATGAGAATGCAGCACTACAGGTAGCAGTGCTAGAGAATTTATAGGAATCTAACTAAAAATATTTAATCTAACTTAAATCAAGTCCTAGCTATGTGATTAGAAATTTTGTCCCCCCTCTTCTGGGAGTGAAATGGTGTTACCCATTACTGCATAGTATTGATTTTATGAATCTTGAATGTGGGCCACATTTGGCCCCCGGGCCGGACTTTGAATATGCGTGGTGTGCAGCCTTCTGTTCCAGATAAGACTTTATTAAGAATGCATTAAATAGGCAAACTCTTATGGCCATCAGACCATCACAACTTCAAGTTTGCTTCCAAACCTACAGTATATAAGCCTAGTTCACCTGATAAAGAGAGGGAAGGTGGATGTCAAAGTACAGGGCCACAATATGATTTTAAAATGTGACATAGGGGCCGGACCAAGAGCCTGCAAGGGCCCCCCAGCATAGGGATTTCTAAAGGCCCCCATAGACGAGCGTCGGAGTGCAGTGTGATGACGTGATCACGCTGCATCCATCGCTCAGAGTAACAGCGGGCTCCCTTTGTGAGCTGGCCATTAATTTGAATGGGGACGCCAGCCCCCATTCAATCTAATGGCATCGGCCAGAGATTTACGGACATGCTTTGGGGCGACAGGGATCTGTTGCACCATGTGGGCACCCGCGATTTTGCCGACAGCCCCGAGCGTGCACGCACATCGGTCGCCGGCAAAATCGCCCACTGCTGGCTACATGTATGGGGGACAATAGTCCTTTAGAAGATTAAACAATCAATTAAAGGTTAACAATGGCCTCTAGGAAACAATCCAAACAATTATCCTCTAGGTGTTATCTTCCCTTTTTCAGGGAATGAGGAGAGCCAGAGCGTCCTGGCCCACGGTGACAAAAGGCCAAATGAAAAGACTTAAGGGCCAGTTTTGGCCCCAGGCCTTAGTTTGCCCACGTCTGTCCTAGAAGAAAAAGCGAGGGTGGCAGAGGCTGTTTGATGCTGTGAGGGCAGTGTATACCTGTTCTGTTCAGGAACCTCAGGTCCTGGCATGCTTGTGGGTGTTCCCTTCCACATTATCACCTTCCAAAAGAAGGAAGCAGTAGATGATAAATCTCTTGGTGCGTTCCCTGATGGTTGTGGCTTGTTTCAGCAGAGTGATGGATGCAACATGTCAGGAATGGCCTGAGGCACATCACAAGGTCTTGGCCTCCAACCTCTGCTGTTCTGAATCACATGGAACATGTGTGGGATGTGCTGGAAGCCCACCATGCAAGCTACAGGATCTGATAACTCGAGATGATGTATTTCCATAGCCAATGAAATTTGTCAGCACCAGAGTTTGATTGGCTCAGCTTCAAGCTGCATTTAATTTGCATTCTAATTATAAAATGTATCATCTCATTCTACTACTAATGTTATAGTGTCTCAATGGTTCTCAGAAATGGCAAAGGGGCACTTACACAATAAGGGAGGAGGGTAGAATGGGTGCAGCCTATAAGGGTATGTTTCTACGGCGTTATGGGCTCCATCATGGAAACATACCCTTACAAGCCCCCTTGGCCGGAGGAAACAGCCAGTAGGAGTGTATATGGATGGGCTTCATCGACATCCCCATCAAGAAATTAGCTGGGGGTGTCATTGGAGCCAATAACGCTGGAAACCTAGCCAGGATGAGGGTTGTATTTGCATAGGAAATACAAGATGGAAAACCAGACATTTCCATACGGCATCTTGTCTTACATTATCCGGCACTTACTCAAAACGCAAATGTTCTATATTGTAGCTTACTGGTCCTCACAAAAACAACAACATAGGACTACAAAACTCCTCCCCTCACCTGTTCTAAAGCTCAGCATACACTGTTCAATGCCTCTGTACAACTTTGTAACAATTGTGTACAGCTCTAGCAGTTCTAATCGATGGACAGAATCTTTTACACGTATTACATCACAGTTTGTATAAAAGTTTGCTGTACATAGAATAAACAGTCAGATTGTGATGTGCACAGTGATGACCTTTACAAGCAGACGGCAGTTGTTATGTAGCCCACACAACTCATTTTGAACTATCTATTTAACGGACCAAAGAGAAGCTTGTTGTTGGGGTTTATGAACTTTAGGTTTAAATGCGTTACAATCCAGGCTCCTCACATCTAAAGTCTTAGCAGAGCTGTATCTCTTCCACCATTCTATATACAGGAGCTGTGTGGAAGCAGTGGTCTCGCTGCTAAGGTCTGACGATCACCATGTTGAATCAGAGGTGCAGCTCTCCCTCATTTGGTTCATAGGACTACATATGTACAATGAAAATGATGAGTGACGTCACTTCCAGACGTCAGAGAATGTGACACCCACGTGATGTCTGTCAACACGGAAGTGAGAGGACCAAACAGACGTCATTGCGCTTGCCCTTCATGCCAGTACTTGGCGTCCCGCGCCGATCCGTACAGGTGGGCGGGGCCACATGTGAGCTGTCAGTGCCGCCGTACTGTAGACAGTGCTAGGTGAGGATCCGCCCCCCCGCCATCCGCCTGATAGACAAAGCCCCGGAATACGGGCCGGTGTACGGATCCGCCATAGGGAGCCGGTGATGGCAGGTAACGTGATGATGGATGAGGCTCGTGGCGGGCTCCTGACTGGGGGCGGGGCGATGCGATTCATTTATATGACATGAATGGCATCACTATGAGCAACGACCTAAGAGGACAGTATGTGGGGGATGGGGTGCTGACATGGTGGGCATCCACTGTGAGAGAGGCAAAGGCTGTGCTGGGTCCAGAACCTGGGGGAGCCGCCTAATAAGTGGCATTACTATGTGTCTGTCATAGTGCAGCTTCATACATGGCAACGAGACAGGAAGTCTCTGAGCTAGAACACGTGAGGTGTCAGTGCAGGGTGAGCTGAGCACTGGTAGGAGGACATAGGTGAGGTGTCAGT
>CM070034.1:117737385-117749781 GCA_036250615.1 Ptychadena robeensis
CATTGGGCCTGAGTGACTCTCGGTGCTCACTGCCCCTCCAAAACCCCCCTTCTTTTCATCTCCAGTAAAAATTGGTAAAATGTCCACAAGATGGCGCTGCCGCATGTTTACATATCACTGGCCGAGTCCAGTTTGCAGGTCATGTGTCCACTGTTTTTTTCCCCCTGCAACAGACTTTCGTCCAGTGCAGAGCGCCCCTATATGCAGGGGGCTTTCATGCGGTCCAGGATGGTTCATTTATTTGTATTAACCCTCTGGGTGTTTCACCCATAGCAAGCTTGGCTTTATTGAAAGTATCCTTTAAGACAACAACATCATGAATCAGGAGGCACATTCCGCCCTGTACTGTGATGCCGCAGAAGCACTAAATCAGTACAGCCCACCCACACATAAATAAATATATAGATAAGAAGAAGGATCCCCCTTGGGACAAAAGGGGGATAAATAAATATATGTACTATAAATAAATATATGTTATTAATATTATTTCACTGACACCACACATGCATGTGCCCCTCAATGACTATGTGGACCATAAGGGCCCACCTACTTCCAGATGTGAGGTGAAATGCCTGGCACTGCAGTGCCACAAAAATCTCCAGTCCTGCTCGCCCCACATGACTCCTCTATGCATCTATATACATCACTATACATTGATCCTTGCGTTGTCATGTCTCTGTATTAGGGATACTCGTAGATATAAATCCAGCCCAAGGCCACACATTAAAGCTCAAACCCGTTTCCATCTGTACAGTTGGCTCTTCCAACAAGTCTATAGTACCATGATGGCAAACATATAGAACGCATGCCCAAGACAGCACACAGACCCTCTCGGTTGGCACACGTCTGCAGTCTGTCTGATTGCTGGGGATGGGAGGTGATTTTTTCAGCTCAGGCAACATCGTACTCTGGAACCAGATTCCGTCTGAAGTATAAACAGACAGCAGCGCCACCTTGTGGCCATACTGATAGTTTACAGGGAAATTCGAAGGTATTATCCTTTTGATTTAGTGACGGTTAATGTCACAGAGAACTTTAATAAAAGTTTGTTTGACACTTCCTCAACTGTGTGATGATATCACCTGGCTGTTAACTTCCTGGGCATTCTGCCATTTATCTCTGCCTGCAATTCTGCGCATTGGCATACCAGACAATGCTTCAGTTCCTGCCACGATGACGTCAGATATGACGCCGGAGGGGCGGGGAGGTGGGGGACATCGTTGACCTCCATGTAATGACTCTGCCATGGCGGTGAGGATGCTGCAAGTTCCTCTTACGTCCAGTGGGGTTTCCTAGCACCTTGCTTTCTCCTAAATTGGGTCAAAATTTTACAACTTTAGCGCCATTACACACTGCTGCACGGGGATTTTTTTGCACAGTAACAGACGTGGTAACCACATCTATTACTGGTAAAAGAAATTTAAACGATCACCTCAGTATTCTGGTACATTGCGGTATTGGCACTTCTAAGATAAAAAAAAAATAGATTTAGACTTACCGTTACTGTTTTGCAGAAGTCCTTTCCAGGACAGCGAACTTCCCTCCCTGTGCTTGCTAACCATTTTTCTGTTTGATATTTTTCAGTGGGGTTCTGCTCCCGAGTCCTCTATAGAAAGACTTCCAGGGGGTCAGAGAGTGCGAGATTTAAGGTGGGTATAGATTTTTTCTTCAATCAACTGCCAATTCAATGTTTTGTTTGAAGTCGTTGTCAAACAACGTTCATTTATCAAATGTAACATTCAATTTTTTGTTTGCCCATCCTGATATCAAATGAAAATACATTTGAAATTACAACAGATAGAAATTTGCCAACATGTTCGATGACCTTGCGAATGATTTTTTGTTCGAGGGCGAACAAAATGTATCCATAAAACAAATTCTAGATTTTTGTACAATCAACCAAAACATTGTTCATTGACCGAACAGAAAAATCTACACATGTAAACCCACCTGGTGTTTGTGTTTCCTCCCTCTGGGGGTAGAGCCCATGTTTCAGGTTTGGCTGTCCTGGAAAAGACTTCTGGAAAGAGAGTTACCGGTAATTCTAACTCTAGATTTTCCCTGGTCTTATCCAGGGCAGCCAAACATGAGAGGATAAGCGAACACTTACCGGAACTAGGGAGGGACCACCGCTTGTAAGATCTTTCTCTGGTCCTGCACCGATGCAAGGTCCAACCTGTAGTAATGGATGGAGGTGCTAAACGAGGACCAAGTGGCCGCCTTACAGATCTGGTTCGGCAATGCTCCTGCCTTCTCAGCCCAGAAGATGGCCCATGCCCGAGTGGAATGGGCTCTAATCCCTAAGGGGCAGGACAACCATACTGCTTTGTAAGCCTCAATAATAGCCTGTCAGAGCCACCGGCCTATCGTGGCTTTGGATGCAGCCCTACCCTTCCTGACCCCAGAGTGGAGGACGAAGAGGGTGGAACACTGGCTTAATGGCTTGGTGAACTCTAGATATCTAAGCATGCATTTCCTGACATCCAAGAACGATGAGAAGGGGAAGCCACCTTGGGCAGAAAACCAGGGTCAGTTCTCAAAACCACCCGATCGGGAAAAACTGGAGGTATGGATCCCTAATGGAGAGTCCCTGAAGTTTGATAACCCTTCTGGCTGTGGAAAAAGCTTCCAAATCAGACATTCAACATCCAGTTTTTGCTCCCTTACAAAAAATGTACACTGGAAACTCTGCCTTACTAGCCGCGGTGCAGTACAGTACCACAGCACAGCTTAGCTAGTGTTACCACAAGGGTTGTATATTTCATATATGTATTGTGTATGTGTTGTTCTTAAAGCGGAAGTAAACTCAAAAAAAAAATCCCCCACATACATGACACGGACATATTACACACCTGTCAGCAGTATACATCTGTGAGAACTGCTACACAGAGAAAAAAAATAGGTACTTACAATCTTCACTTCCTCATTCCCTAAGGCACCATCTTAAGTACTGGCGCCTGAATCTACTTCCGCCCATTCTGTTGGACATTACTAAGGTGCCCCTCCCCTGCAGACATATTTACCAATCCCAAAGGGTTTGGTATGGGAGGACAGTTCTGGTCCTTCCAGAGACAGGAGTGATGCTGAAGGAGGACACTGTAGGAGACAGGAGAGATTGAGACTGAAGTGGTGGTGAAGGGGTTCAGTGTGCAGGTGATATGGGGGTGACATGGATTTGGTAGGCTGAGGTTATAAAATATCTTATTACCTCCTCTGCTGCCAGTCCCAGCAATGTCTCCTCTACACTTCCTCCACAATCACCTCACAGATGACACGTCCATGTCTGGGAAGGTTCTCATTCATCCAGATCATGGTATATGGAGGATGAGGACATGACAGAGGTTACTGGGTGTAATATAAAATATCTTATTACTGCTCCGCTGCCAGTCCCAGCAATGTCTCCTCTACAGGTCCTCCACAATCACTTCACAGATGACACTTCCATGAACTCCGAGAGAGAGGAGGGGGAGGGAGGGAGCACACAGCCCACGCTGTGATAGTGACGTCACAGAGGCACAGCAATGCATTCTGGGGCCCCACTAACAGCTGATGCTTTCCCGGCAGTATCAGCTCTAACAAGGGACCTCAGCGCCGCGGCTCAACGTCACAGCATGGGTTGTGCTACCTCGTAAAAACTGTCTTTCCTGCTTTAAGATTTATTTATTTTTCTTTTTGGACAGTGATTGCCCTATCTATTGGCAGCCTGATGCCGATAGTGCAAAGTGACCTACAATGTGGTAGGTCCGCTTTAACAAAACATGTAATAATTAATGTTATGAATAATTATAACCAGTATTTAAACCTCCCTGGTGTTATGCCCAAACTCAATGCAGTTCTGGATCGGGCATAATGGGTGGTGCTACATGAACCTGCAGCAATTCAGCTTCTCTGCAGGCTCATGAAAATCTTCCAGCCCAAGTTTTCAGCATCATTGGTGATGTAACTGGAGGTGGTGATGCTTTTCCCAGCCCACATTGCATCATGTAAGACTGGGGAGGGCAGGGTATCATGGCAGTGTAGTGTACTCCACCGCAATTCCCCATACATCAGCTTTTCGCACCATTTTTTGTGGCCCATAACACCAGGTAGGTTAAACAACATGTATGTGTGTTTAGTTTAAATAAGCAGCTTTTTCGCTAAGGGGTTAATGTTTTGTGATTTCTATAGCAGTTGACCCCTATTTTAATCAAATTATATGTTTAATATTTAATGTCATTATGGTGTATAAATGTGTATGTGGGGTTTTTTTTATTGCAAAAGTTTCAAGAGTTGGAGACAGCCAATCAAGCCCTAGTTTTGGCCTCAGAGAACCTCTGCCCCCAAAAGGGCCTCTTGATAGGTAATTTAGACCTCTTAGCAGTGAAAGCCTTTATCCTGTCGGCCATTCTGTCTAGAATGTGTTTTAGTTCCTAACCGAATAAAAGGTCCCCTGAAAAGGGTAGACCACATAGGCGAACCTTGGAGGGCCAAGCCTTGAGCCACAGTGCCCATCTTGTGGAAATTGCTAGGGCTCCTGACTTTGCTGCAAATTTCAGACTATTGAGGCGTCCACTAAATTTGCTGCCTTGAAGAATGGGCATCCCATCAAGCAACTGCCTCCAGATGGGACTGAAGCGGCATTAACCAGAAATCAAGGTTTCTCCCCACACATGAAGATGCTAGAGCAGGCTTAAGGCTACAGAGACTTGAATCTCCTCGACATAGCAAGGTTTGGGTTTTAGTTTGGGCATTGGCACAAAAGGTTACCCCTCCCTACTCAGATTTTGGGAAGTGTATAGTACACCGACATGTTATGTAATATAAGGGACCCAAAGCTGAGCTAATGCTCCTAAATAGCTGGGGGTTACAGATTTATTTATGACCGACAAAGGCCATCACACTGGGGCACTTTTTTTTAAACCACCAATGATTCTTTTAAGCAGAAAACATAGGCCAAATGTCCACATTAGTATGTAAATTCTATGCAGACTGAAGCTGAACTCCAGCTGCACATGGGTTGCTGAGCTTCAAACAGCATGTAATTTGCATATTGATTCCTGCTAGCACGATTCACATCCGCTTGTACCAACGCCCTCCATACACATTTAGCACATCATGAGTATGCCAGTCTCCGTGTTCTCGGCTCCGTCACTCTTTAATTATACCTGCGTTTTGCACAAATGAATGAAAAATGCAGGGAAAATGAATCAAATTCATACAGTAGTGAATATTTAAGTAAACAAAACGCACCACAATGCATATAGTGTGAATGGGCCCTTAGTTTCACTGTGGCCAAAAACTTGGATGGAATTCCAAGCATGGATGGGGGGGGGGGGGGGCTTCAGCCGTCACTGTACCTCATATGCTTATGGGAAAAGGATCTGCCAAATGGAAGTTAGCCCCTTTAACAAAGCAAATGGTCGTAACCTATACCAACAGCCTGATTTATGCAGGAAAGTCCCCTGGATTTCCAATATTCCTGTGTGGTCTGCTATATCACATTTTGCTGGAGGAGTTTGAGTTCTCTTCTCATACAAAAGTGCCAAACCTTCCCACCCCAAGGTGTCGCTGATCATGTGATACCACAATAGAGAAAAGAGGCCACATTGGTTTCAGTATTTATTAGAAATGCCCCACAAAGGCAGATCATTATTACAAAGATTAATTGACTTCATATGGCAGGTTTTACAAAGATTGTTGAGTATTTACAGAAATATCTACAGACATGCCTGGAAGTACAGCCAGAATGTGATGGGCCACGGTCATTGCAAGGCAGTTGAAGAGCTGGGACGTTCGGATGACAAGACAATAAAAATATTAACTATACATGTTAGGAAGCTTCTTCATCCTCGATCTTCGGAGCCAGATAGTATTTCACATGTCCCATATCTGCAATTCTGTATTCCACCACTGCAAGAAAATATTCAACCATCAGACATGGCTAGTGATTGCCGTTTACGTACAGTAAATCCATACCGCCTAATGCTACACAACATAAAATGCAAGAATTACAGGAGCAGCTAGCTGTACCAAGATCTCACAACCCACTCACCTAGAGGGATATCTGCCGACATGCTGAGCGTCACTTGTCCAGACAGGGGTGTGGCTTTGGTGAAGAAGTTTAAGTATCGCAAAGCAAATGTTAGCTGAACGGGCTCATTCATTTCTATTGTCACCTGAACAAAAACAAAGGAACAGAATTAACATTCAAAACACTGAAGTTCAGATGTGTAATGATAAAAATGGCTTGTATCTCTAAAGCTAGCCTCACACGGCTCGATGAACAGATTAGAGGAACATCAGGCGTTCCTCTAATCCGTTTCTTCATCTGAGCCATCCACGGTTCCTTCGAGCAAGATCAATGGATGGGCTGACAGCTGAGCTGCACACACAGGCTGTGATCAGCTACAGCTGTGTGAAGGGGGTGTGGCCAGCACAGACAGCTCTGCCAGAAGAGGGGGGGGGGGCCACAGGCTGGCTGCTTCTCCAGCTGGGGAAAGGAGAGACCCAGGGGACCATCGTACGGTAATTGACGTGCCCATGTGGTGCACATTGATTACCATACAATTGACCCGCGGTCAATTACAAAGTGGTGACGTCACCACGCTGTAATTGATCGCTTGTCGTTTGCATGGGAATTTACCCATGTAGCCAAGCTTAAGGTAAAAGCTAAATTGTAGGATTGTCAGTGACCACAAGTAAACACATGTCAACGACAAAGCCTCGGAAGATTATTGAAATGCAAAGCCAACATCTCCGTATCTACTTCCATTTTAAATCATACCAACACAGAGTGAATATGACATCAAGCCTACTTGGTTTCAGTGGTTAGTATTGCAGACTTAAAATCAGTAAGTGATTTGCATGGGGTAATGTTTACAGTGAGGGTGCCCAAGAAAAGTCCCCTCGTCCCTACCTCGGCAGGGAAAAAACCTGATGGGTGGATAGACCGGGACCACTGGTCTCTCCCACCCATTATCCTTTTTCTTGATTTGCAGCAAGTTAGGAAATATATACTATTGCCAATTAATATATTTGAGGAGAAAAAATTTGGACTAGAATATTCAGGTAACACTGTCATTTAGCATGAAGTAAAACAAGTTGAAACCCGGTTAAAGGTATTCCTCTTCTTGGGTGACACTTACAGCTTCATCCTCTTTATCAACATTTGAAGTCTGTGATAGTTTGACATTTCCTGTTCCCAGTTCCCCGCTTGCAGAGAATTTCACTCCATCCTTTGCACAAGAAATCACAACTGCATCACCGATCTGACTCAGATCTCTGCAGATACGAGCAAACTCTCCGGAGGGCATCTTTATGACACAGCTGTACTCTTGTTCCTGCAAAACACAAAATGCTGCATTCGTAGCTGACAAATAGGACTAGCACAACTTGCCAGCCAAAACCCTTTTACACATGTATACCCAACAACCTAAGCAAAGACATAGAACTTACCGGGATTCCTAGCTGCTCAACATCCAAATCCATCAGCTTCATTTCATAGTCAGAAACCTTTTCTTGATCTAGAAGACATTACAAATTCAGTTAGGTAACAGATACAAAACCTGCTGCTAGGAGAGATGTGTTGTAGTAGTACGCCAAGAATAAAACGTCAGCCTATTAACCTTCCTAGCGCACTGTCAGTATCACGGCACAATCCCTTCCTCTGCTGCTCTCCACACAGCCGGTGTCTTTATTGACATTGGCTGTGTGGGCAGGAAAGCCGGGGCTCCTAACATGGAGGTCTAAGGCGCCGCCCCCGTCGTCACTGTGACACGATTGGGGCGTTGCCGAAACCCCTGAAATGCTGCAGCGATGAAGACAATCGCTGCAGCTTTCCAGGGAGGCATCGGGTGTACCCAATGCCGACTTCCCCTGCGGTTGGGGCAACCCTGAACGGCCAATGAACAGGGCTCATCTCAACCGCTAGGGAGGTTAATGAAGTGAATAAATGACCTTGGCTAAATAAATAGGAAATGACAATATTGCAATATGCACTTTTCATGAACGCAAGGCCAGGGCTTTACTATGCACCTGCACAACCCCTGTCCGTCAGGGCCTTATAGGACCAGGATGTCAACACTGGTACATAACATGTCCCTTTTAATCAATAACGTGCCTGGACATTGACTGTTAAAGGATGTGTTACACCTCCACCACATTTTTGCCGGTGACTGCCGGCTTGTCCCCACTTAGGTGGTCTCTTGCTGTGCAACACCTGATACACGGTTTGTGTAGCGATTTTCAGTTGGTGGGACATTAAAATCATGTCTAACCATGCAATCACACCTGATTGTAACCTTCAGAGATCAAATGACGCAAATAAAAAAAATTGCATTCACATGCGTTTTTTCATCACGTCCACTCATATCTATTCTATAAAATATATAAATATAAAAATCTTTTACAGGCAGCTTTTGGGAGACAATTTTACTTGCTTAACAAAAAAGTTTAGGTAAAAGACATGGTTGAACATGTAACAAAATGCTTTGCAAGAGAAGCTTGTTATAGAATTATCCAGAAGGTACGAGTACGTGTGATGCGGTTAAGTTTATGATACTGCTAGGTAATCAAGGTCACCTAGGAAGCCATTGTCCTAACACTATTCATCAGCCCTTCTTACTACAGACAAGCCAATGCCAGTATCAGTACATAATCAGTAGGGAAGAGGACACTGCACTGCAAGGGACCAAAAACCCAAACCCTCTTCTACATGTGTGTCTTAGATATCACAGGAAAGCACAGCCACAGGTCTTTAACACTGGAAAACTTACTGGGTGATTCAAACACCATTGTCACGGTGTCTGCATTGTCTTCAGCTCTTAAGGTGATGATGTCGTCACTTGCAGCACACTTCAGGATCTTGGACATACTGTAACAAGAGATAAATATATAATGCATACATCGCTCTGTTTATGTTGTGAGCTTTATTAACAACAATGCGGAGATCATCGCCCGGCTTCATCAATAGAAAACACGCCCCGCCCACTTGTCATTTCCCGCGCGAACAGCTCCTTTGTTGGCGCGAATCCGTGACGTCACGAGAGCGCGCGCTGAAAAGTCGAAGAGAAACAGCGCGCGAGACAAGCCGAGGCATGTCCGGTGTCAAATTGAAGGCACCTCACCCCATTGCCGGTAGAATTCAGACCGCCGCCGTACTATCAGTGTCACGAATAAGCGCTGTATGTAGTCACACAAGAACACCACCCTATATGTATAAGAGAACACACGCATGTCTCCTGTGAAGGCTAATGCACACAGGGATCTGACCACCATGACTATCATCTCCCCGAACAGGCCCATTACATAGCCATCAAAGCACGGGACACAAGAGGTGGCGGGCACTTGTCTAAGCCTACTGCGGGGACACAGAGACTGATCAGAGAGTCGGGCTCACCTGCTCATCTTGACGCCGATGGACTGGTTGCGATCACAGCGGTAGGTATCGAATCCGTCGGAACGGAGGGTGAGCTGCACCAGGGACACATGGGACGAGTCCATGCTCTGCAGGCTGATGCCGCTGGAGGTGATGTCCCAGCACGCCTCATCGATCAGGTCCTTCAGCGCCTCCAGCACCTTCTTCAGGATGGAGCCCTGCACCAGTCTAGCCTCGAACATGGTGGCGGAGAAGAATTGGTGTGTTATATGGAGAGGTGATAAGTTTCCCGCCTGCTGCCCTGATCCCGGGACTTGCCTTCCTTCTCTCACACCGGCGCCAAATAAGCCCGGCAGCGCCGCCTCCCGAGTCTTTTACTGCGCTGGTCATGTGACCAGAGACGTCACACGAAAGAGAAAGGCGCCAATTTCATTTCCCGCCTCGTTCTGCAGACATCTGCAGAACAATGTCATTGGCAAAGGGGAGCTGACAGAACGACTCAAGCTGAGCACAGCTGTGCAAAAAACACAAAAATAAACATGATTTCCTTGTAATTATTATATACATAAATATTTAAAGTTGCAGATACTCACATGCTTTCTGTTACAGAAGAGAAGTTAAATGACACAAGTAAGCAATAAGTGTGCACACATAATTAATTGTCAGGTTTTACACAATGATACATAGACCATCTGTGAGTTATGGTGAAGAAATATACAATCTGCTCTAATACAGCTCATGTCAGTGTGTAAAGTGCTGCACAGCACCTATACCCAGTAACACACCACAATGACATGGAACATGCCCACCTGTAGTATAATGCCTCAGTATGGAAGTTGTCCGCTTCACTGTATGCACTCTCTATGAAGAAATTCTGACTGAAGCTGCGCTTCAAAGGGGTGTACTTATTTATATATACTTCCATCAAACATTCACTGTATGTGAATCTTGGTGCATTAGATTGAAAGAATACCTAAAGCCATAATCTTGTGTTACATATGCATATTTGCATTGCCAGAACAAAGATCCGTCTGGTGCTGGCTACATCCTGCTGTAGTGTAGGATGCCATAGTTCATGACTGGCACAATGGCACCTGACTGCAGCAAAATGTGTCCGCTGATATATCTATGGGCTCTTTCACATATGTACGTATTAAAACCACACCACAAGACATGATGCAGTTTGCTGTCCCTATTAAATGAAGTAATATGGTACACAGGTTCTCTGTTGGAGGTCAGTGTATTTGTGGAGTACACACCACATGTCTTACGGAAAGCATACAACACACACAGTGTGAAAGAGCACTAAGGGCAATTGCCAATCTGTGTAGAGACGGACAGGGCCACTGTCAGGCCAGTACAGGCCAGGGACCCGACCATTTAGGGGGGCCTGGGGTCCGCTGCCTGGTCGGTGCTATTTGTGCCACTGCCCTGCATGCAGTCTCAATGCTGTCAGGATGTGCTGCTGACGTCTTAGTCCCCACAGCTACAGAGCTTGTAAGGATCCTGTGTAGCCCTCGGATGGGGAAGGGGGGCTTGGGTTAGGGGGCATGAAACTTCTGATGGTGGCCCCGGGAATAGGTGTAATACATACACATGACACACCTAGATAAAAAATTTATATTATTCTAAAACAAACATTCATTCCTCCATATACACACACTCATATAATATACACAGGTAAACACAGGTATGCTTCCATATACACTCACACACACATGAATACATACACATGTCATATACTTCATATACATACACAAGTATACACATGGTCATATACATAAATAAACATACACAGATTTAAACTTCCTTGTACAAACACAATTATATACTTCAATATATACAGTTGTGTTCAAAATTATTTAACCCCCACTGAAAGTGAGTGTTTTGGCCATTTTGATATTGATTTTGATAATTTCAGTCATCTTGTTTACAATGAAATCATCATTGTCCTGGTGAAAGGTCCAACGTCACCCAAGCCTCAGGTTTGTGACAGACTGCATCACATTTCCTTCCAATATCTCCCGGTACTGAAGATAGTTCATGGCACCTTACACACGCTGAAGCTTCCCTTAACCTGCAGAAGCAAAACAGCCCCAAACATGATTGACCCCCCGCCATGCTTCACGGTAGGCAAGGTGTTCTTTTCTTCATAGGCCTTGTTCTTCTTCATATTCTTCCATAAACACACACACACACACTTCAATAAACATACACTCACTTATTCTTCCATATGCACACATGTACTGTATACAGTGGCTTGCAGCCACAAACATGAATCAGTTTTATTGGAATTCCACGTGAAAGACCAATACAAAGTGGTGTACACGTGAGAAGTGTAACGAAAATCATACATGATTCCAAACATTTTTTACAAATAAATAACTGCAAAGTGGGGTGTGCGTAATTATTCAGCCCCCTTTGGTCTGAGTGCAGTCAGTTGCCCATAGACATTGCCTGATGAGTGCTAATGACTAAATAGAGTGCACCTGTGTGTAATCTAATGTCAGTGCGCTGATCAGAAATTCAGTCAAGAGGCCCATGGTGACTCTGGACGAGCTGCAGAGATCTACAGCTCAGGTGGGGGAATGTGTCCATAGGACAACTATTAGGCTATGTTTACACTGGCGTTTTTTTTCCGCAAGGTAAACGACTGTTTAGCGTGGCCAACCGGCGGATGCCACATTAGGCGTCCGCTGCTAGCAGCTCGGAAACCGCCAGTGTAAACTTAGCCTCAGTCCTGCACTGCAAAAGTTGACCTTTATGGAAGAGTGGTAAGAAGAAAGCCATTGTTACCAGAAAAGCATAAGAAGTCCCGTTTGCAGTTTGCCACAAGCCATGTGGGGGACACAGCAAACATGTGGAAGAAGGTTCTCTGGGCAGATGAGACCAAAATGGAACTTTTTGGCCAAAATGCAAAACACTATGTGTGGCGGAAAACTAACACTGCACATCACATGGTGGTGGCAGCATCATGCTCTGGGGTGCTTCTCTTCAGCAGGGAGAGGGAAGCTGGTCAGAGTTGATGGGAAGATGGATGG
>CM070034.1:117760529-117783495 GCA_036250615.1 Ptychadena robeensis
GCCGCTAATCGGCGTGTGTATGCCAGGCTTTAATGAGTCTAGCAGCAGCTACATTTCCCCCAAGAATTGCAAACAAAACAATGTAACAAAGGAATTTAGTTTACGTAATGTAAGTCAGTCGATGCATTAAATTATGCAGAAAAACAAGTAAAAGAATACTCGTGTCTTCCTGGACGTTTGTAATCAGTTTCAGATTTTTTTCCTTTCTAAAGATTGCAATAATGGGAAAAAGAAAGCACATCCTTCTTTTAATGCTATGGTTTTATGTATCAGGACATAACACAAAGTCACCTGGCCCCAGATCATTGTAGAGGGAGTTTGACTGGCACTTATCCAGTTTATTACAGCTCTAGTATGTTCCTAGCACAGCTTTTCGATTGGGTTGAGGTTTGGACTTTGGCTGGACCATTGTGAATATTTGTTTTATATTTAGCCATTCTGTTGAAGATTTTCTGGTGTGCTTGAAATGTCATCCAGGCTTTAGCTGCTCCATAGATTGCCAACACATTTGACTGTAGAATGTTTTGGTACAAAATGGGATTCTCTTTATTGGTATGGGATCATTTCTGTGTTATGCCAGTCTCAGGGACAATGGCATGTAGTAGGAAGAGCAGACAATGGCGATGACAGTAGCTGTAGCGGTGAGAGCAGGCAGCCAGCCATCTGAGTAGGGTTACACTTACAATATGAAAACATTGATTTGATGGAATTTCTAATGTAAACCATGAAATTAGGGTAATCACGTGTAATTCATAAGATATTGTTATTTATAGGACAGAAGGATATATACAGATAGAAGATGGAACTGTTCCAGTGTACAGCATCCTTCCTCGCACACTGTGTGACGGAAACAATGACGTCATGGCGACCGGCGGGCGTGACTTGCAGTGGGGGAGAGAGAATGGTAAGGGGTATGTGCGCGCGCCCCGGGGATGCCGGAGTACGCGCTTAATCGCATCGGCCAATGGGGGCGCTGTTTGGCAGCAACCTTCTCCAATGGACTCGAGGGGGGCGGTGCGGGTGCCCGGCAGGCGCGCTCCTGAAGCGGAGTTGGAGAAGGAGGTTGGGGAGCTGCACGTCACGGGCCCAGAATATCGGGGAATCAGCTGCAGGTTGTAGCGGAGCCGATCATCGCCGACCCATCCATCCCTCCATAGTAGCAGCATGGCGGAGCTGAGGCAGAGACTGGTCCGGGAGCAGGAGGCTGAGGACAAGGTACATCAGGGGGTACAGGGGCTCCCCAGACCAATGACACCCCAATGTGGGTGACAGCTGACACTGTGCGCTGTCATGTGTGATGGGCCAGGCTGGCCCTATAGAATTGTATAGGGGTGACATCGGGCACAGTGCTTGGCAGGACAAGGGGTGGCAAGCTACAGGGGCGATGCTGGGCTTTCCTAGTGTGACTTCCCTGACAGTACCATTTCCTATAATAAGATATTTGTAATTAGATGGTAGCTCACGAAACTATTACATTCATACAAATCATATAAATCATTATCTGTATTTGATTTTTAGTTACAAAGGGTTAAATGTAGATTATTTCCATCATTTCTCATATCATATGTAACATTGACAGAGATGCCTCCTGGGTATGGACAGCATTGTAGGTCATGGGTGGTAATTAGTGAAAGTACATGGGTTGGGGGAAGGGTGGGGGTGTCATTACTTACCTTCCAAAAAGCTTGGCCAGCTGGAGTAAAACATGAGACATCAGTGTTCTCTATTGTCATGGGGATCACCGATAGCATCGTTATAATACTGCCTACACGTGAACCAACAATCATGGGCACCTTCTCCAAACCATAGGCAAGTGATTAGGACTTATCCGGGTCTATTATTAATCAGCAGTTTATGCCTTCACATTTTCCTTTTAATGTGTGTAGCCATATGTAAACACAGGTCCTATCCTTGGACCTCAGATCTTAAAGGTCCTCTCTATACTGACCACATAGCTAAGCAGATTCTTCTCTACAAACCATCCATAAAGAAAGGTCCCTTCTTCTCTGAGCGCTTGAGAAGTGCCCCACCCCCCAGAGAGACCATCTATATAAAGTGTCATTCATCTAATGACCATTAATAGATGGTCTTCACTAACCATCTATAAAGAAAGGTCCTTTCTCTTCTGACCACCTGAATAAGATAGCCTACCTCCCATTACAATTATAAAAAGGTCCCTCATCATTGATCACCTGTATAGGAAGATCTCATCTCCAATAAGCACCCGTATAAGAAGACCCTTCTTTACTGATCACATATATAGGAAGGTCCCATCTTTAATTATCACATGTATTAGATGACCCACCTTCCATGAACAGCCTAATAAAACTAGCCATGGTTTACTGCCCAATTTTTCAGCCGATCGACCGGTCGCTCGCTCAGGCAAAATCTGGTGCGCCCACCTTGTGAGATCGACCAGGAATGACAGCAGTCCCCATCCAAAGTTATGTCCGGCACAAAGGGTGCTCACCGATCCTCTGAGGGGCTGGCTGCATCGTGATGACATTATCATGCTGCAGTCTGTCCCTCAAGAATCGAGGGAGAATACAAACTTGTGTATGGCTACCTTAAAAGGGTGCTATTTACTTATCACCAATACATAGGAAGTTGGCACCTCTAATGAGTACCTACATAGAAAAGTCCCATCTCCCATGACCACATGTATAAGAAAACCCCTCTTCCCTGATAACCTGTAAAGGAAGGTCTCATCTCCAATGACCACATGTTTAACCTTCTGAGCATATGGCCCGAGTTAACTCTGGCTGAGTTTCATGCATCATGAAACTCGGCCCCCGTTAACTAGAGAGACACTCTAGATACCGCCGGATTCCTCCTTCCGGGTCTGCCCCCGATCGCGTCACCGGTGACATAAAGGGGGCGGGGGTAGGCGGCGCCCTAGACCTCCATGTAAATGTCTTTTTTCAGCATAGGTCCGGCGTCTCCAGTAACGCCGGATTTATGTTAAGAACCTCCGGCTGGGCAGGCAATCACGGCGGAGAATGATGTGCTCCGCCACGATTGCCCGTGGCATGGTTATAAAAGAAAAACCATGCCACGTGCGCAAAGCCCAGAAGGATAAGAAGACACATCTTCCCTGATTACCTATAAAGGAAGGTCCCATCTCCAATGGCCACCTGTATAAGAAGATCCCTCTTCCCTGATCACCTATAAAGGAAGGTCCCATGTCCAATGACCACCTACATAGGAAAGTCCAATCTTAAATGACCACTTGTATAAGAAGACACTTCTGCCCTAATTGCCTATAAAGGAAAGACCTATCTTCAATGGCCACCTGTATAAGAGGAGCCCCCTTCCCTAACCACCTCTGTAAGAAGGTCCCATCTCCAATGGTCATCTATACAGGAAGGTACCATCTCCAATGACCACCTGTATAAGAACATCCTTCTTCCCTGATCAGCTATATAGGAAGGTCCCATCTCCAATGATTACCTCTATAAGTGGACCCTCATACAATGACCAGCAATATGAGAAGGCCGTTGACCACCTATATAGGAAGGCTCACCCCTCATTGACTACCAATAAAAGACTTTCCAAAGTAGATGTTAGTAAATAAAGTTCTTACCTTATTGTCGAGTTGTGTCTTTATTAGGGACACATATGAGATAATAAGAACACTACCTGTGTACACTACAACTCTATGGTATCTTGTAATGTAGAAAGCCATCTTTATTACTCTTCCTGAGTTTTGGGAAGCTGAATTTTCACTGTTATTTTGGTTACTGCATCTCCTGAACGCTATTTCCTCTGTTAGTAAATACAACTTGGACATGTGAAGATCTACCTTGTGTGTTTGGATCATAATATTGTAGATGGAGAGGATGTTATCTAAAATCTGAT
Organism: Ptychadena robeensis; assembly: GCA_036250615.1. Lineage (NCBI taxonomy): Eukaryota > Metazoa > Chordata > Amphibia > Anura > Ptychadenidae > Ptychadena > Ptychadena robeensis. Next base: position 117,764,388 of record CM070034.1, read on the forward strand.
CTGCTCCTTCCTTCCAGGCATTGTTTTATGGCGGTTTCTTTTTAGACTTGTTGCTATTTTGAAATAATACGCCATCAGCTGCTTGGCTTTTGCTGCCACTCTGAGCATCAACCAACAGCTCCAAGGCTTATCTGTATCCTCAGTCCCCAGGGAGTGTGATGGTGGGGACCAGATACCATTGTTATATATTTCATACAGATGAGTGGACACTTCCCCAAACGTGTGTTTTAATCAACATAAACATGTTCAGCTTTAACACAGCAGAAGAGTCCTTTTTATATGTATTTTCATGTAACACTAGAACCTATTGAAGTCACATGGCCATTCTTTCCCTAAGCATGGTCATAAACGATGACAGCTAACATTAAATCCTGTTCATGCTGATTCCCTGCTTTATAGTGATGATCTTGCTGCTGATAAGACATGATGAATAGCAGTTTCCAAAACAGGTCGAACACTTCTTCCTTCCTGTTTCATGTCTCTTGGCGTCATCCAGTTGAGCGTTCAGTGTCCAGCCGGGTTTTTAATTAGTAGACCAGTGGGAAACACAAAACAGGCTTCTTAAAATAGAAAGCATCCACGTGTTTCTCTGTCTTGGATAGTGGAAAGGACTATTCATACCGTTCCGTTAGGTCTTACAGCCTAACCGCGCAATGCACTCATTACCACAAAGTGGACCTTACTAGGTGTTGGAATATGCAGCATCCTAGGAACTTAAGGGTGTCATTCCTAGTGAATGTCACCAACCACACAGCAGGGTAGTGTATAGGATATACCTGGGACATCCATAAACATTTATCTGTTAAGCTGGCCATACACCTTTAGATCTCTCTGTCAGATTTCCTTTAGATCTCCTCTTGTTTTACCAAAACCATGTAATATGAGGGACTTTCTAAACCATCAAGTTAACCTGTGTTTAATCGCAGAGGACCCTATACTACATAGTTGTTGGTAGATCTAAAGGATATCAGACAGAGAGATCTAAATGTGCGGGGCCAGCTTTACACTACTTAAGCCTGCCATACACCCACCGAGTGGGTGCCGACAGAGCTGCTTAGATCAGCTATGTAAAGCAGCGTGATGACGTCATCACGCTGCTATTCCGAGCTAACAACATCGGTGGGCACCTTTTGTGTGCTGGCCGTTACCTTCAATGAAGACGCCGGTCTTCATTGAAATTAATGACATGTCCCATGTTCTCTGGCCGGCCAAACTGTGGGGTGACAGGGATCGGGGACGGCACCCCCGATCGGTGGCCGATTTTGGTGTGTGTATGGCAGGCTTTAGAGCCTGATAATTTAGATCTGTGCATTTCAAATTGTGCAAAGTCTTTTACAAGCTTGTTGGCCATTGTCGGCACAGTTTATGGAAACAATGATTTAAATGGAATACACCAAAGTGTCTAGTCTATTACTGTAGGTGATATATTGAAAGCTCGAAAGTGTAAAGCTGGCCATACACCTTGAGATTCCTCCATACAATTTCCATCAGATCAGATCTACCAACAACTATGTAGTATAGTGGCCTCCCTGATAGAATACATAGTGATTGGAAGGTGTAGAATGGTCCTCATATTACATGGTTTTGGTAAAACAAAATCTGATCTGAAGGAAATCTGACAGAGAAATCTGAAGGTGTATGGCCAGCTTAAGAACTTGACAAGGACCAAATTGTGATCATTAGATAGCAAGTGTCAAAGCTTCATCAAGCAACAAGTCTTTCGGATTGTTCCCAGTGTGTATTTGTTATACCTACCAAAAACGGTCCAAGGAAAGGGAGAGTGATGAGGTCATAAAGGGGGCATGGATGCCCAAGGCTTATTGATGTTTGCCAGGGACCTCATGTCCAATCTGTCAGGTGATTTGCTGTAAATATTGCTTAAAAACTGATGCTTGCTTTGGTGGGATTGTGAAGCTAACGACCGGAGTGCTATGCTGACGTCTATCCAGTGCTGAAGCTTGACAATAACCCATGGCAGAGTTCTGAAACTCACTGGTCCATTGTAAAGATGTCAAATGTTCTTTAGAATGTGGATCTTGGTGTGAGTTATCACAGGTTACCTTCTTGTGTAGTCCATGCCTCAATAGGTTGATGTAATTTGGAAGGTGGCTTTTATACTTTAGCTGATCAATGTGTAGCTTGGAGAGCAACGAGACCATATCATCACACAAATGGGAGTCAGGAGGTCAAAAAGTAACCAAAAAGCTCTTCACGAAAATGGTGCAAACCACAACAGCAACTGATTTTTTGGTCACCATTGATGCCAAACAAACCTAAAAAGTCTGTATGCACATTAGAATAAATGGCTCTGTAATATTGGCTCATACACCCATTCTGTGCATAATGCATATCCACTGGCCCCAAGTTCATGAAGATATTTGGGTGCCTACAACCCTAGTTGTGTGAAATATGACTTTTGGACGAGTCAGCATAGTAAGCCAGCATGAGCAAAGGAATGAGGTAGGTACATAACCTCTGTATGCTGATGGCAGAGGCTTGGAATTGACATTCTGTATTTTTTACATTCTTTGACATTCTTGTCCCAGATCTTTGACTTGACATACTAGGAAAATAGTATTTTATGGAGGAAGCTAATAGTATATGCAGTTTTGTAATGACAGAGTCAATAAGGTAAACAAAGCAATACAATAACTACTACTTTCCCTACGGGGTATCATATACTGACTATTCTTAGCTCATCCTGCTTTCTTTCTTGGCATCTTCCTTGCCCTATGGGCTCATTCTTGGCACCAGGATGATCATTAATATTACATAACAGGTAGGGGGGTAGTAATTATTCTTTTTCTTCCTGTAGTTGGATACTTCACACTATCACGGCATGGATTTCGATCAACTATTCATAGTACAAGTTATCCATCTATAAATATACTTCGACGAGTTTGTGTTGCAAATTTAATGTAGCCAGCATGAACTTTCCTAATTTAATTTAGACGTGAAGCTTAATTCCTCCAATACGCACTCTTTATACTTGAATACTGTGTGTTCCATGGTTATTACCAGAATAGTTTTTTTTCTTCCTTTATGGGATGTCACATGACCTCTTGTTCATTGTTCCATTGCCAAGCCAGTGAGTGGATAATAAGCCATAGCAAAGTGTTGATGACGTTGATGTCTCCAATGTGTCCTGGAGTTCTCGGCAGTAATAGCTGATGATCCCATGATGTACACTGATTATGTTCATGCCTCAGGACCATCAAGTCTGTAATTCCTGGAGGTCTCTAGCAAGAGTGTGCATAGACGTATGACTGCTGCAGCATTGACAGGCAATGGGTAATCATTTCCAACCTAGTACAGGAAACACCATAGGCATTACTGTGACTGTCAGCATCTCCAGATGCCAATAAAGAGATTACTGAATTTGAGTAAAAGAATAATACATTTAACAACATTAGTTTTAGTGTTTATATGCACTTTACAATTATTGTAAATCCGAACTGATCCTTGATCCAGCCTATACGTAGTTGTTCCATATGTGACATTTATGAGGTTTTTTGCAAATATGTTCAGTTTGTTTTTCCGTATTCTTTGTGGATTCCAGAAGCCGGTAGTGCAGGTTTTGTTCCAGTGCGGCGAGCAGCTTCACATATTGTGAACCTTCTATGGAGACGACCATTATTACAATAAATCTATGGTAATAAATTGGTGCTAAACGCTTCAGTTAACAATAACATAACAATTTGGGTCTTGGTTGATCTGATGTATTTGAATCGGTTTGGGAATATTTTTCCACTGACAGTTTCCTTTAATGCCATTAGCACACAACCTGAGGATGGTCTGCTCAGAAACATAAATGTCAACCTTTCCGTTTTGGCTGGGAAAGTCAGGTTCTTTATGTGGCTTTCCCGGCCAAATCCTGTTTTCAATAAATCCCAGTTTTTTCGCAGGATTTTGAAATCAGGGTTACTTAGAAGGTAGGGGGCGTTACTCTTCCTCTTAAGTTCCTACCCCGCTTATGCAGATGATGTGCAGTGTGGGACATTAGTAGGGAAAGGAGGGGACTTAAATCTCCTGATATTTGAAATGTGGAAGAGCTGCAACAAATTACTGGAAGTGATGTATCTTCCTGTAATTTTCCCTTATTTGGGACAGTAAGGTTGACCGGTATGATTAAAAACCTATTTTGCCCTGTTCAGGGAACATTTATAAAGCCTGCACTTGTTCTACTCCTCCTAAAGGCTCCCATACACGGGTCGATTATTCACTAGATTTTTGACGGATCGATCACCGCACGCATTCAGGAGATCGTTTGGCGATCAATCAGGCTTGCCCGATTGACCAAAGAAAATCGGATCGGACATTGAACGAGCATATTGTTTTTTTTTTGGTCCATCAATGGCAATCAAAGTACGTTGGTGGACCCATAGCTCTCTATGCAGCAGCCTTTCCAATCAATGGATTTTGTGAAATTGGCCATTTTGGAGATGGGCTCATGTCCAAATCGAGCAGAAATCAGATACTCAAGGTGGTGTTCCATCGATTCCCGATCTGATCAATTGCCGATTCTATGATCTCCTGGAATGATCAGATCGGGAATCAATTGGTAACAAATCGACCCCTGTATGGCTACCTTAACACTCCCCTTCTAGTTCTGCAGGTACCATCAGTGCCTATGTAACCCTTCTTATACCTGTCATTTGGCTGGCAGCTCTAAGCACTGCATCAATGAAAGAGGTTACTTCTTTCCCTTTAGTTTAGATTGCCAGATATTTTGGCTACTAATAAAGAATAGGGTATCCGGAGAAGCACTGGAAGAGGTAAGGGCTTGTCCCCACTTGCGCAGACGGCAGCGGTGCGGCGTCCATGGACAGCCGCTTCCATTCCTTTAAATGGGCTTTTACCCACTTAGGTGGCTGGCCGCAATTGGAAACACTGTTCCCGCGTTTCTGACTGCAAGCCTTGTCTTATGCTGCCACTTCTACAAGGTCTGCTAGAAGAATTTCTACTGTTTTTGCTTGGTTAGTAGTGGACTGGCTTTGTTAGTAGTTAGTCGATGACCCACCACAAGCATGTTCACAACCCAGTTTGGGTTCCACACCAAAGTTTACGAAACACTGCCCTAAAAGATCATTGTTTGTTTTATCTGACTAAATAAAACCCAATGATGGTGTGCAGGCAGGTGATGACGTCATCACGTTAGCATCCCGTTAGCATCCCGGTGCATTATGGGGCCCCTTCAGTCGGCGGCACCCTTTGTGTGCCGGCCATAAGCTGCAATGAAGACGCCGTCTTCATTGAAGCTTATGGCATCGGCTTGCGCCGGCCAGAGATTATCGGACATGTCCGTTCTCTGGCCGGCCGAGCTGTGGGGCTACAGGGATCTGTCGCCCCATGTGGGCACATGCCAATAAGCGGCCGATTTTTAACCTGACCGACGGCGCACGCCCGTCGGTCAGGTTAAAAATCGGCCGCTTATCGGCATGTGTATGGCTAGCATTAGGTGATACTATTGCTCCAAATACATTTTCAAAAGATCAGACCCAGACAGATTAGTTTGCTATTGTGTATTGATTTTTTAAGTATGCTTATCTCATTAGTCAAAAGCTCTTTGTACTCATTAATATATAAAGAAATCTGCATGGGCATATTTACTTTTTGCTGGCAAAGTAAATACTTCTGCTACAATTTTTTATTTTATTCCTTAAAGTTGAACTCCAGTCATTTTTCTAATGTAAAGGATAATAGCAAACTATGTGTATGAGGAGCACTCTCTCTTGTCTATACAAGGGCTCCTTCCCTGAACTACATGTCCCTAGAGCAGTGGTTCCCAAACTAGGGTCCCGAAGGTATTCCAGGGGTGGGGGGGGGGCCTAATTATTTACCTGTATTTCAATGGGGAGGGGGCTCAAAATTGTTCCTAAATCGAAAAATGGGGCCCTGCAAGGATAGTTTGGGAACCACTGCCCTAGAGCACTTGAGTGAGTTTGACTATTTTGACATCGATAGCCTAGCTGTAGGTTTGTTTTTAGGTTGACGTTGTTGCTTGGATTAACATAGAAGCATGTTAAAAAAGAAGATACCTATGTGTAAGGCGGCTATTGTTATCTTCTCTCTATGGGTCACTGGTTTCTTCTTTATTTAGCAGTGCAGTTGGAATTGGATATACAAGTTGAGAATCTGTAAAAGGACCATAAATGTCCATCTCAATGCATGGTCACCAACTCGGACCAAATCCCTATGTGGTTGGTTGGAGCTGGTCCATTCATTATGTTAATTATGGTGCCAGTTATCCTCTTTGTATTCAGCTGTTCCAGGCTTATATGTGGGGAGCATATCATACCGCTAATGAGGTTCCATACATTAATGCGTCTGCCTTATGGCAATGATAGAAGAATGGCTTATCGGGTTAAAAAGTGTTTTTTTTTTCTACTTCATGTCTTTTATGGTTTCTATGCTTCTTCATCTGTGTATAAAGGGGAACATTATGTAACTCCTGTAATCTGATTATATTACAGTCCTCACAGCTTTGCTATGGAAGCATGTTCATTCTAGAACCAACATTGACAAAAATCAGACATGTTATTTTTTTGGTTGACAAAATTTTTTCTTTTTCACTATTTGGTGTTTTGAGATTTGTGCACAGAGTAGCCATTATTCTGGCCTTCAGCGTCCTGTTTTCCATTGGGATAGCTAAGCGGAGAGGATAAGCAATAACACAAAGCGAAGGTTCACGTTCTTGTTGTGGTGATGACCCCAATATGGTGGTGTATTGACTTTTATTCCTGGTGAAGTTAGTGATCAGGATAATTAGAGTGTTTGCTTTAGTTCCCCATGCGTGCCTATAGACAGGGTTACACCTAACTTTTTTAGTGAGCTACTCACATGAGTACCAGGAGATGGTGTTTGGTACTCGCCCCATATGTAGTGTGGTTTTAATAAGTGCAATCTTTCTCACTGTTCTGTGTCCACTTCCTGCATGGTAGATTCTTCTGCAGATGGACCTCCCTGTTCTTGATTGATCCTCTGATTAGCTGTCTCCATCCACAGGTCACCAGCTGGCTTTGGGGAAAATGTATCTCTCACAGTACAACACCATTTGAACCCCCAGATCTCATACCTCAGTAGTGCAACCCTGACATTTTCTGGGTTAGTAACTAACCCCTGAGACTACCAGCAGTTCAGATATCAACCTTTCATAGTCCTATTCCTGTCAAACAGTTTTTTTTCTCTTGTCAAATTTTACGCCTACTTTGACGTTCAACCTCCTTTTGAAGTCCAATCTTTTTGTATTTTTTTATTTTTTCCGAGTACCTATCTTCTTGTTTCACTCCTGTAACTGCAGCCTTTGTAAATTGTATGCATTTAACAAAAACTTAAAGAATTCTGGTAATCTAAAACAATTAGCTTTTACAGTAGTGTTTACATGGTAAAGTGAAGTTGTTTGTATTTGAAGTATTCAAGCTTTAATCTCAATTGCAAAAAATATCTCCCTGCAATACCCTATTCAGCCACAAGATGCCCCCAGTGAACACTTGCCATCAATATACAGATGACATCACCGTCTTCTTTCTAAATCATCGGGGAAGGAGGGGGCCACTGCGTGCTGCAGATCTCTCCCCTCTATGGTTGTCTGTGATTCGCCATGACATCTTGGCTTCCCCGATAGATTTCTCCATGCTGCCTGTAGTTGGTGGGCCTACTGAGATAGTGCCCTACTGGGCAATATTATCTGATTCTCATATACAGCAAAATACTTCAGAACAGCACTTTACAGTGCAGATGGACAATGACCCAAAGCATACTGCAAAAGCAACCAAAGAGTTTTTTAAGAGAAAGAAGTGGAATGTTATGCAATGGCCAAGTCACTCACCTGACCTGAATCCGATTGAGCATGTATTTCACTTTCTGAAGACAAAACTGAAGGTAAATGCCCCAACAACAAGCAGGAATTGAAGACAGTTGCAGTAGAGGCCTGGCAGAGCATCACCAGGGATGAAACCCAGGGTCTGGTGATGTCTATGTGTTCCAGACTTCAGGTTGTAATTGATTGCAAAGGATTTCCAACCAAGTATTAAAAGGGAAAGTTTGATTTATGATTATTATTCTGTCCTATTACTTTTGGTCCCTTAACAAGTGGGAGGCACATATGCAAACTGTAATTCCTACACCATTCACCTGATTTCAATGTAAATACCCTCAAATTAAAGCTGACAGTCTGCTGTTAAATCGCATTGTGTTTGTTGCATTCCAATTCATTGTGGTGGTGTATAGAGCCAAAAATGTTAGAATTGTGTAGATGTCCCAATATTTATGGATCTGACTCTGCAAACTTTTCTCGTTTTTTGTAAGATCTCTGTAGGTCGTATTACATTAATGAATTATGCATCAGATATTCCTCATGAAGAGACCCCTTATAGGTGAACTAATTAACAGATTTCTATGAATCAAAGGATGTGCAGATTTGTATGGAGGATATGTAGCACTTCACCCTTTGAGGCTCTCAAAGAACACCATATTCTACACTTGGGTTAAAATGCAGCACACAAGCATAATTTATCTTGCGTATACTTTATAGGCACAAGTATAAATTTAAAAAATCTTTTCTAGTGGTCATGGTATTTGGTCAGGTTACAAATCTTCGCTTAACCATAACTGTTTAACGTGACATGAAAGTTCATATTCATCTAGATCATGACCATACTCTCTAGTAATCAGTGTATGTACACAACATGTTTACTGTTTACTACTGAGGTACTGCTTGATGTTTTGGGCATGTTTCCACTTGGGTGTTTTGCCGCGGCTTGAATCTCCCAATTGGACCTGCAGGAAGTGGGGGTGTGTGGCATGATGTCCTGTCCCACCCCTCCCACTTCCTGGTTGATTGCACCCATATAGAGTGAATGAGCGGGGTTAAGAATCCATGGATGAAGACGCATTTATCTCTATGGCCGCGGTCAGGGGTAATCCACTGCGCGATCCAAAGCGCAGTGATCTATTATAATCGCGGAAGATCACCCAAATGGAAATCGGCACAGGGAAAACCACACAGTGCAGCCGCCCCCTGTACCCCCTCTAAGAAATGATGTTCCAGTCTATACTGGCATCATAGAATACGTGGCGGATTCACAACACCCGGCCGCGGTATGTGACCTGTCGCGGTCTGATTATAGTAAGTATAGGACACGGTATTTTCAACATGGAGAATACTGCGCCCTATACTCCCTGAAACAATGCTCGAGCAAACCACTGGCCACTATGGACATGCAACTGACGTGTCCATGATTCCACTCACGGTTTCCAGGGCTGCCTAGTGTAGACCCAGCCTTACAGTGGTCTATTTGTAAAATAACACAGTCCTTAAAGTGGATGAAAACTCATAAAATAAAAATATGAAAAAAATAAACATGTATATATAACTCGCCTCCATGAAGCATTCAATCAGGGATGCGACGCATGCTTTCTCCCATGCCGCCATGCCTGGAGTGTCCGATCCTCCAGGCTACAGGAGTGAGACTCTTCCAATCTCATTCCCTGCACCAATCAGGATCTGAATACTGTGACGCTTCGCCCCTCCAGCGTCACTGAATTTAGATGTGACTGGGTACGGGGTCAAGTGACATGGGAGAGTAGACGTCAGACGCAGCATTTTGACCGTTTTAACAGGTAAGTATTTTTTGTACTTTCGACCTCCAATCTTCCCTCTGGTGACGATAATAGAAGGCATATGCAAAGGTGGTAGGTCTGCTTTAAATCCTAATCTTGGTAAGACTATTGCTGTGAACTTGGTTCACTTTAATTTAAGATATTCCGGCCATTAGTCCCCTTGGATTTGTCCAGCCTATAAAATATGAATGTATCCGTGGAGAGCGTAAGAAGATCTTACCTCATCTAACGCATCCAGCTTTTGGTGGATATCAGTAGAAGAGTTCTGTGTTTACACTGACTGCATGAGTCTCCCTCCCCCATCATTACATGAAGTCACATGGAACCATTTTAGGCAAAATGGATAAAAATAAATGTAATGCTTCGGACTGCAAGCTATGCCCGGCATGTCAGCAATAGCACAATAAGTGATGGCTGGGATTGTGGAGTCACAAAATTTCATCAGACAGCAGTTTGCACGCTTGCAGAAATACGGACTGTACTATGCCAAAAGCTTTGTTCTTTAAAATCCAACTCTGCACAAAAGCAACGATTCAGAAGCTGCTCGAAGCAATGTTATTCACTAAATAGAGAGCTGTGCTTCCGTGGATGGGTCACGGTATGAAGAAGTATGGGTGGCATAAGGAACAAAGAGACTGTCCGTAATATTGCAGCATAAATAGAATGGACCTGTTAACCTATACACCGCCAAGCATAAGTCATGGAACAACTGTTTATCAACCGAATTTAACATCCATGAATTATATTTGGTTTTGCAAATAACATGTAATGGTTATCCTTCTCTTCATTTGCCGTAATCCTTTTCAGATTGAGATAACAGGAAGTCTCTTGAATGACATCTGTTCTCTTTGAAAGGTTTCCCCTTGCTTCCGGATTGGGTGATGACGGTATGGCTGGTCATACATGGGTTGATACCCGCAGAATCAATGAACCCTCAAGTGCAGCTTCCTCCATTGAACGGAGAATCAAGGCTCAGCACTTCTGCACAATCAATCATAAACAAATTCTGCACAAAGTAATGGCAACCATTTTCGAACAGGGATTCACCAACATGTTGGTTTCTTGTTCGATCCTGCTCGGAGAAAGGAGAATCTAACACAATCAATCATCGTGAATAGAGATGGTTGAATTTTTCGACTAGCTGAATTTGTGAGTTGATTGCAAAGCCACTGAAAATGTTATCATCACTAAAATTGCTGGACATGTAGAGAAGGGTTGTGGGAACATTTGAGAAAAAGTGTTGCTCTAGCACATGTAGTTTTTGCATAAACTAAGTTCAAAATCAAAGTTGAAGTTTCGATTTTCTAAATTTTGACTTGGCTTTGAACTTAATTTGTGCAAAAACAACTCCAGCAAGTTTGGTGATGACACCATGTTCGGGGGCTTTACAATTAACTCGAAATGGTCGAATTTTTAAAAAAAAATAATCTCTAATCGTGAATGCCACGGCAATCATTTGTGCTCAAATTTTTTTTGTTAAATCAATATTTATTATTTTCCAAAACAAACATATACAAAATATGAAAAAATCACATATGTAAAAAGTGAAATAGACATTGGGGAAGGGAGGATGGGTGCAGAAAATAAAGGGAGCCGGGGGATATAAAACAAAGATACCATATTCCGACAGGCTAGTATCAATCCATCATCAGTCATTAGCATATTGACAAACCGTAAACCGCACATCTGTGCACATTTCAAACATCTCCCACCTTGGTTCGCTAATACCCCCCCCCCCCCCCCCCCCCCCCCCCCCCCCCCCCCCCCCCCCCCCCGTGGTCACGGGCGATTGCTCAAATCGGTCTTAAATTTTCAGCTGTGTATGCCCAGCTTAACATTTTGGATTTTCCTTTTTTTGTTACAAAATCTCTCTCTCCAAGGTCTTATGGTCCCCATACACGTCAAGATGGGTACTAGACAAATGAACCAATCGAGTGCAGTTTGATGATGTCAATATTACATCACCATGCTGCGCTCGGGCTCTCGTTGATGGAATCAAGGCACACCAGTTTAGGTGCCCGATACCCGGTCGATCCTTTGGTTTCTAAAACAAAATGGGCTTATACTTGTGTATATTGCGGTATTACATTTTCTTAAAAGTAAACAATAAAGCTGTTTGAGAATGAATTGCTTTACAATACATGTAGCTAACAAGGTGTTCCCTATATATGTTAGAAATGACTTGGTTTTTTACTGCTTGTTGCTAAATACATCAGCATCCATAGCCAAAGCACAGATGTACTGTAAAGCCGGCACCAGTAGCAGAACAATGTCAGCAGAAAAGGCGGCTTGCCCGGTTAGGATGTTTTGTTGCAGCGTTGTGCCTCCAGGACAGATACACATTCATTATTATTAGGTGAGGGATCTTTTGGCAGCTGGCTTCCTTTCTGTCAGCTATTGTCTATGTAACAGCACTGAGCTTCTCCCATATGTCCCTATATGTCTTTCTGTCTACGTTTCACACTCTACCAAACAATGCACTCTGTCTGCACTTTGTTCAGCATCCTAATATTCATCCTCTAAAGCAGTGGTTTCTAAATTCCAAATTATACAGGAACCTGCATCATTCACATAGGGACACACACTACACTCATGCAGAGATAGAAACGCGCACATTACATGCAAGAGGTTTCATGCTCCATAAACTACCTTTCCAAATCTGAAAGAAATAAATTCAATTGCTTTCAAAACCTGGTCCATTATTTATACTCAGGTCAGCTGACTTCATTTTCTAGGCACATAACATTGCTGGATCTTCATCCGACCAACCAGATCACAACACTGCTCCAGGGGCTTCCATGGTAGATACTGGACATTATAGGTACAACACTTCATCAGCCTCTCTTCTTACCCTGATGTGTCGTTCAGGGTAGTCATCAGACCACATGACCTTTTTTCTTTACTTGGGAGCTCAAACATCATAACCCCAAGCAAATGAAAGCCTAATTTTATGCCTCACCACTAAGTGGTTTTCTTTCCAGTTTAATACCAATACCTTGAGTTCACTTTGGCATAGAAATTTATTCAGATTCACTATTAAAGTTCTACTGTTGATTTTTCTCATGATTATATGTGCCGTATTTTTTGGTCTATAAGACACTTTTTTTTACCATTAAAATCCATGGGAAAATGTTCCTTTGTCTTATGGTCCGAATATGTAAAAAAAAAAAAAGCCACCCACAAGACAGAGCTATCAGCTGCATTACCACTTGCAGTACCCAGTCTCAAAACACACTGACCAATTTATGGAGAGACACATTTTACATTAACATTAACAACTGCATTTCAATAAATACATTTTGTTACACAGACCCATATTTCCTTCCATAAGTAAATAGCTGTTCATGTTGTTCAGTGCCAGATTGTAAAATGTGTCTCTTTATAAGTTGGTCAGTGTGTTCAGAGAAGACGTACTGCTAGTGTATAGACATATGCTAAATTTTCTGTCCTGACTTTGCTGCAGTGAAGATCCCCCTAAGTATGCATGGTCCAGTCCTGCCTACTTTGCTGAAACATTCTGTATAGTCACTTGATCTGTGAATGGCTGTGTCTCTAATTGTATTTTTTTTTTTTTTTATTTAAATTTTCTCTTCAAAAGTGTGAAAAATACAGTACTTTGTGACCATGATCATGCAAGTTGTTTACTGACATTGGTTGGATAAAAAAAAAGAAATGATCACCTATGACTTTTTGTCTGTTTTGTCATAGACATCTAATCAGTCTCTTTCAGCAGCTGGCTGATCCTCTGGAGAGCGTCGTAGCAGTCATTAGTCATGAGAATTGGTGGTTTTTACATTCACGGTTACAAATGAACTCTACCAGCTTCCTATAACTCCCTATAATCTGCTGTAATTGGTGACATAATGGTAAGGTTGTGGAGCCTGGGTGTCCGATACATTGAATTGTATGCTTATTGTTTGACATTTAACATGGCAAGTCTCAGATCTGTAGATTATATATCTCCTGCAGTGGAGTGGCACTTACTGCATTCATTTGCTGACTCTCTCTTCTCTTCTCTTAATACCTTATTGTGTTCCTGCTCTCTAGTACATGAAATGTCACTTCTGTACAGAGACCATTATACACATACCAATGCATTATCGGCCTCTCTTGCGTGTGAATGAATATTAACGTGGTACATATACAAGGTGATGAGCGTCTCACATCATTTCACATTGTTGTTCCCCTTGCTGTCTGTAGATATGTAAATCCGTGAAGTGTCCTGGCAGCAGCAGGTGCAGATCTGGAGGATGAGAGGCAAATGTGGACAGTATGGGCGGGCGGGGGGTGAGGGGTGGGGGGGGGGGGGGGGGGGGGGGGGGGGGGGGGGGGGGGGGGGGGGGGGGGGGGGGGGGGGGGGGAGTCATCAGGGACAGAGTTGTCACAGTAACCTGGCAGTGTTATTTCCCGTGCAAACCGGGACTCCCAAGGCCAACACACAAATGACAGCAAATCGTTGCATCGATGTTTATATTTCTGGCAAGCCAACACTAGCGTTACACTATCTACTACTCAATGTCTTGCAGTCTATGTGAGCAGAAAGTTAAGAGACTTTAAGTTAGATATTTGTTCAAGCTTAGTGCATGCTATGTAATTTAGAAAAAATATTTGTATTGAGTTTTCTTTACAAACAAAATCACAATAACTGTGTCAACAACACATCAAGGGAATGCAACAATACACCCTAAAATAGGGAACAGCAATGCCACCATGACAGTGAAACAGACATTGTTGAAAAAAAGGCAAAGAACCATTATAACCAAATACAAAAACCAAATTAAAACAAGAGAAAGGGTATCGGTACAAACAGGACATATCATATGAACCATTAATAAGAAGTGGGAACAAGTACACACAGGTGCCCAATTCCCTTAGCAGATGCAGTCTTTATTCCAAGCTGTCCAGACCTTGTCAGTTGACCTCTACTAGCATAGTGGCCTGATACAGATGGAGGGAAGAATTTATCAAAGACTTCCAAGCAACAATAATTGGAGGTTCATTATGTGTCCAGCATAACACAGCACATTAAGTTTCCCTGCATAATAAAGGGCCAAAGTTAGGATTTGTAATTGTTTGAAATCTATTATGGAGTACAACCCTCCTGGTAATGTCTTCAATTGTCTAGACATCATCCAAGATGGACATCCACTTATCTAAAGGCTGGGATACACGGCTCGATTTTTGAGCCAACGGAGAGAGCACAGCAGTAGCGTGATGATGCCATCACGCTACTGCCTGGCTTCCCCGATATTGGGAGCCAGCTGTCAGCCGGTGTATACTTTGAATAAGGAACCGCAGGTCCCTATTCAAATATAGGGTATCGAACAAGGTTTACCAACATGTTGGTAAGCTGCTTGGCTGAGGGAGATGTATTGTATTGATCTCGCTCGGAAAACTGTATACACGGGTCGATATTTTCACAGATATCTATATATATATATATATATATATAGATATAGAATGTGGCTATAAATTAAGTTGGGCATACACAGGTTGATGTTCCTTCAATTGATGAACTCTCAAACGCAGAGTAATGATGTCACCGCACTGTGCTTGAGCTCTTATGGGTCAACAGTGACCAACATTGTTGAGAACCCAGCGGAGAGGCCCATGGATGAAAGCCTGACATGGTGTAGTCATGATGATATGGTGTCCTAAATGGAGAGTGATAACTGCTGCTGAGAGAAGAAAAGAACAGTTAATGGAGGTGAGGAGCAAATTGAAAGGGCAGGAAAGGGGGGGGGCATTGGACTTTTGTCAAGTCTGAGATCTTTACGTGATCATTGATCAGGTGCTTTTCTCCTCCTGATCTGCTTCCAGTGTTTTTTTTTTTCTCATACACTTGTATGATCCATCTGCTTCTTATGCTTCTGTATTAACCATCAACTTACATCTACATGTTATATTATTAGAGGTTCTGAAACCTCCAAAAAATAGGTTTTAGCCCTATAAGCTTGTAGGATTGTATAATGTTCACAACTGAAAACGTACCCAGGTAAAACTTCTGTAGGAGCGTCTGGAGTTTTCTAACTTATGTGACAAGCTGGGCATAGACAGTTAGATTTGCGGTTGATTTTGCGACAGATCGACCATCGTGCATGCTCGTGTTGCTCAAGCTGCCTCGAAATCGGCTGCAAATCTAATGCGCCCACCATAAATCAATCAGCTAAAGAACGGACATGTCTGTAATTTTTTTGGGCCGATCTCATTACTTTAGGTGAGAATCAGCCAAACTATATAGAACCAGTCCCCATCCAAAGTATATGTCGACACACAAAGGGCGTGCGGCCAATTCTTGTCATCGCATGTGGTCAATCTGCAGAGAAATCGGCAGCAATTCTAACCATCTATGGCCGGCTTCAGACATGGACTGTGTTTGTATTGTACAGATGGTATACATTGTGTACATTTATAAAGTTGGTTATCCTTTCCTTTAGGAGATCGAGCCTGATGGCAAACACGATGGTGAGACGGCATCGGACAGCGACAGTAAAACTGACCCTTCCATCACTCAACAAGGCACGCCGACCGATGACACCCCAAAAGTCCTCAACAGAGCTTTATCAAGCCTCTCATCCAGGTACTTTTTTTTTTCCTTTATGAACATAACCTAGATATTCATGTAAGAAAAAATGGTTCAGTCTTGAAACCTTTGTGTCCTTTCTTAGAAGAATTTCCTCTCTTAAATCAAGCTATTCATCCTTCATTTGGACATTTTTAATTACTCTTTCTTTTGCCAGAAATCTCTATTTTTAGAGTTATCGGTTTGCTCAGAAATTTGGCCCGTCTCCCTGGGGAGAATACGATCTGTCAAGTCCATTTTAGGACATCCATCCTTTGTGACAGTTCTCTCTCCTTCATATTGTCATTGCTGACTGAGCGAATGTTCATATGTGTGCAGTCTTCTGAGTCAGTTAATTATTAGCAGTGACACACAACTCTGTGCACCCCCCTCCACATGGTCAAAAACACATTAGCAGTAAGTTTGTGTATTTTCAACTTTAAAGAATCCCTATTATCCTGGTGGGGTTACCAAATGAAAGTAGAGCTGGCCACATATATTTCTGTGCATTTATGGAACAGATACATCAAAACACTTTCGGTCGTACAGTATATTAAAAGTGTCAGTAAACCTAACACAAAATAATGCTTACCTAAATCACTATATCCTGAGCACTTTGCATACTGAAATAATGATGTCAATGCTGTATTGAGGATTGAAACATCAGCAGTCACATGATCTCACTGTGAAGATATAAATAAAATGAAAGGAGCATGCTCAGATTGTGGCTGCTGCCCTTGCACTGGGAAATTCAGGCTGCTTTTTGTGGACACCAGGAAAATGGAAGACCAAACAATTGTCAAGATCACCTGGCATATTCTATTTAGGAAAAAAAGATTATAGTAACAGACATATCTATGTGTATGGCTGAAATAGCAAAATATATTTTTGGTTTCCTGACACTTTTTAACAAAGGAAAACATTTATTAAGAGCTTTATATACCATTTACATTGTGTAATTGGGGATGGCATGGGCAACTCCATGTTAGTTTAAATGCAACTTTGTGCTGCTGGTACAGGATGGATATTTCACTGCAGGAAAAGTACACAACTCAACTTACTGTGTTGCAGTTCACACAATGCTTCAGACCAGTTATGTTCATGAAAAGTATTTTTCTATGCTAGCAATCTTCCATTAAAATCCCATACCTCTGTAACCTTCATTTTACTTGGTGAATGGCTGCTAAAGAGAAGTGGGGACTGAGTGACTCTGCATTGTAAGCAGATTACTGGGAAACCACTGTACAGATAAACCCCAGCTGGCAGATCCTCTAATGAAATGGTGCTGTGATGATAAAACAAATCTCTTACAGATTATTTTCAGAATAAACTCATACTTGTGCTTATATAGCCCAGTTTTATTTACATATAGGTGCCTACATTTTTTTCCTGTATCCACAATTGATGTGTTATAGTAGTGTTCTAGTTTTGGGATTTCCAGTATATAAGCTAGGCTAGTATATAAGATTCAAAATCTTAAGTATAAGACGCATCTTTTAAATTCCAATTTAATTATTTTTACCAAACCATTACAGTTGGGTTCAGTTTTTCCATTAGTTAGCAACCAGAACCTCTTTTGAAATACCTGACCCTGCCAGCATTTTACCATGTATGTTTTTCTGCCTGTAGTTCAGCATTGTGATAGAGCATCACCATTCAGCGTATCTTCAGAGTATCTTAACATTTTCAGCATGACAACAATTCATCTCCATATTCTACATTTGACTGTTATTATATATGCCATTACAAGTTGGGTCTGGAGCAGTAGAAAGAAAGTAAATATAGACTATTGTAATAGTGTCTGTTTGGTTTGTAGAGTGCTTATCTTGTTTTGTATGTCCTGCTAGGTTTTCCTGTTCTTCAAATGAAGGTAGCCATACACAGGCCGATTTTCACTAGATTTTTCTGCCAATTGCCAGACGGTCACTCTGCAGAAAATGCGCCCATCTAATGAATTTGACCAGGAATCTCGCGTAAATGTTGGTAAATTTCCGGCCGATCCCATTAGTTTGGATGTGGATGGCACACAAATGGTTCTGGCCGATCCTCTGAGGGGCCAGCTGCAGCATGATGACATCATCACACTGCAGTCTGTTCCTCATCTATCGAGGGATTATCTAAACGTATATGCCTACCTTTAAGCTATTATGATGGCTTTAGTAACTTAGAGCTTCTTTCCCTTCTCTTTCTTTATTATACTGTTTCCTGAGGTCTATATCCTGTACTGGTAATGGAGATATATTGGGTTGTACCTATGACTTTTGGTCTATATGTGCTCACTGCTATATTGTGTGTGTTGCACTATTCAATAAATGAAGAAACAGAAGTCTTTTAGTGGCCCAAGCTTCTGTTACCAATCATGAATAGTTATTAGTTGGACAGAGCAGAGTCCCATGTCTGCCTTGATAACACAGTATTGAGTAACAGGACAGACGTTTGTTTGCTGTGTCGTCTTATCAAACAGCGTTTCTGTCTATGGCATCTGGTGACAGGGCAGCCCTTTTAAATTTCCCATCGCCAGACAAGATATTTGCAGCTTGAGAACCATTCTAAGCGTTGTCATTGCCAAGAACATCTTTTCTTCGACTTATGCCAAACATTATGATTTATGTCTCAGTAACTTTAATAGCAGCTTATTGGGAAATACTGTACGTTATTTCACTCAGCATTGCACATGGGGAAAGCTTTTCAACTATTGTATTTTTCAGGGCTGTGGAGTCGGTCGATAAATTCCCCGACTCCGACTCCTCAGTTTCAAATTCTTCCGACTCAGACTCAGACTCCTCGACTCCGACTCCTCTGTATGTAATATGCTAATGTGTTGTATGCATCCATTGAATGAATGGAAGGCAACATACATTAACCAACTACTGGCCAGGAAACCAACACTGTACTGTAATGGCCAAATAAAGCAGAGAAAGGGAG
>CM070034.1:117814920-117827645 GCA_036250615.1 Ptychadena robeensis
GCTGTTTTGCAAAGAAGAATGGGCAAGGATTTCAGTCTCTAGATGTGCAAAGCTGGTAGTCACATACCCTAAAAGACTGGCAGCTGTAATTGCAGCAAAAGGTGCTACAAAGTATTGACTCAGGGGGCTGAATAATTACGCACACCCCACTTTGCAGTTATTTATTTGTAAAAAATGTTTGGAATCATGCATGATTTTCGTTCCACTTCTCACGTGTACACCGCTTTGTATTGGTCTTTCACGTGGAATTCCAATAAAATGGATTCATGTTTGTGGCTGTAATGTGACAAAATGTGCAAAAGTTCAAATGGGCCAAATACTTTTGCAAGCCACTGTACATGCAGCACCTAGGATCCAGGGTTCCTTGCACAAAAATTATAACATATTCAGGGTGGAAATGCAATTTTCTCCAGTATGATTGCATGCCATGAACACTCCGTGCCATCCTACAATACATTACATGAAATGAGGCAAAAGAAGGATGGCACCAGAGAACACAGCAGTAAGCATCTTCGCTTCCAGAAGATGATGATATTGGCAGCAATAGAAAAGATATTGGTACTCAGAGGAGGAAGGTAACTGCTAATATAACAATAACAACAATTCAGCAGTTAGATGTGATTGTCAGAGTTAATTTAAAGTTACCCTGTCACCAGACCATTGACTTCAACAGCAATCTACCCATAGGCTTTTATACGCATTTCAGGCATTTTATCTATGTTTTTTATCTATAAAGGCCTCAAAGCATTTCAAATTTCTCAGACTGCTGCTGGATGTGAATATGTATACAGTTGTTGGGGAAGTCGGCACATAGCGACAGATCCCTGTCGTCCCAAAGCTCGGTTGGCCAGAGAACGGGATGCCATCAGTTTGAATGGGGGCCGGCGTCCCTGCACACAAAGGGTGCCCGTCGATACTCTGAGCGACGGGGTGTGTGGGGGGCCTTTACTCTTGTAATAATTACATTTCAGTTGTCAAGGAAATATAACAAATAGAACAATTCAGCAGGTAGGTGTGGTTGTCAGAGTCACCAGAAAATTTACTTGAACAACAATCTACCCATAGGCTTTTATATGCATTTCATGTACTTTGCTATTTATGTATAAAGGCCTCCCTTGTGTAAGCATTTAAACTTTCTCAGACTGCTGCTGGTTGTGCCTATCTTATACATGAAGTCACCATCCCTAAAGACTCAGATCTGGTACTCAAATTGCAATCTATTGTCATCCTTTACAAGCTGTCATCTACATAATTGGCTCCCCCCAAAAGAAAAACTGTACTATGTTAGTTACATATGAAATGTTTATGTGACACATTGTGGTTGTGTTGACCCAAGGTTAATATTTGTGCCTTTATCTCCCTGGCAGTGTTCTCAAGTGCGGCTTGCCTGCTCCAGGTAATCCCAATGCATTCTCTAGTGATGTCAGCTCAGGGTCACGCCTCTCTGGGCACTTTCTGGGATGACAATTGCCTGTCAATGCATATGTCAGACATATGCATTCACATCATCAATGACACCAGGGGAGTTGCCAATGTGGGAAAATGTGATTTTCGCACCACTTTTGTACCTGAAAACATGTATGGATGATGGAGGATGGTTTTGTCCCATCTTTCTCTCTACCTTTTTCTTAATATGGATACAATTGTTGGGATGTCAGCACATAGATCTATAAAGTATGCAGTGAATGGCAACATTGGGATAAGTCTTCTGAGATATCCTCTGTTATGACTATGAACTCTGTAAAGAGCTCCATAATATGATGACACTTTATAACTACAAGTTAATAACAAATAATAATATATCCAACGTCTAGAGAAAATCTCTTTCACTAAGCCCTATTTGGTTAAAACATGTGAGAGACTGTAAATGACCGTTAGAACCGGGTATCAGGTTGGGCATGTGAGTGTATTTAGACTTAAGCAGTCCGATGTTTCCTGCAGCGTGATGACGTCATCACACTGCTGTCAGATATGTTTTCAATCAATCAATCCCACTCGAAAACTGGGATGGCGCACGGCGCTTGAAGCGGCCATCGATCTGGCCCATATCTTCATGTGTGTTCCCTGCTTTACTTGGCCGGCATAGACAGCAATGAGACCCTTCCACAAGAGGAGAGGGCTATGATATGTACAAAGGAGGAGTTTGCACTAGGACACGTACACTCTTGTAATAATTGTATTTGAGTTGGAAAAATAAAAATAGAACAGTTCAGCAGGTAGGTGTGGTTGTCAGAGTCACCAGAACAATCTACCCATAGGCTTTAATATGCATTGTGCATTTTATCTATGTCACCAGAACATTGACTTCAACAACAATCCACCCATGGGCTTTTATACGCATTTCTTGCATTTTATCTGTGTTATTTATGTATAAAGGCTGCCCTGTGTAAGCAGATCTGGTACTCAAATTGCAATCTATTGTCATTCCTTACTACCTGCCATTTTGGTTTCCCCCTAAAAATACTGTACTATGTTAGTTACACATGAAATGTTTATGGTGACGCATCGTGGTTGTGTTAACCCAAGGTTAATATTTGTGCCTTTACCCTCCCTGGCGGTGTTCTCAAGTTCAGCTTACCTGCTCTAGGTGATGCCAAGGTGTCCTCCAGCGATGACAGCCTGGGGTCACTCCTCTCTACGGACTGTCTGGGATGATAGTCAGATAACATAGACACACAATGTCTCTGGCGTCATCAGTAACACCGTGGACATGCAGCCTGCACCTATGCCTGTTGTATCTGGCAGGCATAAGCAACCCAAGTCCTCACATCATTAAGGACCCTAGGGCGGGGGAGTTGCCACAGTGGCAAAATTACATTTCAAGAATGGGACCTGGATGAATGGGACCTGCCTTATTTCTTAATATGTATACAATTGTTGGGATGAAGGCACATTGATCTACAGTATATACTAGGGAGGGGATGACAACATTGGAATAAATTTTCTGAGAGATCCTCTGTGATACGACTATGTACTCCGTAAAATGCTCCATAATATGATGGCACTACGAGTTAGATATATCCAACGTCTAGAGAAAATCTCTATCACTAAGCCCTTTTTGGTTAAAACATGTGAGAGACTGTAAATGACAGTTTGAACTGGGTATCAAGATAACAGGATGGTCATGTGAGTTGATTTAGACTTAATAATGAACAGCTATGCAGAGATGAGGAACAGAAGAACGTGGCCGGCATAGACAGCAATAAGACCCCTTGAGGAGAGGAGAGGGCTATGATATGTACAAAGGAAGAGTTTGTGCTAGGACACTTACTCTTTTCTTATAATTGCATTTGAGTTTTCAAGTAAAAATATTTTTATTTTATTTAAATAAACGAAATAAGTACGGTATGTTAGTGGTAAAGGAGTCAGTAAATTGGTAACAAAAAACGGTTTTGTTGGGCACAGAGAAAGTTTGCATGGCTGCAGAGTATTCCAAAATGAGGAATACAGACCCTGTAGTAACCAGGGTTACGCCACATTTGTGTATATATTTGTGAATTGTATATACTGCCCTGTGTCACCCTATTCTGTATAAAAATGTGTATATGACTTTAAATCTTCCTTGCATTCCTCAGTAGCAGGTGCAGGGATGACTAATGGCTTCTAGCTTCCCACTCTTTTTCTGGCCATACATTGTAACTTTTGATATCTGCCTAGTGATAGCTACTGCCCTCCTCCTAGCAGAGGGTATAAATATGCCTCCCGAGGCCCTCCTTAGCCAGAGTTGGGTTAGGTCCTGAACCACCTACAGCCAGTGCCGGGCAACCTGATTTGGAGCAATCTCCTACCTTTTCCTGGGTTCTCCCGCCGGCCGTCCCATAGCAGTGCCTGGGACCAAGGACTCCCATCTGGGGTGACCGAAAGGACCGTCCCCTGGACCAAGGACTGCCTTCCCTCGAGCATGCCCGAGCAGATGGTTGCGGCTACCGGTAGGTGCTAAAGTTAGGCAGACACAGGATTCCTCCCTACTCCACCTCACCCGTCGGCTATTCCCTATTGCCATAGCCACTGGACTGTTACCTGACCCCCTCTCACTGGGACGTGAAGCCATTATCACCCTGCAGCTGGTAGCACCTTTACTTTGCAACAGTAGATCCTAAGTGTGTGCCCCATTACATGGCTTGGGTTTGGTGTTTGGACTGTATATATTCCCTATAGTAAAGACTGTAAATATTCCCCTACCAGCTGCCTGAGACTCTCTTTATTGAAGTGTGTGAGCCTAATACAGTGTGTTTGAACATTCCAAAGAATCTGGTCGTTCGGAGCAACAGAATGCCCTCCACGACACTACAACCCTACATGTACAATTTAACATCGTACAGATAGATGTTGTTTTTATGCTTCACATTGAGTCAGTGGAATGCTTTTTGTTCCCCTTCCAAAAGTACTTTTTTAGTTTACCCAAGTAACATACAACGGAGTTTCCTGAGTTTATTTGCTATCCAGGTACACTTCTGGATAATCAAGCATGCCCAGGCTCTACTATAAACATGCATTACTCATAAATATGGATTATGTATGTTATCTGGCGGGATTTTCATTGCTTAGAGATGCCGTGCTTTCATCACAATGTGTCAGGCACGGTTACAGAGCCTCTGCTCATCCGACTACATTTTTTTTTCAGAATGTGTTTATGAAATGCCCACAACTTCCTCAATGTACAATGCAGCAGACTGACGGGGAGCGAAGCTGTTCTTATATTCTCAGAGCATTTTCACATGAACAAGATTGTAAGCTGGACCTGCTGTGAGGTTAAGTCTTCAGCCAACTGGTAGGAAGTGCCCAAGAACCTGAATTCCACCTGAAGCAATGTGTAAGGTTAAACCATTGAATCTTGCTGGGTTTTACCTGCTGAGCTAAGCAGCGGAAAGAGGAAGGCTGCTGGTGAATTAACATGCAGATGTTAATATGGTAGATTTGCATTGGGCCTGACTACTGAATTATCAACCGCCTGGATTTATCACCATGTCTCTGAAACTATCTGGAAAATGGGATTTCTCCTTAAAATCTGACTTTGCCCGTAAAGGTAAAGAAACCACGTTTACATTTTTATATAAGATGTATATGAACCTGTAGTATTTTATTGCAAAGATGACTTAATACATATGTTCCACCAACTAGATTCATATTTTTATGAAATGTGATTGGTTACTGTAGGCTGTTTGCAGATTGCTATAAGTCCACAGTTGATTGAATGCATTTTGTTACGTTTCAAAATTTAGCTACTTAAAAAATATGTTTGTTTTGTTGTGTTTCTGTAAAAAAACTCATCTGTAGCTATACACGGGCCGAATCTCCCTCCATGGAAGAGGGACCCACTGCAGTGTGATGATGTCATTCTCTCGGAGGATCGACAGGCACCCTTTGTGTGCCAGCCATTACTTTGGATGGGGACGCCAGTCCAAAGTAATGAGATCGGACGGGAATTTAACGTCATATTGGATCACCGAGCGATTTGCTGGTGGGAATGCACATGTCGGTCGATCGGCTGAAAAATCGGGCAGTAATCAGCCTGTGTATGGCTACCTTTAAATGTCTGGTCTGTCCTCTGGTGGCTATTGATAGATTGGCTTTCTGCAGCATACCTGATGATTGGATAGTCAGCTCTTTGAAGGCCACCAGGCTCCAGAGTCATTGTAGTGTGTAGCTAGTGATGAGCAGCACAGAAAGTATCTGTATTCACAAAATCGCAAATCTTTGCCAAATATTCACAACAAATTTGTAAATTTGAGAATTTGTGATCTCCCGACATTATTACCTTCATTGCGAAAAAGATTTTCACAATAAAAGTGCCGATATTCACATAGTTTCGCTATCAACACTTGTGATGTACAAATCTTGAATATTTGGGATTATGAAGTTATAGCACTATATTCCAAATCTCTTTGTTCCGATATTCAAAATAAAAATGTGTGATTCGAATATTCGCAGCACTAGGTGTAGTGTAGAGACCTTTTTTTTAAAGTTAAAGTTTGGGTCTATGTGTATTTCATTTGCTAGTTTAGCGCCATTTGAGTTTTAGCTGAGATGCAACAGAAGATAACACATAGGTTATCAGGTTTATAGGTTATGACACAGGAGGAGTTAAGGACCCTGACTGAACAGGCATACAATATTTATTATATTAACCCTCCTGCCGTTTCTGGCGGTTCCATCTCATCCAGCGCTGACTTGTCAGTATAGCAATGGACGAGATGGAGCTGTCAGGTCAGAAGATCAGATCCCCGGCAGCGCAGATTCACTACTCTGTGCTGCTACGGGGCTCCGATCTGAAGGAGAAGGTGGAGGAGGAGAGCGGACCCCTCTCCCCCCCCCCCCCCCCCCCCCCCCCCCCCCCCGTGAAATCAGAATGGAAATCAAATGGAAATCAGACATCATTTCCAGATGTTGCAGTTGCAGTTAACTCTTTGTCCCCTGGTGTGTTCATCATCACACCAGGGGACTGAGAGTGCCAAAGGGCATTGTATTGGATACAGTGATAACTGTATCCAATACAATTCAAAGTAAAAACACATAACACATTTCCAATTGAATAAAAATTGCATTATGAATATAAAAATCATAAATATGAATACATACTGTTTTGAAATCTATCTTACAAAAAGGGTATTTTAGAGATTTTATCATGCAGATGATACCTTTTATTATATATATTTTAAATGTAATTTTTGTTACATAAACATTATATTTAGGATGTCTACTAGACCCTTGTACAGACAGATTTTAGAAAGTTACAGGCCTACAACATAAAAAATATTCCATTTAAGTCTATGGTGCGCTTTTGGTACAGAAATCTGGACATCAGCAGAGCGCTAGGAAGGTTAATATATTTAGTGGGGGTTCAGCCTCAAAGGGGTGCTCACAATGAAGTCAGTCCACACAATCTTCTTCTCTTTAGGTCTCCTGTCCTTGTTTATGAGCAAAACAAAAGGTTAAAAGTACAAGTACAAAGTTGCAAGGGTTCCCTACCATTCCAGAGTCCAGGTCCCTGTAACCAAAAGCATAAAAAAAAACTTTACAGCAAGCTACTGTTGCTGTCCAACACTATCCTAGACTCCTTCCAGGATACACCATCTGACACTTTCAGAATATATATATCAGCTGTATTATATATGGAAACATATGATGTACATCTTGGGGGGGGGGGGAGGCAGCTAACAATCAATTTGCAATCAAACAAACAGTACAATTAAAATAATACAATATAAACAAATCTTCTCTGAATGGAATAGGTCATGGTCATTGGATCATGTCTAATTTCTGCTTCCTGTGTAGACTAAAATAGGCCACATGAGAGAAGTAAATTTTAATCAGCTGATTGATTTGATAATGTGCATCTCCATGAGTTCTCATGCAGGAAAACTTTTTCATGTAGAATTTTACATCCCTAATTCTTGAAGCTGGCTAATTCTCATTGTAAAGGTATCATCCTCGGAAGTCAGCTAGACAACTGGTCTTTCTGGAAGTGTCAATCTCCTGTTTCCCTCACTGTACACATGACTTTCTTTGTTAGGCTGGGTCTACACTCCCCAGAAACCACGGGGGCGTTATGGGCACGTTGGCGTGCTGTTTGGGCGCTGTTTCAGGGTGCATATTCACCGTGTTGGCAAAATCGCGTTCTATACATTTCTATGAGCACGCGGTACGTGTTACCGGTGCATCTGCGCGATGTCCTCGGATCCCCAACGCCTGGCCGGGTGTTGTGAATTTCTTCCGCTGCCATGCCGCCCCCAAACGCGGTCAGGACGTGCTAATATAGAATGGAAAATCATTTCCCATAGGGTATTACAGGGGGCGGCTGCACCTGCGGTCTACTCGTGGGAAAAACGCACAGAAATCAGTGGTGTCGATGCAGCCTTAGTCTCCATAGCACTACATTTTTTTTATTGCTTTTGTGGCTCAGTCCTTCATATGGGAAACACTTTGAGAGAAATGGCAAACAATAGTCACGTACAGGAATTTATATATAATGTATCCAGCCCTGGGAAGCCTTAGAAACATTCCAACTAAAATGTGTAACAGTTTGGGTTGTGTTTTTAAAAATGCAGCATGTCCTGTTCCGCTGCTTTGTTTTTATTCCTTGTGCATTGGGGTAAAAATAAATATGTTTTCAAGAAACCCTTGGCTTTTTTACAGCCTGAAGCTGTAAGGGCACAGAAGACTTTAGAATTTCCAGTTTTACAACATTGTGGTTTATGCCTGCACTATGCACAACTAGGAAAATGTTCTATATACAGGGGTGCACATTTTTAGTGAGCTACCAGGAGATGGTGTTTGGTATGCACCCATATGTATCATGTTTTTTTTTAAGTTACATCTTCCTCACTGTCTTCCTAACTGTCCTCTGGTTTAGCTTCCTGCATGATAGATTCTGCTGCAGATAGACCTCCCTGCTCTTGATTGAGCATCCGACTAGATGTCTCCATCCACCGGTCACCAGCTGGCTTTGGGTCAAATGTAAGGGTTAGTTTCCACATACGTCGGGACCCGACGTAGCAGATAGACTTACCTGCTCGGCGGATGATCTGTTTACACATCCGCCGGTGCAGAGGCTCAACGTACTCGATTAAGTTGAGCCTTGCATCGGCGGAGTGGCTTGGCGCCATGAAGACAGATCCTCCGCAGGTAAGTCTATCTGCTAGGTCGGGACCCCCCCTAAGCGTATACGAGAGAGAGGGTCCCGACGTATGTTGAAACAAACCCAGATCTCATACCTCAGTAGTACAACCCTGAAATTTTCTGGGTTAGATACTAACCCCTGAGACTACCTACAGTCCAAATGTCAACATTTCATAGTCATATTCCAACTGTCAAACTGTGGTTTTATCTTGTCAGATTTTACCCTTGCATATGTGTCATAACCTGTACCTGTGTGTTATCTTATGTTGTCTCAACTCAAATGTATTGTAAAGCGCTGCGTAATATGTTGGCTCTATATAAATAAATGATAATAATAATAATGCTAAGTGCTGAAGATCCTATCTCTGGCTGACAGGGAATCTCACTCAGTGACTCCTCAGCTGCCCTCATAGCTGTGCACCCCTGGAATACTTCCTTGTTGGTATTATGTAAAGGGACATAGTAACACTATTGCAGCTATACATGGCTAGTTTTTGATACACATGCATAGCTACGTATCACTAATGTGCAGCCCTGTCTGTCTCTGACTATATAGCTGGTTTCCTCCAGAAGTTTGCCAGCATTGAGCATTAAACAAGTAGATAGGTAACCAATTACACCCCAGGTGCCCAACCTGCGGCCCTTTGGGCGTTCCTTGGCGCCCCCCCTTGTTTTCCACTTGCGGCCCCAGAAACCTAACTGTTAATGCATGGGGCATAGGAACTCACCTGTCTTCGACCGGGATCTTCTTCTGGAAGCATTACTGCACTACCCTAATGCTTGAAGTATCATTAAATATTTATAAAAAAATGAAAAATATTGTCTTCCAGCTCTGCCTGTTGTCATTATAAAATGCTTATACACGTCAGTATAGATTGAAAATGTTATGTGCGGCCCTTTAGTGATGCTGAGGGCCGCACTTGTGGCCCTCCATATCAACTCAGTTGCCCACCACTGAATTACACCAATCATTTTTTGGCAAATATAAAGCTGGCATTCTATCATACCACTAACATAAAAAAGAATACTCTCCACTGAGCACCAGGGTGATGGGGATCTTCCTCCAATTACTAGCAGTGCACTGACCAAAAACATTTCACTGACCACCACAATAGGGAGGATAAATCTCAATTTAGCAGCTACAATTTAACCATTTCTTTTCCGGCTATGATTGGTATCAAGCTAGTTTCCCTGCCCTGGTTTTCAGTGTTCACGATGCTTTATAATGGTACCCATGGAGAGGACAAGCTGCTGTGTACTGAGGTCTGCTCCTCTTACACACATCCTTTAATCTCAGAGAGAACAGGATGTGAAATACTTGCATAATGATGAAGGTGCAATAATGATAATAATCTTGCCAAGAAATTGTTGCATAACTAAACCAAGAAAGCAGCGTATTATGGTGTATGATGGTATAGCACAGCTTTGATACTTTAGAACATATCTATGAAACTATGATGAGGTTAATAAGGTCTGTGAAACTGGGGCAAGGAAATGGTAATTCACCAATGAAAGGAACTGAATTTCCTGCCTAAATGGCGCTCTTACTGACAGTGTCACAGACTGACTAATGTGCTTAACAATTGTTCAACGTGGTAGTGCAAAGCAGTTATCACATGGCAAAGCAGTTATCACATGGCAAGTGTATATCTTGTCCTCCAGGCTGATCTTTACTGTAGATACAGTTAGGAGATATTTCATAGCTACTTCGTCTTCTGGGCTGGCTGAATATTTAAAAAAATAAAAAAAAGTCTTCACTTCCCAGCATGAACTTCTGCTTCTCGGAGATTATAGTGAGATGAAATGTTCATGACTATTATAAACAATCATAGTCCAGTGTCACTTCAGGTTTTGGGATCCATACTCATGTCATGTGTGACTTGAACACTTCTCCAATGCTATTTAAAATATAAAAATAAGCTTGTGCTCAATAGGTAGAATATGTGAAAGATTGGCCAGAGACGGCAGAATATGACTGATCACGCAGAAACCTTATCTTTTTATTTAGGAAGTTTGTTCAGGTGGAACAACTTATTATCACATTGTGTTCATCATAATTTTTAAATTGTATTGGCAACTGAGATAACATTATGAACCTGATCAAATACCCTTGTGGACATGTTCAGTATAGCTGTTAACCCCTTCCATACATAATCTACCATACAATAACCAGTTCCATGGCACCACTACACATGATGTGAACATGATGTGAACATATTATGAACAAACTAACATGCATTGTGGTGCTGTGAACGCATACAAAAATATTTTGAATCTTGTCTGTGGCAGTCTCCATGTTTATGCCTGTATAGCCTGCAGTAATCTAGGGGTTAATAGCTACAGTAATCTTTACAGCCTTTGGAAGGGGCCATATACAATGCCTTTTAATGGGAGAGAATGAAAGTCCATTGACTTGTTTTGGGACATGATGGTGTGACAACTTCATATCTGCCAACTGACATTGCGATCACAACCGCAGTGGTGTTGCAGAGAGAAGACTCCTTCAATCCAACAGGGGACATTCAGGAATATCTTCTTATAGGTAAGGATCGTACATCAGATGAGTTTGAACTTCATATTCAAAATAAGCTATATCTATATTTTTTAATGTTTTCACAACCCTTCTCTATATCTCCAGTGTCTTTGTAATGAATTCATTGCGTGAGCAAGTGAGCATTTGACCCAACCAGTGACTTGTTCTGCTATAATCACCTTTTGCTGCTATTTCTTCCTTAAATTCAACAGTTGAAAAGTTTTAAGGAATAAAGTCAAACACAGATCACACAAGCGAGACTGCACTATCTAAAACCGACCACTGGATGGCAGCAATGTGGCCCTTCAGTATCCTCTGGACAGGGAAGCGTCTGACAGACCTCACATATATTTTTTTTTATCTGCATGTGGCAATGGCTTAGAATGAAATACAGTGGTTAAGAGTTGTGTACCAATAATTGGGCTAAAAGCCAACTTCAAGTAAAAGGTTGGTAATTGTCACATCCTGTAGGCCTTGTGAAGCAATATGTTTGGTCTGGATTGCTACTTTTTTACATGTCTACTGTGTATTCCCATTTTCCCCTGTTTTGCCCAGACCTATACCATGTTTTATGACACATGTGCCCTTGTTTGCTTACTAGTTATCAGGCAGTTAAGACTTGTTGGCCATATACATTTAAATGTTTTCATTCAACATAATAAAATTATCTTTTACCTGAATTGATTGACCAAAAGTGATGGAATTGGAAGATGTGATTCCAGTCAATCGTTCAAATGTCTGACAAAGGCACCAAGAAAATTTTTATTGAAACCAACTTATATAAAACATACAATTAGTATAATGATTAAAAATGTCTTTATTATACAAAGGACAATATTACTCAAATACATACTTATTCAAATTGATATACAACTATATACCCATTTTTGATAAAAGCATATACACCACACATGGTTAGAGTATCCTAGAGCTAGTCGATCACAACTTTAGCACCAACGTGCCTCTTGGGCTCCTTAGGGGGCGAAAGAAGTATAAAGATGGAGGTTCTGAAAAAAGGTATATAGAAGAAAATAAAAAATTATGTATAATTTGTAATCAAAAATTTAATATTTATACACATTTATACAATACAAAGTATTTTAACTTTTCCACATTACAGCCACAAACATGAATCGATTTTATTGGAATTCCACGTGAAAGACCAATACATAGTGGTGTACATGTGAGAAGTGGAACAAAAATCATACATGATGACAAACTGCAAAGTGGGGTGTGCGTAATTATTCAGCCCCCTTTGGTCTGAGTGCAGTCAGTTGCCCATAGACATTGCCTGATGTGTGCTAATGACTAAATAGAGTGCACCTGTCAGAAATGGAAGGAGTATGGCAAAACTGCAAACCTACCAAGACAAGGCCATACAC
Organism: Ptychadena robeensis; assembly: GCA_036250615.1. Classification (NCBI taxonomy): domain Eukaryota; kingdom Metazoa; phylum Chordata; class Amphibia; order Anura; family Ptychadenidae; genus Ptychadena; species Ptychadena robeensis. The sequence continues at coordinate 117,827,455 of CM070034.1, forward strand.
CCAAACTCACAGGCCAAACAAGGAGAGCGCTGATCAGAAATGCAGTCAAGAGGCCCATGGTGACTCTGGACGAGCTGCAGAGATCTACAGCTAAGGTGGGGGAATCTGTCCATAGGACAACTATTAGTCGGGCACTGCACAAAGTTAGCCTTTATGGAAGAGTGGCAAGAAGAAAGCCATTGTTAACAGAA
>CM070034.1:117849809-117894004 GCA_036250615.1 Ptychadena robeensis
ACAACAGAAACATCTACACCACTTGAGGGGTTCACATACTTTCAAGCAGCACTGTAATTCGTAGCTCAGTGGAATTGGGAGTATGATTAAATATTGTGTTCCATGTATATTCAAATTTTCATTCAAGGTTGTGGATGGGGAGGTGATAATAGTACCCCACCAGCAAATCAGACGTTGTCCAGGCTTGCTCATATAGAGAATATCATTGTTCAAGGAGCAAAATGAGGAGATCTCTCCTGCGCCTGTAAAGGTAGCCATACACGGTCGATTTTTCTGTTTGATCAACGAAGAAATCGATCTGTTGAGGTAGATAGATCAGGAATCAATTCCTGCCCACCTGGTACGATCGAACTAAAAATCAATAGCAAAGAAGAGATCAAACAGAAGGCGATCGGACATGTTGGTATTTTTTGGTTGATCGTTCAGCAATCAATGTATCATTAGTATCATTAGTACTGCCCCTCAATTAATTCCTGTTTGATCAGACTATCTGAAGGGCATAGACCTTCACATACACCCACCCTGACATAATTTCTGATCGAATTGTTAGGATGAATCAAATTTTTTTGGAGCCTGAGATTGTTTCAGGGCAGAGATCAACAATACATCTAATAACCAAATTAAATCTATTAAATTTGTGTGCAATTTCGAGCAAAATATTCAACCAGTCTATCGCTACCTTTACCTAAATCTACCGATGTTTAAATATAATATTTTAAACAGTTTTTTTATTCTGTGAAAGAGTTTTTTTTTACTTTTTAGTTATATTTGCTTCTGCAGCTGTAAAACCCAGAATTTATATATAAATATACAAGAGGTGAATATTGAAAATCTTTGTGCGCTTTGTGCCTTAAATGATGTCACCCCTAATCTGCCATGTGTAAGGTGACTTGGGAAGGGAGACATCACTGCCACTGTAACAAACTAAAGGACAAAAAAAATGCATCTGCATGACAATCTTAACAAGTGCTTAATCCAGTTACTACACATACATACATGTTAGAGTGGCAACTCTGCTCTAAATTTGAGAGAAGTGCAAAAATTATGCCACACTATTACAAGAAGCTGGACTTAAATGGCAGGTCATCGGGTTATAATTATTTTTTAAGAGTGGACAAAAATCTACTTTAAGTTAGTCATTTAATGGAATCCAATGGAATTGTAAAGACACAGGTATCAACCAGACACTGGAGGCGGCTGTGAATGCTCAAAACTGGAACTTTATTAAGCTGCAGGGCCCAAGTAGTGGGTCTTGCCTAACAGAAACAACAACTGAATGAAATGCAATTGTCTTTTTCATGAAGTCCCCAGTAACAAGTCCTTAACTGGAAGTCCAGGCAGGAGTCTTCCAGCACTGGACTGTGGTGTAAATGTGCAGCTTCTCAACCAATGGCTGGCCAGGCACACGGCAGGTGACTGAAGCAACCTGCGGGTGCACCTGTGGTGGGCATGGTGCACCAAGATAGTGAAAACACCAACAACTTCCCTGCAGCGGTCCAGGCGTAACCCAGGGACTGGTGCCAGGCACCCACCCCACTGGGACGGCAGCACGGGTAGCTGATAAGGCAAAGCTCTGTAAGGGTGGCTGAAGCGAGCAGCGCATGCTATTTCTCCCTTCGGCTGCACGCATGCCGGGATGCAAGGTTGTGGAAAGTAGGCCTACGCCAGAGCGGCTGTATACAGGGACCTGGCTCCTTCCTCTCTCTCCCCGTCTGAAGTGGAGCCCCTCCTTATTTACCTGATCTGGCCCCAGGGCATCCTGGTCTGGTATATTAAAGGGCCCTAACCCTGGCTATACAGCTTCCGGCCACTACAGAATAATTGTGATATGAGCATGCTATGGTAACTATGCATGTCTGTCTATCTTCTCTTCTGCCTGAGACTATGGAGACTTAGAAGAGAACTAAAAAACATATATAGACACAGATATCTATAACATGAAAATATTTTATAGCAAAAAGCTCTGGTATTTACTTACCATATATTTTATTATTGATAATCTTAAATCTGCATATATGAAACTGTTTTCCTTGTATCTACATTATTGATTATATAACTAAAAGAAAGTAACCAGACACAGTTAATCAAAAATGAAGCTCAATAGCTATCACTCCCTTTGTTTTATTTATAGAAGCCCCCATTGGTTTTTAGTTAGCCAGAAATGTATATATCTCACACCAAGTTGTGACCTGCGGCAAATGTTACGTGAATAGTGAATTGTATGAAAGGTTATCTGCAGTTTGTAGGAATAAAATGTGCTTCTTTGATGTTTAGTTAAAGGCCACAAAAAAAAAGTGTTAAAACAAAGTTTTAAACAGCACATATTTATATCTGCCCTTCTGCTCTCTATAAACACTCCTACGCTCTAAAGGAAGTGTATTTTGAAACCTGTTGTTTGGCCACTTCCTTAAAGATTCTACAGCCAAAAGTAAGATGTTTTTTCAGCCCCTGTCTGTGCAATGAGGCATACTCTGCCAGGGTGTTGACTATGAGAACAGAGGACTTATATTTTACTTTTATTTCATGACAATCAAATCATTTAAGAGTCTACTTCCTTTGGATAATCTCCACCTTTGCTTTCCTTGTGCAGCTGTCCTAAGAACAGTCAGCATGATGACCAGTGACCAGTCCTTCTCGGCTGGGCGTCTTCACAATTCCATGGAGAAACCGGTGAAGAGTGGTTGGCTGAAAAAGCAACAGAAAAGTATAGTAAAGAACTGGCAGCAGAAATATTTTGTTCTAAAGGGGCAGCATCTCTGGTACTACAAAGATGAAGATGACAACAAACCACAGGTAGGACCATTATCCAAAGTAAACCTACCTTAAGTGTTATGTTGTTGTTAAGTGCATATTTATGAGTTGTGCTTTAATGTGTATCTACAATTCCTGTACTTTCAGACAGAATACAGACTAGGCATAATTCCCTGTCATGTTTTTGGAGCCTCATTGAGGACCTCACTTGTACTTTACTTTTCATCTTGAGATAAAACATGGTGAGAAGATCTCTCAAAGAGATTATAAAGCAGCAATTTCCAAAACATTTGTCCACATTGGAAGATTTACTTCTATTTCTGACCTGTAAAGATGTCCCTTTATCTTTAATCCGTTTGATAGTGGACCACAGGTGAAATAAATGGTGAACCTTCTCATTACACAAAAACCAGTATAAACCCTTCCCTATAGTATTGTAAGAGAAAAAAAATTAGTATGAAACACCTTTCAGTTTATTCTGTAGGTTTAATAAGGATGGCCTCTGGGTTACCTATGACAGATTGTACTGTTCTGTATAGAAATGTGGCTGCACATGGTAAAGAGATTTGAATTCCAATGATAGGCTGGCTTTGTTTTTGTCATTTTTAAATTTGTAAAAAAAGTCCAATTGTATCCTATCTAGGCTTCAGGTTTTACAAGAAATAAAAACAATAGGACCCAGGGTGTCCAACATAGTAAAAGGATTGGCACAGTACTGCAGTGGTTAAAGTCTATTTTACCATAAAATGGATCGTACAAATGTTTCATTCTGTAACAAAGTTCACAAACAAACATGAACATTAATTACTGAGAAGCTCAATTGTTAATGCTGAAGAATCCTGAAAGGTGATGTTAACTTTTGTGGAAAGTAGAACTTGATAGTGGTGTTTTTTTTTCCATTTTGTACAGTACATTTTTTTGTGAATTTAAAAAAATTAATAACTAGGTAATTCCAAATATTTCTCTCTTCACCAAATGAAAATAATTAGAAATGCCCAATGAAATTTAGCTATACAAAGTCATCCTGTCATGCTATAAAATACGATGTGCAAAATACAAAAAGATGAGACAATCTGTACATGGTAGCTATAGTTGCATGTGTATTTTTTTGCACAAATTAAGTTTAGAGTTAAGTTGAAATTTCACTTTTGAATTTTCTGTGAATGTAATGTATGCAAAAACTACATGTGCTAGAGCAATAGTTTATTTTTTTCAATGTTTCCACAACCCTTCCCTACATCTCCTTGAAATTTGGTGATGAGACCATGATCAAGAGCTTTGCAATGTACTAGCCAAAAAAAAAAAAAATTCTAGCTAAAAGAGATGGGCAACCATTTTTTTCTGATGCATGTGTGTTGAAGATTCAGTGATTCATGCGTTGCAGTGGCATTTACAATGAAGGAAACTTTAATACATGTGAAGTGCTGCAACATATATGATCCAGCAGAACCCTGCTCCAAAGATGTGTAGAAGAGTCCTGATAATAATATGGCACAATTACCACAATACCTTTTACATGGCATCAGAATCTAGAAAGAACTTTAACTGCAATTCTGGCCATAGATCATACCTATCCGCTTCTCAAGCATTGACATACGCTTGCTTAAGTTTCACGCAGTTTTATGTAGAGAGGATGAGAGGGAACAGAAAACAGACAAAAATGATCTCCATATGTTAAACATGGATACCTGGTGTTCATCTATAAATATTAAATAATACAAACATTTGGTATATACTGTAAACTTTCTGGATTTGCTCAACATGAACATAAAACCCAAAAGCCTGGTTTATGTCTATCCAGTGCATGTCCATGGACTTATGGACTTGCAATTTCATATTAACGGGCTTAACATGCGTAACATAAAAAGGTTTGCTATTTTGAAAATGAATGATACATTGCATTGCACATGGCACAACAAATGTTCAAGTGTCCATGTCAGTATCTTCATTGAGGTCTGGTTCACACCTATCCATTTTTATTTTCTAGCCTCGTCCTCCCACAGCATCTCATCTGAAGGCTATGTTTTCATGGTTGCAAAAACTTGTGCAGATGCTTGCAGGTTGTTAAGATAACCACCTTGTGACAGGTCTATTGGGTGAAAGTCTAAAAACTGACCAGCGGATGCGACATTAGTTTGCGCTAATTGGTTGTTTACAGTTCGACATTTGAGCCGACCGATGGTCCACAGCTCTGCTCTCTCCCCAGCTCAGCTGATGCTTTTTACATTGAGACCCACGGTTTCCATGTAAAACAACGGAAATCTGCCGTATTTAATGGTCATGTCCGAAATGGCCCGCTCAAAAACAGCGATAGCAGCATATATATATGGGCCAGATAGATGAGAATTTACAGTACTGTAACCCCTAAACATAAAGAGAAAGCCTGCACTTTGAACAGCCATATTAATGCCATAATCCATCCTCATCACTATTACATGGTTGTACAAGAAGAATTCCTTTGCTTAAAATCCTCCATTTGATCCGCACATTCTAAGCTTCTCATTGTGCGCACTAAAAGTTGTCTCATTTCCTGGTAGATCTAGCCCTTTCCCTGCCAGCTAATCCCTGGACCACTAATTTTTAATTAGTCATCAGAGATCTAGTCTTTCAATGATGGAGGCTCAGATTCACATGCAAGTGTTAACTAAGTTCTAAATCTCCAAAGTGACATCCAACCATTAAAGCCCCCTATACACGTTTAGATTGTGACCCAATTTTTCAGCCGATCAACGTCATCACGCGCAGTCAATCAGACAAAAATCGAGTCAAAATCGGCCAGGCACCCTTTGTGTGCCAGCACTTAGGGTATGTCCTTTGGGTTCCCCTAGCTGCTCAGGCCGTCTCATGGCTCGAGCAGCTAGGGGGACCCGGCGGACAGCATCTAGGGGCCCTAGCTGATTGGCTTGGCAGCTCTGTCAGTGGCAGTGAGCTGGCAGCCTGCACAAAGGGAGAGGGAGGGGGTGTTAGCACAGCAGTTTTTGTCGGAAAATTGGGTGGAAAGTGTGTATGGTGGGCTTAAGGAATTGTGTTACTTGTAAAACCCTACAGACCCACTGCTTCCATCAGGGTTCTTACGAAGAGGGAGGATGCTGTGTTGGTTTCAGAAAGTTTTGAATAGTAACTTTATGGCCTTTCCAACAGCAACAATTTGCCCACATTGTATAGAGAAGCATAGAGGCTGAGAAATGAAACTGTGAAAGAGTTTAACTAAAACAATAGTGTAAGTTTTTTTTTAAATAGAAAAAAATATTGATCATCATACAAAGTAGTTTTAATTGAAATGTCATGGTTAATCAATTCACAAAATAAATAATATATTCCATTAAACTCAAAATAAGCTACACAAATCCCTAAAAGTGTTGTCTGATGTGAGATGGCAAAGAGGTTGTGATGGGTCCCCTCCCTGTACACTTTTCTCTCATAACCAGGTCACAGATCAACAATTTGCACACCCTAGAAATAAAAGCTCATATTTAATCTACTAATATGTTACCTTAACTGGTTCATCCGTCCTCCCCTAATCAACAATCTATGGTCATTAAAAAAAAATTAATACATTTCTGATTTCATTATGTAGCTTTCTTTAAACCCTGGGACATCATCGTGTTATTAAGGTGCTCTTATTTATGGGAAGCCCCTACTTAATGTCCCATAAATCCATAAGACCCGGGGAAAAGATACATCCTGCTTAGCTCTTTAAGCAGACCCGTTGTCACCTTGATGAAAAGATGCTCAGGACCCCCTCCCCTCTCCCTACAATGAGCACACATAATGTCAAGAGGAGTCTGAATGTCCACCTTATCTCTGCTTATTGTAGTGAAGGAGCGGAGCCAGAGTGTCTTTTCATCTCCAGCTTGGTTTTTTCACATAAATATGACCAGTTTAAAAAAAAAATATTTTTTTCTTTTTTTAGCTTCCTGGCAGTATGTTTTCTTTATTGAAAGCATTAAAAGGGAATAAAAAAAATATTACAATGTCCCTGCTACATGCCCCCAGCATCATCAGTGACACCAGGCATGTAAGGAATTGGGACATCTATGGCGGGCGGCCATTACAGCCTCTTAAGCGGGGAGCACACGCATAGATATTGGCCGGATTGATGGCCGCTTCGAGTGCCAATCAATCCCGCTCGAAAACAGGGAAATCGGACATGACCATAAACCACGGTCGATGTCCATTGCTTTGCATGGAGATCGCGGCTGATATCCGTTATCCCGCTCCTGCAGGGAACCTCGAACTGCTCCTATATCGAGCCGTGTGTTCCCTGCTTTAGTCTGGCCCCTCTGTCAAAGTTAGGGGGGGTTTCCATATCTGTCGGGACCCCCTCCGCTACGCACATTGCTTGGCAGGGATCCTGGCGGAGCACATAGACTTTACCTGCTCGGCGGATACTGTGTTCAGACATTCGCCAATGCAGAGGTTCAACGTACTCCAATACGTTCAGCCCTGCATCGGCGGAACGGCTCAGCACTGTGAGAACACAGCATTCGCAGAGCAGGTAAGTGAATGTGCTCTGATGTGGAAACCCCCTCTTAAGAACCGATTGTGGCCCAAAACGTTTGCTCACCCCTGGACTAACTTCTGCCCAGCGCTAAAACCCCCAAATAGCAAGTCCTGACTTTGTAATGTCTGAGTTAGAAGATATCATGATGGTGGTTTTCTGGAGGATCTGATAGAAGATCTCAGATATTCTATGTGTGCAGGAAATGTGTGTAATGAGAGGCAGTTCACAGTATTTTGGAATTTTGGTCAGTTATTTGTTTGTGTGTGTGGGAGGAAGATCAGATATCAACCAACAGCTGATCTTATTTTTTAATGAACTCTTGGGAGTCAGTGTATGGATGTCTTCTCACAAGATTAAGGGCCTATTAACACTATGCTGTGTTGGTGCAAATAAATGTCTGGCATATGTGGTCCATTCATGTGTATTTTTTGTTGTTGCCATGACTTGGGTAAGGCTGACAGAGAAAGTGGCCTAACCTACCTGTTAGAAATCCTCTAACATACACTTTATACTTAAAATAAAAACACGACACAAGGATTTGAATGGTAAATGGATGTAATAAAGGCCACAGCTTACAAAACATACCAATCACATTTTAATTTGAAGAGGCTCTGCTCGCACACGCATCACCTTCGCCTATGGCACTTGACTCGACTTGAGGGACACTTGACTTGAGGGAAAAAAAGTTTCTTGTGTGTTAATGTTTTTCTATTGCTGTACTTAGCCGTTTTTTATGTGGGGGGTATAAGAAGTATGGGAACACTGGAGGTGGCATAAATAGGATGTGTTTTTGCACCAAAACCATTGATAATTTCTAAATGAAGTTTGGGTGGCCTTGCGTCCATAGAGGAACTACAGGCCCTGCACTTTCTCCAAGGCCAGTACAAGTATATCTTCTGTAGTCCCTTGATAGTACTCCTGCAGTAAAGCCAGACTTAATCTCAGCCACAATATTGGAGGAACTCTGGATCCTCTCTGAATGGTTGATATGGTCCATATTTGTTCTTTTTCATTATTAGATTACATATAAGGATCCATGCACCATAAATGAACTTTTTTTTTTCTTCCAGGGCTCACTGTTTTTACCTAAAAGCACCGTGAGTGAAGTTTCCTGTAATCCTGATGATGTGGGGAAATTTATCTTTGAAGTTATTCCAGGTAAGCTTTGATAATGGAACTGTATTAAACAGAACAAGTGGTTCTCACTGAGAAACTTACTTCAGTTCTTACACTTTTACTTTTGTATAATACACATGTTTTTTTTTTTTTTAAGAAAGGTGATAAGAAGGATAGTTACAGTTTACTTACTTACTTACTTTTCTAAGTATGTGAATTCTGATGGTTTTCTGTCGATAACACTCCAGAGTATGCTTATATCAAATCTGTTTTAATGTATTTACTGTATTTCCTTAGTTATTAATATGTCTTCAAATTACAAAGACAACATTATTGTGCATGGGTTCAATTTATTTACCTATGGAGATGGGCACTGCTATATGCTGCAAAAAATAATGAGGGCTCTGGTGATTGCTGCCTACGGTGATGTGTGTATTAGGGCATTTATGACTTAAGGTTTTGTCACGTTGAGTCAGCCACCACTAAAGTCAGAGTCGAGTCACTTAGTTATTTGATGGCATCATCACGCAGGTACAGTGGAGGAACATAAATGTACAACAATAAAGAACTTTTATAAGTTCTCTGTAACATTATCAGTCAACATGACAATTAAACAAAACATAGGCTAATACCTTGAATTTTGTGGTAAGTGCAAAACAAAGTGGGTACAGCCTAAATCAGGGCAGCAACAACACACAGAATGAGTCAACACTATACACTGTGGTTCAGAAAAGGGCACATTGTCATTATAAAATAAATAGAACTGTAGAGCTACTCAGTGTGCTCTGGACTTGACGATTTACGGTAGATATTCATCACTTGTGTTCGCTCGTGGATGGTGTTTTAGATGTGTATATCAGTAGTACTTTTATTGTACTTCAACACAGACTTGATGATAATGGAGGTTACTGTGCGGTTTGTGTGGTCTGGAGTGAAGTATTTCCATGCTTGTGATGTGTGTCTGTCACCTACTGCCTGTGCCGCCATGTTTCTTGTCTTGTGTATAAATTCCCACACTTTTTATGAAGTCACTATAATAATCAAGTCAAGGAACATATGTCAGCGTAAGCCATCGATTTGTGCCGTAGTCGACTAATCCTCGACTAGTCATTTTATCATTTAATGCCCTAGTGTGTACAAAGACTTAACTACATATCACCATGAATTTAAACCATGTGGTTAAGTCCCTCCTCCAGAAAAAGCCATACAACATACTTGTACAATATTTGACCATGATTTTATTGTTTCTGGAAGGCAGTGTCATTGGCACACATTACATTAACCAGTGTCAGTAAAAGGTCTTTAATGCAAAAGCTTGGTAAAAGTGAAGTGACCTGTTTAACAAGCTTATTACAGATGGTGCCACAGATAAAAAAAAAGTATACACTTAAAATTTTGAAATAATGATATAAGGAAGTAAAATCTGACAAGTATTTCTCATGAAAATGTCCACCTTGGAATGAAATTAAATATTTTTGTTTGCTTATTGATACTCTTTATAATCGGTCCATTAGCTATTGTACTCCCATCAGAAACAGTCTCTGGTTATTGAAGCTAAAGTGGTACAGTTCAAATTAAAAGTTTAAATTCTTTAAGGTGTACTTTATGATCCCCTTTTATTGTCCAGTACTGGCTGTTATAAAAAGTAATTATGGTAATTGAATGCAGTGTAAATTGAGAGACCCCATTCAAATAATTGTCCAAAGACCTGTTTACTACAACCGAATACAGAATTGAATTGAACAGAATTGAGTACTGCTCATGTTCCAGCTCATCAGTCTTTGGCATCCACATGTGTATTGCATACCTCTGTCTCCTCCATTCTCCCATTTGTGTTTCTTCCTCTGTTCCCAATGTCACAACTGAGAAGTGAATGAGGAGTGAATGAAGGATGGGGGTACCTGATGCTCAACAACCTTTTACAGAAACTAACAGAGGCTGTGGCGCCAGAATACAGGGAATAAGAACCTCTTTGTGGTGGAAATACAACCTTTGCTATTGAAAGATTTTTTGTTAGTTTACAGGCGTGACAGGTTCTGTTTAATGGAATAAACCCTTTGAGGCCAGCACAGATGCTAAATAAATGACACAAGTAAGGACTACAAACTGCATGTCAGTTCCAACTAAGTTTCCGAAACATTAGATCCAAAACATAATCCCTTCAGCTCAGCATTCATGACGACAATGGTCTCAAATTAACCAGAAAAAAAGTGTATTAAAAGGGCACATTTTTGGTAAAGCTGCCAAGCAAAATATGCTTTGTCCAGACAAGCTGCCTGCAGACTAGGACAGCTGCCTATTGGGCAACACATATAATTTCTTTCTCTTCTGAGTAATTGTGGATTTCAATAGTTTAGTGCAGGTCAAACTATGTACTTAAATTGCTCTGCACAGTATATAACCCTGTGGTTGCCGAACAACATGGCATTGAAAAGTGATGTGTTACAAAGAAAGGTGGACTGAACCCACCCACTGGCATAGTGTATATTATATATTAGGTTTATTGTATATTATGTGCATAGTGTATATTAGGAAGTGATGTTTTGTCTTGTGGTCCCTGGTTATGCTCTCTTCAATAGGAGAGTTCATCATTCGCCTTGCCACAATCTCCATGATACGTGTAGTGTCGTGGAGGTGTATTGTAGTACCACAACTTACACGACCAGATTCTTTAGAAGGATGTCTTCTGCTCAGCACACTGCCACAAAGCTCTCACACCAATAATGGAAGGTCTAGACACGAAGTACAGGATATTTACAAGTTTACTAGAGGAACAAATATTTAGAGGCATTTCACCATCACCTGTTGGCAGGGATGGGACATCAATCTTGGAAAGCTCCAGTTCCAAACTTGCTCCTACTTGCGGTTGGGTACCTTAGGATGACTGTAGGCTCTCACCAGGGAAGAAGATAGGCAGTCCTTGCCAGGAAGTGACATTGGATCAGTAGATAAATTCACCCAGGAATCCTGCATCTGGGGACACATCTGCGCGCTCACGATGATTAATTGTACATAAATCTACCCGTGTGGAAAACCCCGTTCAATCTCCATTACTTTGCATGGAGACATGAGTCTTCATGCAAAGTATTGGAACAGCTGCTGCTCCTGCCTTCTGCTCAGCTGTCCGCTGTCAGTGTGAAGTAGGGGGAGCCAGCACTCCTCACTCAGAAGCTGCTGCTGTGTGAGTGAGGCTACTTTTCCCCAGCTTGTAGCGTGTTGTGATTCACACGGGCTGCAAGCTGGGGAAAACGGATCCCCATTGAACGGGAATCAATGTGCCTATATGGTGCACATTGATTTCCGACCAATTGGGGTCGATTGCATGGGAATCTACCTGTGTGTGCCTATTTGAGGAGTGGAGAGAGGGAAAAAGGACACAGCCATTTAGACACATACCAAACCTCATGTATGCAGCAGGTGCACAACCCTTAAAGGGACAGGCATCAAACAAACAGATATACAGTGGATAGCATAGGTGTAGTGTACAGGGCAGGTATATATACACAATAAACACATACACATAAGTTGAATAAGCCCTGCCACTGTCCTAAGCTAGGGAAAACCCGTGAATGTACAAGCATTGCATTTAAATGTACAATAAGTGCCATTTTCTGGTCACTACACTCATAATGTGAGGCTTCTGCATTATTCGTATGGCAGATAAGCACGGATCCGGCTTCTTAGGTCCAGAGATCCTAAACACTGCATTTGTTGAGAGCAAGGAATGAAGAAGATGGAGAAAGTTTCATATTGCCAGCATCAAGTATTGGAAGTAAACGTAAAAGAATACTAGTTCATGTGAAAAGAATATATTGACTTTGGATTCATGATCTTGTGTTTTCTCCCTGGCCATTTCTCAACTTTGTGTTGTAGATTACGCAATGACTGTTCAGTTTAAATAAACTAAATAAATTTTTCGTGCTTCAGAAGAAAGAGTGTACAAATGCAGTTCATTTTCTCCAGCTAAAGCCTAAAAGTGGCCATATATGGTTTGATATTTCCATTCAATCTACTTAAAAGATCGTCGTAAATATTTTCCCGCATACCTAGTACAATCGACCAAAAAATGATCAAAATCGATCGTAAAATTATTGTTTTATGTTAGTAAATTGTTTTGATCGTACAAATATCTGATGTTTTCTTATAGGTATTGTGATTGTTTTGTTTATGATTGCAATTAAGTTTGTATTATGTTTGTAATAAGGATCATATTATGCACGCGCTCCATGGTAAGATCCTAAATGCATCCTAAACAAATCAATTACACTATGTGGTAGCACGATTGATCGATCGAGGTTCAAATCGTACAAGGCGATCGAGCAAAAGTCGATTGATATATGGCTTGCTTAAATAGAACAACCTGACCCCTAAAATACATGTGACAACATACATGTAGTTTCTTGTTAGAGGTCTGACACAGTCACCCGGGTCAGAGGTAGGCTTGACTCAGCAGACGGTGTCAATTCTGATCTGGAGCATTCTGGTTTGGGGCAGGTCTTTCACAAATGGTATTTTGCTATACCTGGAATTTATTTAGCTGACTTAAGGTACACGTTGATAACCGTGAGATCGATGACCCATTCGAGGGCAAGCGGATGTTGATCGGACGGGAATTGAAGCACACCACTTTAGGTGCTTGGTTCTCGTTTGATACCTTGGATCGGGACCCTGGTGCCATTGCCTGTTCGACAGACCTATATTCAAGCGGGAACAATTGATCCCGCTCGAAGACAGGTGGCTGTGCTGGAAGCTGCCATCGATTGAGCACCTGTCTACACATGTATGGGTACCTCAAGTCTGAACTTTTATTTGGGCTTTAACATAATTTTAACAAAATGTAACATAATTATTAGTATGTTATATTTTTTAAATCTGGTATTTGTTATGTAAATAATAACTATAAATCTGATGATGGTGATGATGGCGATGAAGCTCTTCTCTTAACAATACCTATTATAACGCACAATAAACTGCTATTCATGTCTACATTCACAGGGCTATCTCTAGATCCTAACAAGGCTGTATCAGATGGCTACACGCTTATGGCTAGTTCACAATCTGAGATGGAGGACTGGGTGAAGGCTATAAAAAAGGCAGCTGGATTCCCATCGGGAGGTAATTATACAATGGTCACAATAATATATTTAAATGATTAAGAATATCTAATGGTTTATGCCGACCATGTCTTGATCTTTCGTTCAACTCCAGAACGATTAATTGCCATCAACATTTGTGGCGTTCGATCATTCAGGAATCAAATGCAGCCCATCTGGAATGTCAATCGAACAGGGATCTAATATGTTGGTATGTTAAGGCTGCCATACACGGCACGGATTCGTGCCGGATTCCGGCGCGATGGATTCCGGGCGCATGCACGCGGATCCATCGTGCCAGAATCCCCTGCAGCTCACCTTGCCCGTCCGATCGCATCCGATGGATCGGGGGCACAGAATCGGATCCGAGGAAGAACCAACCTGTTGGTCTTTTCGGTCCGATTCTGCTCTGATCAGGGGGCGTTGCGGTCCGGGAGGCGATCCATCGGACACGGATCCGGCCGTACAAGGTGGGCTGCCACGATCGGATTCCCTAATTGCCTAATCGTTCTCACCTGAGGATCCCGGCGGAATCGCCGGAATCGATCGGGTGAGTGATCGATTGGCAGTGGAATCCGTGCTGTGTATGGCTAGCTTTAGATCCCTGTTCCCCATCTAAAGTATCGTCCAGGGATCGATTCCCCCTAGGTGGTGCGCATCGATTCCCCAAACGATCATTGTGTGATTCCTGTGTCACCCCGTTGTGTTCAATTGCACAACATGATCGAGCCATGTATGCCCAGCTTCGTTTTGATAACAGCAGCTGAAAAGCACTTTAGCACTACCAGCAAAACCAGAGAGAGGATTATGTACAGGCACCATTCTTTGGCCATGTACACACTAGCACATCAACTGCCAACTATGAATTAATTTAAGATTTCAGAGCTGAAATGGATTTAAAAAAATTTATCTAACGTGTCCCATCAGTACTTAAGGTGGGAATACATAGGTTGATTTTTTCATTCAATAGTTTCAAAAAGATAGATTTTTTAATTGGCTGAACGAAAATCTTACACAGTACAAAGGTGTCAATTGACCAATATTGAACAAAAGTGAATAATATCAATTAAAAAGTCGTTCGAAAGCTGATCAGATATGTTGGTAAATTTTGATCGAATTGGTAAGCATCGAATGTAAATCCAATTTGTCAAATAATTTCATTTGATAATTTTTTTCAATCTAATAAATTTGAATTAAGCTATTGCTTGTTCAAAAAATCAAACAATATTTTAGTACCATCGGAACGAAATTTCATTTGGTTGAATGAAAATAGAGTGTATATTTTCGATATAGGCATCATTGATATTAAATCTAAATATTGAACATCCTGATTGGCTCTATCATCGATTCTGCTAAAATCTATACGTGTAATCCTAGCATTAGCCTCAGTTTCTTGTATGCTGGTCTTCTAAAACTGAGAACAGAAGAGGATAATCAGATAAGGTGACCACTCAATGTTTTCAGATCCTGACAATGCGCCTGACAACATGAGTAGAGATCATGTTAGGCTAGGTATACACGGTTCGATTTTAGTACGGTCAATTTCCTATTAGATTTCAGATCTTGATCTTTTCATAAGCAAATCCAAAGTAGTACCACATTGAAAGTTTGATTGGAATATGATCAGAATATGACCAAAATCGCAGATTTTAGTTTAGATCACAAGACACGTGAAAGAGACCTATATAAACATGTTAATTGGATACAATCGACCTGACCAACAAACAGAATGCTACAATTTTACTTCGATCGTTGTACAATGGGCAAAAATTTTTCAACATTTCTGATCATTTTCCGATCGATGTTTTCATTGGTATTGAACAATTTTCGCAGATCGAACCATGTGTGCAGCATACAATTTCAATCCGATCAATGTAAACTTTTATCGTTTTAGGTCAGTCGATCGAGCCGTGTATGCCTAGCTTTAAGGGCCTCCATAGACCTTTAGATTTCTCTGTCAGATTTCCTTTAGATCTCCTTTTGTTTTAACAAAACCATGTAATATGAGGGACTTTCTAAACAATTAAGTCTCCCTGTGTTCAATAGCAGAGGACCCTATACTACATAGTTGTTGGTAGATCTAAAGGATATCTGACAGAGAGATCTAAAGGTGTATGGCCAGCTTTAACTGTCTGGAGTCTTAAGAATACCAGGAGGTCAAGGCTGGAGAAACCAGCAGACTGTGATGAAGGATGTACAATCAGCTTTCTCATTCCAGAGTCTGCATCCTTGTGTCAGTGGAGAGAAGAGTGTTATTGGATATCTGGGTACCCACTGTTGATTCATGGAATTAATACACAAATCAAGATTTAGGACTGGAGGACATGTTTGGTCACTAATCCCATCCCTCAAAGATTACCCTTCTGTTCCCTCATGGGACTTTGATTGGAGTAGTGACCCAATTTAGCAACTATGAGGAGTGACGTAGATGGAGGAGAGGTTAGGTAAAAATTACAACTTTATTTGTGACCACTGTCACAGTACATAACTAACAAGTAATGTATAACCAAAAGACAAAGGATATAACACACCTGTAGACAGCTAACCCGTAACACACATAGGGTCTAGCGGCTATAACTAACACAGACAATGTATAACAATGTTGCAGGGTCAGGTGTATAGAAGGCTACATGTTTCGCCGTGTACGGCTTCCTCAGGCCATATACACCTTGTGCTGTATGGGTCTTGGTCTGTTAAAATCAACCTCTTCTGAGAAGGAGGAATGAAGAAAGAGGAGTTCTAACAGTGACACCAGGGGCGGTGCAACCGTCTCAACAGGTCAGTGGCAGTCTACGGTCAGAGTCCGTATGGAGCATCCCACCCAGATGGGCCTGGGGGGGGGGGGGGGGATTATCGAGTCTGTTTCGGGTCCTGCTTATCCGATTAGTTGTAGTAGACTCTCTGTGCGGATAAGTGTAGATGTGATGCCAGCTGAGAAAATTACTCCAAATGTGGACCCCCTCCATGGTAGTCGCCTTAGTCCTAGGTGTCCCCGTATGTAGCCGCCGCCGCATAAGCTCCTGTGGGTGGAATTAGTAGGGAAAAGTCACAAGAGTAGATCACAGATCATCTGTTGTGCTCCTTAACACACCTCTCCATAGATTTCATGACTTAACCAACCATAGTCAATAAAATTGCACCATTGACATTTATTGCGCCCTCCAGCAGCAGTTGAATAATCAAAGTTTTGTCACCATTGCATGAAGTCCAATTTAGGAGATGAGGTGCTTGCTGACAGTATATACAAATAACATTTGTAGGTGATGAACCAATTAGGCACAACAACTAAAAAATTTTATTCAGGTTCAGTGTTTGTAAATTGAATATTAATGTTGATATCTGGAATTTCAAAAAGCATCTCTACTCAGGATAAAGGAAAGATTAACAAATACCACAGCTTTACTGAATAAGTGTTGTTAGCACAGTGCCAGTGGATACTTCTTACTGGCATGGTTTAATTGAAAGCAGATCACATAAAGAGTATTAGGATTTGAGACTTGTACCAAAACATATTTGGTGAAATATTCTTGATTTTAGTAAACTTTAAACCAGACCCATACCAACACCCCCCCCCCCCCCCCCCCCCCCCCCCCTCTCGTGCTTATTCTCATACATTAGACATAAAAACAAGACGTTCTGCTTACCTACACCCACTCCATTCTCTGTCCTCCATAGCTGTATGTGGGGAGTCTGGTGACCACGGTCTCCATTCAGGAAATTACATCAGACACACCACTAAAATATATTCAAACGCAATCTGCTGTTTTTCTGTCTAAATGTGGTCATTTAAGTAAAAACAATCTCACTAAAATGATGTGACAACAACCAGAATACTATTTTAGGGTTATCTTGTCAGTTAGAAACTCATTTATATACGTTACATACATACCTTGTTACGCAAATGAATACATAAGTATGAAAAACATTTGATTTGAAAAGATACTTAAAAAATATATATAAAAACTCTTTAGGTACCCATACACGTTTAGATTGCCATTCGGTTTGCCAAAACGTACAGGAATCTCAATGTGCGCCACTGACACATCAATTCCCGCTTGATACTTTGTATGGGGAATCTATGGCATATCTATACGTGATAATTATTGTTAAGAATTTTATTTCTTTGAGGTCAAGGTTCACAATATAAAAGAGTATAATTAAAAAATTCAAGTCTGTCATAAAATATGTAATGTATGGAGCGCAACTAGAGATAACTGTTGAGTAGAACAAAACCATATTGTCTACAACAATATTTATATTGTGTTTTATAGTATTCAGTGTTGTGTCTATGTAGACCAATGTCTGTACTAAGGAGCCAGGTACTGTTATTGCTTTTTTATTTAACTTTTATATCCCTTCTAGAACACTTTACAATAAGTAAACTTATTTAACTTAAGTCAAATATGAAATATTGGGCAACTAAATAGGCTAAACCAAAGCTAAGGAAATTCAACCAAACTGTCAAATGTGCAATTTAAGAAAATTGCTACTATTTGAAAAACATTTTTTTGGAAAGCATTATTATCCTTATATAAGGATTTAACATTTTTCCAATCTCATGTGCTAATAATAAAATGTTAGACATCAATCTGGTGATAATTGACTCCTCAGCCAGAAAAAGAAAAGGTTGAGCAATATAAGAATTCTGTACCCCAAGCATAAAAGATGGAAAATTATGTCAATAAACTAACATTTGCTGTTATTGTTCTATTTTCAATATTTAAGCACAAGTTTTTAAAAGTCTGGTTGGCCTGTGTTGGTTTCAGTTGACGGATGTATAAATGAATAGGCACACAAGGGCATGTACTCAAGTGATCTTATTAGCTTCCCTGTCCATTGTACGTAGAGGAAGGGCACACGTGAAAATAATGCTAATCATCTCATTAACATGCAATACTATTGCTTAATATGAAAGAGTTAACAATTAACAGGAAACTGATCGTTCGTAGGGAGGGGGCAGAAATACTGGTTTCTATCCATTTCTTTAAAACAAAGGGAGCCTTTTGTGTGCGCGGCAGGTATGGACAAGCCCCAGCTCAACATCTAGAGTAAGCTGGAGACCAGCAGCCTCACACTGACAGCTGGAGGCACCTAGGAACTGGCATGAACTGAGTGGTCTCAGTACTGATAATATCATGCCTCAGTATTATGGAAAGATAGGATGGGATTTCAGCTGTATTTCAGCTCTGAAGACAAGACTGATGTGCCTTAAACTTAGGAGGAACGTCAAACTGCACCATAGAGGTAGGGATTACCTTCATCAACATTCCATTATTATTAGTTTGACTGAGGTATATGTGTTTGATTTAGATAATAAAACATTAACTTGACTATTTTCTAAATACCAGAGGACTTGGCTACTTCCCTCTTTCTATTGTGGTCCTACCTGCCCCTGAGGGACATGGTGTGGGAGAAAAGTAGACCTTGCACTACAATCAAAGGTGTTCATTATTTGACTACATTACTGTCTGAATATTGAGCATAAGTGAGGCATTTATTACCTTAAGGGTATTCCTGTAATATATACTAAAATAATAAAAACTAGAAGAGGGCATGAAGAATGGCTGAATGGTTTCCAATTTTATAGAAAGGTATAACGATATTAGGGTATAAACTCCTCTAGCGTTAATAACAGTTAAATAGTAAGGTGCTTGTTTTGTTACAAATCTATATTTGTTATAATAAAATTTGTATTACTTAAATCCATGTACCATATGCAACTGTTCTTGCAATGGCTTCTTCTCCTTCCGTTTTAAAGCACCTACTATATGCAAGTGACTATTCCATATTGATCACTTTTGATCAGTTTCTTTTTGGTTTTTGTCAATGGATGCAGCTTGAACATGTCCACCCAAATCAGAAGTGAGCACCCTAAGGTGACAACAATGCTCCTCCATAGGTGTATTGCCCAACAGGTTTATCACAATCTAACAGTAGATCGTGCTTATTATTAACAGAAGGCCAAAATTTAAAGAATAATATTGTGCCACACATGTTTATGCTGGTATGCAAGGTAAACAAGATGCATTTTATATATAAAGTTTACTCATTAAATGTATAAATAAATATGTTTATAATTTTTATTCTTAGCAGATAATTTTGACTTTAAAAGTAGCTTGCAAGTCAAAAAAGTGTAATTTATATTATTTTACAGTTGCTGCACATATGTTACTTTATATTCAGCACTTGACAGCTGCAGACCATAAAAAACAGTTCTTTATGCTTTATGGTCACATCCATGTTAAATTGTATATTCTATCCCAAGGCTTTGTTTCCATTGCGTTGCGACCCCTCCCAACGTAACAGATAGGGGGGATGTGATGAGATAGATGGGATGTCCCAACGTAACAGATAGACTTACCTGCTCGGCGGAGGGTCTTTATTGCGCTGAACCGATCCGCCGGTGTAAGGCTGAACGTTGTCGAGTACATTCAGCCTTTACACCGGCGGATGTGTAAACAGACCATCCCCATGTCTGTGGGATACGTCGGGACCCCTGCTAAGCGTATACGCTTAGCGTAGGGGTCCCGACGTATAATGGAAACAAGCCCTAAGACTGAATAAGATACCGTAAAGATAAGGTAAACTTCTACACATTGTTAGTGATGGCTGATGTTCAGTTTACTTCCAATACTTGAAAAAAAGACAAACTTTGACCCCTACCCAACAATCAGATCTTGCAGTACAGCCCAATATGTTTTTTATCACCTGGGTCACCAAAAAACGTGTCCCCCCCCAGAACATGCTAGACCCCTTTATCAGTGGGTTCGGTAAGAGCTGTTTGGGGTCCCCCAAAGCAAACTAAACCCCTTTTGGCAAGCCTGGAAGGACAAGAAGGAGGGAAGCCCCCCCTATTCCTCAACATGGGGGAGACCCCTCATTAAGGTATCTCTTCCCCACAAAATTGACAAGGCATTGTTGTGGGAAAGTGTGTGTGGGGGGGGGGGGCGCTCATTGAGTATCCAGGGATCCCCTTTACCAAGCAGACCCTTGGATCCAACTCCCCACCCTATTGAATGAGAGGGCCCATTCAGAAGGGTTTGAAAAATATCATGGGCGAACATGTGTCAGCGGGTAATTGGCAGAACAAGCATTAACAGCTAGGTTTTGGGGGTCAGAAGTGGAGAACCTAGGGGGGCTGCTGGAGAACAGGCCACAGAATGGGCACCTAGAAACTATGTGGTAGGGTAGAAATTTGAATAAAATAATTTTTACGCCTCGGTTTTTATTCCTAGGACAAAACTTTTCAAAACCCCTCTTAATGGGTAAGAGGTCATGAGGGTCCTCTTGTTAAACAGGAACCCACACCCCCGTCCCCACAAAACCTGGCCCAAGTTATGGAAAAGAGACCCTCTTCTCTTAGCGAAGGGTCTGATGGGCCTGCCTGATGGGAAGGGTGTTGTGCTCCTTCCTGTCCTTACAGGTTTTCCAAAAGGTATTCCCCATTTCCAGAGCCTACCAGGGGTATGGTATGCTCTGGGGGGACCCCATGCTGTTTTAACCATTTCTGAAAAAATGCCGTAAAAAATATTTTATGTTTAACAACTGACCTCTGGCATGACACTGTCCAGGTATTTGCACACTTTTTTTTATTAATACTGTGGCTATAAATATCACCTGAGGGTTTTAGAATTTTGCTCCTCTAATAAAGTCAATCCGAACGTGCAAAGGTCCGCAGCCCATGTTAGACCATCTCTACACGATGGTGTTAATGTTGTTCCTGTATACTGTATACCTGTATATTGAAGTGTTACTGTGTGTGAACATTTGTCGCTAGGCAGCAATTCTACAGAGACACAGGGATGGAATCTATAAAGTTTACAAAATGCAGAATGCCTGCCCAAAATGTTTTTCAGTGCATGAAGTCGAGGGTCATGCAGCCAAACTGGTCAACTAAAGGAGTCTGCATGACACAAACACAATATCACGGAAGACACGGTTTACTGTTACCAACTTGAAACAGGAAGTGCTGTTCTCCAGAGTCTTTGCAACAGAAACACAAAAATCTATGGTTTACCTGTACAGTTGGACTGTATAAAACAGATTTAGGGATTATAAACACATAGCAATTAACTGCTATCATTTTTACTATTCCATATTACAAAAATGCAATCATGCAAGAACATATTTAACACCTAAAAATGATGATGCAAATGAGGGTGTTAATGTATGTATTGTATGTATGTATTGCTATGCAATTTTTAGAACTGAACTCCAGGCAGACATTGAACACACAGTTCTGTAGATTACCAGCTAATTGTTCTTCCTTTATAATTATAACATAAACTGATTTACATGAGCAGGAATGGAGAAGTGATGGAATTTTTCCAAAAGAATTCGCATACAACAGTCATCTCAATGTAGTCTGCTAAGACTGCACATTTGCATGAAAGAACTGATGGAGCAGATTATAAAGGAACTGTTATTTTATGTACATCCATGAGGACTAAAAAGGTCAACTTTTTTCGATACAGTCTGATCAGAGATCCATCCCAGTCTGGAATTGGACATTGAAGATGCAAAAACACATAGCACCATGTGATACCTGTCTCTTCTGAAATAGTGGAGCCACCAATAACTCCTTTTTCTGCTATGTAGTGGTTACAGAAGGCAGTATAAATATGTATAAATAATAATAAAAACATTTCCTTATAGGGATGATATCCAGTATAGAAATGGAGACCGTGAACAATTTTGCATCCCATGGCCATTAGAGAAGGTCACACATATTGGTAGTCTGTGGAACCCAGGCTCATAGAGGAGATGTAGAGATTGCTCTGGTTCATTGGGGTTCATACTGCAATATGAAAAATCTGTCTGCAGCTATAAAGTAGCTACAAGTGGAGACAGACACACTTCTGTGAAAATGTTAACAGACCAAACTTTTTTTGTGAGAAAAACCTTGTCTAATACGGCTTCTGAACCAATGAAGCGGGTCTCCTTAACATTACTTCTGCTTTCTAAATTAGAAATAAGAAAAGAAAAACAATTTAAATTTGTTTAGCAAATTACAATTTTAACAAAACGTGTGCATCCTATGGGGTGTTTTTGTGCCAACCAACTAATGAGAATGTTCCTATCATGCCAGGATCTTGACACACAAACATTAAACTGTAATATGTGTATTATGGATAGAACATATGTATATGGATAGAACAGTGATGACTATATACGGTACTCTGACATGTAAGAACATGTGACACCTCAAGAATGTGTTTCCATAGATTTCTCTTTCCAAAGGTGATCTATAATGATCTGCAGTATTTGTATATTAATTCAGTTTCTTTACTTTTCTTTACCTTCCAGCTGTGTTTGGTCAGCGTCTTGCTGACACAATACTGTATGAAAGGAAGCATGGAAGGCACTTGGTCCCAATTTTAATGGAAAAGTGTGTAGACTTTATTCTGGAGAATGGCCTGAACGAAGAAGGGATATTTCGTCTACCTGGACAAGATAATCTGGTCAAGCAGCTGAAGGAGGCTTTTGATGCAGGAGAGCGGCCAACTTTTAGCAGGTAACCCCAAAATAATATCTATTGAAAACTTTTGCCTGCATCAGGAACTGCAGTTAGAAGCACATTGACATTGCAGTGTAACAGAATTTCCTTGAAATCTTATGTTCGTTTGGCAATAAGGCAGTTAATAGTTCTTTTTATGTGTTTCTAGTATGTTCTGAAATCTCTTGTACAGTGGGCTATCTGCCCAGTAACAGGGGAGATGCTGTTGTGTCATACTGGGTATAAATATGATTGATAGGAGGGGCTTCAGGTCTTCTGCTACTCTTCTACCTGTCTGTGTCTTCAGGCCAGCTCATATGCCATGATGCTCCAGTGGGATTGGGCCCCTACACTAAAGATTATATTTACTATGTGAGTGTTACTTCCCTAAGGGGCTAGAGGTTGAGATACAAGGACTCATCCTTTAACATAGCTTTGGGATTAGAGACAATTCGCTAATCAGCACCTCTTCTACTGGGTTTGAGCCTCAGAAATTGACTTTCTAACATGGCCGATAGTGAAAGCCTGTATATATTCCAGCCTAGAAGAAGTAATATATATTTACTTCTTCTTACTTTTAGTGTTAACTAACTATTAGTGTTTGTGGACATTCCATTACTACATTCAGCTATTATCAGTAGAACCCTGTGCATGGCATTTATTGCTTAAAAGAATCTGGTTGACTTGGAGGGGACTACTAAGTAAGCCCAAAAGTTTTGAGGTGAGGAGTCCACCTGTCTGCAAAACAAGTCTGGTGTCTCCTCAGTGACCCTGGCCAATGCTACAACAGCAAATCTCATCATAAGTAGTGATAAGCGACTGGGCAATATTCAAATTTGGGTAATTTCACGAATATCTGCCATAATATTGGATTCCATATTCGTAATCTCGAATCTCTGCACTTGTGGACATGAATTGCGATCTAAAAATTGCAATTGCGATCAAACAATGCATGCAAGTCAATGGAGCTCGGATATTCGACTGGGAGAATATCCGTAATTTCCGTTTAAAAATTGCATTGCGATTATATAATCACGATGCATTGCAATGAATGGGATCGCGAAAATCGCGATCGCATCAGATATCCGACAATATATTTGCGAATATTCGCGAAATGGTGATATTCGAGCGAAATATTCGAAAATTGAATATTCAAGTTCAACAATAATCATAAGTCTTATCAAACTAGGAATCAGAGGCAAAGTGATGTAGATTACAGAAGGAGGGGCACACCAAGTGCATTAAGTCTGTGCCAACATCCCAAATTAATCATTAGTACACAATAATATTAGTAGGTTAGGTGGACCTTGTCACGGGGTGACTAGCCCAAGGGATTTTAACGGCACAATAATCTAGGACAATTCGTTAAATGTTTGTATATATATATTGAATTTTTGTTCAAAACGGATGAATTCGCTATCACATATATGTATGCACACAATCTTGACACATAAAAAGCTTTTTCACCACAAGTTGCCTCTAAAATCTGAAAATTAAGATAGTCAAGTGAACATTCACCTGGGCATTCACAGGGAATATCACCTGTGGGCCTATACAGTATAAATGATATAATCACATTGCATATATTACAAAAAATATATCATAAAAAAATTTCACTTCTGACAAAGTCCAATATACTGGGCTAGGATGGGGGAGATCCAGCGCAAGGAGAATCACCTAATGCAAGTAGCATCACATGGTCACCATAGTCAAACTGTGGGGGACCCTAATGGACAACTCCTGTGACAACAATAATAATCATAAGATTTATGTAACCTTCCTAACACATAGTAAAATGTATATAAATAGCTAACAATAAATAAATAAATAATAAATATGAATGTACCTGGATCCCAGACCCCTATCTCCTAGCAAATCCCAAATATCTACCTGATAAAATGTCAGTAACCTCCCCCTTCCTGTAGAACGACCACAACACCAGTCCACGTGGAATATCTGTTACAGAAGGAAATCAATATAATCTAAAGCCTAATTCAATAACTGTAATGCCTAATCCTCTATGCTAACCCCAAGCCAATGGACTGATCCTACCTCTAAAGCTATGGTTCAATCGGCAAAAATAGTTTAATATCGATCAAAACATTGATCGAAATGGGATTATACATGTTGGAAAATTTTTGTTGATTGTACACTGATCAAACTAAAATCGTAGCATTTTTGGTGTTGGTCAGGTGGATTGTATTCAATGAACACATTTATATATGACTTTTTCCTGTTTATTGATTGAAACTTTTGGTTGTATTACGATCGTATTATGATCGAATCTTCCATGTGGTACTGCTTTGGATTTGATTATGATCGGTGTCCGATGAAAAGGTCAAGATCTAAAATTGATTGTGCTGAAATTGAACCGTGTATGCCTAGCTTAAGCCACAAAGATCTCAACATGTCCTGATATCTTGCCAGGCAGCATACATATGATATCACAGGGGAAATAAATAGGGACTCCTCACCCCAATTAGGGAGCCAACTGGTGTCACCTGGACACCTCAACTACCCTGATGTAGATCTCACACTGCAGATAACATCAATGAGACAGTATGAACAGGAGTGTGTAGGCACCCTTTCATACCAGAAAGCACTGTGAAACATTCTATAAAATGTTTTCTTAAGTATTGGTAAAGCCCCCCATACATCCTTTCCCCCAACCGATTTTTTGTCCGATCGGGTCACCGGATTTTCACTTAATATGTTATGGTCGATCGGTCGGCTGGGACGAAAATTCGAATTATGACCGATTGATAGGCCCGACACTATTTCATTAACAGCAGATCAACCAAAATTTACAGACAGGCCGAAGCGGTACAAAACTCCGCATCCGATTATTCTCTCAATCAATCACCCTGACTGACCACGCTGGTCGATCGGGCAAAATTCGTACGAAAAATCGAGACGCGTATGGGTTTACATTTTTTTTAACATCTCCTATACCATTTCCGATTCTGACTTTTTCAATTCATTTACCAGTATAAAATGACAATAGATACTAGATGTGAGTTCACAATATAGCTGTTTTTGGTTAGCTTAGGAGAATATTCTGTGACAAATAAGAAAATCTTGTTCTGTTTCTGTTCATAAACTGGCACTGAAGGTATGAAGAGTTATTACAAATTGACTGAAATACCTAATTCAGATGGGAGGTATGCATATGGAAATGCATATCTTTACCTGCCCTCCGATATCTATGGCCACCTACACTACCGACATTATGGTCACAAGGGCCTTTACCTCTTCTGACCCATAATGGGCATCTAAAGGGAAACTATTTCACCAATTAACACCCTTTCCCTGTTCTTTTTCCTTTTTCAGTGATACAGATGTCCACACAGTGGCCTCTTTGTTTAAACTCTACCTGAGAGAACTGCCAGAACCAGTCTTCCCTTGGTCACAGTATGAGGACTGTCTTGCCTGTGAAAATACTATGACTATCAATAAAGAGAAGGTAGGTTCACAACTGGCATAACATTAGGCATATTGCCGGGGAGTAGAGGGCCTAATGGCATTGTAGTGTGGACTGTGACCTGGATACAGCTTTAGATCACTCCATAAAATTACCATTAGATCTACCAACAACTATGTAGTGCCGGGTCCTCCCGGATAGAATACATAGTGATTGGAAGGTTTAGAAAGGTCCTCATATTACATGGTTTTGGTGGAAGGCGTAAGTAGATTGTACAGAAATTGTATTATCAGATTGTAAGGTGTATGGGGGGGGGGGCTTTAGACATATTGTTTAATAATAAAAAATGAGAAGCAGCCTTTGGCGACATGAAGGAGTGGAATGAGGGGCATGATCATTACTATAAGAAAGCTGTGGCGTCTAACTATCCTGCTTTGAGAATTTTTTGCATATTCACAAATAATAACACATTGTAATAAATGTATATCTAAAAGCGAATTTGTGCTAGTGGGTTTATTTATATTAATTGCCCTGATCACTAGTGTCCCCAGAAATGAAAATTAAGGTAATTCAAAATTTTGGGCATTCGTCCTGTGATAACTATGAGGGGGCTTTCCTTGTAAGGGACAATTATCTATTAATTTTCTGTTTAGTCCACCAAGCACAGAGGGAAGAAATCTCCCTAATTAGGCTGTAAAAAATAAAACCAACAGATGTTTTCTTCTAATGTAAAAAAATCTTTCAGGCAGTATTTTGTAATCTATGGGTTGTATTTGTGACGGGTATTCACATGTACCGTAATTTTTTCCTAGCTTGCAGATCTTTTTTTTTTTATCAATTACTTTTTTATCTGGTTCCTTTGATAAAAAGTTTCATAACCTCTGCTTTAAGGAATGTACCCAACACAGGAAAGAACACTCTGCCTAATAAAGGTTATCTTTTTTAACTTAAAGAGCATCTCCAGTTAAAATTGTGATAATTAGAATTTATTTGATGCATTGCCTCTATCCAAAACTACGTTATATTTAAATTTATCACGTTTTCTAGTGCAATAAGTGTTAATAATCAGCTAATTAATAGACATATGTGCAGGGGTGATCCTAGGGAGATCAGCACCCTGGGCACCCCCTCTGACGGCCACTCCCCCCCCCTGAGACTCACATCACGCCCGCGCCACCATGGAAGTGAGGTGAAACTTGTGAGACTCTGGATCTCTAAATCTCATCTCCCCTCACTCACGGGGGGCAGGGATGGAGTTGCTTGTGAGGTCTATATTACCCACTATCCAGCTCCCCGCCTCCCACCCAGCAAACATCTCTACTCCTGGGGAGAGGGGGGGGGGTGAGTCTCCTCTACTCTCTCCCATGGCATGTGCACGGATAAGGTAAAAGACATCTGGGCATCGGAAAAACATTTCTGATGCCCACATGCCACCCCTGACATAATGCTGCCCTGGGCAAACGCCCTGGTTGCCCGAGCCTAAAACCGCCACTGCATATGTGACATCTTAAACTCCCAAAAATTTATTTGCTCCACCTCTGAACGACAGTTGACATTTTTAACAGGGAAATTTAGACTTTAAAATATATCTAACAACATAGAATTATGTTCTTTTATTTAATATAATTATTTATTTATTTTTTATTCGAATGTTTATGCATTTGTAATCTACAAGGCATTGGTAAGAGATCCAGGAGACCTCTATTTTCATTTCATAAGGGTTGGGAAATTTTATTTATTTTTAATAATCTATATAGTTATTAAATAGAAAAAGGAATATTTTTAAGTCAAAATTCTTTTTGTGGAAAATTCTAAATCATGCCTTGGAATTTTAACAGATAAATAGAAATTTCAACTGAAATATTCGATTTGCGAATTTTTGACCATCTATAATGATCTCTTAGCTACTAAACAAATTGTTATTAACATATGAGCCATATATTTATCCAGCAATGCATTTTTTGAACGAGAGGCATCCTTTTACTTAGTTCTGATGCAAGACATTCTGTGTCACATCTATGCTCACATCCTGCAAATCAAAATGCATGAAAATGCTGTATAATTATTGTCTAACGAGAATACACAGGAAGCTGTAAGGCTAAATTTACACAGACTGCTGACAGAAATGACCTGTTAAAATTTAAGGATTATTTACTACTTCTAATAATAGGTATATTATTAATAGTTTACCTATTAGTAATAATAATTAATAACAGTATAAATAATAATAAATATATCTTTTTAAATGTATTTATGCACAGGGTCATGAAGAACTTCGAAAACAAATAATGCTTCTTCCTAAAGAAAATTACAATCTCCTCAGCTTTATATGCAGGTAATGTCTGAGCATCGTGGTGTCTGCATTTGTTTATGGGCATTGCCCTGATAACTGGTGTACTTTAGAATGGATCCTCAGCCTGTCCCTTCCATTACTGGTGCTGATCTTTAGAGATAATTATTGGTACATCTTAAAGTTATTTCATAGATTACCCTTATATTCTGCTTATTGCTTGCACCTTCCTTCACAATTCTGGATATTGACACGTTTATATTTCTGCATTTATTCTCTGTACTATTGCAGATTTCTTGACAAAGTACAACAAAATTCCAGTGTAAACAAGATGAGTGTAGAAAATCTAGCCATGGTGATTGGAGTTAACCTTCTGAAACCAAAGACGGAGGAGCCGGTGGCCCTAATGAGAGGTATGAGTATTGAGTATGAGTATTCCCTAATTTCTCTAACAATTAACAATGACCAAAATAACATGTGCTTAGTTTAGTGTATTGGAAGAAAAATTGTGTTTTAAATGGTATCCACAATCGATTCTAGCACAATCAATGTGAACGAGCACGTTGGTTGATTTAGCTCAAATCAATTAAAAAATCGGCCCACCTTTACAAACATTAACAAATTAGACTTTGACATCAACATTGTCATTAAGTCTACGTTGTTGAAATCTAAACTCTGAACTTAAATACTTTAAATGTACTCTTAAGCAGTATACAGACATACAGATATGGGCCAGATTGATGGCCATCCATCTGGCCCATATAATATGCGGCCATTTTAGAGCGGGATTGACCAATCAATCTCGCTCGAAAACAGCCATATCGGACAATATGGCCAATGTTCGTTGCTTTGCCTAGAAACGGCGAGTCTCCAGGCAAAGCATCGGCTGAGCTCTGATCTCTCCCCGGCTCTGCCGATATCTGACAGCAGCGTGATGAGGACGCTGCTGCAGGGACCATCGGACGGCTCGAATATCGTGCCGTCTGTACCCTGCTTAACAGTGTTATCAGTTCTGACCTGTTTTTTTTCATAAAAAATCTTTTTCTATTAATTGCCTTTTTTTCTGAGGAGCAATGTGTTTGACCATATCTAGCTGCCTTTAGCGTAAGAGTTTTCTAATCAGTTAGTTTCCAAACTGACATGTTTTTCCCATCTGCAGGAGCTCCTCAGATCCAGAAGTTGATGATAGTCATGATCAGCTGCCATGAGAAGTTTTTTCCTAAGATCAATGATCAACCTCCAGAACCTGCTCCCCAGAAGAATGATTATAAAATGGGACAATTGCCTCGTAGTTCTGTTGGCTGGGATGCAGCTGAAGAAAGTTTTTCACCTTTAGGAGACCCACCAAAAACTCATGGGGTAAAAGTTTTGGTAAATTTAGTAGAAAGTACAGATGATAAATAAAATAGACTATAGTGGATGTGCCTCTGCATGTCTATCATATACTTTTAGAGCACCTACTGAAACCTGGGGAACTCTTTTCTACAAATGAGAAAACTTGTCCCTTTTTGCCTCCTAGACATCACAGTTTAACTCTGATTCGGTGGCTTAAATAACTTGTAGCAAGGCTGAAAAGATGAGGTGCTGTCCTTTTTAATATGAGCAAATTAAAATAGGCTCAATATACATAGTAATTTTTCTCTTTTTTTGGAGAGTTTAAACACTGGATAAATGACAAATCCTTCATGAAATTATTGAGGCATATGAGAGTGGGTTCTCACTCACTGACTTTAATATGAACACTCTCCACATCCATATCTACACATTGCACAGAACCGATGGGATGGGTCTTACAAGGCAGGTATAATATCCCTATATTCACAGTGTAGTCCTATCAGGTGGTGTATCTGGGAGGAAGTCCAGGATATAATTGGACAGCAACAGTAGCTGAGCATATTTTGTTTTCAGTGTTTTGGTTACAGGGTCCCAGACTCTGTAATGAAAGGAAGGAACTGGGTGGGCCTTTCTATTCCATGCAGGTACACACCAGGGATTTTTAGCAAAGTAAGGTTACATTTACACTGTTGCTGTCAACGACTGGGCACTCCTATCTGCCAAGTTTGCATGCACTCGTGCTCATTTAAATAGCAACCCTGTAACAGGCATATCGGGTAATAGCCCGAAAACCAATTGACGCCTCATGCTGCATTTGCCGGTTGGTTGCGTTAATTGGTCGTTTACTGGGCTCTTAACAACTGCCCGTGTAAACAATCCTTAAGCTGGAGGGCGCTGAGAGCACTTAGTCAGGGCTCCTCATTGGCTAGAAAAGGTATGCTGTGGAAGCAGCGGATGAGTTAATACAAGGAGTTTGGGACACTTGCAGTAAAAGTGCAATAACTCTTAGCAATACTGAAGTATTTATTTATCACTGCTAGTGTTACCACCTAAATAGATTATTATCAACAATAGATAATAGAGATTATGTTTTCCACCTTTTTTGGGATCTGATTTTGTTTTAGAAAAATAGTATGACAGATACTATAGTATTGCGTAGCTTTTCTTGTGATAATTATAATGCTCTTGCTATAAGATAGTGCTTAAGGAAGGGAAAATTATGCAGGAAAATGGTGGAAAACACCTTTGTGAAAGGTACATAGCACCTAAACTGAAACTCGCTGGAATGGGAAGTCCACCATTACCACTAATGACCAACCCCACCGTCAGTGTAGCTGGTCTTTAATTTTCATTAGCTTAATTTGAACTATGAAATATATTATTCTAGCTTACAGTATTCTGTACCTCTGTTTAGAAATTCCCAAGTGGTTCACGTGGTTCCTCTACATCCGAAGAAAATATGTCTCTTAATGAAGACAATGACTCATTATTAACAGACAACTTAGAATCGTGGAGTGCAGCTCCAAGAAAACGAACTCAAACACTGCCTATTATAAACTCCAATGTTCCCAGAAAACAAGATGCCAGTGGTACCAGCACTTTTAACAAAGCGGACATATTCAGTGGGGATTTTTGGTCATCTCCTAATGGGAAATCATCTTTAATGTCATCTCTTAACCACAAGCGGACCCTTTCAGAGGAAATGTCCCAACACCGTACATCCACCTATGATAATGTCCCCACACCTCAAAGTTGCAGTGAAAGCAGCAAACCGTATTCCCCGGCTCCTGAAAGTTCAGCAAGCAAGGAAAACCAAGAATCTAAGAAATTGAGTCCCATTCTCCACAGAAATGGTGTGGATTGCCTTGTTATTGACAATACAGACAGCAACACTTGTGGTTTGTTAGCCAAATCACTGGAAGAAATGAAAATTCAAAACATAAAACTTGAGGAAAGAATGAAAAGGTAAGGATGATGATTTTTTTATGTTCAGAAAACTAACCATCTGTATTCTAATCTGTAGCTTGATCTGTGTTCTTTCAAACAATATGCATCTAAAATGAACTAATAAAATATATTATATATGCAAAAATAGTAATGTGAAACTGAATAATTTCCAATATCCAACTGCACAATGTTTTATTATAGACCATGAATAATACTGACCGTTGGAATGGA
The DNA here is from genome assembly GCA_036250615.1 of Ptychadena robeensis. Lineage (NCBI taxonomy): Eukaryota > Metazoa > Chordata > Amphibia > Anura > Ptychadenidae > Ptychadena > Ptychadena robeensis. Next base: position 117,881,994 of record CM070034.1, read on the forward strand.
TTTGGCTCTGTGCCTCCTAACCCCAAAAAATCTGGAGATATATTCTAGACCAGGGGAGGGCAAACTCTTAGGCCACAATGGGTTTTTGAATTTGACAGAGGGGCCAGACCAAGTCCTCATAGCCCAGACAGGAAATTAAAAAAACTAAAATCTAGGCATTATCTCCAATTATTGCAGGGAACGAGTGGAGGGGAGCCAGATGCTATCTTAAAACAGGATGTGACAATGGGCCACATTTAAAGACTACAGGGGCCTGTTTTGGCCCCCGGGCCTTAGTCCTAGTTTTTTCTAGAGCTTTATTCCTTGCCACTCTAAAGTGTTTACAAGCTAAAGAACATGCTGATTACAGTGTTGTCCACTATTGTAGGCAGCTTTCCTATCTTGGATCCTAGCAGCAAACTATGGTTTCATACTTAGACTATTAACCTTAAAGCAGGGAACCCACGTATAGATAGGGGCCAGATCAATGGCCGCTTCGAGTGCCATGCGGGCTCACAGCCATCTATCTGGCCCATATATAATGCGGCCATCCCTGTTTTTTTTAGATCAATCCTGCTCGAAAACAGGGATATTGGACATGACCGTAAATCACGGTCGATATCCATTGCTTTGCATAGAGGCCGCGGGGTCTCCATGGAAAGCATTGGCTGAGCTGGAGACACAGCAGTGTTGTGTCTCCAGCTCCTTTGAAATCAGGCAGCAGCGCAATTACCTTATCGTGCTGGTACCGGAAACCTCGAATGGCTCCTATATCGAGCCGTGTGTTCCCAGCTTTACTGTCATCTACTCTTAACTTAGTAGGACACACATTGAGAAGTTCATTCTAATAGAACCTTTAACATTTTTGTATTGATGTAAGGAAGATACAGTAGTTCCTTTCTGGTTGGCTGGTGCCAACAAGACAGTAGACAGAAGTCTTTACAAGGGGATAAAGAGACCTTTTCTGGGAAAGAGAATGATCACTTGTCTTGAAAAAGACTCTGCATGACCTATAAATGGTATTTTGTTTTTACAAAAGGAATACATACTTGTATTTAAATCTGACTTTTTTACTCTTTGTAGTCTTGAAAAAGAAAACTTTGAGGTGTGGAAAAAAGTAGTGAAACTAAATGAAGATCTGGAAAAAGAACTCAATCAACGAAAGGCTTTAGAAATTACCTTGCAGAATATGGAGCGATCACGGAATGATGCAGAGAAGAGAAACAAGCTTCTGGAACAGGAAATCCAAGGCTTTGTGAGATCAATGAGCCAAGCTGGAAACAAACCATAGATACATTATGAATAATTGAAAAAGGATTCTGAATGAACTAATGGCCCATGAAGCAGTGGATAGTAAGGACATGTGGATGAACACAATGGGATTACTGCCATAGGCTTTGGCTCTAACAAGCCGACAATGATAATGCAAAAATCGAAATAATCATCGCCTCCAGATGCCTCTTTTCTTTTGTTTTTAGTACAAGAAAAATTTTTTTATAGACTTTCTTGCCGCACCTTAGCTCTACATAAATTGCCCATAGGGTAAAAAGGACTCTGCAGTAATGGAATTAATGGAAATAGGACATTGCTTAAAGTACACTGTTCTGCATTTGTATGCATACTAACTTTTGCTAAACTGTTTATATAATATCAGTAAGCCAACAGACTTTAATGATGGCTGTTTTACATTAGATTACAGTTAAACATGGTGGCTGAGACCCCCAAAGGTACTGTCGTATCTAGCAGCCTTTCTGGTCTAATTCCAGATTTACAGAAAATACTGCCTGAGCTAGAGTATATATTTTATACCTAGCAAGTATTACGTTGTATTGTGTTATTTATTCCAGTTTCCCTCTGAGGCTGCATTCAAACTCTGTACTTGCTAGACACATAGTAGATTGTGTTACAATGCATTGTTGTGAATGGGGCCTTTGGAGATCATATAGACTGCACAGACCCTACACTGTCTTTAACCTCCCTAGCGGTTGAGACGAACCCTGTTCAGGATCGTCTCAACCGCAGGGGAAGCTGGCATCGGGTAGACCCGATGCCTCCCAGGAAAGCTGCAGCGATTGTTCTCATCGCTGCAGCATTTCCGGGGTTTCTGCACCGCAACCGATCGATTCTACACTGCCTCGATTGCCCGTACCGCACCGTCATAAACTTCCTAGCAGTGCGCTAGGAAGGTTAATAATATAGACTATATAGACAAACGTTTACCATCGTCACTTTCGAAAATTTGTGAAGATCTCGAATATAGTGCTATATCTTCGTAATCGCAAATATTTTAGATTTTTTACATCAGTACCGGGAATTCCCGTGCTTTGTGTTTGCAATTTGTCCATGTACGAGTGCAGAATCCCACAATGAAGGTAATAAATTATTATTTTTCATATAATAGTGTTATTGATGCAAATATTGACGCTTTTTTATTGTGAAAGTCTTTTACGCAATGAAGGTAATAATGACTGGAGATCACAAATTCTCAAATTTATGAATGTATTGTGAATATTATTATTACATTTGAGATTTTATTTTATACCATGGATATTCAAGGGTTAAGGTCTAGTCTCTGTACAGGACACCTCTTCACCACACTCATCATCATACCTTTTGGAGGATGTTGTGTTTATTGGCACAGTCATATTGAAAAAAAAAGGGTCCTTCTTAAATTTATCTCAATGTCGCAAATCTCTTTTGAATGTGTATTCTGTAACATTAACAGTAACCTTAAATGGAATTTACTGAACACATTAGCTTGGTGCGGTGTCACTGTGCTATATAGTGAATCAGAGAAGTTGGACAGAACAAAGCATGCATTGCACAAAGAGGTTATTATAATGTGTGTAATGTGGTTTTATAACTTATGTACAGTTAATAAATCAAATTAATTGAAGTGTGAAGTGTTTCTTATTTTTCCCTGAAAGCCTTACATACTCCTGACCACTGCCCTCTGTGCCCTACCCACTCATCACCTCTTCCCCCTGTGCATTACCTATACTGACCTATTCCTCCTGTGCATCACCCACTACTGACTTCTGCACTCTGTACATTACATACTATTGACCCCTTCCCTCTGTGTATAACACCCTCCTGACCTCTTCAATATGTGTGCTGCCCATTCCTGACCTCTACACATGGTGCCTTACCAACTCCTGACCTCTACACTTGGTGCATTACCAACTCCTGACCTCTTCACTTGGTGCATTACCAACTCCTGAACTCTTACCTCTGTACCCACGCCAGACCTCTTCACTCTGTGTGCTATCCACTCCTGACCTCTTTCCTCTGTACATTACCCACTACAGACCTCTTCACTCTGTGTGCTATCCACTCCTGACCTCTTCCCTCTCGGCATTACCAACTACAGACCTCTTTACTCTGTGTGCTATCCACTCCTGACCTCTTCCCTTTCGGCATTACCTACTACTGACCTATCTTGCCTGTGCATTACACACTCCTGACCTCTTCATTTTGTGCATTACACACTCCTCACTGTACACTAGACACAGTGACCTCTTTACTCTGTGCATTACACACCCTGTCCCTGACCTCTTCACTGTTTGTGAAATGTACTCCTGACACCGGAACTGTGCATTACACACTTATGACCACTGCACTCTTTGTAATATGTGCCCTTGATCCCTACAATCCTCCTTTGGGAATTTTGCAGAGTAGACCTTTTAGAACCATATTTCTTTACATACCTTCCACTGCGGGCTGCACCATTGGTCTTTGGATGCCTAATCTCTTCCCAATTCTGTAACACAAAGCAGCACCAAGTATCATGGCACACATATGAGAAACTGATGTAGATACCTATCAACCTACTAAAAACATTTCTCCTTAATCAGACTAGATCTTAATCTGAGCTGACATCTATAGTATCTTGGGCGCTGCAAAAGGGTCAAAAGCCCTTTTTTTTCATAGCACAGAATATTTATTTTGTAACGCAAAATTTCCTTAGAATTTTGCATTACAAAATAACTATTCTGTACAAAAACAATAATAACACACTAAATAAAATACTTTTTTTAGTAGTATAAGTGCCCACTACTCACAGATGCGGTAACCCAGGGAAACAGGACACATAGACCTTCAGCTGGTAACAGGTGAATGGCAGTCCTCTGCCTTTTCTTTTCATTCAGCAGTACAGGAACAAAATAAAGTACATGGTAACAGTCCAAATAGAAAGTAACAATAAAAAGTAACAAATAAGAAAGTAACAATACTCCTTTGGGTTTAGTCCTGGTGGCATAAACACAACAGCTCTTCTTTGCTGGTTTCCAGAAACTACACCTAAACACCCAGCACCACAAAATCTGGATCTGGCACAGGTGGCCAAGGAACCCAACAAACACTTTCCTTGGCTGGCTCCAGGACCCTAAACCGAATGAAATGACCAAATGACCCTAACCCCAAATGAAAAAGATACCGAAATCTTTTAGGTAGAGGGAAGAAAAAATATAAAAATAAAATAATGTGGTAACATAAGAGTGCACACCCTTAAACTAATACCTTGTTGAAGCACCTTTTGATGTTATTACAGCACTTAGTATTTTGGGGTACAAGTCTTATTTTCAGCTTATCTTTATGTTTATTCTTCCCTCCTAAAAGATTTCAGTTTGTTTTTCATTTGATACTCAATCACAATACAATTTTTATATAATTACTATAATGTCCTTAATATACTCGATACCTATAGTGTCTGTGGCTACAAATTAAGAAAACTCTGTGTACAGTAGCACTGTAACCTCATGCTATAGTATTCCACCTACCGCTACCAGGGGCAGTAGCTGCAGGCTGTGTAGAGGGCTAGAAGTGGGAATCCTCTGTCCAGGCTGACTGTAATGTACCAGTATGTCAGGCAGGACTAAGGGATCTACCATTAAGTCAGCAGTGATGGGTGTGGGGTGGATTGTGCTCGGATGTAGATGTAGATGAGACAAGTATGTCAACCAGGATAAGGAGTTTAATTGGAATTAAGGCTGACCAATCAACAGCCTGTGAGCCCTCAGTGGCAGCTGATAACTCATCTTGGATGTTCTCTTCATGAGTGAAATTTTTTTTCAGCAGACCAAGGATGCCCAACAAGAGGTGGAGGAATCAAAAGTGGTGTATTAAAGGAAGGGTAACAATATTGGCCAGCACAGAGGTGGGGGGCAACAATAATGCCCAACAGGGAACAGTGAACTATGGGTGTGGGGGAGGACCAAATTACCCATTGGGTGGTTGGGAACAACAACAAAGCCTATGAAGTGGTAGGGAAGCCAAGTATGGCCTTGCGTAAACACTACTTATGTCCATAGACTGCACTCAGTAGGAAGTAGTCTATACATCCAAGGTTATGAATATGTTTCGAAACTAATACTAAAGTCTCTAAAATGAGACTAGCAGAAAGCTTCAGAAATGTTATATATTTATTCATATATAGCTAAAAAAGGATCAAATAGCCATCTGGAATTATCTCAGGCCCTTGAACCTGCTAAGGCTAGTTTGTGAACCGTTATCAGTGCTGTGATGTTCTACAAATGCTGGTGGTCTGGGACTCCCATACATACCCAAAAACGTCATGCCTGTGGCATTGTAATTGGCATTGTAAAGAGCCACAAATATAATGTGCTGTGTATATATGTCTGTAAAGTTCTTTATATAGTTGGTGTATGTCCCTTTAAGGGCTAGATACCAGTTGCTGGAACCTCTTTTTGCAAGGACAGGTTAATTGTTTTTTCCCGCTGTTTTGGCTCTAATGTAACAATTCTGTACTGCCTAATTACAGGCCCTAAACCAGCCTCTATCTGAGGTAATACATATTAGTTCCTCAGAACGTTCTGAGTTGTTCTAATGCTGTTTCCCTGATGAACTGCAGCTTCCCTCAGATGTGTCCCTAGACGAGAATCCCTGGGTGAGGTAACCACCGCTGTGCTAAGTGTGACCCCCTGACTGGACTTCTTATTCTCCTTCATTGTGATGAGAGCCTACAGTGTCCCTGTGCACCTGACTCAGCAGCTGGTAGCAACGCTCTGCAGCGTTTTTTTCCCTATGCTTGATCCCCATCTCTGTGCACAGGAGTTGGTGAAGCTGTACATAGTCCTTTTATAAACTGTAAATAGCCCCTACCAGCTGCGTGGACATTCCCTTAACTGGTGTGAGAGCCGTGCTTGGTGCGTGTGCAGAAGACATCCGTCTGAAAGATTCTGGTCGTGTAAGTTGTGGTACTACAATGCACCTCCATGACACTACAGCATCATCTAGACATCTCAATTGGCTCACACGTCATAGAGATAAAGCATGGGCCCACCCAGAGAAAGCTATTACAGCTGGTAATGTTGTCTCTTGGATAATATGGCTATTTTCTCATGAAATTGTTACAGATTAGCATTACAAATGCTTGGATTTTTAGATAATGGAATCTAAGCTGAACCTTCACATCTGAAGTATAAAGAGCTTCGGTCATTTTAGCTAATTATATAAACAAACGTATTGTGACAAAGATTCAGCAAGAGAGGAAGTTGCTGCAGTAAAAATGAAAACACTGGAATCCAGACAACACTGAAGCACTTCCTCTATTTATAGCGCTGTCCTTTGGCCTGGATGTCACAGAAGGAGGAGGTCATTTAAATAGACATTTCCTGTAATAAATAAATTTCATCACAGCACAAGTCTTATAGGTTTTTCTGGGCTGTTCTTGGTGATTGGTATTTGTTTATGGTTTTAAATCTATTGATGGCAGTGTGTCTATGGTATATGTTTAAGGGTAGGTTGAATGCCAACATTTAACTCTAAGGCAGTGGTTCCCAAACTTGCCCTGCAGGGCCTCCATTTTCTAGCCCCCCCCCCCTCCCATTCAAACACAGGTTCAGAATGAGGGCCCGTGTCCACCTGGAATACTTTCGTGCCCCCCCCCCCCAGTTTTGGAACCACTGCTCTAAGAAGACTGCCTAATGATATATTCAGATATATGTATACGTTAGTGGGATGCTCAGCCTCATTCATACCTGGGTCAGTGCAAAAACAAAAGTTATAGCAGTCTATATATTTTATCATAAGCTTCACGATGCTATAAATATTAAGCATGATTTTAAGGATAATGCAGTTCATAAATGTTTTTTGCATTATCTGTAGAGGCTCATAGCTATAAAAATGTGTGACCATGAACCTCTCCTACTTTCTGGGAATACAACTATAGGGAACAGAACTCTATAAGCAGATATGCACAGAGGCTGCGGTGTAACCCACTGGTGGGCACATGTACAGTTAAATGCAATTGACAATGTATTTCACTTAAATAATTTTTCACAAGCTTAGTAGACTTTGGTTTGCACATGCGCATAATTTAGCATACAAGTCTTTTGGGGAATTTTTTCCCAATGTCAGGACCTCCAGCTGGTATTTTGAGTGTGCATTCAAACTAGAAGTTCATTCTTACAGGGACACAGGAATAGTTTGTAGGGTATTTTTGTCAGGTAAAGCAGAAGCAGGCCAATCTAAGTCAATGACTTGCATTGTGAAAAGTAGTGGTAAAGCAATCACTGGGTGGCACTGAATAAGCACTAATCAAATGATACAAAGAAAGCTAATCCACCCATCCATTATATATAGTTTGCCAACATCCCAAAATATCAATTGAAAAGAATTGGAAAAGCTAAGTTTTCCAAGAAGAAGGGCAAGGGGACTTTAACGGCAAAAGGTAATGCTTTTCAAACAATTTTATTGACATATAACATATAATAAATACATAAAAATGGTGTTATCACCCACGATGATACAGATCTCCATGTGCAAGACAATCAGTATACAGATAATAAAATCACAAAATGTTGCACCATTCCGACGCGTTTCGCGGATAACCGCTTCTTCAGGGATTCTATGTGCAAAGATAGGGTATCTGTATAGAGTATACGTAAATAAATACAAAATCAGCTAAGTCATCATATATAGAAAAAGGTGAATAGAGTGCAAAGGTATGATCAAGAGGTCCCCTTGCCCTTCCTCTTGGAAAACTTTGCTTTTCCAATTCTTTTCTATTGATATTTTGGGATGTTGGCCAACTATGTATAATGGATGGGTGGATTAGCTCTCTTTGTATGATTCAATATAGGGTAGAAGATACCCACGTTTGGGCAACATTTTAATCCTCCTTCCAATGAGCAATCATTTTTAACTGTATATTCCTGACTACTACCTAAATTGAGACTTCGTCCACTATTTGCCTTATACTTTATTGACCATTTAATATATATGGCACCTCTGTCAGGAATCATCTGTTATTTAGACTGCAATTTACCTCTATATCATAGACACCAATGCAACAATATTTATACTGACTATAATACTGTATTGAACATCAGGTTGTTTTAAGGATGATATACCCATGTGTTTGATTTCGGAGTCCACGTTATTACTGAGTATTGTGTACCGACACTGCACTTGGCGGAGCTTGGATGTGGCTTGGGAGATACGGACGCATAGTGGCCAATGTTTTAGCTGGCTGGCACTGCCCACTCTGGTGGTCATGTGTGGCTTCCCTGTCCTCTGACTCTGGACTTGGGTGGTGTGGTTGGGGTGGTGACATGATTGATGGGGACCATGACAGGCCGAGGGACGCCGCACCTGTATGATGCGGGTGGCTGCATCTGGATGGCTTGTGTGGCCCTGTCGGTCATGTCCCCCCTGACCGCGCCTAATCTGGGTGGGGGTGGCGGACGGGGAACGCCCTGGTGCGTCCGTACGTCATACAGGGCTGTGCCGCTGATTCAATTAGCATCAGCGGTGCTGGTCACAATATTGACGGTGGGGAGTTTAAAAAGGATTTGCCGGTCAGTCTCCGGATCTCTAATGACGGGAGATGGAAGCGCGGCGTTACATGCGCTTACAGAGTAAGACATGCTTATCAATATATACCATGCAATGGGGGAGGGAAAGCAAATGCGCACCTTACCACTGATATTACGCTCTACCTTGCATCAGGCTGGTAACATATTTTTATGACCGCTTTAAACATTATTGACACCTTACTGCTGAATTTGCACCCTACACATATTTGAACCTTCAATGTCTCAGCTGTCTGGATACCTAAACAGTGAATCCTGGTTACCTCTAAAGCTGGCCATACACGTGTCGGATTCCATGGCCAATTGATCACTCACCCAATTGATTCCGGCGATCTCATCGGGAATGGGAGCTTCAATCCATCAGCCAATTAAGAGGATCCATTCACTGCATACCACCTTGTCCGAGTGATCGCGTCCAATTGATCGGGGGCTCAGAATTGGATCCGACAGAGAACCAACATGTTGGTTCTCTGTCGGATCCAATTCTGAGCCCCCGATCAATTGGACGTGATCACTCGGACAAGGTGGTATGCAGTGATCGGATCCTCTTAATTGGCTGATGGATTGCAGCTCCCATTCCCGCTGGGATCGCCAGAATCAATTGGGTGAGTGATCAATTGGCCATGGAATCCGACACGTGTATGGCCAGCTTTAGATATTTACTCTATCGACCTTAAGATTCGTCTATACGTGTAGACGCTAAAGCTGAGCAATACTTCTCCTACACTGATCAAAACCAACCCGGATTATAATGTGTTAGGCTCTTATGTATTTGACTCGTTTACCAGCGGTATTATGTAGCAATATATTTAAACACCATAGTAAAACTCTTCTCTCTTCCCTGGTTCTTTGCATCTAGTATTGAACATTACTACAGGATTACGCTTAGTTACATCAGGCACGGATGTTCCTTCTCTTTCCTTCTTCCCGTTCTCCCGACACCACTATACTTCTGGGCGTCCGCCTGTTACCCCCCGCTGGGTCTCAGGGGTCTGGGGGTAACAGGGACCAAGTGACGCCACTACCAGTCAGTGCCCCCTTACCTGGGAGGTCCCGCGGTGCCAGCTCTGCTGCTGGGGGATCCCAAAGGAGACCCCTAGTCCGCTCTTTGTCCCCCTCTCTCTAAGCAGGGTCCGCGCATGAGCAGTGTCTCCCTCTGGCTCTGGATTTGTGGTTTCTGTCAGCTGACGCTGCCCCCTGGGCGGAGACACAGCAGGCAGCCTGGCTATTTAAGGAAGAGGTGTGATCATAGCCAGTGCTGCCTGATCAGCTTGTGTTTCCTGTTGAGCCCGCGATCCGTGTTACTGATAGATCTACTGTGTGTGACCTGACCTGTTTTCCTTGACCATCCCGCTATCTCCAGTCCCGACCATCGCTTGTTTCCCGGTTACCCTTCGTCTGCCGCCAGCCCTGGCCTTCTCTAGGTTGAGAGTCCACGCAAGAACCCTGCCAGCCTTGACGAGACTGCTAACTCCTGGCCACGTTTTCTGCCTTTACCAACCTCCATGCAGGGGCATCCCAGCCTTGCCACCCTCTTGCCTTTTGGGGTTTTCCAGGTGAAGGGAGAGACCTTGCCCTACCAGCTGCAGGAACACCACTGGTGTCCCCTCAAGGGGCATCGGCCTATCTCCCATTAGGGGGGGCTCTGGGTGGAAGACCTGGTTCTACGGGCATAGACTCCTCTCCCGGACCCCGGTTCCCCTACTCTCTCAGGAGGGAGTGGACTAACACCGCCAAGGCAGTGTCTGCTATTGAGTTGACCACCCCAGTTAGGTGAGTGGCCTCTTGATCGTACCTTTGCACTCTATTCACCTTTTTCTATATATGATGACTTGGCTGATTTTGTATTTATTTACGTATACTCTATACAGATACCCTGTCTTTGCACATAGAATCCCCGAAGAAGCGGTTATCCGTGAAACGCGTCGGAATGGTGCAACATTTTGTGATTTTATTATCTGTATACTGATTGTCTTGCACATGGAGATCTGTATCATCGTGGGTGATAACACCATTTTTATGTATTTATTATATGTTATATGTCAATAAAATTGTTTGAAAAGCATTACCTTTTGCCGTTAAAGTCCCCTTGCCCTTCCTCTTGGAAAACTTAGCTTTTCCAATTCTTTTCTATATATAAGCACTAATCAAAGCCTGCATATTAGCCTAAAAATATAGACGTGTCCATGAGATATATACAGGATATATAAATACACATTATGCATAAAAGTGACATCTGTTTAGGGAATACTTTGTTTGGGGGTTTTATTATATTTTCTTGTTGTAGAAACATAATAAATCCAAAAGGGGATAAAGTGGCTATTACATCTTTCAGCGATTTTGTGATCTTGCATTTTCAATTATAACCACAAGGTGGCACTACACTATAAAATATGATGCTTTACTTCCAATACTGAGTAGTGTGCTGAATAGAAACACAGAACATGACATGCTCAACTTATTCACCTCTTAAATAGGGTTGTTTAACCAGAGCCTTTCTTTCGTCCTTCCACCATCAATAAAATAAATGTTTTTGAAAATATTATTTGCATTACAATTAATGTACATACAAATCCATCCTTCCTTCTAACATTTATACTGCTGGGCTTTACCCATGTGCAATGCTTTGAGATTTAGTCTAGGTCCACATGAGCGTTTAAAAAACGCCATGATTAATGCTATCTTTCGGTTTGTTAAACTCTGCATTTTTCATTAGATTTCACCTTTGCTGATGCTGATACAATTGATTAAAGGGCTTCTGTAAAACTGCTCTATCCATGTGTGCATGTATATGAAGCTGCATGTGCACAGGTGAGTCTATAATATTAATTTATATGTTTGGCATAAGGTTTGGTAGGCCTAGAAAGGGGTGGGGGGTTCAAACCATACCAGACTATACCAGACACACCCAAGGAATAGCTTGACAAAGTATGGAAACTAGGGGCAAAGAACAATGTGGCCCTCCTCCCTCCAAGCAACCCTGCTTGCAGACCTAGCCAACCTAGTCACCACCAACTAATGACTAAGAACTGCCAGTACACAATCAGATTACATCCCTATGTTTGTCATACAGGGAAGCATAGTGATGGCGCGAACTGTTTGCCGGAGAACTATCCGCGGCGAACATTGCATGTTCGTGTCCGCCAATGTTCGCGAACATATGGCGAGTTCGATCCGCCCCCTATCTTTTAACATTGC
>CM070034.1:117894104-117920978 GCA_036250615.1 Ptychadena robeensis
GAAGTCTATGGGGTTCGCCGGGTTCGCGGACATTTGCGGAGGTTCGCGTTCACCGTTCGCAAACAGCAAATTCCATGTTCACGCCATCACTAGGGAAGCAGATCATTCAGAGAATGCGCAGTAAGCATGGGAAATAATTGTACATATTTAAGCTGATGCACTGGAGGTCATTAGTCAGCAGGGGCCCTGAGACAGAGGATTAAACCCGGCAAGGGAATTAGAGTGAATTACAGTGGTGCATATATCTACTGTGTCAGTAGGTATGTGGAATAATAGAACTTTTAAACCTGGGTTTATCACTTTCTTTCTAGGACGTTTTTATTTTAGGAATGGGTAACAGATCCAGGAAACTCCTTTACTGTACAGGGTGGAGGGAGGATTTAAGGGGACCCGAGATCCTCACTTAGCTCCCACCTACAGCCCCCCACAACATCAGGTTAGGTTGTGGAGAAGAGGCCCCCTATCTTATCTAGGGTCCCACCCTCTTTAAGGGCTTGTATCCACTAGATGCGGTTTTGCATGTGGTCGCACGCAGGCGTCAGCATGATTGGATGTGGTCTTTGGGAGGCACAGGAAGCAGGGGAGTGTGTTTACATTGTACTTCCTGATCGCTCCCGACAACGCCCAACCACGTGCAACTGAGCCCCTAGGAAATGAATGGACACGGTAAAAATTCACGTCCATATTCACTATGGACGCAATTTTTGACCGTGTCCATTCATGTCAATGGATGTGGTCGGACGCGGGTTTCTGCTCGTAGCTGCGCTTTTACCCAGGGTTAAAAACGCGGTAGGGTGGCATTCAAAAACGCACCGAATCCACGTCCTGTATTAGTGGAAACACCATCTGAAACTGCATCCATCCCCGGCTGACTGCTCTAGTGGAAACAAGCCCTAAGGCATTGCATTGGGCTTGGTTGGTGGGTGCACACTTTTCTCTACCCTTGCCAGCCAGGTCTTCCACAGTTTGGGGGACACTTTGTGGGGGTCTTGCATGTAACTGAGACTTTATATAGCACTTTGAGGGCCTAGGGGCATAGCAAACTTTTTTGGTTTGATAACGTTACTGTATTCTGGTTGAATTTTTTAAAGAATGTCCCTACTGCCACCTTCCCAGCAAAGGAGCTATTACTAGGTAGGTGCAGGTGTCTGTATGTACTGACCATAATGTACATGTAGGCCAAAGTTAACCTCTGGTGACTTAAATGCAGCAGGAAAGGAACTTAAACATCCCATACACAAGAAACCTCTATCCTGTGTAACATATTATTATCATTTATTATGCAGCGCTGTACAATACATTAGAGTGGAGATATAAACACACAATAACACACAGGTACAGGTCATGACACAGGAGGCATAGAGGACCCTGCACAGGCGGGTTTACAATCTACCAGGTAGGGGAACAAGGTATACGATAGGTGGGGGGGGGGGGGGGGGGGGGGGGGGGGGGGGGGGGGGGGGGGGACTGGCATGGTGGTGATGTTAGGGGTGAGAAGATGGATAGGCCAGACTGAAGAGGTGGGTTTTTAGGGCTTTTTTAAAATACCACCATAACCTATGAATTGTGAAGTATTTTTCTCTGTTACTGACATTTCAGAATATTTCTGCATACATTTCAGGCAATAAAATACAAAACAATTAGCAGACACAATGCCTCAGAGGGGCAAAAAATTAAATTCAGGCGCTGAAGGCAGCCTGTTTTCTATGCAAAGTGGGTGTTCTGTGGAGTTGTGTTTCTTTGGAAGAAACTGTTTATATTCTTTCTGTGTTATTTGACATGGATCTCGTTAGAACAAATTGAATACAATATTCTAAGAATTTTGTCTCTTAGGACAGCACTGAATATTGTGGTTGAAACTAATCAGAAAGAATCTGAGATCAGTTCTGACAAATCCGATGGAGTTCATTATGACTCTTTCTCGTAATCCACATAATACATTATCTTCACAAATTTAGTATTTTTAGTAATATTTGGAGTGCACGCTTCATATTTGTTAGATCTCTGTTTGGACTTTTGTAATCTTTTTTTTTTGATGCCTTCAGATTCTCCAGCTGGTTCCATACCCATTACCTTCCTAAGATGAACCTGAGACACATTCACCGTTTTAAGGCGAAGTGGATCATCTTCTATCACACTTGGTACATAGTATATAAAGGAGCAGATTTATATTGCGGACATCATTGCGGACATGCCCAACAGAGCTGCAGATGCTTAGCACCGCTTCAAGTTGCTTGATAAGAGTCATGACTTTGACTTTCAATGCTGTCATAACAGCCTCCTGTAAAGGATTTTCTTGAGTTTTTGAAGTGTGTGTGGGGCAATTCTTGCCCATTCAGCAAAAAAATGCCAGTTAGTTAACACTTTTTTAACATTGGTTTCTGTACTTTCCTTGGTGATGAACATAGCAGAGTGCCTCCAACTCACCCTCCCTCTTCTCTCCATAGTACAGAATGCTAGCTGTGTGTACAACCTTCATTCATTCAAGCAACAATTATTTGCAGTGTGTACAACAATGTATTATTTTAATTTGTGTTTTACAACATTTTGGGCAGAGATCACATATTCATATGCATGTTTTTTTTAGCCTGCCTACCATACATAGTATCCTACAAATGTAGTTTAAGGTGGAAGTGTAAAGGGAGTATGGTTATTTCCAGCATCTTAAATTTCATAGAAGTCAGAAGTCCAGCTGGTGGTATTATTATCACAATACATCAGAAGAAATAGCTAAAAGGTAGCCAGACATGGATAGGCTATTGCAAGATGGACCTTAGATTCAATTGGCTTGTGCAATTAAAATACTGTCAGTCTAACAACTCAAAACTGGTTGATTTCTTTGCTTAGATCTGTGCGGATTCTCTATGGTACCATTGGATACAAAATCCATGTAAATACCAAGAAAACCCATCAGATACTTGAAGGATCTAAAACCATTCACCAACCTGTCCGATCACTGCTTAAACATTTTTGAGTTCCATTTCCATCACTTTTGGTTAATCAAAACAGGTTAGAAGAAATCCATTGTCAAACGATTGACTTAAAAGATAAAATTTTTTAACTGTTCAAACAAAAAATCAATCCATGTATGGCCACCTTTTTAGCGAAGTAAATAGCCATAAAGATTCATATCTATAAAAAACGCTTTTCTGTTGTAGTGCCATATTTATCTAAACTGCTTCTTAAAAAAGTCATAATAAAGCCCTTACTGTGCCTCATCAGGAGGAATTTAGACCAGTTTCATGTGTAGCACAATATATACAATCAAGTATCTAAAGAGAAAAAAGTAAACACACTAAATACAGTGAGAAATATCAATGATAGTAACCCCCTTCCCTCCTTGTGTTCACAGAGAAGAGGGAGAATTCACACGTATTACATTACATCCCTTTATATAAAGTATGCAACCTCCCCATAATTAAATTCTCCAAAATATATAGCAGATTATGTCCTCGCCAGGCACTCACCACAGGGTACCCCAATCCAACCATGCCTGTCCAGAGTCCATCTCCGTCCCACAATATCCACCACTCTTTTGATGTCACTGAGGGTGTGCAGGTCCCCCAGTGGGCTAGTGGGGTCAGTGTAGAAAGATCTAGGTATATGCATATAGGTCAGTGAGTTGCTATACAGATAACCCAAGGAAAATGGTAACCAGAACAATAAGACAATTTCCCCATCATGGAGACAGACAGAGATACAAACCTATACAAAACCAATACTAAAATGAAGACATATGGGTCCAGTAGACATGTGGGTACAGTTACATCAGTATAGACATTTACGAATTGTATATGATCGAAAACAGGTTTATAAAGCTTTTGTAGCCAGCTCTATTTTCTTATACAGAGAGAAAATAGTTTTTCTAAATTTCTTATCCACATGAGCACTGGCTTCTCAAGAGCACCTACCTGTTATCTGACCCATAACAAAATCAGATAAAGACCAGACCCCCTTGTACTTCATAACATCTTCATAACATACTGGTCATAGAATATTCATAGAATATTGTCAATGAAGAAGTCAGCTGCCTCGGTCACTGAAGACACTTTGACACCTTGTAGTCACGCGAAGCCGCCATAACCTACACATTATACGGCACGTATTGCACATCTACAAGCTTCCTCCTATTTGGATGTTGTTTATTGTGGTAAGTGTTAGCAGAAAAGTCTGTTCAGAATGAATTCATGATCACTGACCCTTATCTCTCACTCTTCCCAACTAATCGTGCTGATTGCTGGTTGCTACAGCAAGTGCCAGAAACGGCCTATGTGTATGCCTGTTACTGTATAGACCAAGTACATCCAACCTTGCCTTCACATCACACCATGCTTTTCATCACCTCGAGTCTGCAAGGTGTCAGCCGCACTCACGTGTAGTTTGAAGAAGATGTGAATTTATAAGTTGGGATTACTGCGTTGGCATAAGACACGACACGACATTGCATTATTTTGAGATGATACTTGCATGTTAATGTGTTTGGGGGCCTGTCTCTGTCCTGTAACATATGCTGATGATCCACACTATATTCAAGTAATATCACAGTATAGGGTCTATAGATGACATGTTTGGGAGGAAGACAATAGGAAGTGATAAATACATAGCATTGGATCTCAGAAGGTTGTCAACAAGGGAGGACAATCTGGCCAACATCCTGGACCATTTCTCTGAATCTTTACATGGTAACACAGGAATGTTAAAAGTTAAACCGATATTCACCTGAAAACAGAAGTTTTTTTAACACATTAAGGAGAACCTTGGTTTACGTGTAAATCTGAATATCCAATAAAACAAAATCTCACTAATTAATAATGCACTATCACTTCCTTAGTTTGTTTTGCCAAACACTTTAGCCGGAAGTGTACATTGTAATCTGTTCCAATTTCCCATACTGCTTTAAGGGAAAAAAAATAATACAACCACAAGGGTTAATAAATGCACCCCACTTTATTCTAGCACCTTAATATACACAGCAATATAAACACAATGCAAAGCTTAACTAAGAGTCTTTCACCAAGCAACAAGGATTAAATGTTAATGTACAGCCCCCATAAGGTTTGGGATAAATAAACAATGAAGACATAATAAAAGTGCACATTACACACTTTTAGAGCTACAGCTTCACCATTGTCATGCCTTTTATAAGGGGTATAACATTTTATATATATTCTTAGTAAGAATATCTATTGGCATATATACATAAGCCATTTTGTTTTGTCTTCTCCATTTTGTAGTTTGGAGGAGAACCATCTCCAGGTGTCCAGTCTGAGAACAAAAGACGTTCTTATAATATTATCAGGCCTGTCCTTGGAACATTGTAGATGGTTGGGAAAAGGCCTGTGATGTCTGTCAGGGGTGGATAACATTGTATACAGAAACATCCTTAGTTACTTTAACAGGCTTGTGATTCATCCTAAAATCAAGTTCACAAAATACTATTTGAAACATTGTAATGTTAATATCTGTTGTTGATTTTGTTTTGAATTCCTAATATTAAAATATTATTTTACTGTATAATTTATACCTTACTGCCATCCAGGGAGTAACATTACATTATTTTGCCCTAAACGGTTCAAATCTAATTATAAAAAAACAAAAATTCCGCATACGATTGGACAATTTTAATGCTTTCAAAGTGTGTCTGTTAGGTAAAGTTTTCGCTAAAAAGTGATGCACAGGAATGCAAAAGAGGTCCTGCCATCACGATTCCAAAGGCAGATCCTGCCACCAAAATACCAAAGAAAGTTTCTGCCATCACAACCAGGGGAGTCCAGCCATTGGAACACAAGGTCTTATTGTCCACTATCTTGGTAAAGTATATATTTTATATTACATTTCTCAAGAGGCTGATGTGATACTTAGAAGTTCTCTGCTTATTTGCAGAGAGTTGTGCTAGTATAGTCTATGATAAGTAAGACCTCTTGGTGAGATGCATACACTAACCAGGCTGCTTCTATAGACTTATAGTGAAACTCTGGCAATTTGCTATTAGCCTGTATCATGACCATAGCTTGTTACCTTGGAGAAATAATTGCCTTTATCTGAGATTTTGGCATAGATCTTGCAGAGTCTAGGTTTTATGTATTCCCTGCGTGTGTGATCTGTTACATAACTGAGAGCTTTTTAAATTCCTCACCCACATTCAGCCATGACTACATATACTGTATGCTGAGTTAATTACATGTTGATGTTATCAATTTGATACCCGACTTGCTGGTCATATATATCTTGCGGTATTATTATCTTTTATTATGTGTGTATATATCTCCGTGTATGCTAAATAAATGCATATTTTTGTGTGATTATTCCCGCTCTGTTTTGTTGATTGCACAACCGAAATCATATACACTATATTTGAATTCTGTGAGGTGAAAAATATTGTCCATCTCAGGAGCTTTTCTTATGGTTCCTATAGGTTGTAAAGCTGTTGCTAACATAGACCTGACACCATGTAAAAATTACAATATACATTTTTCCTTATTTAAAGATGCCCTAATGTGGATGTAAGACAATTGGTATCTGCACCTGGGCAGCAGAGTAGAAGAAAGACAGCATATATTTGTGCTGATAACCAAATCACACAATAGTAATCAATGGAAATCAAATTTATCAATCCATGGAGGTCTGGATTTGGAGTCACACTCAAAATTAAAGGCGAAAAAACACTACAGGCTGATCCAACATCCTTAAAACAAGTCAAAATGAGTCTCAGTAGTGTGTGTTGCCTCCACGTGCTGTATGACCTCCCTACAATGGCTGGGAATGCTCCTGATGAGGTGGCTAATGGTCTCCTAAGGGATCTCCTCCCACACCTGGACTAAAGCATCCCCCAACGTCTGGACTGTCTGTGATGCAATTTAGTGTTGGTGGCTAGAGCATGATGTCCCAGATGTGCTCAATAGGATTCAGGTCTGGGGAATGGGCAGACCAGTCCATAGCATCAATGCAAGGAAATTGTCGAGGATTAAGCAACGTCTGGGAGTCTAAAACTAGAGAGAAAGAGGTGACTGTTAAGACAACATCCTCACCCAGTTGGTAAGGATTAGAAACATCCAAGAAACATTAAATCATATATCAAAAGATATATACATTGGGGGTTAAAGATGTGCCTCCTTATCCAGTCATCAACCAACCAACTTTGTAAAAAACAAATTCACATTTATTTTAAATAGCTTAAGAAACATAGTACCAGGTCATACAATGAATAAAAGCATTTCACTAGGAGAAGAAGGGGGTTAACTACAGCTCAGTGAACCCCATTCCCTCTTTGCCTTCTACTTATACACATTGTCCATAAGTGGAAGTCGTTCTTGACTGTAAGTTGGGATAACTTCAACACGTCTCTCAAGCAGAGTCTCTCAAGCAGACTTTTTCAAGACGACCCCCAATCTACATTTGGAAAAGACAACATAAATACACACCATTAATAATGCATCATCTTATTTTACCTGGTCCTGTGTTGCTTATTGATTGAGAGAAGACTCATTTTACCTGCTAGACACTTGTGGACCAGTATGGGTTTGTTCTTTACACATGTTTTTAATGGTATTGTCATACCTGGGTTTCTTAAACATTAAAAAGCTGTAATTTTTAAGTCACTGCTACTTCAACCCAATGCTTTTTCTGCCATTCTCAATTGTGTTTATACATTTTTTCCTTTTTTCAAAAAACCTAAATTCAGCAACTGGCTGCCATACCTGCACACTTTCAATACTTCCCACCCCGAAATTACCCCAAGTGTTGCTTATTCAAACTGCATTTTGTGTTCAAGAAATATTGCCAAATCACAATTTTATATCCAGAACATCCCTATTATGCTCATTCTATTATATCAATAGATTTACCATAATTCTTCCTAGGTTACCAACACCTACTGTGACACTAATCATAAATCTCTATACCGCCCCCCCCCCCAAAAAAAATTCCCAAATGTTTGGTAACAACCATATATTAACTTCTCTTCCCTTACATTTCCTCAATACCTGAATAAGTGTGTCTGATCACCCTTAATCCATATACATAACCCCGTGTACCAATTACTCAAAAAATCTCTAACAGGTATAGCCTCCAGCTTAGGCATCTATGGTTACTGCTTACCTTAAGGAGGTCAGTACTCCCTAAAGGAGATTCTTAGAAGGACACAACAATATTGCAGGGGCTATCTGGAGCTAGATCAAAAAGTTTCTCCTGGCACCATGTCTACCAAATGTAGCAGTGTTTCCTAAGTAAAGTATTACTCCTCCTATTTCTGCTGCTTGCTCCTCCAACCATTCATCCCCCCTCTGTGACAGAGAGCATGCTCCTACTCCCTCAGTTGTAAAGATGGTCGAAATTTTCGACTTGCTAACTTTGTGAGCTGATTGCAAAGCCTCTGAAAATGGTATCATCGCCAAAATTGCTGGAGATGTAGAGAAGGGTTGTGGGAACATTTGAAAAGAAAAAAGTTTTGCTCTTGCACATGTAGTTTTTACATAAATTAAGTTAAAAAACAAAGTCGAAATTCAGATTTTCAAAAGTTTTACTTGACTTTGAACTTAATTCATGCAAAAACTATTTGAGTTAGAGACATACTGATTTGTAGTATACCCCCAACCCTTCTCTACAGCTCCAGTAAGTTTGGTGATGATACCATGTTCAGGGGCTTTGCAATTAACTCAAAATCGTCGTTCTCATCATCTTTACTCCGTTTACTCCTCTCAATTTCCAGACGAGTAGTGAATATGTACACACGTGGTGAGGAATGTACACACGTGTGGCGCCATATTCCTTGCATGGAGACACGGTCGCAGCTAGATGACGTCACCGGCCATTTTGGGATGGTGCACCCAACATGGTGCCGAAAGTTGGATCAGCCTGTTTTTTTTTTCAACTTTAATTGTGAGTGTAACTCCAAATCTAGACCTCCATGGATTGATCATTTTGATTTCCATTGATAATTTTTGTGAGATTTTGTTGTCAGCACTTTGAACTATGTAAAGCATAAAGTATATAATAGAAATATTTAATTCATTCATTTCTAAGATGTCTTATTTTTGTGTTCCCTTAATTTTTTTGAGCAGTGTACAAAGCTACAACGCAAGATGCAAATACCGAAACAGGTTGGGCAGAGCCACTTGTTTCTGAAACAATGCACCACAACTCATGGCAATGCCCACTAGAATATAAATTTCTGGGGTGCTGCCATGAGTCTACTCAAAAGTAACATGCATTTATGCAATGCATAAGCGACGAGGGCTCTAAAATATTAAAGGATGAATATATTTATGCTATTAAAATATTTCTGAAGGCTGACTTAAATATCAATAATATCCAACTCAACCTTTTCTTGTGAAATTTCCTTTCTTTAAAATATGAGTTTGGATAGCCATTGTAAATAAAATATAGCTGCATGTTTTTGAATACAACTAACAATGTACTTAATCATATAATAGTAAATTTAAAATTAGCTTTTGCAGATAGCGTCATTAAAAAGGGTATTGTTGAGTACCTGGTCCCCGGGTTTCCGGGTATGTAATGTCTGTGCTCTCTGCATATCCTATGACAACCAAAGCCAGAGCACTGTCCTGGGTATGAAATAATGTTTGCACTGGCAGATCAAATACATTAGAAGCAGCTTAAGCCGAAATCTACGAAGACCAATAATGAATTCAGCCTTATAAACCAACACTATGGTAATAATGATGACAACCATTGTTATAGTATTGTAGCAGTTCTGCTGTACAGTGTTTTTTTTTATGCTCACCACACTTAGTTGACTTCATAGATAAGTTATCTAGTTACCTTATCCGCTACTTGTACATTTGAAAAACTCCCAGGAACAAATAATGGGAGATAATTGATCAAAAGTTGTAACACATTAAGTCCATACTATGACTAATTTTTTGGGTCCGAAAGCAAAGGATAAAGGTATTTATGTGTTTCTTGCTGATATTGATGTCAACCACCCCAATTGGAATCAGAATTTTTATTCCAATATGCAGGTAAGCATTGTTTTTTAAGAATAGAACAGGATGAGATCTGAATTCAGCAGTGACACAGAGGACAGGGCAGGGGTCTGACCTGTGGCTCCAAAACCACTTTTGGCTCTTTAGCCTCCTTGTTGTGGCTCTCTGGCTGCCAGAAAGAAAGGAAGGAAGAGAGAGAGAGAGAGAGAGTGCCAGCTGCAAAGATTAATGGCTGCAGAAATAGCAAAGAATTGTTGCTCTCCTCTTACAAGCGAGAGGGAGGGAGCCCTGACCATGCAGCAACTCAAAGATACTCGCAGCAGTGTATTATGCGGTAATAAAGACATGCACACAAGTAGTGCCCTGAAAACCATCTTCTAGGGCTATGACAGTGCCTTATGCAAAAGCCCCTCTGTTTCTTTACACATGTGAGGCTGTGCTGGGATACATAGCAAACCTTTTTGTCATGGCATGTATGGTGCCATCCCGGCGGATCTGGATTATGAAAACTGCAGGCACCTCTTTATGTTACAGTGCAAGTAGTGATAAGGACAACATGAAATACTGTAGAAATATCAACCAAAACAGAAAGCAAAAGAGCAAAGCACAGCTATCGTTACACCATTACCTTGTTGGTTGTTATTTTCCTGTTGCCACTCTTTTCCACCTGCTATTGCTGCACCAAAGCAGATCATGAAATTTACTCATATTCACTTACACCTACTAACTGGGCACACTAATATAATTGTGAGGACCTGGCTCTGTGTCAGTGCAGTCCGGACAACAATCCTCTAATCTCTGCTGCACTCTTAACCTATAGACAAGCCTCTGTTCAGCCTCGGGAGGCTAATTGTGCCATAGCACCACTTAGTTGCCCCCAGGTCATATTTGTGCAAAGGACTGGCAAAGGACCAGCAGACCACAAACAAAACAAGGCCGGTGGTTGCTTATAGCAAGCACTGCAGTATAGACATATAGACACAGTACCGTGTAGAATAAGATAGGAATGTAGTCCAAAGAAGTTGGCCAGCATTCAAATAAAGTATCCAGAAGGGACAGGCAGAAGATAAGTCAAGTCCACGCAGGTTTCAGGGCAGGTGGCAGACGGAGAATAGTCAAGAACAATCACAGGTCAGAAATCTAAATGACAGATCACATACCAGCAGTATCTTTACACTATCATCTGCGGGACAGCCATGCATCATCCAGGCTTATGACCTTATGACCAGGCTTATGGGATGGCACTCTAGATCTTCCTATGCCTGGACATAAAATCTGGCATGGATAAGGATTCAGAAGCTATGGTGACAGCAGCTGACAACAAGGGTTATGTCTGTGCAATATACCTAGCCAGGTAAATGGCATGGCAAAGATGGTAGGAAATGTGGGCGTGCACACATGCCTGCAAACCCAAGCAAGTGTGATGACTTAACATTCCCTTTACATTTTTGAGCATTGCATTTAGAGTTTGTAAAGCCCCCCATACATGCTTAGATTTCCACCCGATTTTTGGCTAAAAAAGCGGGATGCAATCTAAAGCTTAAGGGCCCGAAATCTGCCACCAAATCGATTTAAGCCATTATGGACTCATCCATAATTTTTCGATCGGTTTAAATATTTTGGATGAACCCCCGACAGAGCCGAGAACACATAACCTTCATAACCTTCGTCTTTCCTTTCAAAGCTGAAGTTGGGGGGGGGGGGGGGGGGGGGGGGGGGGGGTAGTGAGGTGGTGAGGTGGTAGCAGCTCCACCTCCCTCCCTCTCCCTGTGCTGTGACAGTTAGCACAGAGCTGCCAGGCTGGTCCCTAGATGCTGTCCGTCGGGCCCCCCTAGCTGCCCGGATCCTGATAGCAGCCCAAGCAGCTAAGGGGACCCGACAGACATACCCTAAGTGCTGGCACACACGGCGCCAGACGATTTCTGCTCATTTTTTTTGCCGATTCACCGTGCATGATGACATGACGGTCATTCAGCCAAAAAATCGGGTCACAATCTAAACGTGTACGGGGGGCTTAAAAGATTGTAAAGTGATAATTACTTATAATATATTTATGCAAATATGTTGTACCAAGTTAACCATCGGACATACTAGGAGGAAAAAATACAGGCAATACCTTTTGTGCGGCTATTTGCATCCATGTTTTGGTAGACATTTGGAATAAAAGGAATTATCTCATAGAGTTTATCTAAGTGACTACCCTGTTTCCCCGATGATAAGGCACTGTCTTATATTTTTTTTAAACCCCAAAATATGCCCTTGGTCTTATGTTCAGAGGGATGTCTTATTCTGATCACTCTGTGCCATTCATTGTTCCCTTTGATCACTCTGTGCCAAACATTGTCCCTTTCTGATCACTCTGTGCTATTTATTGTCCCCTTTGATCACTTTGTGCCAATCATTGTCCCTTTTGATCACTCTGTGCCATTCATTGGCCCCTTTGATCACTCTGTGCTAATCGTTGTCCCCTTCTCTGACTCACTTTTTCTTTGGTTTTACCGGTATGGCCGGGTAACAGACTCTGTTACGGCAGGGATCAGCAGCTTCCTTGTCCTTCCTGGAGTGGAGGCGCATGCACGTGCACAGGTCTTTGTAGTCACTTCCTGCTCGGCTTTGCACTGCAACCAACCCTGACGGAGGCACACAGTTACCCATTGTACCACCCGAATGGGAGATTCGGGCAGGGGCAGGCACTGGTGGGTGTCTTATTTGCGGGGATGGCTTATTTTAACATTTTGGCAAAAATTAGGGGGTGGCTTATTTGACGGGGATGGCATATCATAGGGGAAACAGGGTTATAGATTAATCATGTGCTTTTTAAGCAGCATAGTGAACTACTTTGAAGTACATTGAAAGAGAACATTAGAATGAACAGGCAGCATGCATCTCACAGTAGTTCAATGTGATTCACACAGATTTGGCTCACCACCCAGTATAATATCTGTTTGTAACATATCTTCCATATATACTTCCAAGTACAACCTCTGGTCATAATATTACTGCTTTTACTGCTATTACTTTCATGACAACTTTGTGAATCATCGTCCCCAAAACTAGAAAATCGGAGGGAAAAAAGCAGTTGATGAAAATGTATACCGTCTGTTCAATTGTTGTTTTACTTTCAAGAACTAACAGCCAGCTCTTACAGGTGGAAGTTCTCAAAACAGCTTTTTTAGTCCCTAGTTTTGCAAACATCCTCAAAAAGTATTTTATTTGAACTGTTGGCTTTAAGAAGTCCTTAATGATCTAGTCAAAGTAAAATGCTGGCCTTTTGTAAAGTAAATAAATAACAGATTTATCATGAAACATCTGTACTTAAAGGGTCAGTCCGCTCAAAATTTCTTTTGTAATAGTGTCCTGTGTGTACACTCCCACATACATATACATCTTCCTGGTTCCCTCAACTTGTACATTTCTGAATTTTCCAGCCTAACCTTCTATGTTCCAGAAAGAATCAGAGCTATAAATCTGCATCAACAAGTAGAGATGGTACGTCACACCCCCACAATTTCTTCCCTTGATCCCACCCCAGGACCGCCCGTTATCTTCTACTCTTTCATTCTTCATCCCCCTTTCAAAAAATTTGGTACTCTTTCCTTCGACAGAACAATTCATCATCTGACCCCTTAATCCTAATCATGGGCAATCCTGCATTTCCTCCTAGTATCGACGATCCACCTACCTTTGTTGGCCCAAGGCTTATTTTGACCTTATATCCCAGTGTCACCAAGGTCTTACCTTGTTTCCTCTTGCAGACATCATAAAGTTCCATCATGGCTGTGAGAACAGTAGAAAGAAAAGTTTTGCTCTTACACATTTTTGCATGACTTAAATGCAAAATTAAGTTGACTGATAAAATTTCAACTTGAACTTAATGTATGCAACAACTACATGTGCTAGAGAAATACTTCCTTTTTGGAATGTTTCCACAACCCTTCTCTACATCTTCAATAGTTTTAGTAAATAGTGATGGGCGAACATTGGCCAAGTCCATTAACAAACAGGTGGATCTGACTTTTAGAAAAGCCTGACATCCGTCTGTTAGTGGGGAACTTCGAATTCACCGCCTGGAAGTGTTGCATAGTTCCTTATTCCAATTACCAGATGAGACGCCACTTCTAGTTTTAAAGCCGACTTCTCCAGTGAAAAAATTCTTCTGCCCGGATCTTTCTACTGATCCTGGTCCAGCCAGCGGAAGCATAACAAACTTCTTCTAGTGGGCGAATAGGGCGGGTTTAACAGCTGTACTGTTCGTCGGGAGAAGAACAGTTCCATGTTCGCGGCTGAACTGTCCACAAGGCGGACAGTTCAGCCATTACTTTTGGTGATAATACCATGTTCAGGGATTTGGCAATTCACAGTCAGCTAGTTTAGTTTAACCATCTCTAACCATAAGGTTTCGGGACCAAAAACCAAATATCAGTCTTTGATGTACTAACCAATTGCTACATTAGGTAATTTCATGATGTCATCATCTCTCTTTCTGTAAAGTGCCACTTTAGTCCTGGATGCATTGCCAATGGATAAGGATGGCAGAACATTGGTTTAATCCACCGCTCAACAAGAACGTGACAATCAAACAAAGCGGCCCTTTGTTCTCTCACAGATTGGACCATATCTGATGAGCACTTCTTCTTCAGCCTAGGTTGTGGGAGACACATTATAACTGTACCATGGCTACAGAGACATAACAGAGAACCACATTCTCAGAACACTCTTAAACAACAAATATCATATTGTTAGACTCTTTAGTGCTGGGAAAATAACATGTCTTATCTCCTCCAAGCACCCAAAAGCCTGCAAAAATAAAATGATGAAATCCTAAGGGATTGGGAACCCTTGTATGATGTGTTTCAGAGACGTCTGCTGCTGTCAGCTTTTAAGAGCTTCAATTGCTCAATAATCTTCTTTTGGATGGGAGAGGGGCCCTTATCCCTCCAGCTCTCATTTCTCTAGCCGCTAGGGACAGGGATGCACTTGGAGAGTTATCTGGATTCTCAGGCTGGCATCCATGTGGTGAGAAATCACTCAGGCTCTCTTGGTTATATCGCCCACATCTGTCACTAGTTCCCCTCTCCAAGCTGTCATGGGCTTCCTCTAAATCATAGGCTTATTTAACCCCTTCTAACCTCTTTTATTGACCACTTAAACCAAATGAAGGCACCACACGTCAATGCCTGTTGTTTGTTCTGAAATGTAATGCACAAGATGTATCATCATCAAAGATTAGTATGCTCTGAAGTTCAATCCAAAATCATCACTTTATATCCTAACGGAAGATGAATTTATCTCATAGCACTTTAGTATTTTAAAGGCCAATGGGCACAGAACATTGCGCAGAACATTGTGCTTACCATAAATCCTTTTATGTCTGTTTGACAAATATGGTCAGCATCAAATAGAGATTATATATAGAAGATGTCCTATAAATAGTGGTTTAGATGGAAATACACCTAAAATTCTTGGAAATCTAATCTATTTGTCTATTAGATGTCATATGCTTTTAGCAAAGTTTAAAAAGTGAATTCTTAAGTATTGTAGCATTAATTCATAAACTAGAAGAGTAAAAGCAATTATAAGGTGACCACATACATCAGCTTCATTTACTTATCAAGTAGTTCCGTATTTAATTATAGCTGTTTGTCTATCGATTAGCCCCTTCAAGGTTGACAACCAGTAATGGCCTTTATTAACCAGTGATGTCCAGTAGTGGAGCGCTTTTTGTTATTTGTTGCACTGCCATTGGCTTTCATTACTTCTTATCTTTTCAACCCCATTGTCACTGCTGTTCCTTCTTCCACCATCACAAATCCACATGCCTCTTCTCTATTCCTCTGAATTTCTTTATCCTTTGTTATCATTTTGTTCCATCATCTTTTCTTGTAAATGACCAGTAGTGGGTAAAGTATTAGAATTGGTAACACTGAACTATCTGGACAACTTTGAGGGTACAGAGGTAATCTCATGCACAAGTGAAGAAACATCTTTCGGAATTAACCAAAGATCTTAGTCCAGGACAGAGGCTTTTTCTTGTGCTGCAATTAACACACATAGGTTTCACCCTTGCCAGGACTGTTAATCCGCTAGTCTCTACATCACCTCGACATCCAGAAATACAGAAAATTCCCATACTCAAGGCCAACAAATGGGATCACCTGCCCTCTGATGCGTTTCACTCAGCAGTGAGCTTATTCGTAGCGAATCTCTATGAATAAGCTCAGAGAACGAAAATTTGACTTTTTACCTTTAGTGGGGGACTTTTCTATATTTCTGGATCTCTAGAAAGGACATCTTATTGCTTCAGAATGCCTAGACATTTCAGGCAATTCTATGCTTCCAAAATAAAGACTCTGTCAGGCTGTATCCAATTGCTCAAAGCAAAGTCGAAGCAAAATTAATTGCAAGATCATGGAAATTACAACATCAGTGCATTACCTCACATATCCTCTTATAGATAGACAGGCAAAACAATACTTCAATAGCATTAATCAAGATACCTCATAAATCAATGTGCACAACCTTGGGGAATCGAACCCTGGCTGATACTTTGGATAAGGACCCTCTGTGCCCATCCAAAGTAATGGCGATGGAACAGGGAAATGCCGACATGCTGGTTCGATCGATAGTTTATTGGAGCGGAACCGATTGCTCAAGGTGGGAAGTGTCCCTGTGTGCAGCAGTTGCCAATCATCTGCCGACCATCTCCAAATTATACAAAAGTGCCTTCAAACAGTGGAAAGCTTAATGCTGGGAACACATTGATTGATATTGGAGTTGTTCAAGATATGTTGGCAGCGGTGTGATGCACATTTTGATTCAGAGGTTATGTGATGCAATATGAGTTCCTATGCATGAAGTTTTCGGGTGAAAGTTAGGTTTAGGGTGCCGCAAGTGGAGGACTGAGGGGGGCTGCTGAAGTATGTCCAAAGGGCTGCATACAGCCTCCGGGCCGCAGGTTGGGCACCTAGGATTTACAGTATTAACCAGTATGTCATGGCCTAGCTTTACAAATATATCTATACAATACAGCAAATCATATATTTCCTTTACACTACAGCCTTACAACTATGGGGCATAGAGCTCTGGTGTAAAGATGACTTTTTCATGGCATGGTGTACAAGACAAAAAAGAACTCAAGAAAAACTGTAGAGTTCATTTATTGTTTGAAAATGTATGAACCTGAGAGATTCCCAAGCTTCAAATAGAAAACAGATTAATTCATAGGGAACATTATTACAAGAACTGTTTGTAAAAAGTCAGGATCAGCACTTGGCAGCATAGCAAATAACTGCTATCAGTAACAGTATCAATCATGTGAAGTTTGATATTTGCTGAACATTAGATGTGAAACCTAGGGGAAGTATAAATACCACTAAGAATTATTAGGTTTATAGATTTTGAAGAAAAGTAAGAACATATAATTTAATATAGAAAAAATTATAGAAAACTAAATAATAAAATGAAAAGTAAAAAGCACACATTAGGGAAATGCACGTCAAAGCTCCACAAATGCAGTCTCTAAAGGCAACAGTCTTTGGCAGTATTTTCTAAAATGTGGTCTGAGGACCACTGGTGGTCTGCAAGAGTGGCTGTCTAGTGTTCACTTACTTTATTAGCTTAAGATCTAGTACTAATGTATCCCCTTGTGTATATTACCAAGATGTGAATGGAGATTCCATAAAAGTAAATAGAAGTGTGACTAATGCCAAAACAAAAGCAACCAATAGGTCTCTGGCAGAAAGCACATTAAGACAATATAAAGAGACAAGTGCCATAGGTTTACAGGTCAAAGAAATAGATGCAGGAAAAAAGAAGTGAGTGTAAAAGTGTTAAGTGTTAACAGGCACAACAGCATAAAAAGAATGCAGTGTAGATTAATTGAAAAGAACACAGACTAAGTTGACCTGTCACTTAATTAAAAAATTCATGTTATGTCTTAAGCTGGGAATAGACAGTACGATTTACCGTCTATTCCTTATCCGATTCTATGCACAAGAAGGCAGCGTGATGACGTCATCACACCCGCCCACTAGTGCCGAGAATCGGACGGCACTCTTTATGTGCAGCTCATTAGTTCGGCTGGCGACAGCCATCCCCAGCTGAACTAATGGGATCGGGCTAAAATTTACCGTCCTGTCGGATAACTGCGATTTTAGCCCAATCCGTCAGTTGCAGCCTCCAATCCCTGCACGACCCGTTCCTTAAGAGATGCGGGAGCACACACGGCATTGGATCGGGGATCGGATCATGCAGGAATTGGTACGTGTATGCCCAGCTTTAGTATAAGGGTATCAAACTCAAACAATGAGCCAAAATAAAAAATGTGTAATACAAGAACACATATGAAATAAAATCTCAAATAAAAGACACATATGTGGCATTCCTTCCTTAAATAAAATGTGTATTTAAATCTTACAGGTCAAATATAATTACACTGAGACCCAATATAGAGATGTTATATATTTAAAAGAAAAAAAAAATGCAACCATTTCAACTATTTCGAGTTTATTCTAAAGCCCCCTGAACATGGTGTCAGGGGTGGGTGTATACTACAAAAAAGGTATTGCTCTAACACAAAACATTTTTGCATAAAGTAAGTTTAAAGTCAATTAGCCTTAATCATATGAGATGGCATTTCCAGTGATCACATCTGATAATATAGCTAAGAATTGCACTTGCAACAACAGTAACATGATTGGTCATATCCGAGTCAACATTTCTTTCCAGGACATGGTTACTGACTCAAAACAATCCTTCTGGAATTGAATATTCATGGAGGTGGGAAAAAGTTTTCAATTACCCCCCATTAGGACAGATCCAAAATCATCACTTCTCTAGTGGTGTTCCAATTTTTCCAGGACTAAAGTCTCTATTAAGCTAGCCATACATGTGCCGATTCCATGGCCGATCGATCACCCATCTGATCGATTCCGGCGATGCCGCAGGGCCACCTTGGGCCACCGATTCCTGGACGATTCCGTGCCCGATCGATCACTTCACAAATGGCAACTCCCCCTGATGTGTGCTGAATCGGATCAGAAAGACCAGCATGTTGGTTCTCAGGCAGATCTGATTCTGGGCCCCATATCGATCGGCCGTGATCGATCGGTCAAGGTGGGCTTCACGCGATTCCCTGATGATCGATTGGCGTGCACGTGCCCGGAATCGATCGGCCTGGAATCGTGTGGGAATCGGACCAGTGTATGGCTACCTTTAGACTCTTACACCAGAATTGAATCACATAATGTGGTGGAGGATCCAAGCATATAACATTCCAAAAAGTTTTGAATGTTATTGAATTTGATGGAAACTGCATGCGGCAATAATTTACAGGTTATGCTTGTTCAGGAATACTGGAACAAGGATAACCGTCATTACAGATTACAGGTTAAATTACATTGACAGCTCCTGCATCATATATCCCTTCATTAAATATTCAAAAATTCATGATTATCTTCATTCCTTCGACATGTTTCGGCCATAACAGACCTTCCTTAGGGAAAATCAACTAGAAAGGGATCTACCGTGTTTCCCCGATGATAAGGCACTGTCTTATATTTTTTGAAACACCAAAATATGCCCTAGGTCTTATTTTCACGGGGATGTCTTATTCTGATCACTCTGTGCCATTCATTGTCCCCTTTGATCACTATGTGCCAAACATTGTCCCCTTCTGATCACTCTGTGCCATTCATTGTCCCCTTTGATCACTCTGTGCCATTCATTGTCCCCTTTGATCACTCTGTGCCATTCATTGTCCTCTTTGATCACTCTGTGCCAATCATTGTCCCCTTCCCCTTCACTGACTCCCTTTTTCGGTTCTACCAGTATGGCTGGGTAACAGGCTCCGTTATGGCAGGGATCAGCAGCTTGCTTGTCTTTCCTGGCGTGGAGGCGTGGGTGCGTGCGTGGGCCTTTGTAGTCACTTCCTGCTCCGCTCTGCACTGCAGCCAGCCCTAACGGCGTCACAAAGTTACCCATAGTACCACCTGAATGGGAGATTCGGGCAGGAGCAGGTATAGGTGGGTGTCTTTTTCGTGGGGGGTGGCTTATTTTAACGTTTTGGGCAAAAATGAAGGGGGGGGGCTTATTTTTCTGGGATGGCTAATAGGGGAAACAGGTATTATGTACATACAATTACATCTCCGGAAAAAAATCACATTAACCCCTCTAGAGGTCGGGACGGCACCATCTTGGTCCAGCGCTGCTACTGCTCTAGCACTGGACGAGATGGTGCCGTCCAGTACACATCGAGGCACCGGCAGCGCATACTCACAGTTTTGCGCTGTCCCGGTGTCCCGATGCGACTGCAGCCAGCTCATCTGTCTCTTCCCCCTCGCATGACGTGATGGACGTCACATGGGGGGGGCAGTGGGAGATTTGAAAAGTAAATTGCATGAAAGCAGTTTTCTATGAAGAATACTGCTTTCAATGTGCATCACCAGGTTAGAGAGGGTTAATTGTAAATGGGCACATCTGGGGCACCAGAGACTTTATTCGGTCGATGTTTAGTACATAGCAGCATAGTTTTGTGCCATAATTTTTGTGTTTTCTCATTAATTTTATTTAAAAAAAAATTCTTTTACAATATTGTTTGTTTCAAACATAATTATATTCAGGATGTCTATTAGACCCTTGTACGGACATATTTTGGGAAGTTACAGGCCTACAACATAAAGAAAAATGTACCATTGAAGTCTATGGTGCGCTTTTGGTACAGAAATCTGGACCTCAGCAGTGCGCTAGGGAGGTTAATATCCCTCATGAACATCACTATGCATAATCATCCATACAAAAAATTAGGGGCGATATACATACTTAATTCGAGTTTGTCTGGTTTGTCTGTGCATTATACTGGTGTTGCCATTAAAATCCCCTGTTAGAAATCATTCGGGTTAGGGATACTTCTTACAATTAATGGAATAATTTGGGTGTGGTATATCAACCTCTTTTCCAGCTACCTTATACTTTTTCCATATTGTACAGCCTAGATTCACTTTATGAAACCACAGAATAAAAGTTCAGACTCATATAGGCAGGATAAGAGGCCAGAAAAATTACTTTAGAAGTAATTTTACTTTAGAAGTAATTTTTCTATTGTCACATTCCAATTATATACTGGGAAAAACAGCTTTGGCATTGGTTGTTTAATTTATAACTTCTTGCATTTTCATAGACCCAGATATTTTGGAGCAACATAGAAAATGTGATAATACCTTTGAGAGGGCAAAGTTTTATGTCTTTTAAAAGGAGAAAGTCAGCTAATATAAAATCCTAGCAGACACAGAAACAGAAAAAAATGTATGTTCAAGGTTCTTCTATTTAGAAGATCCTTAAAGCCTTTAATGATATTGAAATTTTACATATTCATGATGAGGTGATGTCAGGTCAACCTCTTTTCAAACGTCATGTGTTTGATAAACTTGACCTAGATCCCTCATAGTGACAACTTGTTTGGTTGTGCACACTGAAACCAAAACTATTGGTGAACACTCAATCCATTACTTTTTTTTTAACTCTTTAGAAATCTTTGCAATTTTTTCGACTCCATTCCACCTTCTCACTACTCTGGGGTGATAGGAAGTGTGGAAACCTTGAGTAATATTCATAGAGATGACATTGTCTCATTATCATTACCTGTCCTGTTAAAAAAAAGATTCTTTGTTTAACATTAAACTTTGCCCTATCACCTTATATATACCTTATGTATGTTTTAAAAGAATAAAGTTAGAGAAAATAATTGTTTCTAAAGGCCAGGACGAGATATGGTAACTTTTATGATTTTGTATTGATACATTATCACTTATTTAAATATAGTCACTGTTGGTTATTAGGCTTCTCTGATAGGTACCTGTTTAAACATGTTTAATGTGCCTTTAAATCCAACCACATGTTACCCATTACTTCTAAAGAATGACAGAGTGATTTAGTGTGGCTATTAAAATTTATTCTTGTTTAATGTTTGATACATTACACATCCTCAAGAGATTTCCCATAACCCATCAGCGTTTTTACTTAAAAATGCTGCTTACATACTGGGATTAAGATTAGAGGAAAAAAACAAATCTTTGTTACGAATTGCAGTGGAGTTGAAAACTGTGACTCTGGGCACATTCGTAACCAAGCACTCTGCAAATGGAGAGGAATGGATGAGAATTGACTTCACATTACATCCTGAATCATGTTGCTAATTTAAGTCAGGTGTTGCTTTTAAAATCCCTGAGAACGTTTCAGAGGGCATGCTTTAAATATTGGGAAACAGAATGCATCCAATATTTTCTGGTATCAGAATGTAGACAATTCAACAAAACAAAAATCACGGATTGCAAACCTGTGTACAAAGAGGCATCCACAATGTTTTGCTGTATGCTTTATCATTTTAAAGTTGCCATAAACCAGTGGTTCCCAAACTTTCCTTGCAGGGCCCCCCTTTTCTATTTAGGGACATTGTCGAGCCCCCCCCCCTCCCCATTCAAACACAGGTTAAGAATGAGGGCCTGTGCCACCCTGAAATACCTTCGCGCCCCCCAGGGGGACCCACCCCCCAGTTTGGGAACCACTGCCATAAACCCAATCTTTGTAAATCTGCATTGTTTTCACAGTTTAAGAATACCTGATGATTCTGCCATGGTTGGCAGGTATATACGAATACTTGGTGATTCTGCCATGGTTGGCAGGTATATACAAATACCTGATGATTCTGCCATGGTTGACAGGTATATACGAATACCTGATGATTCTGCCATGGTTGGTAGGTATACGAATACTTGGTGATTCTGCCATGGTAGGCAGGTACTGTATATAAGAATACCTGGTGTTTCTGCCATGGTTGGCAGATATATACGAATACCTGGTGATTCTGCCATGGTTGGTAGGTATATACGAATACTTGGTGATTCTGCCATGGTAGGCAGCTACTGTATATAAGAATACCTGGTGTTTCTGCCATGGTTGGTAGGAATATAAAAATACCTGGTGATTCTGCCATGGTAGGCAGGTATATATGAATACCTGGTGATTCTGCCATGGTAAGCCCTCCATACACCTTACAATCTTTCCATACAATTTTTGTACAATCAAATTTTGTTCTACCAAAATTATGTAACATGAGGACCTTTCTAATCCTTCCAACCACTATGCATTCTATCAGAGAGGCCACTATACTACATAGCTGTTGGTAGATCTAAGAGAGATTTTATGGCTCGATCTCAAGGTGTATGGGGGGCCGTAGGCAGGTATATAGGAATACCTTCTGATTCTGTCATTGTTGGCAGGTATATTAGAATACTTGGTGTGGGGGTTTAGCTGCAAATGGGGTTCCTAATGAGGCAACTCCACACAGACAGTGCTTTCTTTAGGGCTCCTGCCCGTGTTTGTTGGAGCAACAAATTCTCCAAGAAGAAGATACTCTCGCAGGGGTCGTCAGCAGCAACAGAAAATGTTCATTGTGAACAGCCTCCTGGCTAAACAAACAAAGCAAAGCTGTCTCTGACTGATCCAAGAGAGTCTCACACACACCAGCCCCTGACACTCAGCACCAAGTGCTCTAAGGGGATCCTGAGCCTCCGGAAATACTGGACCAGGAATTGGGAATCTGCCCCACCCTGCTCTTGCAGATTCCCAGTAAAACCTTCCCTCAGAACAGAATCAAGAAAACATCAAAGGACCATAGGAGTTCGACCATAGGAGTTCCTCGCAAACAATAACAGTGCTGGTTCTACCTCAGAATGGAATCTGAGATATTGTGGCTCATATATCTCCCATCTAGCACTATGCCGAGTGACACAGGTGATATTGGGGTCACTGTCTCCATAGGTGATTCTGCCATGGTAGGCAGGTATATAAGAATACCAGGTGATTCTGCCATAGTAGGCAGGTATATATGAATACCTGATGATTCTGCCACATATTGGGAAGAGTAACATGCCAACACACATGGGGAAAAAAACTAAATCTATTAATTTCATTACTTTATCGAAAATAGCAGCAACCATGCTAAACAAACTGAGGGTAAAAGTGCTGGACTGGCCAAGCATGTCACTAGACCTAAACTCTATTGAGCATCTATAGGGCATCTTCAAATGGAAAGTGTAGGAACACAAGGTCTCTAACACCTGCTAGCTTTGTGATGTGGTTATGAAGCAGTGGAAGAGGATTCCATTGGCAGCCTGTGACCATCTAGTGAACTCCATGTCCAAGAGATTTAAGGTATTGCTGGAAAATAATGGCGGCCACAAAAAATAATTTTTTTACATAGGGAGTATACTGAATTTTGTTGGCAGGTGTTTAGACATTAATGGCTGTGTGTTCAATTATTTTGAGGGGACATCAAATTGAGGGTATGTTTCCACATGTCCATGCTGCCCAACTATCGGATTGCCTGCAGTTTGCAGGCAGATTGCGCCAGTAATGTGCCTTAATTTTTATAATAGGAAATTGTGAAAAAGTGCCCAAATATATTTTTTCCTGTGGCTTACTGACACATCCATTTATATTGAATGGACACATCACTCATCATTTACAGCGACCCCCAGGGACCCTGCTGTGAAAACTTTACCTTACTGTTATGGCATTGTATGGCTTTGAACATGGCACACAGTGGTGACACAATTTCCGTTTTTTACTGGAACTCTCCTATATATTGTTTTTTTGTTGTGGCCATTGTCTGCGACACATCTAGTCAGACATCATAAAAAAGTTCTGTACCTTAAAAAAAACAAAAATGTATCTGACTGCGGCAAATTGACTGAAACAATTCTGGTAATTTTTTTGCCACCAAAAGTGTTTAAAAATTTTAATTTAAAGTTGTTGCATTGTGCATCCATTTAAGCTCCTGATCCAAGCTACTGGTGGTGTGGCACCACTGCCTCCTCCTCCTTGTGTTATGCACTGCTGGCCAGTCCCCTGTCAAAGCTGCTGGTCCAGATGCACCACTTCCTGCACCTGGACCTTCAGATAAACCAGCATCTACATCCACTTCCCTGTCCCAGCGCAGCATTCAAATGTCGATAAAACAGGCATTTTAATGCAAATACCCACCCACAGACCACAGCCCTAAATGCACAACTTTTAAAATTACTAGCCCTTGAAATGTTGCCATTTAGGCTTGTGGAGACTGAGGCCTTCCGCACCTTGATGTTGGTTGCCATCCCTCGTAATGCAGTCCCCAGCTGCTACTATTTTTCCCGGTGTGCTGTGCCCGCTTTACACCAGCATGTGTTCCAGAACATCACCCGTGCCCTGATTAACACAGTAACTGTGAAGGTCCACCTCACCACAGACACATGGACAAGTGCTGGTGCCCAGGGATGCTAGATTTCCTTGATCGCACACAGGGTGAATGTTGTTCAGGCTGGGAGTGAGTCGTACCCTGGGATGGCACAGGTGCTACCCACACTCAGGATTGCGGGCCCCATGTCCATCAGGCTCACCGCCGGCAACTATGCTACTGGCTCCAACCACTTGTCCTCCACCACCTCCTCCTCCACTTCCACCTTTAACAGCAGTCAGCCATAATTCGCTAGCTTGAAGCAGTGTAGCACTGCAGTGGGGAAGCACCATCAGGCCGTGCTGAAGCTGATCTGCTTGAGGGACAAACAGCACACCGCAGCAGAGCTGTGGCAGGGTATAAGGTACCAGACCAAGCTGTGGCATGGTTGTGGCTGACAATGGCCATAACGTTTCAAGTGGCTTTAGAGCTCTGCAGCCTGACCCACATTCCATGCCTAGACCATGTTTAAAACAATTTAAAAGAGCTACTTGTGAAGGAGCTCCGCTTATCTGCTCATTTCAAAAAATCAACCACAGCATTAGCTGATCTGTCAACCCTGCAGCAGTGCTTGCGGCTTCTGGCTCACCAGCTGTTGTGCGACCTGAGCACGTGCAGGAACTCTACATTCTACATGTTGTCCAGGCTTTGTGAGCAGCAGAGGGCAATTGTGAGATACCAGCTGTAACATAGTTGTCGCCTTTACAGTCAACTGCCACTATTCACAAGCAAGGAGTGGGCATTGATGTCAGACCATGTGACATTTTTAAAAACTTTGATAAACCCACAAAAATGGTTGGTGGTGATAACGCTATCATCAGTGTAACCATTCCACTGCTGTGTCTACTTAAACGATCACAACTCACAATTAAGGAAGGCGCTGGGAGGAGATGATGCAGGATGATTGACAGCATGACTCGGACCATGAAGAGCAGGAGGAGCTGCTGGAGACTGTGGTGCCACTGCTACAGAGGGTAGTAATTCCCATGTCACTTTAACGACATCTGTTCAGTGTGAATGGGAAGAGGAGGAGGATGAGGAGATGGAGAATCATCCAGATTTCAACATCGATGTCTTTCCTGTTGGTACTCTGGCACACATGACTTCATGTTAGGCTGCCTTTCCCGTGACCCTCACGTTGTATGTATTTTACATAACATGGATTATTGGGTGTTCACCCTTCTTGACCCCTGCTACAAAGAGAAATTATCTCTTATTACTGTGGCGGGCAGGACGAGTAAAATGGTGCAATACCAGAAGGTACTTGTGGAGAGACTGCTGCAAAGTTTTATGACAACACAGCTGCCACAGTCCGTGCTTCCTTAGGCAACCAAGGAAGGGAGACAAGGGGAACACAGAGCAGTTCCAACAAAGGCAGGGCAACAATATCCAAGGCATGCAACCTCACCCTAATGCATGGCCTAGTGGTACAAGGAGGGAAAATTTTGGAAGATAGTGAAGGTATACATAGCAGACCGTGTCAGAGCCCTAAATGATCCCTGGATATCCAAGCTGGACATGTGGCACGAACTTGCGATCTACACCTTGGAGGTACTGGCCTGCCAGCGTTTGATCTGAGCATGTATTTAGTGCTGCTGGTGGCTAGTGATGTCGCGAACCCAGAATTTAATGTTCGCGAACGGCGAACGCGAACTTTTGTAA
>CM070034.1:117928857-117947676 GCA_036250615.1 Ptychadena robeensis
CTCATTTTACATGGTTTTGGTAAAACAAAAGGAGATCTAAAGGAAATCTGACAGAAAAATGAAAAGGTGTATGGGGACCCAAAGTTTTATTTTTTTCTACATTATTTTGTTCCCGACATACCGTATTTTCAGGACTATAAGACGCACTTTTTGGCGTCGGTGATCGCAACTTGGCTCTCCTGGCAGATGGGAGTTCGGCTGTGTGCAGAGCTGAACTGTATTGGCTATATTCGCAGAGCCCCGCAGATATAGCCAATGCAGAGTGTGTGTGGCAAAAGCTGCACATGCAGGCGGCTTCCTCACACACGCAAGGAGACAGGGAGATCGGTGTGCAGATTCCCCCGTGTGTGAGGAAGAAGAAATCTGAAGTGTGCTCTCTAGTGACACAATTACTTGTGGCTGAAATTGGGTACTGCATGAGATTTTTTCACTAATTCATTTTAACACATGAAATATTTTTTTTCTGATTTCCTGCTCTTATGGTCTTATGGTTATGCGTCTTATGGTCAGGTGCGTCTTATAGTCCGAAAAGTGCGGTATATTATTATTATTATTATTATTGTACAGATGAGGCTTATGTAAAGAAATGAGCATACAGACACGGTTGTGAGTTTGTTAAAAAAAATATATGGTGGCTAGACAGTCATACGATAATACTGTATTTACAATAAAATATATATTCATACATTACAAAGTCAAACAATGCCATTAAAACATGTGAGACAGTATGTTGTGGTGGAGATTATAAAAAAAAGCAAATAAAAAAAATAAAACTGAACAGAAGCAGACACAGCACCTACCACTACCAATTCATGAAATTCTATGTATATACTATGTATATATTATGTATATACGTATAAATGATCCACATCATTTATACGTATATACATTATAATTGGCTCTTGTTTGATTCTTTGATTTTTTTTATATTAGATATAATTTTCCTTTTTGCACACATATTTATTATGCTATGTACATTTAAAATGCAAACAGGACTTTTGCACCATGATTGCATTAAATCAAAAGTATCTGTAAATAAAATACCCTTTTAAATTAACATATGCACAAATCTGGGTTTTTAGTGCCATTGAGTATGCACTCTATTTGGAGCTGCCATTTAATTGCTCCGGAGAGAGCTTGTCTCCATCTTTCATGGACCTCCCTGTAAGACTTCAAACAGAGATCTGGTTACAGTCACATCCTTTACATTAAAACATAACATTAGCATTCACAAAAATTATTTACAAACATAAATAATTCAATATTGCAATTACATCTGCAGCAGAGACAGATAACATTCATATATTACAGCATGATGTGAGTTATGGCTGTTTTAATTGCATGAATTGTATTTATTTAAATTTACAGTTGCTTTTGCGGCAAATACATTATGCGACACAGACTTATACCTCCTCCCATATGTAAATAGCTGCTCATGGGAATGTTGTTAGTGCTAGAATGTAAAATGTGACTCTTCATAAGTTGGTCAGTGTGTTCAGAGAATGGATATTTAGAAACATGCTAAAGTTTTACCTGTGCAC
Organism: Ptychadena robeensis; assembly: GCA_036250615.1. Lineage (NCBI taxonomy): Eukaryota > Metazoa > Chordata > Amphibia > Anura > Ptychadenidae > Ptychadena > Ptychadena robeensis. The sequence continues at coordinate 117,930,399 of CM070034.1, forward strand.
ACTCTGCTGGAACTAAACACTCCTGGCACTGGCCTTTTGCTTGGTTGGAGGAATATAGTTTAAATACTACATGGTCCAGCCCTGCGCAGTTTGCTGGAACATGCTCTATATTCATATGTTAATGGCTGTGTCTCTGATTTTTAATTTAGTTTTTTGTCTAAAATAGTGTGCATCTTATAGTGTAAAAAATACAATAATTATGAATACAACTTTAAATGCATATATATACACCTGGAATTGACATAGTATGAATGTACAGCAAAGCTGAAAATGTGAGATGGAGAAGAATGAATAGCCTGTAGGTTCATAAGCAGGGTGTGGGTCCATGACAGCTCTGGCTATGCTATATAAAAAAACTGTCTGCCATTCAAGCTAGAGGACTAGGGGATATAGTGGCATTAAAGAAGTGCAGAGTGTATTGCAGCTTATTTTTCAATTGCCCATTAAGTTTGGATAGTATTTTGGGCTACAGTTCCGCATTGGAATATCATTAGGTTATCTTGAGCTTTTCATTATTCAGACAAGGCAATGCCCTACTATTTTCACCATTGCCACTAACTTACAAACACATACCTTTGCCAAATAGGTAGGCATAGAGATTAAGCATATGCCACTTTCTTTATAATTTAGGAGTAGCTATTATGTAAGCTAAACCAATACACTTCCTATGAGTTCCTATGAAATCCCATCAATATTATTATTTAGCTTGAACATTTGAATGCTAAATATTTTTAGCGAATTTGCGGATTTTGAATTTTCAACTTTAAAAAAAAAAATGATCCTGCGCGTCTGGGTATGCATTGCAATAATAATCACAACAGTCAATTATTGGTCGATAGTGACCATTCATTTTGAAAATAATTGCAATGTGATTATTATTATCGCAATGCATGGCCATACGCGCATATTCATATTTACAAATACGGACTTGATTATTAGTAGAATTATTTGCAAAATATCACGACTTCAAAAATTGCCTATGCCGCTCATCACTAATCAATAAAGGAAGTCTTACAAAATCAGGATAAACACATTGTATGTGTTGCTTCAAGCTTGTTATTTATTAATAAATATGATTATATCATAAAGCATGGGTATGATAAAATGGTATCTATGATATTCCATCAACTATTTTATATAATAAAATTAGCTACTAGTTTGCTGTCATAATACAGATCCCATGTCAAATTGCAAATAGAAAGCTTAGTAAACATCTAGTATGCAGCTGATGAGGATAAGAAGGCATAGTGTGAATTGGGAGGGGGGCCTACAGTAGGTCATTATGTAAGGCTTGGAAGGACATGATAAGAAATGGAATGTAAATACAAAATCTGGAGCTACAGGAAATGGTGACAGGACAGCGAAATTGACAGCACACAAAATATTAAAGTCACAGAAAAGTTGGACCCACTTGTTTAAACTGCATACAAAGGACAGGAGGGCCGCTGCACATAAATAATGAGTATGTAACTCAATTATTTTATTCCGCCCTCCCCATTTCTAATATCAACATTTAATCTCATATTATAGAACACATTGTTACTTGAGTAGTCATACAAAGCCGATTTATAGATGCCAGAGTACCAAAAGTCAGGAATATCTCTCCTTCCAAATTTGCTTTTGAGTAAGTCATTAATTTTATACAATATTTTTGAATTATTTTACTCACAAAAAAGGCCCAGCTAGATGATATACCGTATATCCGTTTTTTTTAAAATCAGCACATATTCTATTTTCTTTATATAAATGAGTCCAACAGATTTAGAAAATGATCTTCAAATGGCATCTGTGCGTATGTGCGTCAGGCTGCTGTTAAACCTTTGAATTCAATTCTGTGCTGTAAAGTGCTGTAAGATTTTGGGAGGTGCTTAGGAGAAATGAACATAAAGCATAAGGTGTTTGTTGAATATTATCTGTTGTAAAAAGAAAACAAATATAAAAAAGCTGAAAGAAACGCTAGAACAAGCGCAATGTCTCAAGTGCAATGTCAGTAACCAAGGAGTTTGCTGCAGACCCTCCACTATTTGATAAGCTTTGTGCATTGGAACATTAAAACTAATTGTGCCAACATACTGCCCCACATTTTCCAGTATTCTGCCTATAAACATGTGCAGTAGGTTATACACTTAGATCAATCATACAATCAATAAACCTCGTTTCACAGCTGGTCCTGGAGTACAGCTGAGACATTCTCATCATTTATGTTCGAAATCTTGATCCACTCTCAATCGTTTGTGGAAATAGGCAACAGATTATTACGCCAGCCAAGCAGACATCTGACAAATATCCAGAAATATTCAACCAGCCGATTTTACATGTTCAACAAATGTTCAGAATGTTCATATTTTCAGGAATGTTGCACCATATAGGTCAATGTTTCCAAAAGATTTTACCATACTGTATGGTCCTGCAAGGAATGATGGCCCATTTACACTCAACTATTCTAATGTGTCACATGTGTAAACACATTTATACTGGATATTTTTCAAAGGCAATGAACCTCTAATGCATATGTGTTGAACTACATTAACCCTCTAAGGGGAATAAAGACAAATTACAATCCATTATTTACAATAAAAAAAGTGTCGCCACCTCCATAACATGAAGGTCAATGACACAGCCCCCCCACCTCATGGCATCATCGATAACATTAAAGAGGGGTACCCAGTAAAGATTGGTGAGTGTGCTGATACTCCCTATCGCTGCAAGTTCACAAAGCAAAGGTGAGTATGTCTCAGCTATACTCGGGGTAAACGCTCAGAAGGTTAATTCTCTTCAATGCCCTGTGGTTTGTTGCACTATAAAAAGGCAACACTGCAGAATAGCAAAGTATATATGGGACATTTTTGAGTAAATAAAACACATTTGTATCATTTATCTATTCTTTTGAACCTATTATAATGTATTTCTTTTTGTTTTGGAAAGAGCATGAAAGGATCTTCAGAAAACCTGTGGAGGACTCCCCATTTAAAAATGTCGGTAAATATACCTAGCAGGTGCACAGGCAAAAGCTTGATAAAGGCCCTAACCCAAACATTGCAAACTACAGCCCAAGGCCATATCTGGCCCATTTAGTCTATTAATCTAGCCAGTTGAACCTATATGTTAGGACATTTGCATTTAATTTATATAAGTTCACACAAACACTCCATCCATCTGCTTTTGACCCAGCGACTTTTTAAAATGCCCCTTTTTAAAACACTTCCCATTTTCCATATATTGGGCAACACATATTACCAAATGACTAAAAAGTTCACATTATATCCAAATGGGGCTGTTCACATTGAAATGCATTAAAATAAAATCAACACCCATAAATTTTGTTTTCTTCTGCTGTGCAAAAAATATTTTAGAACCACCTTTATCTTTTCTGAATCATGCTATGCGCATACTGGAGAGCTTGACAAATAGCAAATCACATGTTAAACTTTACAGCTGAGCTGCAAAGACTGGTTGGATTTAGATTTACAAGTGTGCTGATACCTATTAACGTATCAGTCAGTTCTTCTCAATGGCAAGTCCGTTATCTTCTATGGGACAGATAACGTGGCCTTAAAAGTGTAAAATGGGAGCAGGATGATCTGGGAGCGCTCTGGCTGGGGAGGAGGTAGCAACGTCAGTCACACTCTCCCAAGAATCTGACAAATTTGCAGCTCAGTATAAATAACGTGAGCTGGGTGCGTGTTACTTTGCCCCGACACCTTGTTATCGAGAGGGTTATTGCTGGAGAGTGGCAGAAACATGGCAAACAATTTGGAGCTAAAAAGCTGAATGCTGATACCCTCCTGGGGTTTGACTATGCAAGAAAAGAATTGTGAAATTGGTTTAGAAAACAAGCTTTTCTTCAAGTTAGATTATGGCAAGCATTGAGAAAATGGAGAACAAATATTACTTTACAGGAAAGTTTCCCAAGAGTCATCTACTTAATCTGATTTTATAGTTATTACGCCAGGACCAATAGAACCTACAACGCAGTGCCTGACTCCGAACATACACAACATGTTTCACATATCATAAGACACGTCCTTTTGTACGTCGTCTGTTTGTACAAGACCGCCTCCTATCACTACATCACACCGCTCCAAGCTTTCAGGTCAGCGGTGAGAAGGTAAATTAACCACAAAAGTAAAATATAATGTAAGATTCAGACCTCCCTCCCACAACCCCGATTATAGGGGCACAATCCAGAGAGCAAAAGCACATGGGAAGGGGCCGGTGTTTCATCCAGAGCCCTATATTAATTGGTTACAGATTGTCATCATCTGTCTGCAGGAAAAGCAATGTGTTTTGCCTCATCCACTTCCCTCATGAAGTCCTTAACCATTTCACTTACAATACAGTGATCCCTAGCAGAATGCAATAATCCGTAAGACAGAAAAATTGAGGGCAGAGGCTGTAACATTTACTTAAATTGGAAAATTAGAAATAAATGTTCTATAATCCATTCATTTAAGACCCAAATGGGTATGGAGCTCTGACTAATCTCAGGTATAATATTTCAGCTTTGGTTTGCCAGTGGCAGTCCCACAATGAATAAAATACTGTGCAGTTAAAAGAAGTTGCCTAAATATACACAATTTCTGCTCTTTTTAAAACTGTTATTGCCTATGTCTACATCTACCTTTTTTTTTTAGTTCCCACGCTACTGCACATGCCCAACAGGGTACTTATTGATATTTACAGGTAGGTTACAACTGTGCAGGTAGGTCTGTTGAAGGGAGCATTTAATAAAAATATTTTAAAAGCTGTATTTCTAGGACTTTCATTTAAGCCTTTAGGAATGTGTTAGATGTCCAGGAGAACTCTATACTCATTCCATTCCATTTTTATATGTAATCATTTGTATAAACATGATTTTTTTTCCTTTTTTTATGTGGAAATGTTAAATCAGTATTCTGACGGGATGTTAGAAATTTCAAGGCAGAAATGAATTTTGGCCAGGGGGTCAAAAATTTTAAAGAAGGGAATTCTGCAGAATTCAACTATCTCTAATGGTCAAAAATCTGTAAAGCTGGGCATAGATGGGTTGTTTTCTAGTCGACTGCCGAGCCGATCTAGTGGGTATGATGAAGTCATCATGCACGGCCACTAGTGCAGAGAATGTGCCGAGAAAGTGCTCTCCAAACTTAAGGGATCGGATCTAAATTAACCGTCATGTCGGATCACTGTGCGATCCGAAATGCGGCAGATTCTTGGCCAATATGACCAGTTGGCGCACCCAATTCCCTGCTGACCCAACTACCGATCGATTGCGGGAACACGCACAGAGGCTGATCGGATGTCGAATCAGGCAGGAATCAGTGCGTCTATGCCCAGCTTAAGAAATACATTATCATAACTGATTATAGTCTCATAGATTTAGACTCACCAATGTCTTATAGATATAGACTCACCAATATCATTTTTAGAAAACCATTAGAATAAGTTTTATCAGTTTATTTTTTCTTCTCATCAATTATATTTAAACTACAAACTTCGAAGCTTTACACATTGTCTCTCAAGTTACACATATTAGTTAATGATGTTTGTGTTTCACCTACAGCCGCTGTTTAGAGATACATTGTAGACCCAAGCCACTTACCCAAGCACTATTGTGTGCTGCATTCAGTTGGTTGGTTAAAAACACGCCGTAATGACTGAGCATTAATTCAGCGGTTGGTTTATTGGAAGTTGCCGGTGAAGATAACATGGGAGCACTTTTCAATGATTGACAATCACTACCCAACAGCATGCACAATGTATGCAACCAACTGTGCATTCAGGGTGCCTGATGACTGCCTTGAAACCAATTTTCTGAATGTAGAATTACTGAACAAGGACACATGAATGCATTTCGGTTTTGAAATCTTCTTTAAATGAGTGCTATGTTATTAGTAATGTGGACTAATTAAGTAAATAGTATTGGAAGAGCTGACATACCTTTCCTGGTGATATTTTTGAAAATTACATTTATCCTGAAATGAACTACATTGCTGGCCTTGTTCAGACCTGGAGCAAATATGCATATCAGAAAAGTCACATGAAAGTCAGAATTATACACTCATTCAAAATACCATACAAGATGGACAACCAGGCAACCAACAGAATAATGTGGATTCAAAAGAAATAATTTTTTCCACAGGTCATTGGGCATCTCTTATAAACTCAATCCCTCCTTCAGCAGAGATAGCATGACCAAATCCTTAAGGTCCCCATACACATCTAGATATATCAATGGTCGGCGTGACGTCAACGCTCAAAGCGGCCATCAATTTATCTACATGTGTGCGCGGCCACCCCTGTCTTTGAGCAGGATCAATCAATAGGTCAATCGAACATGGAACGTACATGTCTGTAAATCCCTCATCGACTGCCATACTTTGGTTGGGGATCAGAGTCTCCATCCAAAGTATCGAACAGGAATCGAGCACCTAAATTGGTGAATCTCAAGCACAGTATGATGATTTAACCGTGATGCCACCATCCATGCTGTGCTCAAACGGCTCATCAATCTCACGGGTATCTACACATGTATAGGTCCCTCTAGATTTTTTTGATTTGGTCAATACTAAGCAAGATTGGATACAGGTTCTTTTGAAAACGAAAGAGTTCAGGTATTAATTTTTTTGAGTTGAAGTATTAACATGGCATTTCCACCTTCTGTTGGTAAAAATAGGACAAATGTATTAATTAAAAGATCATAAGGCTGTTTTTTCCTCCAGAAAATGTGTCAACCCTACTTTGACTACTGTACTAACTGATTATGGAAACCGTAAGTCAAAGGAAAATACCTCATAACAACAATAATGGAGTGCCTTAAATATGCATGTCTAAAGCCCCCCATAGACAGGCAGACTTCTCCATACAACTTTCATGAGACCTACCAACAACTATGTAGTATAGTAACCTCCCTGATAGAATACATAGTGATTGGAAGGTGTAGAAAGGTCCTCATATTACATGGTTTTGGTAGAAGAAAAGTTGGTTGTACAGAAGTTGCATGGAGGAGTCTGCCTGTCTATGGGGGGCTTTAGAGCTGCCAACATCCATTTATAATCCATTTATAATAACTAGATGAAGCACCCGTGTGCACATCACCAAGATTATTAAAGGTCCTCATTATTAGGTAAGGTAAGGTAAGGTAAGGTAAGAAGTAATACCCCCCCCCCCAGTTGTTTCCCTGCAGTGTTGCAGTGACTATCTTCACATCTCATGCATATTGGTCCTGATGAAGCGACAATAACGTCGCAAAATGCATTGAAAAAATACTTATTTTTTGGACCTGAAGATCCCCGCTCAGTAAAAGGTTCTCAGTAGTGTCCCTTGCCTTCCTGGCAAGAAACCGATTGAGTATGAATACCAAGAATTTTTGGGAAATCTGACTGAAATCAAGGCCCTAAGTAAACAATCTTTGTCATGCCCCATAATTCTGTCCCATAATTTTCTAGTTCCCAATATCATTGTAATTTACGTAACAGGGGTGTGCAATTAAACCTATTTCACGTCACTCCTGGTACAATATTAAAGACAGCTGGAACGGCAAATTGCATCCAGTTACTTTGTATTCCCTATCTTGTTTTTCGTTATTTTCTGTCTGACTGAACCTGTGCTGCAGTCCAAGTCTTTTAACTTCTCACCACAAATCATTTTTCCCTTTTGACAGTATTGCTCTTTTAAAGAAAAAAACATAAAGAGAAAACATTTTTTAAGTTATTTTTTCTTTCTTTTTATTCCACCCCAAAGAATCCAGCTAAAGTACTGACTCTTTGATGATAACCATATTTTGGTTGAATGCAGAAAAGGTTAATGAACGGCTGATCCCTCCCCGCCTCCCCCACTAACAGTTTGCTCAGTTGCAGGGCTCTGAGAATTGTGTGCTGATCAATGTGACGGCATCTGGGTCTCATTAGGCAGAGCAGTATAAATGTAATTACACCACTGGCACACACAACCCACGTGTGCTGTGTCTTCGCTGTAGAGCATTTCATCTAGGGGGAAAAAGTTGCAAAATAACAACATGTCACATCCTCTAAACAAGTTATAGGAAACCCTGTCCTTGCTGGAAATGTTTACTGGTGAAAGGCTGTCAAAGGACAAAGCAGCACTTAAATTTGTTTAGTTGGGGGATAGTCAATGATGTAAAGTTTATATGCTTCCTGTAGGAGTTTACTATAGTGATAAAGTTGCAATAGATGAGGCAAATACAATGAAAGTTTTCGACAGTGCTTGATGGGTAAGGCCATACATAACTGAATAAAGTTCTGCAACTACACAACCCAGAAGTTACAAGCCTATGCCATGTGTGTTTTAACTGTTTTACTTCCAAAAATACGTCTTATAAGAAATCCATCAAAAAAGTACATTCAACAGCTAATTTGGCATCCAAGCAACCAATTTACAATTGATGCCCATTTACGAATATCTTTGCTTGATTCACAAGTAAATTTTTGGTTATGAGGAATGTATGCATATTTGCTGAAGAACCATGAATGAAAGAAGTCCATTGTGTGGGACATCTATTACCTCCTGTTAGAAGGCACCATTCGTCCACATTTAAATTGCTACTTTCTGATCTATTTAGAAAGAAAACATGTGCAGAGCCCACAAATTAGCAAGAAGCAGTAAGGTTTAACGTGTACTGTAAGATTAGCCTGTCCATTTTTGTATTATACATCCCAGGCCTGGGTATCGCCAGTGCAAAGGGAGGTTAGGTGCAATGACCTCTCCGCAGTCCTTTCTGTACCTAGTGTACATGTTTATGTACTTAACACTTAATTCCAAGACATTGGCAGAAGATGCAGAAGAGAGCACAGATTCCTTGGCATCACAGCAGAATAACCCATCAATAATCAGTAACCCATTTCTATGCCGAACTTCAGATAAGTAAAAATAAATAAATCAACTATAAGTAATCACAAGTTAAGTACCTAAAACCATCAAGAACAAAGTGGGGGAAATAATTCACAGGCTAGGAGAAAGAATAGCCCCATGTTCATTTCCTTTTTAATAGCTGGGAAGAATGCAAATCCTTATATTCCAGGATGGCAAAATGCTGGCCATGTGGCCCTGAATTGGTTTCCCAGATGTCTAAATACTTTGGCAGGTAGCACAGTTCATATACGTATTTGTCCGTCTTATATATCAAAAGTCACACAAAGCAAGAAAGCTTTGAAGAATTAATGGCCAATAATTATACTATATGTTGCTTATTTAATGAATTGTGTAGTTAGTGAATTCATGATATCCTATGAAAAGTAAGAATTCAAGAGACAGAAAAAGTTGGAAATTTTCGCAAAAATGGAAGTATATATTTTGCCAATTGATGGTATGATGCTTAGCAAAACAGTATAGTTGTACATAATGACCAAGCCGGTGCTTGTGAAGACATCTGAAGAGGGTGGACAATCAATTTAAATAGGAAAATGTTTCTTTACCACTGTCTGAGGCTTATGGTTATAGTGCACAACACTAAGCCAAGGACAATGTCTATAATTCCTGTGTTATTTTACTAAAGAACCTCCAGTTAAGAATTAGGTGCAATACAAATCTTAAGTATGATTGTTCTTATAAAAAATTGTTTAAATGTTAAAATCCAGCATCCATGCCATTTTGTACAAGAGGAGTGCACTATCATTCTATAGGACCATGCAGTGCACTATCATTCTATAGGACCATGCTAGTGTTTCACACAAACCGTGTGCTTTTTAAAATTTTGTATGGTTCATTTTGCATCTTTTTGTTTAACACAAGAACAACATTGGGTATTAGAAGGAAGAAAACCCAAACCTGTACCAACTTATGAGCATTATTTCGTTATAAAATGCACTGGTGAGCCACACTATGAAAATCACATTATTTATTTGGCAACCTCTTCATTCTTGTAGGATACGCTTTAAAAATAAGTTTCTTAATATTTTCTTTTTACAAAACAGTTAATTAAAGAATTATCACATATGTTCAAAGAGCCACACAATGGGAAATTTTGATATACAAAAACACTAGGTATCCTTTAATTTATATTTAACATTACACCAACTATAGTTGAGCTGTGCGTTATATTTAATCTTACTTAAGTACCCTTGCCATATAAAATCAATAATAGTTGCTGTATGTGCTCTATATGATTGTGTCCCAATTTGTGATTACAGAATGATGACTTCAGAAAATGTATGGCATAATTCTGATTATTATTAGTGGCTCATTATTTGTTTGGCAATATTATTACAGTTTAACCCCTTTAGAGATGAAGTGACCAATGGTGATACATTTACAAAATCACATTTACCATGCAATGCAAATCAAAGGGACACAAGGTAGCTCATGGTAAACAATTTGTGCTATGTCTCTTTGCTTTACATTCTATGGTAGGCATGTAATAAAACATATATTATCTGTACACACAGTCTTAAATAAACTCTTTAAATAAGGAAATACAAAATGTACAAATTTACAAGACGCCAAATCCACATAAAAGTCTACTATCTACACCCACATTCTGAAACAACCATGCCCTCATATTTGAACTTGTAAGTGACTACTCCTGCATCCAGATATAGTATGGATATTGGATCCAGTTTTGTTGCAACACAGCAAGCTTTAGATGCTTTCTGAGAGTTCTTCATGTGGGCCAGAGTTTGAACAATAGCATGTTTGGTGGGTGTAACATTTTCTGTTAAGGGGTATGAGCACACCCCTCGGCATTCATAGGCATCATATCCTGCTGGGGCAATGATCCAGGAGTCCCATCCAATTTCTTTGAAGTCAATATAGAGTGAGGTCTTCCTGCAGGTATTACCCTTTGCATTTCTTCGAATGCGGGAACTGGCATCATAAATAATGTTAGACCTCATCTGCAACAAGGACTCCTCGCTGGGCATGTTACCTATGCCACCAAATTCTACATTCTCCTGGTCTAAGGTTTGCTCATGGTGGATCATCTCATTTAGTTCCTCCTTTTCTTCTTTCTTTTCACTAGTCTGATCATCCGAAAAAACCACAAGCAATGGTTCATGTTTACTCTCTGGTTTCACATCTATGTCCAGTTTCCCTTCTCCAGCATCTTCTAGATCTATGTCCGGTTTTTGTAAATGTATTTCTAGCATTCTAGTGGTAAATTCTGACCTGCTCCAATGTCGGACAGCTTCAGTAATATCAAACATTTCCCACTCACTGCTTGCTTTGTAAACCAGTCTGGAGGCCAGTTCAATAGCATTCCTTGTGCCATCGTCACGCCCACGCATCTCATAAATAGTGACTTTCGTGCCCACTCCATCATATGGAACTCTGTCTCTTGGGACCAGTATATAAAGTTTAAGCTCAGCCATTACTATTGCTTCATGGTGAGGAATAGATACGTTGAAGAGTAAAGGGTATTTTCTCACTTCTGGAATATCGCTGTATGGCATGGACAGATCTAATAAAGAAACACATGACATTAGAATGAAAATATAATAATATTTTAAGTTCATCATATATTATCGGTAAATCTGCTTAGTCAGTATAATATTAGCGTATAGATCAATAAGCCATGTTAAAGTATACAATATGTCATGGCAAACACATGCACATTATTATCATTTGAAAGACCCTGCAAGTACAAAAAGTGCTAGAAATACACAAACCTCTTAAGCCCTGTTGACTGGACTGAATGTTGTCAGCCCAACTTAGTGCCTTTCGATAAACTACTGAACCATGTGCTTAATAAGGCTAACAGTTCCAATATAAGCGGTAGGAAGACTCTAAGACACCACAAGAAGCATTTAGCATTGCAAAGAACAACGCGGATTTCTTTTTGCACTTATCAAACAGACAAACAAAGTTTTTCCACTGACATATTTCACAGACCTAATGTAAACTGAGAAGGGAGGTATTAGGTAAGGCAAATGCCTTTAAACTAAGCTAACCAAAAAGGCAACAATGAAGGAACTATGGATTTCCACATTAAACCTTCATTCTCCTGCAATAAACTAATTGGACATCTAAACTGGTTGTGTCTGTGTCTTTCCCATCATAAGAGGGGCAGTTAGTTGATAAAAGAGATATGCTAGTACAAAAAATGCTGAAAAGGGAGATTCCCTAAACCTATTGAATCATTATCAAAGAAACGGGGTCCAAAAGCTTCATACTTATCTAGGACTTTACTCTGCCATCCATCTCTACCTTGAGAGTGTTTTACATGGGAAATGTTAGGACTTTATTTTTCAATAACTGTTCAATGGTCTGTAAAATGCAACTAACTAACCACTGTTTAAAACCGTTGTAGTGTAAAGGTGTCAGATGTCTCAATTTGTCGATTCCTGATTTGATCATTCCCGGAGATCCAGGAACTGATCATTTTGCAATCGATGGCACATCACCAAAATTGGCCAAATTCCTCAAAATCAATCAATCAGAACGGATGCAGCATAGGGAGCTATGGGTCAAAGGAAGTGTCACAGGAAGTAATCCATTTTAAACACCAACATACTTCGATTGCCAAACGATCGACCAAAAAAAACCCAATGTTTGACATGATTTTTGGTCCTTTTTGGGGGGGGGGGGGGGGGGGGGGGTTGATCGTTCAGGGTGCGCAGCACTCGATTTGTGGCCATTTGATCAACACGAATAGGCACGGCGATAAATCGGGCAAAAATCTAGTGAAAAATAGACCCGTGTATGTCTTCCTTAAGATTCAACAATGCAAACAACATATCTACTTCAATATCTGAACAGGGCTCTGTTTAAACACTGAAAACCTATAGGTAGAATATTTACATGTTTTCATACTTTGTCCCTAGAAACACCCCATTTGCAGCATAAATTGCTAATTTTCTTTTCACTTTTAAATTATATAAAATATATAAACTTTGTCCGCTACTCAAGAGAACATACTCGCCTGTCCTTAGCTCCCATACCACAATATTAAATTTCTGGTTTAGAATAAAATGGCACATTTTGGGTATGACGGACCATGTAACCAACTTCTCATTTAAAAGTACTGTTGCATGATGATTGGCCCAGTGCTGTCACATGGGGTCAGTGATAATGTCTTCAGACCTGGAGCATACATAGGACTGTAATTCCTTGCTCTGGACAGAGAAGTAAAGCAGGGTACAGACGTGGAGATATGGGTCAAATCGATGGCCGTTTCGAGGGCCGTGTGCGCTCACAGCCATCTATCTGATGCATATAATCTGCCGTTAATACAGCGATATCCAATGCTTCGCCTGGGTCTCCAGCTCGGCTGAGGAGGAGGAGCCGGGGAGAGGCAGTTCTGCTCTCCCTGGCTTCTCCGACATGTGACAGCAGCGTGATGACATCATCACGCTGCAGCAGGGTACATCAGACAGCTCGAGTATCGAGCCGTCTATACCCTGCTTAAGGGTGAGGTTAGCAATAAATACTTAAGCTGACCATACACCTTTAGATTTCTGTGTCAGATATCCTGTAGATCTACCAACAACTTTGTAGTGCCGGGTCCTCTGCGATTGAACACAGGTAGAGTTGATGGTTTAGAAAGTCCCTCATATTACATGGTTTTGGTAAACCAAAAGGAGATCTAAAAGAAATCTAAAACTGTATGGGGACCCTTAGGCTACACTGAGTCTACACTGAGGAAAACTGTGCGGTTTTCCCGTGCGTAGACCGTGGCGAAAACCACACAGTGCAGCCGCCCCCTGTAATCCCCTATGGGAAAGGACGTGCCAGTCTATACTGGCGCGTCATGCCCGCGGGTGGGGGCATCCCGCTGCCGCACCGAGGACACGTGCCGCACCCATGGGTAAACAATGGGCGTGGTGTGTGACACGTACAAACCGCCCCCATGGGCAGGTTTGCCAATACATAAGAATAGGATGCGGTATTGTCTGCACATCAATACCGCATCCTAAACAGCGCCCAAACAGCGGGGTGCATGCACACACCACCGTGCCCATAACGGCCCTCGCGGTTGCAAGGGTGCTGTAGTGTAGACTCAGCCTTAGATGGGATGCTGTGATCTTTTACTAGTACTTGGAAACGCTCAATTATTTTACTTAGCATACAAAAACACAAGTATCTGAAATCATTTTAGAAAAAGCTATATTTTAATGTAATAAACACCATTCTGAAGAATTAGCATTATGTGACCATCTAAAATAGCATTGGGTATGAAGTAGTTAGATAAAGTTAGAAACATGAAAAAAGTTAAACATGAAAAATTGTATTGTAGTGTACAATATTGGTGAAGTTGTTGTAATAATCATAATTATAAATGTGTATTTCACCCCTAGCAATGAGGTACTATACATTACTATAATAACGCATTTCCGAAAACATTGCCCTTCACCCAGCACTATTGCTAAGAGCAGGTGCCCTGAAATAGCCCAACTGAAGAGCAAGGTCTGCTTAGCGTCTGTTCACACTGCCCTGGCCCAGCCCCGTGCTGATAGCACCTTTCCTGCCTGGGAACTCACGCACTGTACATTCGCACACTTGTTTGAAGTAGGGGAATATATGTATTGGCAACATATGGTGCTTTGGTTTTAACTGAACCATCTGCAGCATTGACAGGGTGCCACATATTAAACATTGGACAAACTCCTAGCTAAGAACATAACTTTTGGATTTTTAAACCTTAATCTTATTGTCCAGATAATCCAGAACAGTTACACACATGTTAGATATTATTGAAAGCATAGGTTCTCAAACCTGTCCTCGCCAACAGCACACGGCTTGTAGTTCTTCTCACAAGGCAGAGGGAAATCATGCTATTTAGCTCAGTCAGCAAATATTCCACCTGCTATTCTGAAATGAAAGCCACAAAAGATACTATCGGTGGGTCCTGAGAGTTTTGAAGCACACACTATAGTCAAAGTTTCCAGGGTTAGCCTATAGCAGTGGTTCCCAAACTGGGGCGCGGGAGAAGGTATTCCAGGGGGGCCCTGGCCCTCATTCTTAACCTGTGTTTGAATAGAGAGGGGGGGGGGGCTTGATAATGTTCCTAAATAGCAAAAACATTTGTCTTTTTTCTGTCTGTAAATCCTTGGGCAAATAGTTTGAAATAGGAAAAAAGCTGAGATTCCTCAAAGCCAGGGAATTATTTTTCAGACTGTTGGCACTGGAACAGGTGTCTCATTTGAAAGATTTAGCGTCATTTCTTGTCCATGTGACATAGTTTACTCTTCCCATCACTTTCTGTTTTGGCAGTTATTGTTATTAGTGCAAATTGAAGGGTTGAACCTCTTCAACAGGTAAACACAAATAAATATAAACTTTACAGAGGGCATAACCCCCCCCCCCCAACTCTATTCAAAATGTAAAAACAAGTTTTTATATGTAATGTTTGGATTCCTAGTAAAAAACAGTAAAAAAAAGTCTCCCATCTAGTAACATGCTGTGTGTATGTGTCAAGATTAGTGGATCTCTGAATGATATATATTTCACTGTATTGCAATATTTTGATTTCCAGTTTGCAGCACCTTTTTGGGATACGTTTAAAGACACCCAGTGATGAGGTCAAAATTTGGTATGGTCACATGAAATTGTCTCAGGTTCCAAAAAGTATGTCCCAGCATTTCATTGTCCACCCTAAATGGCCATACATGTATAGAAGGGCTCTCGATCGCACGCCCATTGAACATGGCCACCCCTGCCAATTGATCCTGCTCTAAGACATGCTAGTCATGCAGGTACCGGACATGTCCGTAAATCCTGATCAAATCTCACTCCTTTGGACCTAAAGTGGTTGATTCCCATTGAATTGACGGGCCCTCGGGCGCTGCACGGTGATGCCATTGTGGGGTCACCATGCTGCATTCAAACGGGTTGTTGATCGTGCGCCCATCTATACATGTATGGGCACCTTAAGTTTATGCCACCATTGTAGTACCTTCCAACCCCGACAGGGTCCTGGCTCCTACAGAATACTTTCTCCTACGCCTTCATTCCAGTGTTCCTTGAGCAAAGTGCATGCCATATTACTCACTACTTCATTTTATTGGTTGCTTTATCTTACTGTTTTTGCGATTGTATCGCCATCCAAAGTGCTCCTTTCATTATATGTCCCTTCAATACAGTGCTCTTAATAGTCGGTGCTCTACACTATATTGTCCCTTGTTGGTGTCTCATTTTTAGATCTACAATAGTGCTCGTCAAATTAAAATTTCCCTTGCTTAAAAACACCATTGAAGCCTGCTAAGTTAAAGTTGAACCCAAAAAGCCATAGACCTCCGAATCTGAACTTGATTATGAGCAACATAATTATTTATCAACGATGAGATAGGTCTTCTTTATGAGTAAACAAATAGTGCTTAAAGGTTTTGTCCCACTGGATCATATAGAAAACAAGTGAGTAAGAATGGAGGTGATAGGAATCTTGTTATCATGTCTCAAAAATAATCGCAAACATTAACTGAAGTACATACTAAATGACTAACAAGGTATTAATTACAGTCAGAAGCTGGATGTAGAGAGGCTCTGTTGTGGTAATGGTCTTCTCATTCACTGGTTCTGTCACACACCAGTGCTATCCATCTAAGGCAGAGATTCATGGCAGGAACATGTCTATATCTGATCCTTGTTTCTTTACTGCTGTATCAGCAATGGGGGACAGTGGTGATTAGTAAAGGTGAATTGATGGGAAGTAAAAATACTTATACTAATTTGTTACCAGATTTATGTCTACATGCATACGACAAATAGTAATATTTCACTTCCAAGGTAGACTTTGGGATTCAGTGCAAGGAAATTCAGTAATCCTTATCATGACCACATAAACAATGCAATTGGCACTCCAATTGTTTGCTGTCTTGTTGGATTTTAACTGAGATAAGTAATTTTGTAACTGGCATGCAGACAAGTAGTTTTTGCCACTTACAGCTTGGTGCTTATATCTTTTACTTTTAAGAGATCCACAGAATCATAAAGATTTTGTAAGGTAGCTGCCAGCACAGTTGGAACCAAGTATAAAGTCTGAAGGGGTTAGTCTTTTTGTTTCTATTTGGTATAATTTAGGGTTTATTTAGATTAGGTTGGAAAAGTTGGAAAGTTGAGTTTAAGAAAGTTAGTTTTTTTTACTTTTTAAGATTTTAAGAAAATTTTGCACAGTTGGGGGCTAGGACTGTTCACCACAAAAAAAGAAAGGAGGGAGCCTAACACTGGTGGCAAAGTCAAGTAAGACATTTAAAGTCAAGTAGCTTTTTTAAAGCTGGAATGAGTGCTCAATGTTTGGGCCTCAAAATCATTTAAGCCAACAATGGGCCAACACATGATATGAAAGAGCAGGAAAGAGAGAACTACGTCCAAATGATTATGTATGTTTGTGTTGGATAGGCAAGGGGGG
>CM070034.1:117947686-117961436 GCA_036250615.1 Ptychadena robeensis
ATTACTACATACTATACTGGAAATACTCATTTCATGGAGTCCAGATGCATGTAAACGTACATATGAAATATGCAGCTATGAATTTTGGGGACCTCCGTGTTTATAAAGCACATGTTTGGCTGCACTGAACAAAAATATTAAGCTGAAGAAGATATTTGTACATTGCCATACAATGGCATTCCCATTCAATGTGTAATATGTTAAGTCTGCATAGATTCTCATCCTTCTATGTCATAGTATTTCTATACCTGGAAGTCTAATAGTTTAGAATTAATTGAGAAAGCCAGTAAGATGATTAGTGAAACTTCAGCAAGTCCAGTTGCTTTGATGTACTACTACAGAAATGTTATGGTTATGTTTTAACCTTTAAAGAGTAGAGGCTCCCATACACGGGTCGATTTTTCACTTAATTTTTGACCGATCACCACGTGCGTTTCACGGCGATCGGTCGGCGATCTGCCCATCCCGAACGATCAACCAAACAAAGTCGGAATCAACAAAAGATCGGATCGGACATTGAACCGACATGTTGGTTTTTTTGGTCGATCGTTTGGCAAGCGAAGTATGTTGGTGGACCCATAGTTCGCGATGCAGCAGCCTTTCAGATTGATGGATTTTGTGGATTCTGCCATTTTGGATATCGTCTCATGTCCAAATCGAGCACAAATCGGATTCCCAAGGTGGTGTTCTGGTCCAAGATATTGTCCAAGATGTTGTCCTTTAATAGAGACCTTTTAACTTGGCCTTAGCCGCTTCTGATTTAAGTGCCTGAAAATCCCGATAGGGCAATTATCGAAGGTAAGCCATTGAGTAAAATGTTTTACCTTTATGGAAGGGATGGCACGTCTGACTTACCCTTAGAATTGTCCTATAAAATTAAGATGTGGTATATTGCAGCATATCAGACTTTATTGAATGAATTATTATTTTTTCCCCTATATTTTCACCTCACACTACCAGAATTTACACAATTATTTCCCCTTCTTGGCTTCAGTCACATTTCCACAGCTTTGGAAGAAGCCATAGTCACAGTTTAGGCTTCAACAATGTCTGCCTTTGTCCCCATGTAGTGAAAATGTGCCCCAGAATTGTCTACTTTTATCTAATAGAGTTTTGGTGATACTTCAAAACATCATTTTGTAGAAATAGGGACTATAATAAGAGTATGTTACAGTTTCAGCTGGCCAATACATTGTGTACTATGGGCATCATGTTGTTCTCACAAGCAGGAGGGAGATATTGGGATAACTGTATATAATGTAACTTTGTAAGTCGTAGTCGTCACTTAGAAAGTGGCTTTGATGCTTCCGCTGTGTAATTTGAATCAATAAACATGAAACTATGAAGAAATTTAATAAATAAAGGCATATAGATATATTCAGAGATTGATTATTCTGTGAGCACATAAAATCCATTAGTTAATCGGAAATTGGCCATTTAAAGTGATGGGAAGCATTAAACATGGATGGAAATAGACTAATATTTGTAACGCAGCAGCAAAACATTTTTCTTCAGTTTCCCAGCGGAAAATGGCAAAACCCACAGACTGTCCTGGATCCCTTCCATAGGAGGTGATGGAGTTTGCCAGATACGACCCAGTAAATGTACGGTATTCTAATTCATTCTCTTATGTATTGATGAATAGGCAATAAAAAGTGAAATAAAAATTGTTCAGAAATTAACTAAACATTGTATATTTTCATTATAATAAATCTCCTCTTTATGCGAATGTTTAAGTTGGAGCTTTGCCTACTTTTTCATGTTGTCCCATGTTACCATTCTCAGGCAATTTTAATTAAACATAAATTTTGTTTCAGTTCAATGTTCTGGAAGCTGGGGATGTATTCTACCTAATGAATATATAGACTAGATTTCAGCTAACCTGTAGGGGGATCCAAACTTGATTAGAACAGACCGCCTCTGTAATTGGAAGAGACATGAATGAATTCTCTAGCAGGAGGTTTCAGGCCAAATTTCATCCAACAGTGAGTATCACATGCCAACACTTTATAAACAAAGCCTAATACAATAGCCCTGACATTCCAGCAGAATACTCAATAACTGTTACAGAAGTGGGAATACCAAATAAACACTGCAATTCACTTTCCTATTTCTAAAAAATCCAATAAAGCAGATATTAATGAACTGCAATAGATGTGGATTGTCAGCAATCAAACCTCAGCTTTGATATATAGTCCACATAATATTTTTAAAGCTGAACTCCATTTGAATATATTTCTTGGTATACACAAAGGATTGAGAGGTCACTGAATGACCCAGTTTATTTGTTTGAAATTTAGAAGTAACATTATCACTGTGCTGCACATAGCCTGGGCTGAGTTTTATGCCAAGAGTCCAGTGCTGCTTTAGTAGAAAGAGCGGCACTGACAGGTCTTTATCACAGAAAGCTCCTGGACAAAGGCAAAAATTCAGACTGTATTACAAGTACAAATATGGAACCAAAACTTAAAGCACCCCTAGATCTAAAGACCTTTATTTTTATGTGGATAGCGCATTAGGGGTTTGAACCTCTGCCATCGTGCTGTTTCTGCCCCCATTGGAGAGACTGTTTCTAAATGTGTGAAACTGTACTAGGAAGTAATACTAGGGCAGGAACAGGGGGGCAAGTTCACCTAGGAAAAGTTCTCCAGCAAAAGAACTTACTGAGAAGTACATGATCAATTTGATCTTCTGTTCAGTTAGTACTTAACTAATTAAATTATGAAACATGAGGCAAAAATGAGACGTAATCAAATAATAATGATCAGTGAATCTGGGATCAACCTAATCAGCTGACCATGTACTTCACAATGCAAGAAAATCTTTCTTAGAAGAACTTTCCATCCCCAAACACGTGTAAATGAAGATTCTTCGGGACACTTGTTCTGGTGAGATTATTTTTTATTTTAAATATCTCCTTTAACAGTAGATGCTGAGATCTCGTTGCAACAGGAAGCAGTAGTAATTCTCCCCAGGGTGTATAGACAGCAGTTAACACTTGACCCCCAGGGTGTATAAACAGCAGTTAACACTTGACAAGAGTTTTACCTGTTCAATACTCTAACCAAACAACATAAAAAATATTTGCATTACATGTTCACTTCCAATAGGATGATATTGATGTATATTACTGGCAAATAAAAAAATCTGAATTCCACCTACATAACAACCTTCCAGTAAAGATATAGTCAGAGTTCTACACTAATTCTTTTATTTCCTATTTAATGTTTGTATATTGAATCTCAAAGGGACCTCTAGGGGAGCAGAAGCCATGCAACCCCACCAGTCTTACACCGGTGATTGGACGCCTAAAGGTCAGTGCCATCTGAAGCCAAAAAATAATGGCTCTAATGAGATTTTGTGGGCAAAGAAATAGACGTTTGATGATAACGCACAATATTTATCGAGTGTACTTTTTCAGAATGTATAGCCCACTGGGAACGAGGGAAGTTTAAACATAATTAAACGCAGACGTCCTGCCTGTATATTGTACATTTACAGATTTATTCTGGGGGAAAGCCAGATTGGCTGTGTAAAACACCCTTTGCGTTCTAGAGGGGGCTGTGGAACTCTGGACAATATGTTACCACCCTCAAACTTTGTACAGTCAGAGCAATAAATTGACAGAACTTGAAAGCATGTATCAAAGACATCCTGCTTACTGGCCCCATTCATCCGGTTGTGCAATAAGGATTATCAAGCTTGTTTAATGTGTTTATACATTTTATAACATTTTTAAACAACCCCAAGTCCACTATAGAAGTTTGTGTAGAATATTAGACATTTTAGAGAATGCAAATCATTGACCACATTCTCTCTACACCTGAATTATGTTCTGTATGCCTGACAGTTAAATTTCAACCACGGTTGGAAGGTTTTAAGGATAAAGGTAACTGTAGTCGCATGAACTACTTCATAGATTAAAATGGATTTTTTCTAAACTACACTATAGAAGAAGAAAGGGCAATGAATGCAATGCATCTGCTAGTGTTCAGGTACCTTTATGTACAGGTCCTCCCCCATACCTGTCTTCATGTAATTTATGACATGGTTATAAAATGCTAATAAAGTAACACACAATCAAATGATTACCACATCTAGGAATCAAGAAAATGCTAAAAAAAATTCCAAGACCATTATCATGACTGTCATGCCTCAAAAACACACCTGTTTAACTTATAGATGCCGTATAGTACATACATTCAATGGAGTGAAACAAATTATTTAATGTTGTTGTTGAGCTAGTGAACTCTTGCTCACTTGTTCAACCTGTGAATGGCAGTTAATGGTATCTTCGATGTGTTACGTGGAGGTCTGAGAGATACAGAAAAGAAGCTTCCAATGTGGTATTGTAAATTCAAAATCTTGTTTTCACAAACTCTACTCAAATGGTTAGACATGATTCAGATTAGCAATGGCAATCATTAAGCATGTGTCCTTTCATGAGGACCTTTGAATGTGAGTGATGCTTTGTGATACAAATACCCCACTATCCTGTAACCTCCAGCAAAAACTTTAGGTGAGGCCTTTCCCACAACAGAAAGAGTTTTATGTGAGTCTGGAGAGAGATGACTTGATATTGGAGATGAGAAGCAGCTGGAACTATTGTATAAAGTCTCTGATAGTTTAAAGGTTTCGCTTTTGTGAGCAAATAAATTGTGAAATGGTTGGAAGGTTGAAGATATTCTTCTTTCGTGTCTCTATTCAAGCTGAGCGGGAGACACAGGCAGGATCTTACATACACAAGCCAACTAATTTTAACTCTTCAGTGCCGGTTAGTAGAGGGTTCGTAAGCTTGCTCTGTTGATATGTTAGATGTGATGTGATTACTCAGAGAATGTGTTTTGTTTTTTCAGTTAGACCATAAATTGCTTTCAATATTGATCAGTTTATCCAGGTGGGTGGAGAATGTTTTTTTTTATAATATACTTAATGTTATGCTGTATTTGCACACTTTAATTATACAATGACAATCAATTTTATGAAAGCTTGGTAAGTGTTACAATTTATATTGGGTACTGTTAGCACTATTTTGATAGCCATATGTATTCAATTTTAAATAATCTGAAATGTTTAAGATAGGATAGTTTTATTGTACCAAATTATTGTCCTAGAAGATGTTGAAAAGTAAGCAGAACATTTTTATATCATGCTGATGGGGTAAGTAACCCGATCTGCCTGATTCTGAGTAGCTCACACATCTCCAAATGCAACATCTCAAAAAACTCCTTGTGGGCGTGCATGGCAGTCCTGCCTAGAATTAGAAATTAGAGTAAGGCGGAAACCTCCTATACATTAATGTACAATTTGAACTGTCTGCCCTCGTGAACCAGGAGAGTGAAGATTTGAAATATTGTTTAGAGTCGTGAGCATAAAATATTGTCTACTGGTGCCAAAGCACCAAGTAGAGCTTTACCATGACGAACTTGTAAAGACAAGAAAACACAAATCCCCAAAGAGCTTATGCCCAACATCTTACCTTCATTTTTGAAGCTCCGCACAATGTTGGCTGAAGGCATGGTGGTCCTGTCCATTGCAAACTTGTTGTAGAGTTCCAGCATGTACTCTGGTGGCTCCACCTTGACAGGTGCCTGCACTGGGATCCCAGAGAGGTTGAGGGTCTTCAGGAAGTCATCTTTCATAGTTTCCAGCAGGGAATTGAGATCTACCCCATCCTGCTCAGAAAGAACTTCATCATATAAAGGCAAGTCATCTTCCAAGCCCATGATGGGGCCAGCTGTCACATATTGTACCAGTAAGCTCAGGGCCACAAATGCCCACACACAGATGTGATCCATGCTCAGAGTTTGCTGCTGCTCAAGATTAATCTCAGCTGCCAGTGGTGTCCGGGGTGTCTGTTTTACTCTCTCGAGAGGACACTGCTTTTGTCATCTGGAGTTGACAAGTATGGAAACACTCGTCTGTAACTTGTGACCATTCTCTCTCACACATACACTCTCCTTGCTCTTTCTCTCTCCCTCCCTCTCTTCTTCCCTTTTCAAAAAAGCCAGGTTTCACTAATTTGATAACATGTCTCTACAGCATCCCTGCTTCTCTTATCTCTCACTCTAGAAGCGTCTCACCAGATTTTGCTGCTATCTCAAAATCCCACTTTTCCTAATGAGCATTTTGTAAACATTTCCATATTCTGACACTGCCTGTGAGATAGGCCAATTTTTCTCTCTCCGCTAAAGAGAAAAAAAAAAAGTTTGCCCTTGTTCTGCAACTAAACTTCCCTGTAGAAGTCTGCCAAAGTTTCCCTCTGAGAAGTTTTATGTGATTTTAGCTAGCATGCAAGAAGCATGTATAGTCTCCGAGTGAATGAATACATTTCTTCCAGGACTACATTAACATCGCTGCTAGAAACCAGTTGTGAAAGAGAATACATTAAAGCTTTTTTTTTTCTTTTAAAGTGCATCTTCCTTGCATGAAGGATGGGAAACGTTTTTTGTCTTAACTGTAATAATATGGAGGTCACAACCTTATTGAGGGATACACGGGCCTGCAAGTAATTTTCAGCAAATGAGACCTTTTATATGATGGATTTTCAGCAAATGAGATTCTTGTTATATGACTGAATATATTTGTTGGTGAGAAAGACAACTCCCTTAGTGGTGAGCCCTCTTTAGCGTAGAGTGTACAGGCTTTCCCATATGCCAAGCTCTACACTTTCAACAAGGTGTTTGTAATACTTGTGGTTTAAATCCTTCGGTATTACTAAGGAAATATACGCAGGAATGTGAGCCAAGCCTGACCATTTTCCCAAGTCAAAATAATAGAAAAGGGTTATCCAGGATAAATTATAGTTGACCACCTGCCTTTTGTTAACAGGATAAGTTTGCTTTGCTCCAATCCATTGCACCATAAATGTCCATATACATTTTTCCGGTCTTGTTCCAGCTGAAAATAGGCACTGTAGCCTGTAACATAGGGCAATGGACACCAGGAGGCCCCATGGAAGGTAGAGTCTACAATAATCATGATGCTTGTAGATGTTGGTGCTCTCGCAACTCTGGTAATCTCTCAGATGTTGAAGGCAAAAGTTTTAAAGCCGCAAACATGTCTCTCATGTCCTAAAATCTTCCATTTTCACATCATGAAATATACAGTGGGAGGATAGAGAGACTTCTATATTTCACAGCGTTATTAACTCTAGAGAATTTCCAGGCGTGATGTTTTTGGACTTGCAAATCTATAAATAGAATTTTTTTTTTTTTAAAAACAGTACATCCACTTTCGTAACTGGCAGCCCAAAATGTAACCTTGGCAAAAAAATTGGACAGTTTAAGGCAAGTTTTCAATGTAATTAGAAATAGACAAACACAAGACAGATGTAGATTAGGAATTCTCAAATCTATATATGGGAGATGATTTTTTTTTATATTACTTGTTTCCAGGAGACGTGCTGAGAATTAAATGTAGCTTGATATGTCTACTGACTAAAAATGCAAGCTGCCTGGCAGCCATGCAGGCCCACTTCTTTTTTTCAGTTTTATGTTTCTTATTAGACAGCAAGACTCATGAGGCTTAGTTTCCACTTGTGTGGAAGCCGGCGGCGCGGTTGCCGGCGCTTAGAACCGCCGCCACTAAGAACCGCATCTCATGCGGTTTTTAGCGGCGGCCATTCACCCCTATGGCCGCGGTCAGTGCTGGGCGGCTGCGGAATCACGCGGACCGCCGCCTAAAAACTCGGTCGACCAAGTTTTTAGGCGGCCGGCCGCGCGATTCCGTGGACAGGGGAATAGCCCAATTGAAAAGAATGGGCGCGGATGTATCCGCACCGTGCACAACCGCGGGCTTCCGCTTCTAGTGGAAACAAGCCCTTAAATGGTAATAACAGGCTGATTCTTCCAATTTGCACTTGGGAAATAGGAAGCATTTAGATTACATGCAGTCTTTTTAACATCAAATCTAGGCAGTGCATATAACTGGCCAGGAGAGAACAACTGTCACTAGAATTGTGCAAGAATTGAAGTATATACATGTTTTGTAGGATACTTAGCCAGGTATGGTATAAATATTATAAATATGCCCTCTTACCTATATCGATCCTATACATAATATGAGTAAGCGTGGTTCTAGTGTTCAGAGCCATATGGTGACAGCCATTGCCCTGTCAGCGGATGGGTGGCTTGGTGGCCATGCATCACTTTAAATCTTAGCCAGGACACTATCTGCAAGGAGTTTGCATGTTCACCCCCTGTATTCATGGCTTTCTTGGTTTCTTTCCGCACTCTAGACCAGGGGTGGGTAGACTAAAGCCCGGGGGCCAGATCTGGCCCATTAAGCTTTATTTTCCAGCCCTTTGTCACATTGTTGAAAATATGCTCCCCTCCACCCTTTCTCTGCAATGAGTGCACATTATGCCTAGAGGTATCCAAACATTGCCTTGGGTACAATGCAGGGGCCAGATCATGACACTATAAGTGCATCCTCATGCTGACAACAGTCTCTTGGAATTATCTCTGCTCATTGCAATGTTTGAGCATTTCTTAATAAAAAAAGATAAAAAAATTTCTGTCACACATCCTCTATTACACATCACAGCCATTATTAGTGATGTCGGCAAAGCATGGAATTGGCACACCTATGGCGGGTCGGCAATTACAGGCTCTTGGTCCGGCCCCGTTATCAAATAAAAGATGCCAAAGTGGCCAACGAGTCAAAAAGTTTGCCCACCTCTGCTCTAGACCTACCTGTACTTTTAGGTTAATTGACTTTCCCACAAAATTGTCCTTAGGATATGTTAGTTACATATCAGAATGGTATGCACATTAGATTGTAAGCTCCTTTGAGAGACAGGTTGTGAATTGACTATGTAAAGCGATGTGCAATATATCAGCACATAAGTAATACATGAGTATAATAGTGAGACTTCAGGTGACACTTGATACATTTACAGAAGACAGAAAATCAGGCAGATGAAGTCACGTAATATAAAGTAATGCAGTGATCTATTACTAAAGCCCCCCATACACCTTACAACCGTACCATAATATTTCTGTACAATCAACTTTTCTTTTACCAAAACCATGTAATATGAGGACCGTTCTAATCCTCCTGATCACTATGTATTCTATCAGGGAGGACACTACACTACATACTGTAGTTGTTGGTAGATCTAAAGGAAATTGTATACAGTGATTTAAATGTGTATGGGGGCTTAAGCAACAGTAATGTTTATCACTGGCCATGACTAGGGTATAAAAGATAGCTGTCCCTTTTGTCTGAATTGTTCAACAACACCAAAAACCAAACTGGAATAATTGAGACTCTTTGAGACAGATTGGATTTTAAATGGCCCGGCAGCCTTTTATTACCAACATGACTAACAAAATATAATATATAACAATCATTAAACAGACAGTTATAGATTAAAATGAATGTCCGTTGAATGTCTGCATCACCCAATACATCGGCCTCCAGCCGCACTACACTGACTCGGAGACAATTACAATAAAATGCAGATACCACCTTACAGAACTAGTTCCATGGCACTCTGACATCCTTAACAAAGGGTGGGACCTACGTTGGGCCCTTCGAATTACCTTTTCCATGACCAGACCACCTTCAAGGGCCTTACAACCCTGTGGCTGCTGTGACAAGTTTTAAAACCTGAAAACATAGGAATTAATCAAAGTTTTTAGAAACCAAAGAAAATTGAGGGCGGGAAATTCATCCGACGCAGACTTTTCTCCGACTGAATTTTGATGAATTCACATGATTTTTGGGCTCACATGATTTTTGAAAAAAAAAGAAGCGTTTGTGGGGTTTACAATAACTGTATATTGCTTACAATACAGAAATCATGGTCAGAAGTTATGATTATATTAATTCTGGGCTGAAGTTTGTGCCATTACTTTGCAATGCTATTCAAGATACAGAATAATCCATTTGTAACAATCAGTCCTTAAAAGGCATAGTACCTATCTGATAAACTTTTCTTCAACTCTACAGTATCACTATGCCCTTACTCTTCCCCTCTTGTGCCCCTGTAACCTTCTCTACCCTTGTGTAGTTATCTCTTGAACTGCATTGTTTTCCATCCTCAAACTGTGACTTGACACTTGTGTGTCCCTGTCAACAACATACATTGTGTATTACATTTAGGACACTCAGATAAATGAGATAACAAGACCTATGTAGGATAAAATGTCATTTATGGACAAGTAATCAAATTGTAGAGCTGCATGTATTATGTATTGTATATATTATATAATAATGACACAGTTTGAGAATGAATGCATGAAATGCACAATTTAATAATTACATTGGAATTACATGCAATATTTGTGGATCTTGTTTTAAAACATAGGCAATGAAAGTCTACCATGCCTTACCAGCCAAAATATTCATAGTAAATAGATTGGATAGAACTCTTGCTGGCTTTAAGTTTTTGGACCATAGAAACTGATATTTTCTTTACCACTATAATTGCTAGAGGATTAATTAAATGTCATTTTTTTTATCTGTTGGGTATTACAACATATCTAGGCTTGAAAGCTGTTGCCTTATGGACAGGTCTCATTCTATGATTGCTTTCAATCAGTTTCAAATCTAGACTTAAGATGGCCACACACAGTTACCGTAGATTTTTCAATGAGTTAGACTTAAAATATGATCCAATTAAGCCGATCATTTGAAAATTCTTTTTCTGAATCAAAATCAAATTGGACTAAGCATTTCATCGAAATCTGTCAAGCAGTGATCGGACATGTTGGTAAATTTCAGTCTTTTGCTCAAATATCTGACAGATTTTCAAGGTATTTCAATCGAATTGTATCTGACTGTTTTGAATCGATCACATTATGTCATGGTATAAACAATCCAAATGTAAAATGATCGATTGAACAAAAAATCTAACCATGTATATTCACCAAGTCACAACTTGACTTAATCAGTTATTGTTAAAGGTTGACGTGCCAAGTCATGAGAACATTTTAACAGAACGATCCTGCCACCTAATTCCTTATTAGAAATGATACCAATCAGTTATATATGATACCAATAAGACACTTGTTCTGCTGACATCTACCAAAGAATAATGTACCTTTTTTGGGCAAACTAACTTTTAGTTAAGCATAAGTAACCTTTTTTTGTTCCCTAGCAGTTTTAAAAGAATTCAGAAGCGGAATGCAGAGGAGGACACAAGCATCTGACATCCATGGGAATGGTGAAGGATCCAATGGGGACTACAATACTGGCATGGAACAAAAGTGGGAGAAATGAGCTTCTGGACAGATTTCCAAGAATTGTCCTATTGATTTAGCTTAATTGACCAATGATTGATAAGGAGAGACATTATATGTGCCGTTTTTGTTATTTTTTTTGCCAACATCTAGGCAAGGAATCTTGGCAGGACAATTGCTTCTCAACAATGATTTAGTGCTATACAGTTACAAAGCAATACATAGACATACAGCCACATAGCTTCCTAATTGTGTATTCCTCTGTATGTGACACTTTATATAGATCATGGAAGGTGGCAAAGTTTGAAGGAATTTTTGTAGACACAGATTTTTTTTTTTTAAGTTCAGCTTTCCTAGCCTGTAGCCAGATTTCAGCTTTCCAAAAACATGTGTTACCAGCAAGCAGTTAACTTCTATATGAATGCAGGGTGACAAATAAAAACCCTGCCCTGAGTCACTTGTGTATATTTCTGTCTTAATGCTTGGTATTGTCTTTAATATATCTTTACATGATTAGATTAGTTATATCATGTTAAAATAAAACTATTTGCAAGAGGTGTTGCCATGGGTTCTTGTTGTATCTCTCCTAAAGTCAAATCTCCCCAATGTTAATATCACAAAAAAAAAACCTTGTTTGATTGCAAGATATTAGAGATCGGGCCAATTCACATATGTGCATTTGTGTAAAATAAAAATCATGTTGTAACTTGGGGAGCAGATAAAATTTAGCATGTAATATTTTAATGGTAATAGTAGTAATAAAGAAAACCTTGATAAATCATTAAGCTTTGACCCATTTTAATTCTGTCTTTATTGAAATGCTAAATGATTTAACACTTGATGATTGCAGGAAACATCTCATTAAATAGGAGCATTTTTAAGAGTTAATATCAGTCTGAAAATAAATTCCTCATGGAAGCTGGCACACGCTGAGTTCTGTACAAAGCCCTCTGCCAGTCCTTATCTCATGTTTTACTGACAGTACCACTTGTCTGCTTATTAAAACTTCTGCGCCATAGATAGGGCTGCTTGACATTTCCGTACAACAATATGTTTTTCCACAGAGCCTTACCCTAAAGGAAAATTTTCAGAGGGGCTGCCATTTTTACCCTTGTCCCTTCCATAGCACATTGACCCTCATTGTTTATTGCAAGTATGATTGGACACACTTCGTGTGACTTTCAATATGTTGTCTCTCTCAACATTAGGGGTAATTAACATGGGCGTTTTTACACCGCTCTGTAAACACCCAACACGGCATGAGACGTTTGTTGGGCAATTTTTGGCTTTTCATGCAATAGACCTGTCATTGGGGCATTATCTTAACTTGCACAGACAGAAGCCCCCTTACACTGGAAGTGTCACCCTGCGGCGTCACTTCTGATATGCAGGGTGGGAAGTGAGGAGGTAGAGGGGAGGGAGCCATACTCTTCCTAATTTTCACCCTGTTTGTGGACATCAGAGCTGCTGTTGTTGTCAGCAGCTTTGATGCTTTCAGTGAACAAGGGGACTCCAGTGAAATGGGGAAAAATCCCAAGGGGGTCCTGACCCGCTGATGTAAATGGTCATGCAGATTAATAGATAGTACTTTTCTAAATGAGCACTCTCCAATTTTTATGCCCGTCATGCCTTTCAATGGGCCTACCAGGCAGGAAGTAAGGAAACATCCTCCTCCAAATAGTATGCTCCTCTGAATTGTATGTGTATATCTCAAAAATGGTTTCAAATGCGTGTTGTTAAATAACTCTAAATTTTATATACGTTTTAATATACAGATGTGTTTCAAATGTCCTTTTTACTTCAACATCTGGACCTACCAACACAACCCCCTCCATTAGATACAACATCCTTTGATTCTTATTATGTCTCCCTTTTTGATTGCACACTTGGGGTTAGATGATAATATAGTCTGTACTCACGGTAGTGTACTTGTACTTATGATAGTGGACCTTGTTGGATGGTCTGATGGATGTAAATCTGTCAACTTTTTCAAATGGTCTTTCAATGGAAATTAAGAGTACAACACATAATGCACCCATGGAGCACACTTCAGTAGTACAAAATAATGCTGCCGATTTGCCTCCCATGACAAGGGTTTGTTGACCAAGCTCAGATGCATAAGAAATTTAGACTTTTCCGCATAGTCGAATTTTGATGGGGTCATTTCGACTTTTCGCCTAAATTGAAATTTCAACTTAAAAAATAACTTTGCTTTTGATTTGCCGTGCCACTATTTCAAGTAACGCCATTTTATGTAAAATTTTCGCATGCGGGAGTGATTGGAAAATTCGCATGGTGCTAGCTAACTTTGACAGCTTATTGCAAAGCCCCTGAAAATGATATCCTCACAAAAATTGCTGGAGTTGTAGAGAAGGGTTGGGGAAACATTTGAAAACAATAAGTTTTGCTCTAACATGTCAAGTTTGTGTATAAATAGGGTTTAAATCTCAGCTCTTAATGTAAAGCTCTGCTACTATGTACACTGATTCATACAGCAAATCCAGCAAGTTTGGAGATCAAGTGATACCGTTTATTGGCTAACTGAAATCATTAGAGAAGCA
>CM070034.1:117961536-117974949 GCA_036250615.1 Ptychadena robeensis
CTCTAATACAGCAAATGGAAATTTTCCACTTTATGTGAATTTTTTTCCTTATGCGAATTTTAGGCTTTATGCGATTTTTTGGGGGTTTTATGCGAATTTTAGGCGTTATGCGAATTTTTGACTTCGACTAGAAAAAAGTCAACATTTCGCAGTCAAATTTCGCAGTTACACACCAAATTTCGCAGTTTATGCGAATTTTAGGTGTTATGCGAATTTTCGACTTCGACTAGAAAAAAGCTATTTCGATTTGCTGTGAATTTTATTCATTTCGACCATCTCTAATAACCAGAAGAACAGAGAGATAACTGTGAGTAATCATTACAAACTGGAGTAGGTCATGTTGTAGAGGCCAATGTGCATAGACAGAAAACTGATGTAAGGAGGTTGCAGGAGATCAGCAACACAAGATACTGCAAAATATGAGAGAACATTTTTCATTAAAAAACACAGAACTTTAACCAATCCCATGATCTGAATCTTTTTGTTATTGTTTACATATCCTTCCAGCATGACCTAAGCCAACTGGTACAATTGGATCCTATTTATCTGAACACACACCTAAAATTAAAGAAAACTCATCAATTCATTGACAAAGCCCAGACATGTATATACAGAAAGCCACAGATAATCACATATTATCACATATTACTAAATAGTATTTTTTATTCCCTGGTGTGTATGATATTAAATAATTTGTTAAAAAATGAATCATTTCAAAGAAAAACCAATAGAGCAACAGTAAGATACATTTGTGATATACAAAGGGTAATATACATGGAAACACATTGTACAATAACAAGCTCTTACCACTTACAACTAGAATTTTCTGCTTGCAGCTTGTGTAATTAGATCCAAACATGATTTTGTGTTTTTGCATCTTTTGCATTGATAGGGTTAAGCCCTCTATTATTTCTAACTCAGCTTCTGTGATTTACTCCAAAAGGGAGGCGTGTACCATGTGCCTGTGTCAGAGGGGACGGCCAAAGAGGGACCTTCAGGGATTACACACCATGCTAGATTTTTCTCATCATTACTGCCAAAACTGTTTAATTTTATTCATGTGTTTCGGATGCAGAGTCAGCATGAAACTCCAGCTTGTTTCTGTAACATTCAGCAAACTGATCAAGATTAAGACTGTGGGCTTCAAAATTCATAGGTCATAGAGAGGAGGCCAATTGGACATTAAATTCTCTTTCCATATTAACTGCTTAGCACACCTGTGCATTATAAAGAAGATCAACATGGACAGCATTCTGCCCTTAGCCATCACCCTTTCTGTAGAGCTCTTTTGAATCCTTAAAATCTATATCATTATGAGAATTTAATTTCTGTGTCATTTTTTTTGAAATCTGCAACTTTTCTTGAAATCTGCAACCCTTCCCTTCCACAGACAGCTATTGTATCAATAAAATATTAAATTCTGAACACATTTTGTACAGTGGATGGTATTTTATATCATTCATTCCTTTATAATATTAACACACTTATCATTTTCTGTACATTTATTTTGTACTCCTCTTGTAAAATAGCAGTGTAGCTAAGCTAACCAGATCAAGAGCCATCAGGAGGCCTCTCTCACATAAAGAAGAAATACAATCTATAAAATTGGATCTATTCTAAATAAATATATACATTAAATAATTTTTTTTAACATTCTTTGGCAAGCTGGTGGAGAAGCACCCCACAATCCTAAAAAATATACCTGCTGCTCTCTTGTGCCTCAGGATTGCCATATCTAATCCATTGTAATTGACCCAATTGTACTACGCTACCATAGCTGTATTAATGGGCCAACATCCCAAAACAAAGTCAAAGAGGCTAGAGGAAGGAGAGAATATATCCCCCTCATAAACATTTCTCCCAAAATTGGGACATGGAGACTTTTGGGGCCCAAATAGTTTATCACATAATCACATAATTATTGATGTTCAAGACATGCAGTCAATTTAATGATATGTATCAAATCTCACAATCACATGGTTCTTTATACACATACTGTTACATGCAATACCCTAGCACGTGTCAAAATCAACCCCAACACGTTTCGTTGATTGCTTCTTCAGGGGGAAGCTTTCCCTATTGCTGCATTGACCATTTATAGGTCTCTGACTGGTATTGTGTGTGATGCATTTCCAGTAAAATCTTTGGGCATGTATCCCCCAGGGGGGATGGCACATTCACAGACCAAAACCCAGCGGTCAAAGTAATGGTGTATCCATCTGAACATAAATTTAGAGTGGACAATTTCCAAATATGAATATCTCAGGTATATCACAAACTTTCTAGGAGTATCCTGGTAGATGATTTCACTGCAGGGTGCATATGTCGTCACAAGGGATATCAGGCCCATGCAATAGTGAAAGCTTCTCCCTGAAAAAGTTATCAATGAAACGGGTCAGGGTTGATTTTGCTAATAACATCCAGATTGTAACCTGTGCTAGGGTATTGCATGTAACAGTATGTGTATAACGAACCATGTGATGTAATTGAGAAATTTGATACAGATTATTAAATGGACTGCATTTTATTAACCTCCCTAGCGCTCTGCTGAGTTACAGATTACTGTACCAAAAGTGCACCATAGACTTTAATGGAAAAAAGATTTTTTACATTGTAGGCCTGTAATTTCCCAAAGTATGTCCGTACAGAAGTCTGGTAGACCACTAGATAGCAGTGCAGATGTGCCAGGTTACATAGGAGAGCATGGGGGGAGTGATCCGTTCTGCTGCAGCTGCCTCTTCATTAGATCAGAGACACACGGAGCAGTGAGTTTGCTCTCCTGTGGCTCCGATCTCTGCCTGACGAACTCAGCTCGTCCACTGCTGTTCTGACAGGTCAGAGCTGGACGAGCTGGGACCTTCGGGAACAGCAGGGGGGTTAATCGTCCCAGTTTTGGGAGAAATATTACTGAGGGGGATATATTATGTCTTTCCTTCAGCCTCTTTGACTAGTCCTTTGTAATTGCCAGTCTTCCAGTGTTAAATAACTGCAATAACAGGAATGACTAATAGATAGCACTAGATGGTTTTTCATGCTGAAAATGTATCTCCATAGGCTTGTGAAGGTAATGTGATTACATCTCTCTTCTCCAACAGAAGAGGAACTTTCAAGATTAATTTCAAGATACATTTTCTTTTACAAATTGGGTGTATGAAGGGGTAATTGCCTGCAAGGGACATGGAGTACAACATAGTTCTGCTTTAAGTCCATCACTCCCATGCCACAAGAGAACTCATCTTTATGCTACTGGATTAATAGTCATAGTAAATTATAAATAGAGGAATGTTTCAAATTTTTCTGTTGCAATATCCTGAGCCCTATCACGTATGCTCTGAAAGTAAATATAGACAATATATAAATAAAATCATATGAGGAAAAACTCTTAACTTTTTGACTCTTTAATACTGTCACAGATGTTGTCCAAGACAGAAATCATTTGTTTGGAGCAACAAATTCTTTGACATAATAAGGGAAAAATTTGATTTATTAACAACGTGCAATATGGCAGATATTGTGAATACATATGTGCACTAGGGATTTATGAAGTGTGGTGCTAATACTCTTATCATTAACATTTTAAAAGGAAAGTTGCACTTCCTCACAACTATATCTAATATTAACCCAAAATATTCCAATATGCATTATTGCTAAAGTAGTCCTGTAATGTAAAAAGAAAATACGATTATCCATATACAGATTATTTACCTTTATGTAGTCTTCATCCAGGTAAACCAATCCCCAATCATACACTTACCTTCCCTTTTTCCTCACTCCTGTGCCACTACACTTACAGGGTCCAGGCTTCTAGACTCCAAGATGGTGGAGCATGACACTTCTGGTCTTACTCCCTCTACCTATCCAGATCTATAGCCAGCAATGCTCCCCCCCCCCCTCCAGTGTCACAGCAGCAGGCTGCCAGGCGAAAGGTGACTTGGGAAGGTAGACATCAACAAAGTGGACACTGTCCCACTCATTTGAATGGGAATTGTCCTCTGTGTGTCTTTTTCCCTGTTGTAGATGTACATCCACCGTGGGGAAAAAGCAGCAGTGGACACAAGCCCTTACAAATTATTTACCGTAATTTTTGGACTATAAGACGCACTTTTTCACCCCCGAAATTGGAGGAGAAAAGTGTCTATGTCTTATGGTCCGAATGCACGACCCCAGCGACCATGGGTGGTCGCGCCTTGTCTTCCCGCCAGCTCTTCCAGCAAGGAGAGAGTCTGATGTGTCTTAGTCAGAAAGTCAGAAAAATATGGTACTTGTTATGTTTTGCTATATTTTGAACTTTATTGGGTGCAGAAAAATCAATCCAATCCAACATGAAAAAAAACTGTGGCAAGAAATTTAGCGAATATACAGCTTCTCTTCTTCATTCCGTGATCTTAGCCAGTACGACCACTGTGCGTATTGCAGGAATCCATTCTCAATGCGCACAAACATGCATGATGTATGCCGGTAAATAATGTTGAATATAATGAATATCTGCCATTGCGAATACACCGTTGCGATTGTACTAAAAATAATTAATCTCCTGTCTAGTTCTAATCATGAATATAATTCTGAATTTTTATTGTGAACATCTCGAATCTAGTGTGATGTCTTCGTAATTGCGAATATTCAAGATTTTTTACATCAGTACCCGGAACTGTGCAGTGGGTTCGCAATATGTGCTTGTACAGGTGCCGATTTGCACAATGAAGGTAATCTGTCAAAGTACCATGCATTGCGCAAAAAAAAGTGAAAATTTTTTACGATTAGAATATTTGCATGAAAGTACCATGCATTGTGTTCGCAATATGCACATGTACAAGTGCTGATTTGCACAAGGAAGGTATTCATGATTGGGGATCACTAATTTCCAAATTTATTATATATTAGGTTAGAAATGTTCAATCTTTTGCTAATACAAACAGTGCCTATGATGCTACTTACTGTATGAAGTGGTGTTCCAAAGGAAGATAACTAACACCAAGTTACAAATAACAGCCGTTGTAATATAGTATTTTTATTTTTCCTGTTCTCCCTTACCTGGAAATATGCTGCTTGGGTTATCAGTTGGAAATATCCAAATGTCCAAAAATGCCAATCCAGGCTGTATATCGATGGCCACTGAGCGAGGTTTTCTGTTACTGTTATTTTCTCACACTTTCCTCAATTACATTGTTACTGTATCATTGACTTTAAGTACACTGTACTTGCACATGTACCACAAAAGTAATGGCAGCTTTCCGTGTTGATCTCTTCTATCTTGCTATGCATCCTGCTATGCTGTGAAGACACATGCAGAATATCAGCAGCATAAAGTAGATCATCCAGATGTTCATTAGTATGGATATTTCTGTGGAAACTGCTTGGTCCAGGTGTCCTATTATTTAGGATTTGTGCAACATTATCATCACTTTCAAAATTATTCCAGATGTTACTATTTGATGTGATAATATACCATTATGTAAATCCCACATTTAAAGCTACAATATCACACTTCAGTTGAGTTGAATAATTTTTTTGGCTCACCTCTCCTACTAAATGTCCCATATATTTATTTGTGTTATATTACACAGATGTAGTTTGCTATAGGTAAAATAAACATTTCCTTTTCCAAAACCATGTTAAGTGTCTATCTGAATTAAACATAGACACCATTAAAGAATACATATAGTTTCTATCTTGTAAAACCTCAGAACCATGGGTGGTATATTGTGCTTATTTTCTGCTTCCAATTCTTTAATAGTTCTTTAAGGTGAAATGGGGGCCTTATTTTTAAGGCGCAAAGATGGGGAAGGCTAACCCTTGAAATATTTGTTCAACATTTTTAATTTAAGTCCTAATGGGTTATATCTACCAAATTATTAGGTAGCTACTTACCATGGACTGGGAAAGTGATCCAACTTTGTTATTTTAACTGCAGCAGATAAGTCCGGTCACCAGGGTGGATCTGTACTAAAATTGTGAAAAATCTCAGCAAAAAAAAATGGTTCAGTTATTCAAATTAGCTGCTTGGATATGAGTAGCTCAAAAGGCTGTGGAATCATACTGATGAGGTTACTAGTCCCATTTAGGGAACCCCCAAGTTTTTGTTTTGTTTGATGATAGGGACACACCTCCAATGAATTTTAATCATATCTCGGACACTAAATACATTCAATTATGCGTGTGTGTTTTGCCTAATAATAGATTTCTTCTTTATATTCCAAATATATACCAGCAGAATAAATGGCTTCCTACCAAACTGGAAGTAATAACTTTAAAACTACATAGTCATATGCAGCTTTTTGACTTAATCGCCTCAACTGAATTTACAGTCAGTCTAATATTGATCAATTATACTACCACACAGTATGATCCATGCAAAATCAAATCAATATATAAATATCAATCAAATCAGCTAATAAACCCATCAGATAATTATACAATCAACCAAAATATTACAACCTGAGCGATAATGACTCTTCAGTTTTAGTTTCAGTTTTATGATTGATAACCAACACTTATGGTTAATCGAATTGCAAATTTTTTTTTTTTAACGATCCATTTAATGGATTACATTTTATTGCTTGATGGAACAGAAAGGGGTTTTTCATTACTCTAGGGGTACATCCATTCTATCAACTCATGTATAGTCTAGCTATTTTTAAATTGATGTGCATTATGTTAATTAGTATTAAATACATAACAGATATTTTACAGGAAGATGAACAAGGAGAAGAATGCAAAGAATGGAATTTCTCTCCCTTGTCTCGCAAGGGTATGTGGCATACTCGTGGGGTCAAGATTAGCTCCTCATTAGTGATCCCTGGTCTACCAATTTCCTCTGATAAGAGGATGTGATTAGTTTGTGGCATTGTTGCCTGAGAAACCAATGTTTTGTTCTAGAAAGATGACCCCATACAGAATGGTTTAGGTTAACCCCTGTGTCATCCTTAAAGGAGGAATGCAGATTAGTGGATACAAATTAATCTGAGTTTACATGACTTCTATACTCAGTTATTCAGTCTAGCAATTAAGTTTTAACACTAAAACATACTATATCATTTATCTTTGACTCATTTCATACTGTTATTTCTCTGGGAAAGGAGCTAAAAAAAAAACATGCCAATTGGCTACCAACCACCTTGTTTACATCATCGATCTGTGGTAATGTGCAGATTCACATCTTGTTACTGTGCTTTCATTTGGTGTTCTGCATTGTCATTTTTTTTTGATGTGGTGGTGCCTTTGGAAAAAACACTTTTTTAACCTTGTTAAATAAATTGACAACCACAATGTGCAGAACAATAGGTACAACATATTGTTAAGC
This sequence comes from Ptychadena robeensis, assembly GCA_036250615.1. Taxonomy (NCBI): domain Eukaryota; kingdom Metazoa; phylum Chordata; class Amphibia; order Anura; family Ptychadenidae; genus Ptychadena; species Ptychadena robeensis. The sequence continues at coordinate 117,968,837 of CM070034.1, forward strand.
TAGCCACACATGGTACAATTTATCATGCAATCGAGGTTCGATTAGATTTTGTACTTCGATTTAAAAAATCGAACATCGATTGTCATTTAATCGAAGTTCTCCACATGGGAAGCACGATGATTGAACAATTTCGACTGAAATTAAATCGAAGTAATCCAAAATCGTCGATTAAATTCCTCTTACGATTTTAGTTTCAATTGGAAGTTAAAGGGAAGTAGCCTAAAAAATCGAGGCAAAAAATCGAGCCACAAAATCGAGGCAAAAAAAAATCAACCAATCATGCAAAATTTTCCAACTTGTCCGATCACTTTTCAATCGACGATTGTACCAAAAATCGTTCAACGATCATCGATTGCACTATGTGGCAGTACATCGATTAATGTTCAATCGATCTTTTTTTCCATCGAAAATCGTCGATTGAACGCTAAAATTGTACCATGTGTGGCTAGCTTTAGTTTAGTAAATCTCCATTCTAATTAACAAACAGGTTCTTGGTCCTGTGGTCCAAGTGCTCCTTGACAATGGACAGAAAAGATGTATTGAACTTAATGGCTAAAAGTGACTATTACAAACATATATCATTGAATGCAAGCTGCAGTATCAGCCCATTATATGGCTATCCGGTCCTCTTTATTTCCTATAATTCTCCACCAGGTAAGCCTCTTCCATGGGAGGACTTAAAGTGACAAGGGTTGCCAAAATATTGGATTCACTAGGAAAATATGCTTTAATATATGCGTTTATAACAAATCTTACTATTAAAGCTTTTCCAATTTTGTCAACAACTAGCATCTAGTAGTGTTGAGCTCGAATATTCGAATTGCAAATATACTCTGCGAATATCGGCTATTCGAGAATTCACAAATTTCGCGAATATGGCAGCGGATATTGGCCATTGGGATGCTTTTGGGCAGGGATTGCGAATATATATTTGCAATGTGAAAATAAATAGCACATTAATTTTGAAGGTAATTTCGAGACGAATATAATTGCGAACCTAGTTTCGCAATCCTAAGCAATCGCGTGCAAGTGAGAATATTTGTGAATATAGAATCGTATATAAGTAGAATTATTTGTGAAATATCGCAAATTCGAATATTGCCTATGCTGCTCATCACTAATTAAATCTACCCCAAGCTACACATGGATTTACTGCTAGGGAGGTTTTTACCTACATTTCCAGCAATATTGGTAACAACAGTGTTTCGGGAATGTGCAGCTATAAGTGGCTACGAATCTAGTTTCGGAGTCACGCAATATCGCAAATTTGAATATTGCCTATGCCGCTCATTACTAGCATCTAGGTGATCCACTATCTTGAATAAGTCAAAACTAGTGTTGAGCAGCATAGTATATATTCACGTTTGCGTAATTTCACGAATATATAAACATACATTAGAAATTTTTAAAATTCCATTCGGCTTTATTCTATTGCCTTACATCGCAAGTGGAGAACGAGCTTTGCAGCTTCTGTTCTTCATTCTGAGATCTTAGCCAGTACAAGTACTGTGCGTATTGCGTGTATCCATTCACAACATGCACAAATATGCGCAATGTATAGAGATGGTCAAATTTTTTTTCAATAATTCGACCATTTCGACCATTTCCAGTTAGATGCAAAGCCCCTGAACATGCTATCATCACCAAACTTGCTGGAGGTATACAGAAGGGTTGGGGTATACTACAAAAAAAGAAGTATGTCTCTAACCCAAAAGTTCAAAATCAATTAAAAATTTCGACTTTAAGTTTAAACTTAATTTATGCAAAAACTACATGTGCTAGAGCAAAAATTTTCCCACAACCCTCCTCTACATCTCCAGCAATTTTTGTGATAATAGCATGTTCAGGGGCTTTGTAAAATTGCAAATATTCGAGCGCACATATACGCAAAATATTGCGAATTCTTAAATTTCGGATATTTATCAAATATATTTCAATTTCAAATATATCTTGCTCAACACTAGTCAAATCCTCTGAAGTCTTTCAATATGCAAAGCTGCTCCTAGAATGGGCTTTGCAGTCATCCAGTGAAGAGCATGTGTACAATATGAATATAGTGGTCTTTGAAGAGGAACTCCAGATAAAATTTATTTTGTTCACTTTTGCTCGACCAGAAAACAATAAAATTCTCTTATTTTTTCCTAAACAGGATATTTTATGTAGCCGCTTATAGCTGCACATTCCGGAAACCCTGTCGTTACCAATATTTCTGGAAATGTAGGTAAAAACCTTTCTAGCAGTAAGCCCATGTGTAGCTTGGGGTAGATTTAATTACACTCATCACTGCATTAGTGATGACCATGGAAAGTTCCAACAATTCTTCTTTATATCTCCAGTAATTTTTGTGATGCTACCTTGTTCATGGGCTTCTCAGTGAACTTGTCCAAGGAAGTCCTTATATAGACAGGAGTGCATGCCCCCACTCCCCCATACAAAAATTTGGGGGCAGTACCATCATAGGAAGACAGGAAAAGAAACATAGATGTTAAAAAGGGGTAAAAACTTGCTTTATTTCAAAAGAAGTTTCATACAACTATTAAGTATTGCTTGAAGGTTGAAACATACAGTCAAGCCCATAATTATTGATACCCCTGGCAAATATTGACTTAAAGTTACTTTAATTCAACCAGCAAGTTATTTTTTGACAGGAAATGACATATGTGTCTCCCAAAAGATAATAAGACGATGTACAAGAGGCATTATTGTGGAAAAATACATTTCTCAGCTTTTATTTACATTTGAGCAAAAAGTGTCATTTATTCATACCCTTCACAAACTGTCACAGTCTCTGGGAAAATCCAAAGTTCTATACTATTCCAAGCGCCAAGCTGTTCTACAGCATCCTAATTACCCTGATAAATAGGGTAAATGTGTTTCCCTGTCAAAAAATAACTTGCTGGTTTAATAAAAGTAGCTAAGTCACAATTTGCCAGGGGTATGAATAATTATGGGCTTGAGTGTATATCTTGTACCCAAATGTTTAATAACTCATCCAGAGTGTTGCAGGCATAGAAGATAATGGCTTGAATATGTTGGGACAGCATGGCAATAACATGCAATTGAATTTTTTTATAAATGCTGTTCACCACAATGACTAGTGTGGTACTAAGTGATGCTGCTGGGTGCATCCAGAATAATGCTCCCACAGCCTCCTAAGTTTACTTATGTCTCTGGCTAAATCTTTTGAAAATAACACTCAAGCTTGTGAATGTACATACAAAACATTAATAACAACTGTAAATGTCTTCCACAGTACACATATAGTGTCACATTCAGCCCAGGCACTGGAGGCACCACATCCTCTTCTCACATTGATCATATATGCTATTTAGTGAAACATACAGCATAGTCTGTATAATCTGAAACACTCACTGTATTTCCTCAACAGATTACTGTACTATTAACCTCTGACCCCACTCTTCACACGGATTTCTACTGGTTTTTTTTTTTAGGGAATACAGATTTCAGGCTTTATCCCATTGAAGAGTTTGGAGTTTAAGCCATCTTCTTTATTTTATCTTTTTTTAATGTAGCTCAGAGACTCAAAAAAAACTCCATTCAACCACACACCAGCTGTCTAGGAACCCGTGGAATCTTCAAGTACACAGAACTGTTCTATGTAGAGAGGGAGGATAAGTGAGCGGTTCGCCCATAGAAGACAAGGATTTTGGCAGCACGTTAATTCAGAGATCAGCCCTGGTGGGTCTATAGCTGTCAACCCTCCAGTTTTGGCCAGTAAAGTCACGTTTTTTATGTGGCTTTCCCGGCCAAATCCCGATTTCAAGATATTTTTCCAGGATATTTGAAATCACGTTAATTTAGCAGGGAAAGGGCGTTGCTGTCCCACCCCACACATTATCAGCACAAGCGGGGTGGGACATTAGCAGGGAGAGTAACACCTGCCCCCTTCTGCATCACAGATGACGCCAAAGACACGGGCCGGAAAGGCTCAGTGTGTCTGCGACTCTTCTACAGAGCCGCAGGCACACGGAGAGGCGCCGTTTGTACCCGATCCCGGCACAGGCGCAGTTTGATTCACGAGTTCGGACATAGTGCCCAGGAGGTTAACTATTGTAGAACAGGACGCATTCACTGAACATTCAAATTACTTAAAGAGTATAAAGGCAGGGATATTTAAATATATTTAGTATAAATATATTTAGTATAGATATTTAGTATAAAGGCAGGCTTGATATTTGAACAATTTTGAGAATTCTCAGCAGCAGCGCGATTACATCATCGCGCCTCTGCCGAGCTGCCCCCATATCGGAATATTGAACAGGATTTTCCAAAATATTGGATCCCTGTTCAGCCAAGCAAGATCTAATGATCCCATTGGAAAACAGAATACACGGGTAAATTTTTGCACAGATTTTAGCACAGCTAAGCGATGTGAACGCGCATAGCGTTTGGCTGTGCTGATATCTGTAAAACAATTTACCTGTGTATTCCTAGATTTACTCTTAGTATTTTGGCTGTTCCATGTAATTGGAGATGTCTAGCTGAATTTGTAAGTTATTTCCAAAACCCATGATTTAGGTATCATCCCCACAAATATTGTTGGTTTAGAGAATGGTTGTGGGATGTTAATGTATTGGTCTGACATATACCGTATTTTTCGGACTTTAAGATGCACAAGACCATAAGACGCACCCAGTTTTTAGGCCAGGAAAACCAGAAATAAAAGATTTAATAAGTTTTCACATCAATTGGGTTAATGCAATGAATTTAATAGATGCAATATTCAATTCAGCCAGTAGGTGTCACTAGCAGCAGTACACTCTCAGCTGAACACGTCATACTTCACACTGATCTGCAGGAGGAAGGAGGGGGGGGGGTGGTCTGTCTTCTGCTCTCCTCTCCTAATGTTACTGTTTCTGTGTCTGTGGGGGCTGCAGATTGATTGTTGTTCCCACGGACAGGAGAGAGGTATAGATGCAAGTTCATCTATAACTCTCTAGTTCAGGGCTGGCATAGGCATTTACACAGTTTAGATGGGAGAGCTGGACATCGACCAGCATCTCACATCTCACAGCTCCTCCAGCTCCCCGGCTAATCTCCGAGCCGAGAGAGCTTGCAGGAAGCCAAGGTGCATTCGGACCATAAGACGCAGGCACTTTTTGCCCCCAATTTTGGGGGTGAAAAAGTGCGTCTTATGGTCCGAAAAATACAGTAGTTTTTGCTATGCTATACAGAAGTATAGAATACAGAATACTCACTCAACTTTGCATTTAATTTCAAAAACTAAATTTGCTAAGACAATACTTTTATATCCCCACAACCCTTCTCTATATCTACAAAAATTATGGTGATGATACCTTGTTCAGGGTCCTGGCAATTTACTCCCAAATAAACAAGTCAAACTTTCACGATCATCTCTAGGTGCTGTGTGTTCTTCCTGTTTGTCCTTAAATGTCAGCCTCTGAGGGATATTATAGACTTGTCGTTTACACATTTTATAATGGTAGTTCATTGTTTTAACCTTTCACCTTTAAAATAGCGACAGTGTCTCTGGAATGTTATACAGCAGACAGAGAAATAGAAGATACGTGTTTGGATGCCTCTTATATCCCCTCACATACAGAAAATGGAAGCATGACTAGATAAAGAGCAGAGTGATATATGAAGACTCAAACACCTTGGAATGTGTACATTAACAGCCAACCTAGGGCTAAACAAAGTCCAGAGGTTTTACTGCCCCAAAAATCTTGGCAAACTTTATATAAGCCAACAGGGAAGGGAAAAACTAAGTGTACCCAAAGATTTGCTACATGGAGCACATTAGTAAATTAAATGATGTACCATACTTATTGTTTTGCCTCCTCCAATAGCTCTTCCTGGTTTGTGAGGGTGCCTCTGCTCTCATTTGTATTCAACTCCTTGGTTATTAGTGATGAGCAGCGTAGGCAATATTCGTATTTGCGAAATATTGCAAATGTTTTCCCTCTTTAGGTAGGAATACACGGGTCTATTTTTCCCAGATTTATGCACAGCCAAGCGCCGTGCGCGCTCATGGCACTGTTCTGTGCAGAAATCTGGTAAAAAAAATTGACCTGTGTGGGGGATTAGCGGTAGAGCGGCAAGGTGCGGTACTCTGGATGGGTCCCCAGCAG
>CM070034.1:117975049-117989200 GCA_036250615.1 Ptychadena robeensis
GCGAGATCAATAGACAACATGTTGTTAAACCTTGTTTGATAGCCTATACTTTGAATAGGGAACCCCGGTTCCCCATTCATAGTATAGACCGGCTGACAGCTGGCTTCCGATATTGGGGAAGCCGGGCAGTAGCGTGAGGACGTCATCACGCTACTGCCGAGCTCTCTCTGTTGACGCAAAAATCGAGCCGTGTATCCCAGCCTTTATTCACAATTAAATAATACATATGAGAATTTGTGATGTCCAGTCATTATTACCTTCATTGTGAAAATCAACACTTCTACATGTGCATATTGTGAATGCAATGCATAGTACTTTCCAGATTAGCTTAATTACAGAAATCGGCAGTAGTATATGTGCATATAACGAATGCAATGCACAACTGGGTACTGATTTGCTGATCTTTGCAAATTTTCAAAGTGCAGATATTCGCAATAAGAATTTGTGATTAGAATAGTCGAGATCATATAAAAGGTTATATACTTCCCTACTTTCAGCAGACACCGATTAGAATCGAATCCAAAGTAGTACCATATGAAGGGTTCGATCATAATACGTCCAACTAAAATCGTCAATTTTAGTTTTGCGATCACAAAAGTCATATATAAATGTGTTCATCGAATACAATATCAACCAGACTATCAAACAAAATGCTAGAATTTTACAACATGTCCGATCACTTTTCAATCAATGTTTTGATCGGTATCTAACAATTTTCGCAGATCGAGCTATGTGTGCAGTTTAAATTTGATCGATGTAAACTTTGATCATTGTTGTTCGATCGAATGCTAAAACCAAACCGTGTATGCCAAGCTTAAGTCAGTAAGTGAGAAATGTCACCCAAGGCAACACTCTCTGTCTGCCACTTCAGCATCCAGTTTATAGAGTTTTCTCTATTTTAAGATCTATTTTTAAAGATGCATACCGATTTCAAAGACTCATGAGAGGTAACAAATGTTTGTGTCCTCATCTAACCAAAATCAATTCTTGTATTAAAAAGATAGACACATTTTTCATGATTTTTCCACCTTAAAACCAGAAATCTATCTTAACAGACATTTCACCTGAGCTCAGTTAAGTTAAGTTAAAGTTAAGAAATAATTTAGAAATACATTTAACCAAAATCACTCCTATTTTCCCAACAGCCTCAGATTGTTAAACTGGGTCACATTTCATCTCCTCCCATTATTTTATCAATTTTTTTTATAAATGTTCAGTAGACGAACATATGTACATAGTTGTGTTATTTTTGTAAGTGAATTTGGCATGTAATGCTGAAAGACTTCTTTTCTCTTGAATCATTATGTTATTTCATTAAATATTATTTCATCGCTGAAATTTTTCCTTTCCGGATCTCCTTGATTGACTTATCATGGAAACGCACAGTTTTGGCCAGCCTACATCTCGTGGTATTTTTAGGAATAATAAACTGTAAAATATTTTTTATGACCTGATTTGTACAGTGAACATACCTCAAAAACAATATAATAATGTACATGTGGTTGTTATAATGGGTGTGTGGTAAATTCATTGTTTCTCTACAGTAATGATTTAGTGAAATAAAGGTATTTATTTTTGAAAAAACTTAAAAAATGTCCCCTCTATCTGATTTCTGTAAATAGAAAATACAAAAATTGGTCTTCATTCCAGGTGACCACACTATGCTAGCCAATTTTCCTTGTGCACGGTGGCCACCAGCAACTTTCTCAGACAATTCACAAAGATATATTTTTTCGTTCTGTCCTCTCCCTTTTTGCGGAAGAATATGAGTTGCTTGACTAGAATAAAACTGTTCATAGAAAGTATTACTTCTGCTCAGAACGGAGTGATTTAGGAGTAGATTGTTATGTGCGAGGGTTTTACTAACACTTAGCTCCATGACAAAAGCAACATTTGAGCCCAAAGACAAGCTCTTTCTCAAGTGTATCATTTAGTGTACAATATAATCTGTTTAAATTTGCTGCCCGGTCTAGCCCCCACTATCCCTGGTTTCATTAAAGATGTGAGCACAAGGGACATGCTGGGCAACCATTACTGGCAATTGCCCAGGCCAACTGCATGTCCTCCAGGAAGAAAGAGTCAGATGGACATCACTGAAAAATTTTGCTGGCTTGTCTGAAAACATCCCAAATGTGGTTTGGGGTGTCTGCTTTTGCTTGTGAAAATTTAGCCCAAGCCAGACTCAGGAATACTGCTAGGGAGGTAAAACAAGCAAGATAGCAAAGAGGTACCACATATGCATGGGTGGTCTTGCAAAAAACAGAATTTCTTCAGACTTCAACCTACAGTAGTTTTGGCCTTGTGCTTCTTATGGTGAAAACAATGGACATGTTGAAAACTAGATGGCTCATGTAATACTTATAATATTGATTGTAAAAAAACTTCATACATAATCATTAGGAGCTGTGATGGAGTCTGCACGTCTCATTTAAAATATAGTATTATTAGAGATAAAGTTGCCAGGAGCAGACTCATAAACAGGCAACCGGGAATAAAATTTATATACATACTTATGCGATAGAATGTAGTTTATAGGGGGTTAACCTTGAGGTGTGAAGATGAGGTGTGTCATAGGAAAGTATTGAACTGGCTGCTGTGTCCTTGACATGTAACAAGACAGCTGAACTATCTGCTCATAGATACCCACATTATCTGAGCATGTCAGGAATTTCCCGAGTATTAATAATGAAGTTTCCATAAAATGGAGCAATATTAATAAACTCAATTTAGGGATTTATCTGGGGTCGGCACCATATTTATCAAGTGCCCACATCCCTAGTAGTTAGACAATTGAATTTGAAAATAAACGTTTTTATAATGTTCAACCAAACTGTGGTCATTTACAAACAATATTTAGAATAAATAAAAATGAAATGCAAGTTAAATTCAAGAGTTTAAATTTAGAGCACTTTGGTACAAATTGTCTCTCTCTTTTCGTTAAATCTCACCTCTCCTGAAATTTGACTGCAGGGCATGGATTTTATATGCCGTTTTATTATCAAAATAACAGTTATACTAACTGATTAGAAGCCTATAATATGTGAGAAAAAGGTACTTTGTTGTCAAGCCCTTGTTAAAAGTTTAACAGAAAAAAAAACATGCAACAAGATGGCCCCTACATTGTAAAACATTTCACCTTTATTTTTGATACACAAAGACTCATTTATTATCTGGTGGCAAGCTGCCCTACGGTAATACAGTATGTTCTGCTAGTAAACTTCTTTAGAACAATGGGTTTAAACTCAGGTGAGGGGAAATCTGGCCCACAAGAAGTTTTATTTATGTTTTATTTACGTTTAATTTTGATACCCCGAGTTAGGCCTCCACTGCGTTTAGAGATGTAATGGGTGGGTCCCATTTGGCTGCATCAGGGGTATTTTATCCCTGTTTGCATGCAGAGAGTGCATGCAAAATACATACCCTTGTGTTTTCGACTTGCCCAATGCATTCCCTATGAACACACCCATACTTGTTTTGGGTTCTGATGCATTTATGTAAACGTGGTGCTCTGCAAATTCCATTAACTTTTCTCACCATGGCTATGGCTTTAGAGCAGGGATGAGCAAACATTTTTACTTGTGGGCCACAATGGGTTCTTAAATTTGACAGAAGGTCCGAAACAAGGGTAGAAATCATAAACACGCCAAAAACACTGTGTTTCAATGGATGCATTTGAAGACTTTAACACTGGACTAGGCAGTGAGCTGCCTTAAAATGCAACGCAGTCCAGACATTTTACTGTTCTTTAACACCGCATACAGTTTTTAGATCCCCCCTTTTTTTTAGAAAGTAGTTTGCTTTTTATCACTGCAAATGGCTATACATGAAAATAATTTGCCACTTTGGTGAATTGAACCCAGATATTTTTTCCTTGCTTACAAGTAACATAAATTGATCTATTCTTCATAACACCTGATGTGAGCTATCCAAAGTCTGAAAGGTCATTTTTAAAGTAATGGCAATCTGTTTTGTTTAATGCCATGTCATCAACTTTCATATCAGTCATGTTTCTTAGAATCTAAACTCATTTGTCATTGTTTCTGTCTGTCATATAAGAAGGTTCATCAGCTACAGCCCTTATCAATTGCACAGCTCTGAATAAATGTAATTTCTTTATAAATAAAACATATTTTTTACTGCAATAGAAAAGGCACAATTTTCTGGCAGAAAGAGTATAGGTGCTTTTATCCATTTTTTCATATCATATCCCTATACTACCAATTGTATTCCACATGTCCCAGATGTTTCCAATTACAGTTCTTTGTACGCATTTTGGACAAATATTGAGCAATTAGATTTAGCAACATCAGGCCCGCACACCAGCACCCATGTTGTACCTTCACTGACCTATTAAGCCAAATGGCACCAGTCCACAACATTCTAGAGAAACATAACTAATCAAAGCTGTATGGCCCGTCCACTGAATTGTTGATTGCCAATACATCCCTGTTCTGCACATTGCCTTACCATTATTGGCTTTTACCATTGTTGCCAAGAGGTTGCTCCATGGATACATAACATCATTTATACAAGCAAATTGTCTGTTCCTAGTTAACAATCTTTTTTTCCCAGAATAATAAAATGTTTGGCACTGAAAAAGAATCTGTTATTTTATATACCTACTTCACCGGTGTCTTAGCAAATATTTTATTGTATTTTCATGAGGCTACTTTGCTTGAAATGGAGTGAAGAATGGATTGGTATATGTGTTCTTTCTCTGCTTGTTATGGCTTGGGTATAAATAGACTATGGCAAATGTATTTTCAAATACAGGAGGATGGATAGTTTGCATATTGAGCAAACTTTTACCTACTTATACAGTATGTCCGTTGTTTACACGCCTCAAATACTGAGTTCAGCTTACCAATTTATTCTGTTTTAATTGTTACCTTATGAAATGGATCTACTGTACCTATCCAATTAGAGAGTATGGCAGTTTGCTGATTTGACAAGATGTGTCTAACCAAGAGCAAGCTAAAGTAGATTATTTATCTATATATTCAAGATAAAATTTCCTCATTCAAAGTCTGAAAAGAGTTAATTAAAACAAAACTTTAGCAAAGGGGGTGTCTAACTAGGGCATTAAAAATTAGGACTTATATAAGGTCATTGACAATTAGTGATAAGGCCAAAGCAATATTCTAATTCTTGATATTTCACGAAAATTCTACTAATATTGGTGAGTATTCGAAATTCGAGTGTATGGACATACATTGACATTTATAATCACATTGTGATTACCTTCAAAATTAATAATGATAAAATTGCAATGCATGGCCATAAGCTTCCCTATGCATAATATCGCAAATATTCGAAATTGCAAATATCCGCTGCCATATTTGCCAAATTTTCCTGCATAGACGATATTTGTCGTATATATTTGCAATTCGAATATTTGAGCCCAACACTATTGACAATTAGTGATGGCCCGAACTGTTCGCCGGCGAACAGGCTAACATCGCATGTTCGCAGTTCGCCAAGTGTTTCGCGAACATTGGCGAGTTCGACCCCCCCCCTATCTTTTTACCCATTGCACAAACTTTGACCCTGTTGAGTCACGTCAGCAGACATAATCCAGCATCAGTCAACCCCCACCTCACGGACCATCCCACCCCCTATAACATACAAGTAGAGGACACCATTTCACATGCTGCTGAGAAGGAGAGTTAGAACAGAGAGCTGCTGCTGCATAGGTCAACCATTAGCTAGGCAGTGTTCTTCTACAGTGTACTCTTCTTCATTGCTCTTAGTCTGGCTGTCCCGGACAGAGTCCTGAAAGACCCCAAAAGCCCGTTTTAGGGCTATTTTTGCTACCTACCCCTGTTGCCTGCGGCTGGCATCAGGCTGCTGCCAGTGATCCTGCCAGCCACATATTGCACAGTGCCTATTGCCAGTGTCATATCTGGTGGCACTTTGTTACCCCAGGGTATTTTTTCACCCTATTGTAGGTATTATAATATTGCAGGGCTTTCCATCCATTAAAGCCTTGCCAACTGTGTGTGGCCCACACGGCCCAGTGCCCACCCATACCTATCTGGTGGCACTTTGATACCAACACCAGGGATTTTTTTTCACCCTATTGTGGTCATATGACAAATAATATCAAAATTGCAGGGCTTTCCGTCCATTAAAGCCTTGTGCCAACTGCGTTGTTGCGCCACACTGCCCCGTGCCCACCCATAGTTATCTGGTGCACTTGTAACCCCAGGGGATTTTTTACCCATATATGTAGGTATTACTAAATATTGCAGGGCTTTTCCGTCCATTACAGCCTTAGTGCCAATGTCTTGCCCAGGCCCAGCACACAGTTATCTGGTGACGGTTAATACCAACAGCAATTTTTTGTACCCTATTCATAACGGGTATTACTAAAAAGTGCACGGCTTTCCATCCATTACAGCCTTGTGCCACACTGTCTGTGCCCAGTGCCCATCCACAGTTATAATGGTGGAAGGGTAATACCCATCACTTTTTTTGGAACCATTACATAAAGGGTATTACTAAAAAGTTCGGCTTTCCATCCATTAAAGCCTTGTGCCAACTGTCTGTGCCCAGTGCCCAGCCCAGTTATCTGGTGGAAGGTAATACCCAGCAATTTTTTTGTACCCTATTCATAAAGGGTATTACTAAAATTGCACGGTTTCCATCCATTACAGCCTTGGTGCCACTGTTTGTGCCCAGTGCCCAGCCACAGTTATCTGGTGGAAGGTAATACCCAGCAATTTTTTGTACCCTATTCATAAAGGGTATTACTAAAAGTGGACGGCTTTTCCATCCATACAGCCTTTGCAACTGTCCAGTGCCCACCCAGAAGTTATCTGCTGCCACAGGGGCCTTGTACGCAAAACACATAAAAATGACAGGCAGAGCGACCATACCCCGCATTGGTCTTGGTGGTCGTGGTCGTGGTTGGTGATATTTCCTTTGGCCCGTAGAATAATGGCCAGTGTCAGAGGCCACTTATCGTCAACACAAGAATGCTGGGGACTTAGTTGATAGTTTACACAGGAGACACCCAATCTTCGACACATCCACCACTCTGACCCTGGACCACCACTCCTCCTCGGCTGCTGACACCTTTCAAGTTGCCACTCGCCTGCCCACCACCAATACTAGCACCACAGCCGCTACATTTGACCCATCAAGGAGTTGTTTTCACATCCTTTTGAAAAGATGAGGTGATGCGCAACCATTATTGCCGAAACATGTAGATGACATGGACATGCCTCATGACAGGTAGCATTACACAATGGAGGTGGCAGTGTGCGGACGATGATGTTGTACCCGCTGCTGCTGTCCTTGCTGAGTTGTCAGATAGAAGTGAAGCGGTGTGATGATGATGACAATGTGTCCGTGGATGTCACGTGGGTGCCCACTCCAAAGAAAGAAGAAACAGGGGAAAGTTTCAGATGGAGAGACAGAAGGTAGGAGGAGGAGACGAGATTGTCAGCAGGGGTATCATCGCAAGGGCTAGTGGCACAGTCAGGCAAGCTGTATAACGGCACCTTGGGTCACCCAGAAGCAGCACCATCAACAATGCTGCTTGCCACCAACCAGTATGATGCCGTCAGTCGCAAAGCTCTGCAGTGTGGCATTTTTTTTTGTGTGTCTGCCGCTGATAGCAGCGATGTCATTTGCACCTGTGCAAGAAGATACTGAGTCGTGGGAAAGTCCAAACCCACCTCGAGTACAACTGCTTTGAGAAGGCACATGATATCGCATCACAAACGCCTATGGGATCACACATGGCTACAAGCAGCACACACACTCGAAGCCACCCTCCTCCTCCGTTCCAGACATCTATCGCCACTGCAACACACTGGCTTCCTCCTTGCCCCCTCTCAACCACCAGCACACTTCGCCTCTCGCTTTGGAGCAGTCCCAGCTCATCTGGCCACGGTCAGGTGTCAGTGAAGGACACATGTTTGATCGTAAAAAACGATCTGTCACAGAAGCACCCCCTTGCCCGGCGTCTGACAGCGGGCTTTACGAGAGCTCTTAGCCCGCAGCTTTATACCATCACAGCTAGTGGAGTTCGAGGGCCTTCCAAAAAATTTGTGGCTATTGGACACCGCAGTGGAAGGTACCCGGTACGAAATTGTTTCTTCAAAAAACGGGGCAATACCCAATCTTTAATCCCTTGTGGAAAAAGAGAAGTCATGGCATCATCTGGCATACAGTGTTGGGCAAGGGTCCAATCTGACCACTGATACCTGGTCTGCAAAGCACGGTCAGTGCAGGTACATCACGTACACACTAGCGCATATGGGTAAACCTGCTGACAGCTGCCCATCAATGATGCGTGGCTCTGCAGCCGAGTTGGTGACACCGCCAAGACTAGCAGGCAGCCTGCTGCCACCTCTTCTACTCCTCCTACTCCATCCTCCTCGGCTGAGTCCTCTTCTCTTGATGCGTATGGCTCCACAATCATCTGCATCCCTGCAGCTCCCCAGGGCTATTCCACATCCCGGATACGACAGTGTCACGCATGTCTTGGGCTGACTTGCCTGAAAGCAGAGAAGAGCCACACCGGACCAGCACTCTGTCCTCCCTTAATGCACAGGTGGCTCAGTGGCTGACCCGCCAGCCAACTGGAGATTGGCAAAGTGGTGGTGTGACAATGGAAGCAATCTGTTGGCGGCATTGAATTTGGGGCAAGTAAGTCGCAAGTGTCGTGACATGGCACATGTGTTAAATCTCATGTGCAACGCTTTGTGGCACAGTACCAGGCTACAGGAGGTCCTCAAGCAGGCTAAGGAGGTGTGTGCCCATTGTCAGGCGTTCCTAATACACGGCTATGGCGCGTTTCTGAAAGTCATGGGCGAAACAACATGCCAGTGGAGGCGCTTATTTTGCGACAGTCTGACGGTGAATTCACACTCAATATTTCGACTGCTCAAATAACAAGAAAACGCTGTCATATTTAATCCAACGGTAGAAAAGAATATGCGTGTCGAATATAGCATCTGTACAGACGGTTCTAGGACAATGGAGCTGGGGATTTTTTGCAGCAAAATAAGCGGCAATGCCTGTAGGCTCATGGTTCCTTTTGAAGAGGTGACAAACCTGTTAGTCTCCTTCACATTCCCTGCAGTATATGTCTGTTGTACATGAGAACTTCCCTGTACTAGCATACAGTTAGACAAGAAGTGGTGTTCGAAGGCACAATCAGCGACCTCATCCCATTTGCCTTCTTCCTGGAGCGTGTCCTGCGAAGAGTGCTGGATCAGGCTGTGGATCAGCGTGAAGAGGAAGAGGAAGAGTTATGGGGTCACCATCACCACCAGAAAACAGCCTTAGCAGCCTCGCTTGCTGGACTGCGGCAACGGCGGGGAAGAGGAGTCTGAGGAGTCAGAGGAGGAATGGGCTTTTAGGAGGAGGAGGACCAATCTCAGCAGGACTCCCACGGTGCTCCTTGTGGTCACCTATCTGGGACCCGTGGTGTTGTACGTGGCTAGGGGGAGGAACAGACCTCAATGACATCGAGTGAGGAGGAGGAACGGGGAATAAGTAGCTCGGCATCCATCCTCGTGAAACTGGGGTCTTTCATGCGTGTGTGGCTGTTGAGTGATCCTCGTTATCAAAGGATGAAGGAGAAACGATCTGTACGTGGATGGGCCACACTACGACCCCCGATATAAGCAGGAAAAGTAGTGGAATTTTACCGGTTTACGGGAGGTCTGAGAGGATGCACAGTTGAGAGCTAAGTTACAAATGCTCTAAACAGCTTTTAAGGGCGTATGTCACAGCACAACGTGGCTCTACTAGGGGAAGAGGTGCACTAATCCTCCTTCGATACCACGGACCGCGGCCGGCAGGACAGGGCGCTTCACAGAAGTGCTGTTGATGGATGGAATGTGCGAGGCTTTTTAAGTGTTATGTACCGCAGGTTCCTGGGTTTGCAGCGGGGTGCCAGGAAGCAGGGAATCTATGCCCCAAAGGTTCTTCTCCAGAGCCCCCCTAGCGGGAGATAGGCAGAGGATCCCTGAGGGGACCCTTGTGGACTTTTCCCGCCACTCGGGTGGACAAGGGGGTCCTGCTTGCCCTGGTAAACGCCCCCCCGGAAGGTGAGGAGGGGTCTCTGGGTAATGTCCCTTAAGGGGGAAGGACAATAGAAGAGGTCGGGTAACGTTTGCGGGGGCGAGGCAGGCAGAGTTTTCACTGGATATCCCGTGGGACAGGCGAAGGTCGAGGCAGGCGCAAGACAAGACGTAATCAACACAGGGGACAGGCAACAGGTCAGAGGCAGGCGGCAGACAAATCAGAGCTGGTCAGACATACACGAGCGAAGAAATCAGGAGCCACCGGTCAAAAACTCGTAAGTCGTGAGACGGAGCAGGATCGAATACAACCCAGGACAATTCATACACGTTGAGAAATAACACGACATCTAAAACATCTAACAACAACCCAGGACAGCTGAATACAACCAGACAAGAGCTGGATGTAGTGTAGAACTAGGCAGGTTTATAAGGGAGAAGCTCCACACCAGACACCAAGCCACACGGATTGGGGAGGGATGACTGCAAAGCTGGTGGCATCCTACCATGCAAGTCCACTTAAGAACTCGGATTAGAGGAGTGCTCGAGCAATCCAAAACATAAACAAGCGCACCCCAGCGACAAACAGCGAGACGCGCACAAAACGCAAAGATATAGCACGCAAGCAGACATACAAAGACGCCATGACTCGCATCATACACCAAGAGGTGAAAAAGCAGTGGACAAGAAGTGACGGCCAGGATGACCAGAAACACCGATGTCCCCAGGATGAGAAGTACCCATGGACTACACAAGGAGAGAAAGGTGACGCCGTTGGAAGACGGAACCATGAACATTAAGAATCAATAAACGCAATACGACGACACAAAAAAAAAAAAAAAAGACGCGCCTTATCGGAATCCACCACTGCGAGAAACAACTACAAACAAAAACTCGAACGAACAGAACTTCGCATGACTACACAAATTCCTTAAAAACTGCATAATATTAGTACAAACATAACTGAAGAAGCGAATGACCTCCTATGACTATAACTAATACGGGTATGCAGACTATAGGACCCTGTGGCCAAGAAAGCTATCCCAGTATAATGCTCTTAAACAACTATCTGGCCTGATCACTGCTATACTAGTGTCCTAGATCAGAACGAACTCTCAGTGCTAGCAGGCGCGCATCAGTGACAGAGAAGCGAAGTAACGACCTCGATCAAAAACATGTGGATTCCAAAAAATCCCTTCCGAAATAAACGAGGCAAAAATGAATTCCGAAGGGAACTTGACAGTAAGGGGAAAATAACATGATATATAGCCTAGCAAAAGGCATGATTAACAATGCCAATATCTGGCGCTAAACATAGGTCCCCAAAACATACTGCATACCGTCATAGAACTTATCATGAAATCACATCACACCGCACAACCAAACATAGGGATTCAAAGAAGCCACGTACAAATATTTAAATTTTTTTCCCCTTCTGGGCCTGGAAAACATCATAATTTTCAAGTGAGCCGCAAAATGCTACAACAAAAAACAAAAAAAAAACAATAGGCCATTTACATACCATATTTTTCTGTCAAACCATTATACATGACAAATTGTTATGGCAAGTGTAACTTAGACCTAATTTTGTCTGGCTAGTGGGCTGTGCTTAAGAGGCATTATAAAAAGGCCCATACAATAACGCAAATATCCCTTCCAGTCGTGATCGTGACTACCATTGTACGTGGTGAGGGGGCACTGTTAGCACATATCAACAATATAAAAACGAGATTCACCTACACCAAAAAAGAAACTCAATGAATTAGAGGATAGAATATGAGCCACATTTGGCACACCCCAGATCTGAAGAAAGTAAAAAGCGATAATAGCTTACATCAAGTAGAAATACAAGAGAACGCAATAAAGCGACAGGTTTGAAATAATATAGTCGTATGAAAAACTATTTTTGGTGGATCATATAAATTGATCTTTAAAGTGCCTAGTAGGATCACAAATGTGACAACACTGCAGATTATTGTTTAAAATGGGTCACTCCACCGTTTCGACTGTTTGCGGTGGGTTAAACGGGGAGTTTGGTTGTCTCAGTATTTGTTTGTGTGTGAACTGTTGAAGCCGGGTGAACTTTAACTAGCCTGATCGATCGCTGTGAGCGTCTCCGAGGGATCACCGATCCACAGGTCCAGGTGCTGGATACACCAATCTCCCATGCGGTCTCACCTATAACAAGCCCCCGTCTGAACTAACACCATATGCTACCGACTTTGGTTGCCCCCAGACTTAACGCACGGTACCTCACTCACCTGAGAACTGAACCGGTGAAATCCTCCAAACCCCCCTCTAGGAGTGAGTTCAGCAAACAGTGACAGAATGCAAAGTCCAGGTTTGTGTGCCGGGAGTTCATACAAAAGAGATAAGTCCAAATCAACACACGCACGGTCTAAGGTAATCACTCTATTGCACTATTATTTTCCATTGTGACTGTCATTGTAGAATTCCTTGGTGGCGGATTTATGTGTTGAAAAAAAATTTCTATGGGAGTTTTGCATGGGATTCCCTGTCATGTCATTGACCAGGTGTTGACCCCCTTGAAACAACTTTCCCAACACATATTGTGGCCAGAAAGGGTCCCCTTTGTTTTTTAAATTCGCCTCCCATGGAATCACTGGCGGGTTCTTTGGTTCGCCGGGTTTCGCGAACTTTTGCGGAAGTTCGCGTTCGCGAACATCAAATTCCGGGTTCGAGCCATCACTATTGACAATCGCCTCCATGTTATTACTTAGAGCATGTTTCCACTTAGGCACTCACCCGCGATTCTAATTGCTAGTGATTGTTCTTGCTAGCGATTGGGTGCGATTTGGGCGCGTTTTTCTGGAGGTGATTGGAGCAGACAGGACTTTGCCTGATCGCCCCTGATCCCTCCCATAGAGAATGAATGGGGGTGCATTTAAAAATTGCACCGTGATTATAATAGCGGGTGATCGATTAAGTGGAAACATGCCCTATGGGCTGCCTGCCAGCAAATGCTGCATGTCGCATCCACCAGTTAGTTGTAGATACTGCCATTTAGACTGCCTGGTTTGCAATGGCCCATGTGAATTAACTCTAAGACGGACTGCTTAGCTGGATAATGGGACTTCTTCTTGTACATTTTTGTCCAATGGCTGTGTGTGATGCTTTATTAGAAGTTATAAGGCAACATGCGTTTACAAAAAGCAAGACGGGCAGGAGTCCAAGGTTAATATTGTAGTGTGGCCACTATCCCCATAAATTCAAAAGAATTAAAAACAAAACATATACACTTCTCAACCAAGTGGAGAACCAGGTTGGGTGGTCAACCCCAGGGGACTTTTCATGGCCCAGAGCTATAGATATATCCCAACCACTGGAAGAAACAACTGTATTGTAAATTTCACATATATTCAAGAATAATCAATAGTCAAAAAATCCGAACCTGATGAACGCCCATGGTCCTTCAATGTCAAGTGCCCCCCAAACAGCTATATCTATAGCTCTGGG
This sequence comes from Ptychadena robeensis, assembly GCA_036250615.1. Classification (NCBI taxonomy): domain Eukaryota; kingdom Metazoa; phylum Chordata; class Amphibia; order Anura; family Ptychadenidae; genus Ptychadena; species Ptychadena robeensis. Next base: position 117,988,567 of record CM070034.1, read on the forward strand.
CCATCATAAGTCCTGCTCGAAAACAGGATGGCCGTATTAGATATGGGCCAGGTAGATGGGCGTGAGCCATAAACAAGAAAACACATGTCTGTGTAGTTTTATTTTAAGCAGACTGTGTTATTGGTGTTGCTTTGATAAAGATCAGAGCACATTTTATGACCAATTCATGCAAAACTTTACGTAATCCCAGAGGGATCACACTTTTTTCTTGCAACTGTACATATGTACAGAATATACAGTAGATACATAAATGGTACACATACCAAGTTCCATGCTGAGAATACCCTCTCTCTCCATTCCATTGGCTTTATACACAATCTAACATGAAACACTGATTAACCTTCTGAGCACACTGCCCAAGAGTCAAAATGTGGAGTATTACTTCTGGTATTTGTTGACACTCACCGGCACATCTGCTTCAAAATATAGTGAGACATCACTTCTGGGGTTGAGGATCTAAAAAGGTTGAGGACCACTGGTGTAGAGTATGGAGAGAATAAAGAAAAGTGTATGGAGCTTACCTCTTTTGTAAGTTATTTTGTTTTTTATTTTTGGTGCCAGGGTGTATGCTTGTCGTGTCTGCAGACTACACTCAGTGAGATACGGGCGATCGAGGCAGTGTACACAGTACACT
>CM070034.1:117992687-118012497 GCA_036250615.1 Ptychadena robeensis
GATCGGATGATGAATCGATTGGACATGGAATCCGACACGTGTATGGCTAGCTTAAATGTTGTAGGAACTATCTGCACCTTTGTCATGTATAACTCTTATAAAACTCATTAAAAACTTCTTTCCAGCATCTGAACTAGAATAATTTGCTGTGACCTACCAGCAGCAGTGGCCTCTTAAATCAGAAACCCTAAACAGTTAAACACAGTGTTCTAAATGCTTTACAGAACATCATAAAACAATACTTTGGGTTAATGCTCTTTGTCTGCCATTGGGCCTAACTATGTGCCCTAACTTGTCTTTGTGAGGCTTAGTAAAGTTCATAATAATTCTGTAGTGAGGTGGAAAATGCAATAAACATTACCCCTGTAAATGCATTTGGTATTGGCCATGCAGAGGGTAGTGTTTTCCCCCAAGGGCGTACATAAGGCTTAGATAGAAGGGACCAAATGGTAATGATCAGCCTGTGGGACTTCAAGCACCAGCCAGCAACATGTGATTGTTGGAGATCCCCTTCCAGAGCATAGGGTACGGTGAGGGGCAGCCCAAGAGGATAGTTAGTTATGGAGATCGAACAGGAAAATACCATCCTGTTCCTTGTTCAATTAACATTTTCGTGTGGGCTGCATTTGATTGATCGTTTGAGAATCGAACGAAAGATCGAGCCATGTATAGCCGGCTTTAAGATGTACCCTTCAGACTGTGCTAAGCTAAGCTGAAAGAATCAGTGTTGGGAAGTGAGTGAACAGAGGGAAAATTGTTAGATGTACATATGCCCCCTGAACTGCCTGAAAACCATTTCCTGCCTTACAGACTTTGTATAGGTATGCTACTCAGTACAATCCATGTTCGTTCTTTTACATGCTCATTGACAGTAACAGCATAATAAATCAGGATGGCCAGGCTTAAAAATAAAAAGTAGCAATTCATCTCTCAACAAAATCTTTTATTGAACACAGCCAATATCTAACTAAATTATAGTTTTTTATGGTTCTAATTATGTAGAAAAATGATGCAACATGCTGTAGGTTACATAGACACAGTACACTCCTGTCCGGAAACACTTGCCTAATTTTCAAGCCAATCTTTTCAGCTTGGGTATTATCAAATATCATATTTACCAAAACTCTAGCCAAATTATAGCCCATAAAATAAATTTACCCTGTTAGGAAAAAGGTGATAACATTATCAAAGTAATGCGTCACTTTGATATGGAACCTCTCCAATACTGACTGATCAGGGTTCTGCCTATTTAATAAAGGCTAATAATGCCACATATAAATTCAAGACAGATCTCTGCAACTCCCCTGCTTCCCATCCTCTATTCCAGGCAGAATGAAGGCTCTAGTAAGTATATGTAATATACACAATACTGCTCTACACTGATATTTACGTCTGTACCTCCAACTAGTCATTTACAGAACATAAGTTGTTTAATCTGCTATCTGTTGATATATGCCTGTAGCCAAGAACATAACAATAGCCATTAGAGTGAAAATACAATATTGAAGGCATAGTGGTCACTACACCTCTCATGTTGGCATGGAATTTTTTTTTTCATTGCTCCAGCAGTGCCAACCAAAAATTGACTGATGGCCTTTGCAAAGTACCAGCCAAAGGGTAAACAAGAAAATGGGTGGTGATCTTTAGAAAACAAAGCTTTGAGGGTTTATTTTAAAGAAAAGGCACTTAACCAACAGATGTAACTGTTGCAGTCAGATCTCACCCGGTACCTATGTAACAGACGTGATAAGGAAGATCTCTTTTTGTCAAAAGTATTCTTATCTATTTTTTTTCTTCCACCTGTTCAGGTTAAATAATATTCTCATAAGATTCCGTTCTGAAATACATCTTTACATCTAAATATCAGACTAGAAATGTTTGCCGCAACTAATTTGTTCTCTGTCTCTGTTCTACTACCAGATTCTGTTAGCTGCCATTGTTGGCGTGTCCTTTGCAACTGATGTAAGTTAAATGTCCTTTAAATATATATAATGACCTAAACCTATTTACTGATTGTAAATAGCTGGGAACCTATGGTATTGATTTGATTTGATGACTATGACTGAATGCATAGAACATTAACTTCATCACATACTGATTGTGAAGAGATATAACATACTTACTGCATCACTGTCAGTCACATTTATTAATCCCAGAAGTCTGCTGTATGTTTTTTTGTAAATTGTGTTTTCTACTATGCATAAATAATAGTCCAATCCAAAATATGTTTGAGTGAAACCAAAGTAACATGGATTGTAAGCCGATAGTGCATAGTTTTGACATGTGATGTCCCCACTTTGCAGACTTTTTCTGTATTTTATTTCTAATTCATAGAATGTTAAAGTCAACAACCAGGGCAACGATGGTGGAAATGTACATCAGACAGTGAACATTAACAACCAAGACCAGGTCGCTAACATTAACCAGTTCAATGGCTTACACTCCTGGAACTCTGTCTGGGACTACCAAAGGGTAAGCACATTTAATATTTACTATAAGTAAAATCTATCATTTGGTAAAAGTTCAGACCTATATCAGGTGGAGCCACTCCCCACATGTTAAAGGCAGATTTCCATAAATTTGTCAGCAAACATGTATTAAACAACCCCATTAATTTAATTATCATTCATTTTGAATTTTACCATGATACATATGAATTTTTAGATAACCAATTCACTTATTCTAGATGTTATGGCATCACACTAACTATTAATCTTCCTCCATCCTCTGATATTACATTTAGAATAAAATGAATTAGATGTTATGTTTTATTTCTGTCTAGTGTTCACATTTTATTCTAAAACAAAGACTTGATTAAGTTTGGCTTATCAACTAACTCTAAAACAATTTCTTTTCTGTATTGCAGGGTCTCTTTGCTGCCCGTCTTGTGTCCAAGAGAGCCTGTGTGGTTAGCAGGATGAACAGAAATGTGGTTCCAAGCTTGCAAGAGCTCAGCAAGGCTACCCAGGAGAAACAGGTAGGAATAACTTCTGACTTTTTCAGACCAAATGTTTAAGAGCAAAATGCTACAATTTGAAAATCTATTTCTCACATTGTTTTTTCAAACTATGTTAGCATACTTACCTGTAGTGTGGTCTTTATTGATGCCGACCACATGTATAAATACATTAAAAAGAATGAGAAATAATTCTCTATAAAACTCTACACATGTTCATCCATAGAGATATAAACATATACCTTCACCTCCCTTCATATCCCCACAACAATAGAAGAGGGGATCGAGGTTGAAGCAGCTCCACCCACACCAAAATCCATTAGGTCCTGTGGTGAAAGTTTCCCTTTCTCGAAGCATTTTGTGAGAGAGTGGTATAAATGTATAAATATCCAAAACACAGTCAGCTGCATGTCCAAAACTAAAAATGGAGGGAGGTATGTTGTCAAGAGAAGTCCAGATATAGCGTTCCGAAAGAAAAAAAAACATACCGTACAACCAACAATGATAGTGTTCTGCTGACCACGAGAGGTGTGCTTTCTTTTTCCCATGACTTTATCCTTACATTGCAACACAAAACAAAAATGTGGAAAGTGCCTATTTCTGAGGTAAACAACTGTAACTGGGCATGAAAACAAAAAGGTTATTTAGGCTTTCCATATGCACATGTGATTTGTTTCTATATTATCTTTAAGCATCAATATTTATGTGTATCCTTGCCAAGTGTAGCAAACATGGGTGGGGGTATTCTGGAGATAATGTTCTTTATTTCATGCAAATTTAAAGCAACATTAGGAATGGCATATAGCATAACATATTAGCATAACATGCATTGCACATTCTGTTAGAGGTTTTGTTCTGTAATGTTAGTAGTTGGGCCACTTGTAATGATGATAATGAAAGTTATGGGAACTAGAGGCAAGGTAGAATGACGGCTTACTTGGAACGAATAGTCACAATTACCAGGGTTTTGTTCTGACTTACATCTAAAAATGTATAGATTTAAACCATTCAAAACATAAAACCTAGTTAGCTACTACAGTAACCATGTCCAGCTTCTCAATCTAACTTAGTGTTTTCTTATATTCACTCTGGAGATGTCTTCTATTTCTATATTATATATATATAGCATCTGGAATTCTCAGTGTTTTATATTCAGTGCTTTGTATTTATGTTCAGTTTATATTTAAAACAAAAAGTGAGGCTAGACATGGACACTCCCATGTACAGGCAATTATAGAGAAGATGTGGTCCCATAGTTTATCCACTTTGAGTGATAATATTTAGGACATGCTAAGGTAGTTTGTTTGTGCTAACACTAGCAAGAGGTCCCCTGATGCAAGAAGTCCTTCACTCTTTAACACTCATATACATCTTCAGATTAGTTTGCTAAAAAATGTTGTGGTAATAAGTTACTCACACCTTCTCTCTGACCAGAATTTCATCTTATAATTTTCTAGAACCCCCTTGCTCCTCCTCCACGAAGTCTGACCTACACCATCTCCCAGACTCGCGTGAAGAATATGGCCCAATATGGCAGCCAGATTGAAGCTCTCTGCAAGGGTGTCCCAACTTTCTATGCCCAGGAAGTGCAAGGTATGGCAATATTTTCATGATAAGTTGTTAAAAAACGCCATATTTAAAATATCTAATATAATCCTGGCTTAAGATGCCATGAAAAGACCAACCATGTTCAGAACGCAATACTATATTTGCCATACCAATCAGCCAGGATGATCACTCTACTGTTTCTGAGTTTATCTTCATGAATTGCTGCTGCATCCCCTTGTTCATTGGAAGGAGGTGATGATGCTGATCCAATGAGCAGACTAACGGTAAAGAGGTGACATGAAGCTGCATAGATGAACCTAGAATTAAGAGTGCCATTGACTTGGCTGTGGTAACTATTTGGAGTTCTTATTTAAGTATTTAACCTGATTTAATATGAATATATTACAGTTGGATTATAATTTAGCTAATTGTGATAATTATTTAAATTCATATCAGTTTATTAAACAGATTTTTACCTCTGTGATCAATTATAACATTTTCATTGAATTCAGCAGTGACTGCTATCTGTGTTGGTCAAATTTTTGTACTAATACTGTTCATGTCTCTTTTTGTCTATACTAACTTCCCCCTTTCCTTCAAAATTTCTTGACTTTTTTTAAATAGCACACTTAAAGAAAGACAGCAAAGTGTATGTTACTGATTCCAACCAATCAGAATCAACCAGAATTCATTATAGTTTGGGTTCAAACCGGTTGCAAACAACAACATGCACTTTGTACAGTAAAATATATGCTTATTTGTAATCAGTCAGCTTGTTACATGTTGGTGTTATATTTCTTCTTGGTCTCTCTTAGGTAACGGTCTGTTTGTCAATCTACATGGTTGCACTGACCTCGGCATTCTGAGATTCTTGGGCATCTCTCTGTGTGGCAATATTGGATGTTAGAGTCTTGGTCCTCACTGCTCCTAAATTAAATGACCGTGCCTGGCTGCTGTGATTCTACTACTCCATCTCTGCTCATCTAAATCTTGTGTGTCCACTGGTCAGAATGTCCGTGTTCTCTGTGTTTATATATAAAGTGAAAATATGGATTAATTAATAAACTACCACCAAGAACACACAGATGCATTGTTTTGTAGTCCTTCTTTGCATTCTTGTATCATACAAACATTTACAAAAACTAAATGGCTAAGGATATGGGACCAGATGGCTTGCACCCATGATGTGTACTCAAAAATGTTAAGCCAATGTTTCTTATGTTTAGAGAATCTTTAATTACCAGCTTGGTACCAATGCATTGGCACAAAACCAATGTGGTGGACATATTCAAGCCTTCTGAGAGTAATTACATATTTGTCAGTCTAACTACTATAGTCAGAAAGATATTTGAATATTTAACCGCCCTAGCGTTAGGGACGGCAGCACCTCGTCCAGCGCTCCAACTGCTTCTATCGCACTGGACGAGGTGCTGCCGTCCAGTACAAGTCGGGGCTCTGGGAGAGCGCTTACTCACGCTGTCCCTGTGTCCCCATGCGACATTCCTCTTCGGCTGCTCGTGTCTTCCTCCCCCCCCCCGCTCCGAGTGACGTGATGACGGGAGGCGGCGGGAGATTTGCACAGTAAATAGCATTTATGTAGAAAACTGCTTTCAAACTCCCCCTATGTACTAAATATCGCCAGAATAAAGTCCCTGATGCCCCAGATTATCGCCAGGGAAGAAAGGGTTACTGCAAATGGGCACCATTTGCAGTAACTCTTTCTTCCCTGGTGTGATTTTATCACACCAGGTTAGAGAGGGTTAAGTGCAAATGGGAACATATCTGGCGATATTTAGTACATAGCAGCATAGTTTTGTGTCCTAATTTTTGTGGTTTTTTTCATTATTTTTATTTAAAAAAAATTTCTTTTATTTTACATAATTGTTTGTTTCAAACATTACTATAGTCAGGATGTCTATTGGACCCTTGTACGGACATATTTTGGGAAGTTACAGGCCTACGACATAAAGAAAAATTTACCATTGAAGTCTATGGTGCACTTTTGGTACAGAAATCTGGACCTCAGCAGTGCGCTAGGGAGGTTAATAAAGCAGAACAATATTACAAGTAATACTAAGTATGGATATATGAAAGAATGAAGTTCTCAAACAAATCTACTTGTTATGGATTTGGGGTTAGAAGTGCCATTTCTGCATTTGCAGATAAGGTCTGTACAAAAGAGCTCAAGCCGTAAGCAGTTATATATATACTGCTTAACTGGAAAATGATTTGCTAAATTAGAACAATTGTTGATAAGTAGTGATGGCCGAACATCGTCGTGATCCATCCTCGAAAAGGCCGATCGGACTTTTAAAGAAGTCAGTGACATCACATCCGGTCCCTGGTTTCGATTGCCAGATGTGGGAAGAATAGTGAGCTCCTTCTCGCCGGCGAACAGGGTGGGTCGAACACCCATATTGCTTACCAGCTAGAAGGAGTGCGAACATCCATGTTCGCAGTTGAACTGTCCATCTTGCAGCCATCGCTATTGATAAGGTTTACCTAATGCCATTAGGGGCTGAAAACAACTAAAATGTGGGAGTCATAGGTCATAGATGTAAACTTATTACTAAAAGCAGGGTATCAATTAAAATTATCCACCTGGTCTTGTTGAACATCCTGGGAATAGTACACTAGGCATCAATGGATAAGGTAAAACAGTAAAACATCCCATGTGTGGTAAGGGTTACTTGTTTTAGCAATGGAAACCTACCCTAAGCCATAGCTGCTAGAGAGGTTTATTCTGAAAATGTTCAGACAGTAGAGTAAATGTTTGGACAGTAGAGATGGTCAGATATTTTTTAAAAGTTAAGTTAGTCAGACTTCCAGAAGCTGCTCTTCACTTTAAAAAAGTCACGTTGTTTCCCTAGGTTCTATAAAACGTTTGACTCATCCAATGACCCCCAGTTGTTTGGTTGTTTCTACAGTCAGCTATAATAAATATTGGAACATCGACACAATCCATACAAATGGATCCACACAATTGGAATGAAACAAACACAATGTGATTTAACTGCAGACTGTCAGCTTTAATTTGAGGGTATTTACAGCCAAATCTGGTGAATTACAACAGTTTTTATATGTGCTTTCCACTTGTTAAGGCACCAAAAGTAATGGAAAAGAATAATAATAATTTTCAAACATTCCCTTTTTAATACTTGGTTGCAAATCCTTTGCAGTTGGTTATAGCCTAAGGTCTGGAATACATAGACATCACCAGACGCTTGGTTTCCTCCCTGGTGATGCCCTGCCAGGCCTCTACTGCAACTGTCTTCAGTTATGCTTGTTCTTGGGGCATTTTTCCCTTCAGTTTTGTCTTCAGCAAGTGAAATGCATGTTCAATCGAATTCAAGTCAGGTGATTGACTTGGGCATTGCATAACATTCGACTTCTTTCCCTTCAAAAACTATTTGGTGGCTTTTGAAGTATGCTATGGGTCATTGTCCATCTGCACTGTGAAGCGCCGTCCAATGAGTTCATAAGCATTTGGCTGATTCTGAGCAGATAATATTGCCCAAAACATTGTTCACCTGATTCGGATGTATTTACACTAAAATTAAAGCTGACAGTCTGCAGTTAAAGCACATTGTGTGTTTCATTCCAAATCCATTATGGTGGTATATAGAGCCAAAATTGTTAGAATTGTTTTGATGTCCCAATATTTATGAACCTGACTGTATTTGTACAAAAGATTAAATACCAACTTCAGTAAAAAAAAACTACCGTATTTTTCGGACTATAAGACACACCTGACCATAAGACGCAGACAGTTTTTAGAGCAGGAAATCAGAAAAAATATATTTCATTTGTTTAAATGAATGTGAAAAAATCTCATGCAGTACCCCTATTCAGCCACAGGGAGGGGGAGGAAGGGGGGATCTGCAGTCCGGTCTGCCTGTCACTTCTCTGCTGCGTCCACACACTCTGCATTGGCTATATTTGCGAGGCTCTGCAAATATAGCCAATACAGTTCAGCTCCCCACAGTTCTCAGATGCAGATCACACAGCTGACATAGCCGATCAGCTGTGTGATCTCTCGGCACACAGCAGGTGTGCTGATTGAGATCACAGAGCTGATCTCTCCCTCTGCACACAGCTGATCTATCTGCCGGGAGAGCTGTCGGGGAGTAAAGTTGCGATCACCGGCGGCCGTATTGAACATCTGTCAACATTTTATTGCTGTCTTTTATATTCATAGATGGATTTATCTTCACGATCTGTTTAATAGATATCAGACAGCACATAAAGTGTTAGGAAATCTTCTTTCACTCAGACTATATTAAAGTTGTCAGAACTTAAGCTGGCAGCAAAAATTTCCAGTGATGGTCTCTGGCAGCAGGAAAAGAAAAGATTTGCTGCTGTTGTGTCCTTGTGAGGGTGAATTTACTTTACTTAAAATTAAATGCATTTTCTCTACTATAGCAAATGAAACATAACTAGTATTTTTCACCTCTCCCAGACTTATAAAAGTCAGTTGGAGTTTTGCTTCAACATACACAAAACTACCTTATTTGGATAAAAGGGATAATTTTTTATACAGAAAATGATATGATAATGACTTCATCCATTAAGTTACAATACATACCTTCCTCTTATGAATTAGGGTCCGCATACACCTTTAGATTTCTCTGTCAGATTTCCTGTTCTCTGTCCTTGTTTTACCATAACCATGTAATATGAGGGACTTACTAAACAATCTACCTGTGTTCAATCACAGAGGACCCTATACTACAAAGTTGTTGGTAGATCTAAAGGATATCTGACAAAGAGATCTAAAGGTGTATGGCCAGCCTAATGCATACAATTCCTTTTTACAATTTCCTTTAATTATTTACATAAGCGATCAAGTCAGTTCTTTTACATGTTCTCAATTATTGTTTAGTCCCCGTCAATACCTGTCATGAAGAAGTGGCAATCTCTTATGCCACATAATGTGTTTAAAAGGTGTTTTATCATTCTATTTATATGCTATAAATGTAACCACTTTTCCTCAAATGTGCACAACTCCTAAATTCTGAATGAGAAAACGGAAGTCTATAGGCAGCCCAATCCAAAGTGACTGCAACCAGCTCCAAAAAATGTACAATGTACAATGCACCTCCTTGAAACCCATACATTTTCCCAAAAATATATATAATTCCCATATTAGTTTCTGCTCTACCAGTTCTTTTGTTTCTCTTGATTTTTCCTCATGCCCACCTTTTACCTACATATCCTTTAGAACAATGGATACCCTAACTACATTGTCATGTAACATTCCTGGTCAGCGTCTACTATTGTTCACTGCAGAGAAAGTTCATTTTCTAGGTGTCCAGATAACAAGAGATTGTCGAATTTTTTCGACAAGCTGACTTGGTAAGCTGATTGCAAAGCCCCCGAACATGCTATCATCACAAAAATTGCTGGAGATATAGAAAAGGTTTGTTGGAACATTTGAAAAGCATGTGTAGTTTTTGCATATATTAAGTTAAAAGTCAGAGTTAATATTTTGACTTGACTTTGAATTTAATTTATGCACAAACTATTTGTGTAAGGTCAATACTTTCTTTTTTGTAGAATACCCCAGACCCTTCTATACATTTCCAGCATACACAGGGGCTTTGCAATCAACTCACAAAGTTGAACTAGTAGAATTTTTCAAAACAAATTCAACCATCTCTACAGGTCACATTAACACTTTTGGCTGTCCCGTCCTCTTAGGCTCCCGAAGACTTCGCAGAGTAACAAAGAGGCAAGCAATAAACCACCTTTAGATTAGTATTTCTCAAGGCAGTTGATGGGAAGCATTTTTTTTATTTATGGCCATTGATGAAATGTAAACCAACAGTGCCCTACATAGCGATTGGAGGAGCAGAACATTTGGCAGGCAGTACAGCAACATTTTTCTATTTTTCTGGCTTGGATTTGGAATTTTCCAGATTAATAGATCTCACAGTAGTATATAAACATGTTTATTTTGGGTGGTATTATGTCAAGGATGCGTAAGCGTAAAAATATGTTCAGAAACAAATCAGGATAAGATAATTGTCATGTCATTGGAGACTGAATTGCTCCCACCCTCTGATGTATCAGGAAGACGCGTGATTCAGCACATGCAGCAAATTAGCTTGAAGCTAAAAATAAAACAGATTGACATTATAATGTCCTAAAGCTTACTACCCTGGGAAATCATCAAGAAAGCTGTGTTTTTAGAAAAAAAATTACTGACACTGTTTTACACGGAAACATACATGTCACAAAATACCCAAATAAAGTTGTTGGTTTAGTTATATCTATTATCCTCTTTAATGTTGCACAAGTATTTTACCAGGCTTCTTCTTTCATTTTAGTTTTACAGTATTGAGAAACCTGAGAAATAGTTCAAATGTTATTGTTTGGTAAACCTAAAGCAAAGCACCACCCTTCTTTGCAGATGAAGGTCCATTAATATTATTATTATCATCATTTATTTATATAGCGCCAACATATTACACAGGCTTTACAATACATTCGAGTAGAGATACAACACAATATAATGATGATGATATGATGTTATTATTGGTGATGTCATTAATACGTTGCTGGAGGAGTGGAGGGGCGGTTAGGGGTGTATTTGTGTACCAAGTTGGAGATGTAAGTGGGGCAGGGGGTGTGGGGTGATTTAAAGGCATGGCACAGAACTTTGAATTTAATTATCTGGACAATTGGGAGCCCGTGTAGAGATTTGCAGAGAGGAGCAGAAGATGAGGAGCTGTTAGAGTAGTAAATTAGAAGCACCATTCATGATGGACTGAAGGGGTAACAGTCTAGTTAGATGAAGACCAGAGAAGGTGATACAGTAGTCAAGGCAAGAGATGATGAGAGTGTGTACCAGGACTTGGTTTCTGGGGATAGGAAGGGGCGTATCTTGGAGAGGTTATGTAGATGGAAGTGGCAGGATAGCAATGTTCTGTATGTGGGGAGTAAAGGAGAGTGCAGAGTCAAAGATGACACCAAGGCAGCGAGCTTGAGAAATAGGGAAGATGACTGTGTTATTTACTGTAAGTGAGATGTTGGGGGGAGGATTTGTCCATCACAACGAGTTTTTCCTAGCATCCACCTCCTATGAATTTTGGGTATACTGTTGCTGCCTTTTTTAAAATATATCAGCTGGTTTGCAGATTCATGATTAAAGTGAAATTAGTGTCAATTTGTTTCCTACAGTTTCTATAATGTATAATAAACTCAGGTTAAATGACGTGTATTGTTCTTAATACTCATTTTTATTCCATTGTTTTTTACATTGTTTTATAGATCCAGAACTCTATGGAACAGGATGCTCCACTAATGGAATTGTTAATATTCTGGGCATCACAATCTGTGGGGGTCCCGTCAACTGTGTAGAGCAACTGTAAATGGCTCGCTACTCCTCTAAGACGTTAGATTCTTCTCATGTAATACTAGCTTGATGTGTTTTAATTTCTTTCTTTTTTAAATCACAAAGGGATGTAGTTCTATAAATTTGGTTTTGTACAATAAAGTCTTCTTCATAAAACAATGTGAGCTACATTTTATAGTAGTGAATTCATACAGACTCACAAAGGAGCCTGAATGATTAAACATATTGAATGTTGGTTGTGTGTATTTATTCATAACAGCAGTTGTACTGTTGTAAAGAGAGATATTTGGGGTAAATACATAGGACAAAGACATTTAGTGAATACGATTTTGGAGAAATAAGACAATCTTTGTGGTTGGTGGTTAAAAAACACAGGTCTAATTGCTCCCGATGCACCTACATAGGTAATCCTACGAGGCCTGGAGCAATTCCTAGCTATAAAGGCATTTAACTGCCCTCAATCGCCTATAAATCTGCAATTCAACTTCTCAAAGCAAAGACACACTAAGAACATTTTAAAAAATGTCATTGATGTCCAAACTATGCAGACATCTGGGCAATTGTAGCACAGTTAACATGGTTATTTATCATTACATAATTAAGAGTCTAAACATAAGCCTAAAACGAATTACTACGTTATAACTGCAACACATATTTAGTTCCATTCAGGGAGTTGGGGGGGATGGTTGTGGGTGATAGCAGACAGCTTTTAAGAGGCTGTCTGCAGTCCGGGGGAACCCAGTTGCTGGGTTGATCGGGCAGCCCGGAATGCACCTGCCGGGGGGGGCAGGATATAATGCCCGCCGGGCCCCCCTAACTGCTCAGGCCCGGGATGGGATTGCCCCCTTTCCCCCCCTGACAGCGGCCCTGGTTTTATCACCCATCTCGTATTAGGTTGTGAAAAAAGGATGGTCACCAGTACAGATGGTCACAAAATTAATACAAAATAGTATGCAGGATGAAAATTAGAGAATGAAGTACAACAGCTGTTTTGTGTGAAGCATTTCCATGCTTATGACAAAATATCAGCATCTCATTGACCATATCTAGTTATCAGTTTTGCCTGTGGTCTGCCAGATCTTCCGATTACTGACTTACCATGTCTTGTACTGTGTCTGTAAATAGAGGCAGCCATCTTAGCAGAGGCAGGACTTTGTTTCCTCATATAAGAGCTTTCCAGAAAAACAAAACAGTGACCTGAACACATGTAAAACCATGAACTCCCATTAAGAAGCAACATTGCCATAGATAACTACTGCTGATATACAGCTATATGGTTTAAGATACTTTCACCTGCTATTTGCAGGAGACATTCAAGGTTGAAGGGACATTATAGCTATACCGCAGCAAATCTTTCCTTGAGTTCAAACATATTTTAGGATCACTGAATGTTTTTGGCTGTATTCTTTCCAGGTGGTTGGTAAAGATGTGCCAAGGGCTCAGAAAGGCACTCATTTTGTTTTTCTTTCTACAATGTATATTTCCCATATAACAAAGTTTAATTTAAACTCTTTGTGTGAATTTGTACTACAGTGTAAGTAGAGGAATGGCTATTTGTAAATAGTTAGTGACATCTAGTGGTTATTTTTTAGAAGTCAATCTACTATAGTTGATTTAGAACACACCACATTGCTGGCTCTTCCTCTGAATCTGCAAGTTGCATGGTTTGTAAGTCACCCTGGCACTTCAAAGAAAAACAGTGGAAAGCCAGCCTATGAAATAAAGCTGAAAAATGTACCCATCCCGCTACCAACCTATCTCCTTCTCTTTAACTGTACAAAGCCCTTCTACATTGGGCGCACTTTCTGGTGCGTTGGATGCATGGCTCACCTTTGATGCTGGTGATTTGATCTGCCTGTCTTGCAGCCTGCGTCTTCTGCAGAGTCACCAGACACATCTTTGCATTTTAACATCTCTGGGCATGACTGCAACCTACAGCATGTGGAAAATGATGTAGATTCATCATGTTTGATAAAAATTTTATATTTTTTAAATAGTGGCTACAAATATAGCTAACAGGGGTTATGTGCAGAAGATATGACCTCTCAAATGGATCTTTTCCTTTGCTGGAGTGCTAGCCCCCTCCCTTTACCGGAAATCTCCGTGGGGTAATAAATCCAAAAATAATTTCTACCAGAAAAAAAGTTGACTGGTCAAGCCATACAACCAGGGTTTTAAAGGAAAAATAACCAAAATGAAGGGCAAGTCATTCAATAAACACCTTCAATAATCTGTCTTGGATCAAGAATTTGTTTGTAAAAAAGCAATATTTTTATTTAAAACACAGTTGCCAAGTTATATGGCAGCCTTCACAAAGACACTTTATACATCATAATTTTCACAATCCCCAATCGACATGCCTCCTAGGATGAAAAGGGGGCTGCCACACACGGTGCAACTTGTTCCCTCCTTACAGATTGGGGTTAGTCAATACGGGAAAAACAATATCCACCTTTAGTGCTTCAAATGATTTCCAACATATCCTTTAAAATCCTGGTTGTATGACTTTTGATCAATCAACTTTTTTTCTGGTAGAAATTCTTTTTAACATATCAAGTAAGTCAACAATGATAAATGTATCACTTGGTGTAATCAGTCCCTACCTATAATCTCTGAGGAAATTTAGCCTATTCCTCCATACAGAATATCTTCAACTCTTGCTGAATATTGCTAAAAATTTACAACATTTCAATTATATTAAGATCAGGACTTTGGCTGGACCATTCCACAATGTTGGCTATAATTATATTATTATTAAACCATTCTTTGGTAGAAGTAGAAATTGTGTCTTTAAGAATGTTGACTTTCTTCATAATCAATCTTTTCCTGATATTGCTCCATTGATTGATAACTCTGAAAACTCCTCAATGTTCTCTTTTAAGCCACAAAGTTATATTTTCGCTTCATTATCCTCAAAACATTCAATATTCTTCTGGTTGTCCACATGATCTTGCAAATTGCAGATGGTTTGGTTGCCAAGTGGTGGCCCAGCATATTGGTTTTGTCATATACTTACCTCTTCCATTGATGTGCACTCCTCCTTATGATGGCATCATTGTTATTGCTAACTTCTCTGGAGTCTTCTTTTTACTTTATTGCCCAACCAAAACTTTTTTTCTCAGTAATTGTTTGCAGCATCTTACACCAAATTCCAAATAATACTGTTCTCTGATTTTCTAAATCAATTATTAGAGTATAATTCAAATGTTACTAAACAACCCTCCTGATTCCGTGTTTCCCCAAAAATAAGACAGTTTTTTATATGAATTTTTGCTCCCAAAGATGCCCTACGTCTTATTTGCGGGTGATGTCTTATTTTTTCATGAAGAAGAATACGGCACTGGGGTATCAGGGTAGGGGGATTACTTAAAATGACACAGGGGGATCATAGGGGGGAATCAAAATGGCACAGGGGGATTAGAGTAACTCAGTTACAGTACCGCATCTTCAGGGGTGCAATATTTTCGGGGGTATGCCTTATATTTCAGCATGAGGCAAAACCTTAGGTGTGCCTTATTTTCGGAGAATGCCTTATTTTCTGGGAAACAGGGTAATAACAATATTAAAAAAAAAACCTTAATCTTATTATGCACATTATGCATTTTATAGGTTGTAGAGAACTGAAAATGGTAATTTGTTGAATTTGTAGCATTGGAAGGTAATATTTACTGAAATCAAATGCTATTTCAATTAAAAATCTACATTTTAACATAGGACTCCTTGTTTAATAGCAGCTTTGCAATTTTTTTTTTTCATTGAACATAGCGATTTACATGAAAGGAACATAATATCTTTGCAGCTTGTTAAAGGTGGCTTACATAGTTCATTTAAAACAGAATCAGCATATATAAATGGCTATTAGAATGTGTGGGGAAAGATAGCTTCCAAGTATTTTGAACAGGTTGTAGAGAAGCAAAACACGAGCCATGGAGACCAGATGCTGTGGAATACGGAATAGTCATCTACCACATGAATGCTGTCTAATCTAGTGATCCATTCTGAATTGCGGGGTGCAGTAGAAGACTTCCAATACATAGACTCTATAACGGTTCTTCGTTTTGTACCATGGAAGATGTGGTCAGCCAGAAACTCCACATACTTTTCAGAGTTCATTTTCACACCTTCTGGGATCAACCAGCTCTCTCCCCATGATTCTGACTCTGCCACCTCCTTGCTGGTGTTGTTCACACCACCCAGTTGCACCATCCAGGTTTGGACAGCACTTATAAGTAAACAATAAGTCTTCATGTAGTTCTGGGACCACTACAACCACTGAATAGAAGATTTATGCATAATCCAGCACCTTTATGTTTGCAAGACTCCAGAGGCTCCAGTATGTTCAAATACCAGATTGCTGCTTTGTAATGACATTTAACAACTGCTCTCTGAATCCAAGATATTTATCTGGCAAAACCCTTCCTCATTTTACCTTTATCTGCATGTGCCTGTGTATTCTCTGCGCCAACCACAATTTGAAGATCAATGGATGTACTGTAAAGGTCCCCATACACGGGTCCGTTTCCCAACTGAATCCGGGACGATCGATTCCGGGCGCATGCACGCCAACCGATCGTCCCGGAATCGTGTGAAGCCCACCTTGTACGTCCGATCACGTCCGATCGTTCGGGGGCCCAGAATCGGATCGGACAGAGAACCAACATGTTGGTCTTTCTGATCCGATTCAGCACACATCAGGGGGAGTTGCCATTTGGGAAGTAAGCGATCGGACAGGGAATCGTCCAGGAATCGTCCAGGAATCCGTGGGACAAGGTGGTATGTAGCGATCGGACACACTTAATTGGCCGATCGATCGGACCTCCGATTCCCGCTGACATCGCCGGAATTGATCGGATAGGTGATCGATCGGCCATGGAATCCGACAATGTATGGCTAGCTTTAAGATGCAGGAGCTGCTTTTCTGCATCTTTGTTATGTTAAATAATATTGCATGCTCCTGCCTATACGGCATGACCCCAGGACAACCGAGCCAATAAAGAAATAACAGAGACAATTGGAAAATAGTTTATATAAAATTTAATGCAAATAACAAATTGGCCACAGCCTGTAAACATTATAAACATTACAAGTTAAATTGGGGTCCCCTGACAGTGCTGCCAATTCTCCATCTTGCTTCCAAACCACCGTACCAGCCAACTGCCCTTAAGTACCAACACAGTGGGTACCTGAAAACTTATATACACATAACGGGGGCTTAAGCGCCCCACCAGTAATTTGTGACTGCCCTTGGTGTACCGACATGTCACAATGAGCTGTGCACATAGGGGGAGGGAGGATGGGTGATGCTCCTGGTCCGAAAAGGACCGCCCCTTTCTGGTGCCCGCTTAAAACCCCCTGGGTCTGACGTCACTTGCCTAATCCCGCCTACTTTACACTACATGCCTTTTCCACACGGCCTTTGCCTGTGTCAAGGTGCCCTCCCACCTCGCTGACATACCGCTCACTCAGGAACGTGAACTGAGCAGCGGAAAAACTGCCTTCAAGTCATGGTAAACCATTTCTCTAATGCCTGTCTGCAGGGAAAAAGCAGTGGACACATGGCCTTAAGGGTAAAAGCTCTTTTTGCCATGTAGGTTGATGTAAATAATATTTTATATACCTCTCTCTCCCTGCTGATGAAGCTCTACTTCTTGATGCAGTGCTCTATTCTGTTGAGTACGTGCAACATTAATTTAACATTTACAATACAGGATTATTGCATGGTTATTGTGATATTAAAATCTGTGACTACAAACTAGGCCATTGGATAGAAAATGCTAAAAGGAACCAGTTGCACAGAATCACTGGGGGAGTCACCCCCTATTTAATATTTGCAATATGTGTCTAGCCCTGCTACAAATGACTTTTTTTGATGAATGCATGGTTCCTTTAAAATTTGTGTTAAAACATATAGAATAAAATATCATCAATAAATGTATGATACTAATGTATTGGTAGACAGATCCCCATTCATTTTTCTTCAAAAGACAATAGTGAATCATTTTCATATCTGAATATCCAGCCCAGTCTGTCAACATGATAATTTTTATCTTGGACTTGGACATCAAAATGTGGTGTGGATCCAGTCCAGCATGTCCAGTGTATGCTTTTGGTATCTTTTGGCTTGTAGCAAAATGCTGATTACAAAAAAAAATTTCACAATTAATTTCCTTATCTAAAATAAAGATGGTTTGTCAGGGTGGAATAACTGGCACAGATTTAAATGTCATAACATAGATAATCGCTAAATTACCAATGAGCTGTACAAATGTGTGTACCTTACTCTGGGGTGTTGTGTAGCTCCTCTGGTTATGCCAAAATAGACATGCCTTAATTATATTTTTCCCAAGGCATTATTGGGATTTTACATAGATTCCCACTAGTACATTCTGCTTTTGCCTTGAGGTCACTTGTCGATTGTACTTGAATAGTGATGAGCGAAATAGGCAATATTCGAATTCACGATATTTTGCGAAAAATTCTACTAACATTCGATCCGATATTCGTGAATATTCACAATTCGAAAATCTATGCACAATTATACTTGCATCACAATAACCTTCAAAATAAATGGTCACAGTGCTATTTATTTTCGCATTGCGAATATATATTCGCAATCTGTGGCCATAAGCATGCTGAAACAAATGCCAATGCTTTCTTGAAAGAGATTTCACATTTCAGATATACAGATATCATTTCCTCGTAGTGGACCATCACATAGAATGCCAAAATTTCCCCATCTACACCTAAAGTGTGTCCTATATCATAAATGATTTTCAAAAAAATAGAAGGTTTATAGATCATGTCAAAACATCACAATAAATAAAGGAGGATAAAGGTTGAAACTTTTGCCAGCTCTAAGTCCATACTGGTAAGATTCTTTTTGTTATTTTACATAGTAATTATTGTCTCTCAGAAGACAAAAGGTCACAGGGATTTTTTTTTTTTTTCAGTGGACACCAATATTTGTATTTTCTCCCCTTACTTTAAAGTTATAGTCACTCATTTGCTGTCCTGGTAATGGAAAGAAAGGTTAATCTCTAAGCAAATTGTTATCTAAGGATAACCATGTGCCATAGATGCCCATCTCTGTAGGTCTGTAGAAAGATAGTTTAAATTCACACCATTTTCTAATTACAAATAAATAAAGTGCAACAAAAATCTGTATCTATTACCAAAGCACATGTAATAGATATCCTGACATAAAGAGACATAAATAGATTTTTTAATATTTACAAGCAACAATAGAATGTACCATAAAACATATTTGAGCCAATAACCATTTTATATACATATGCCACTGTGGGGAAATATTAAACTATTTGAGTAATGGAGAGTGTTCTTTCATAGAGGAACCATTATACTGCCATTCAGGTAGGTGCTTTTGCCTGTGTTTTGACGCAAAATTGGCCTCCTCCGGACTCTATATTGGAGAAAAAAAATTATTCATTTGTTGGATTTACTGTGCAACACAGTGCCAATATAAAGTCTCAAATTTTCATTATCTAAGTCAAACATAGTTTCCCTTTGTAAAGGTGTGGTGATGAAAACAATCATTAATTCATATTTATTCAGAGCAATGTGTGACCATCACCACCAGTGTCCACACACTGACCATCACCAACCAGGTCCTCCACACGGACCATCACCACCAGTGTCCTCCACACTGACCATCTCCCCAGTGTCCAACCATGTTGTTTTAGTGCTCTCCCGCTCAAAATCCCAGTGACTATTCATTGCTAGATTCCTGGTGAGGATTTATGGTGTGAAAAAATAATTCTTGGGAGTTTCAGGATTCCCCTATGTCATTCATCTACATGTGTTAGAACCATTGAAACAACTTCCCAACATATTGTGGACCAGAAAGGTTCCCTTTGTTTTCAAATTCGCACTCCCATTGAAGTCAATGGCGGGTTCGCCGTTCGCTGGGTTCGCAAAAAAAACTTTGCACT
>CM070034.1:118047779-118059451 GCA_036250615.1 Ptychadena robeensis
GACGAGTCCTAAATGTAGGACGAAACGCGTCGGAGCATCTGTGAATCACTAGACTGATCTGTTGATGTCAAACTATTTCTAAAGCGTTTGTATAAACCCTGTATGGCAGACTGTGATGTATAATAGAAAAAATTGGGAAGAGGAGGTTAGCTGAAACACAACCGACCAGGGTTCAAACTGGTGGAGGGATCAAGTAACCCGGGACTTTTAAGGGCACATTAAGGAATAAAGTGAATAGGTAGATTTTCATTAAAAAAACATCATTTTATTTGTTTGAAAAACATGATTAAAAGGTATGGTTGACATTACATAATAAAGTCAGTCCAAAAAATATTTGTACATAGTAGGTCAAAGTCAGTTGTCTGGGTCAAATATGTCATAAACAGTAAAAAATATACATCACTCCAGGCGCTAGGCGCCAGTCCGACGCGTTTCTCCTGTTAGTCAGGGGCTTCCTCAGGGAGGAGTGAGGTTATTTGTCGTATAGTCCTAATAACAATAGAATACATAATTGTAAATGACACAAGCCTATTAACAATAGAATACATAATTGTGAATGGCACAAGCTTTACAGTAAAAAAATTTATATAAAAAATCAGTGAGGAACAGGGGGGGAGAATAGAGCATTGCAGAGTTACTTACGTCAGTTGTATCGGTCGTAAATCAGTCAAATAGTATAGTCTTTAGATGTAACTGCTCACCATAACCTATAAGGTAAGGTTGATTGTGAAAATCTAACAGCATGATTAAGGAATTGGGGAATTGTGCCATTGAATATACGAGCAACATGATCACTTAAGGCAAATGCACTTAATACATTAAACAATGGAGTAAAAGAATACAAGAAAAGTGCGTCAGTGCAGGTGTAGAAATGTAGCACATAGGTAAGTAAAATTTAGATAGAGTTTAGACTGCCAGGGTGTGATGTATAATATGATACTATGTAACCAACCTTCTATGATATATTGTGTAGATATCGAGATTGGTTGTTTTTAGTGATTTATATGTATATGAGGAATATAGGTCCAATGATCAATAAAGACCATTTTACAAATCCAAATTTTTTGTGCCTTAAAACCCTACCTAATTAGTTGGTTCCCCAGGAACGTAACCTGGTGTTAGGGCCTTTTCTCCCCTTAAAACTTATCAGGGGTGGCACGTTCCTTTGTTTGTCCTCTACTTCTGGTACCAATACTTTCTAGCTGGTTTATAATATATATCAGTAACACACTATGTCGCCAGGGACTCAAATCCTGCAGTGCCAGATGCGTCTCCATGCTTAAGCCAGTACATGTCCAGGCCTGTCTGAAGTTTGCTAGAGAGCATTTGGATAAACCAGGATTGGGAGAATGTCATATGGTCAGATAAAAAAACAGATTACTACTACCAGAGTAGTAAGTAGAAAACCAGAGTACCAGACTGTGAAGCATGAGGGTGGAAACATCATGTTTTGAGGCTGTTTTTCTGCAAAGGGACCAGGGCGACTGATCCGTGTAAATAAAAGAATGAATGGGGCCATGTATCGTGTGGTTTTTAGTGAAAACTAGAGATGGTCTAATTTTTTTTCAAAAATTCGACCATTTCGCCGGTTTCGACTTAATTGCAAAGCCCCTGAGCATAGTATCATCACCAAACTTTCTGGAGATGTAGAGAAGGGTTGGAGGTATACTGCAAAAGAATGTAAGTCTCTAACACAAATAGTTTTTTCACAAATCAAGTTCAAAGTCAAGTAAAAAATGCGAAAATCGGAATTTCAACTTTAAACTTAATTTATGCAAAAAATACATGTGCTAGAGCAAAACCAATTTTTTTCAAATGTTCCTCCAACCCTTCTCTACACCTCTAGCAAGTTTGGTGATGATAACATTTTCAGGGGCTTTGCAATAAGCTCACAAAGTTTGCAAGTCGAAAAATTCGACCATCTCTAGTGAAAACCTCCTTCCATCAGCAAGGGCATTGAAGATGAAACATGGCTGGGTCTTTCAATATGACAATGATCCCAAACACACTGCCTGGGAGTGGCTTTGTAAGAAGCATTTCAAGGTCCTGGAGTGGCCTAGCCATTGTCCAGATCTCAACCCCAAAGAAAACCTTTGGAGGGAGTTGAAAGTCCGTGTTGCCCAGCGACAGCCCCAAAACATCATTGCTCTAGAGGAGATCTGCATGGAGGAATGGACCAGAATACCAGCAACAGTGTGTGAAGACTTACAGAAAACATTTGACCACTGTCATTGTCAACAAAGGGTATATAACATTGAGATGAACTTTTGATATTGACCAAATCCTTATTTTTCACAATAATTTGCAAATAAATTCTTTAAAAATCAGACAATGTGGTTTCCTGGATTTTTTTCTCATTCTCAAAGTTGAGGTGTACCTATGATGAAAATGACAGGCCTCTCTTATCTGTTTAAGTGGGAGAACTTACACAATTGGTGGCTGACTTCATACTTTTTTTTTTCTGTACTTGGGTGTACCTAGAATCTGATCTACGAGGACTCTATCCCATTAAATTTTTTTACCGCTGCTACACGGAGTTTGGCCATGGGAGCATGCCACTGGTTAGCAATGCATCGCCTAGGAGGTCTCAACTTCTAGGTACGCCGCTGGGCTGAATTACCGGATAATAATCAGTTCCTTTAAGGGCTGATGGAAATTCCACTCTGCTATTTTGTTGCTACCTCGGACAAATGTATGCATTAATAACCATTAATAAATATAAAATGTATATAGTGCTACAGTAGCAAGTAGAAAATGAATACCTGATCCAGGATAAGGCGGTTATTCCATTAAAGTTTCTCTTTCTCCCATTGTGGGAGATTTATTTATGTATTTGCATTAATGGTTGAAAATTAAAAATGTGTGTAACAAAATGTCACTTTACTGTGTGGTTTGCAATAGTTACCCTATTTTTCACACTATAAGGTGCACTGGACTATGACATGCACCCCATCATTTTTTAGACAAAATTAAAAAGTAAACAGAGAATTAGACATAGCCATTCACATATAAAGTTGATATACAGCACATTCCAACAAAGTAGGCAGGCCTGGACCATGCAGTATTCACTTAATTTTCCTCTGACCAAGCCAAAAGGTCTTAGGTGTAGCAGAATATGCAGGGCTGAGACATAAGCATGTGTCTATATAATAGCAGTAACCATTCTCTGAACCCACTGACCAACTTATGGAGAGACACATTTTACAATTTGACAACTTTCCTATGACAAGCTATTTACATTTAGGAGTAAAGATGAGTCTGTGTCACATAATTTATTATTAATTTATTGCAGAATGTAAAATGTTTTTCTCTATAAGTTGGTCAGTGTGTTAAGAGTACACAAGATCTTCCTCTTGTCAATGGCCTTTTGGCTTTGCTGGCTGGATGGAATAGAACAAGTTCTGACTGAGTATTAGCCAGGATAAAATAAAAAATTCCCAGGGGATTTGATGTTGTTTGTAGGGAATGATGTAAGCAAACATTTTGACAAACTAGTGAACTGAACTCTTTTCAGTGGTGTTGTTGGGGCTTTGCACACTGTACAGAACGCAGCTACACCAATGTATATAGTCACACCCTGCTGAATGGTGGATATGGCATCATGAATGAAATAGATTCTTTGCATACACTGCAAATATTTGCTGCGATCTGTGTATATATGCCTGACAAACGGTGACATGTGAGTGACTCAGCTCTTCTGTTCTATTTAACTGTGTAAGAATTCTCCTTCCAAGGACCCTTTGTGTAAAATAATAACTGCAATAATGGTCACAGTAAACAATGCTAGTGGGTTTGGTTAGAATTGTTTTTCAAGGACTGACATCTTTGTGAGCAGAAGGTAGCCTAATCTTTTCTTTTTTCCTGTTGGACACTGGTGGATTACCATTGAGATGGAATAGTGCTGAAGACAAAGGAATCGACCTTGGATATTACCCACACAGGGGTGCTGAACTGTTTTTATTCAAGATTACCAGATTGATACTTCACTGCGCCTAAAGCTAGGCACACACAGGCACATCTGTAAAAAGATTACGGTGGTCATGGTCAAGGTGCGATCACGGTGATTGATTGTGCTCTAATCTGTTTACAAAGCTACCCCTGTGTGCCTTCCTTTGAGCGGGATCAATAGATCGAATCGTAGAAACTCGATTGAACAGGGTTCCAACATGTTGGAAAACCCCGTTCAATCTCCATTACTTTAAATAGAAACGTGAGTCTACAATAAAAGTATTGGACCAATGACGCAGAAGGGGCAGTGCCAGAACTGATCGGAGGATGCGTCTGGATGTAGAATCGCGGCCGGTTTCAAGACCATAAGTAGTTTTGACGAGACCAGCTGGGGCAATGTTTGTTTTGCAGCATCTGGGTTCATCTCAGCTCAGCTAGGACAAGCTGGGGGGTTGATAGAAAGTTATGTGGAAGGTAAAGGTGTGGAAGAAGAAGGTGCACAAGCAGTAGGGATGACCACAGTCTGGAGGAAAAGGCCATTCCAAAGTGTTGTTGACTTTCACAAGGAGTGGACTGAGGCTGGAATTAGTGCATCAAGAGTCACTACACACAGACGGATGCTTATACCAGCCTGGAAATATGCTAAGTAAGTATCTGGGACAATGATATATGTAAGAAATTGTCATGCCGTGTTGTGCCTTTCCAATGTTGAGTGAAATTACTGTTGAAAAGGAACCATTTTTGTAAGACCCCAGGGCATGTGACCTGCATGGTCATTGAATATGTATCAGGAGAGAATAGAGCTGCTACATTTAACCACTAAAGGAATAATGCCCCAGATAAGGGACAAAGCCAAGACTATGGTCAGCCGAAGCCAGGTCCCCCCCAGTACTATGTGCCCCCCCCCCCCTACCCAAAGTAATGTTTAAGCGTATCTACACCCAAAAGGTTTTTTCATTAAATGCCACTGATCACTACTGTGTATGTGTACCAGGGGGTGAGGGGTTAATTGTGCTTTGTTAAGAAATCAGCAAGTGTGATGTATTTGGGCAAGACAGGTGCAATGTTATTCACTGTTTTAGATAACTAAAAGGTTAATGATCATCTGGAACCTTCCTTCTGATGAAACCATGACAAGGCATTTTGGAGTGGTCAGCCTTGGGACATAGGTAATATAAGACCCAAACTAGGGGAGGAGCTTGGTCTTCATCAGAAATAGAGAGCAATGAGAGCGCTCTGTTAGGTCCTGTGGCAGGTGGGCCATGCAGGCCTGCGGATCTGGGGACCTTAGTGTGTAGGGAATTGACTAAAGACATCATCCTTTTCCCCTAGCTGAAGCAAAGGGCACCCCTAGCTTAAAGTGTCACCAGGTTGGAGAAGGGCTAGGGCAGAAAAGGAAACCACCAGTGGCTGCTCCCAGTTAGCTGACATGGCATGGACTCTAAGGAGTGTAGTGTATCAATAAAGGTATGTGTAGTGTATCAAATCTGGGATGTGAGCAGAAACCTGCAGAGGAAAGCCCGTCCAGCCACTGTTACGGTGAGAGACTGTGCAGGCCTGGCTGCTTCCTTAGATGGAAGGGGAATGTATGCCAAAGAGAGGCCTAGTGGAGAGTCTGCTGTTACCCAAGGGTGAGAATGCGACAGGGGAGAAACGTCTAGAAGTTGGCAGACATGTGTCCCCTTGTTAACCCCTGTACGTGTGGTGCACTCCGTGCTAGAACGGGCGGCCCACTTTTCTACATTTGGCGCTGCAAGAAGGGTGTACACAATCTAATCCCATTCACTTATCCTGCCTCCACCAGTCATTGACGGACAGCTGCTGAGGAGTTGTGGGCAGTTGCAGAGCGCTGATTGAAGGAGGTTTTGAAGACAACCCCGAAGTCCGGATTCAAAGACCCATGGACAATAGTACAGAGTTCAGAGAGGACAGCATGAAAGTATCCCCTATAAATCTTGCTTTCTGCACAGCCGGAAGGGTCCATAGAATCCGTATCCTAGATTGCATACTAGGCTGGCTGGCTAGGAGTTCAGGGGTTTGACATGACCTGGTGATTTCTTTTGAGGGGCATAGTAATGCATGAGTGGGTTATTACTAAGAGTAGCTTTGTAGTTACAGTTACAGCTAGCATAAGGATTATAGCTATGGTTAAAGTTAGGGTTAGCATTTGCTGTTTAGTCTAAAGGTTATTTAGAGATAGAGGAAGCCTTCTTAATTTTATTTTTTATGCACAAGCAGTTTGAAGCTATGAGGCCATGTGAGGCCAATGTTGAGGATAGTGCGGCTAAGCTAAAATCAGATCCAGTTTGATTTTCTTCTTATCTGTGGTCCAGTTATATAAGTGATCAGTGTAGTTTCTGGAAATTTAAATCTCTCTGATTTATGGTTTTACTGTTCTGAAGTATGATTCACATCTTTGTCTTTTGGGTATGTAGCTCCAGTCCTCCTCCATAAATCATAGTTTTGTTCTTTATAAACATACTAATTTTCCATGTCACATCTACACTCAACTATTATTTATTTTTGCATTTTTTATCAGCATGGCTATGGAGGGAAAGGGTCAGGATAGTGGAATATTAAACCAATCCTATTAAACAAACAAGTATCACCCTCACATATGGTTTACTCTGGTGTATCACCGATAACGTCAGATGGAATTCTATGACTTATCTCTGGTCATTGTGCATTGGTTTTGGCTGGAGCATATAAATGGGCAGAGCACGACTGCACACTACAGAACCCTCAATATTCCCTGCGTCAGAAACTCATAGGGATAATGGGAACAATGGTAAGTGGCTAATATCCATAAATTTTTACATTTGAAATCCAACAAAATTTAATAAGTCAGCAAACTACATAAATTGTTAAACTTAATTGCTTGATAATCTAAAATTTTTAATGTGGGATATATAAAAGAATCAATTCTAGTACAGTTTATTTTCGTATTGCTTTTGTTTTACACTAAACAAGTCAATCGTAATGCAATGCTGTTCAAAGAAGGCCACCAAAAACTGGATACACATTAGTCTTTAGTGGTTACTAAGTGCGCCATTATTAAATAATGTATTTATTTAATTGTACAGCATTCCTAAGGCATTTTACCAACAAGTAATGACTATAAGCCCTGAAAAAGCATTCATGAAAATCAGTCCTTATAGAGATTAAAGAGTAGGAGAGTCAGAGTAATTTGGCAAGATACAAACAGCCCATAAACATTGCGTGTGTTGTCAGCCCACAACAAGAGTTATTAGCTGAGTACACTACTTAGCAGTTCAGCAGGTATTTTATGTACTTGAAGACTTTGTAAATAGATATAACCCAGTGAAACATGTATATATTCCCTTGACATACACATTAATTACATTTAGTTTCCTTCTTGACCTGGAATATACAATAAAAATAATAAACATAAATGTACACACACTTGATAGACTAGTTTAATTATTTAGAAACTTCCAACTGGCTCAGAAAATGATCACGTCACCCATAACTGTAACTGTACTGTACTTATCCTTTACTTGGCCCATCATTTTCTAAGTCTGAATTGAATTATCATCCTAATCAACTGCATATATAGTTACATAAAAATAAATTATTACCAAGACAAATGACTTTTGTTCAATTGTTTCTTTAATTGCTTCTTCCATAGCTCCTACTTCTCGGATTCCTGGCAGTCTTCATAAATCCATTGCAGGGAGATGAGGTAAGGACAAATGAGACTCAAAGCATGGGACTGTGAAAATGACAAACAGCAATGAGAATTTAGTGAAGTGACAAAAACTATGGGAAAATAGTATTTCTGTTTATTACATTATAACACACAGTGGCCAACATTAAAAAAAAACAAGTGGAAAATTATATTTTTTACTTTTTTTGTGAAGTTAATTATTGAATTATTTTCTATTGTTGTTTAAAAAGACAATGTACTTTTTTAAATTCTTCCTTTTTTTCTTTATTGTTTAAATAAATTAACTACATAGCAAATTTATAATAAAAGTGATATAAAAATTAAGAAAAAAGTGATAATAGCAAGTGGTCAATGAATAATACACCTAAGCAATGAGCAAACCCATAGCTAAGTATCAACAGTGTTAGATTGAGACTTCAAACTTAAAAAGTTTTGTAATGGTGTAACATTTGAAGCTCTAGAAAAGTTTCTTCCAAAGTTGTTAGGCCTTGATGAATATCCCTGCTCCTCTGTGGGTTAGCACTGTGGCTCTCTGCAGTCCTCTAGCCACATACAATGGTTCTTAGGCTGACAAATGGAACCACTTAGAAGTCATTGCCTCATAGAGTCTCAGTGGCTGTCTAGGGTTCATGGTAATAAAATGTGTTGTTAGTTAATAAGGTCTGTCAAGTAAGGCTGGGTCTACAAATTTGAAAAAAAAACTGCGTAGTGCAACCGCCCCCTGTATTCCCCTAGAGCTGTGATGGCGAACCTATGGCACAGGTACCCAGAATGGCACGAACAGCCGATTTGGGTGGCACTCAGACAGACCGCGTCTGTTATTGGCAAAGAAGCTGTATCTCCCATGGTTTAAACTAAAACCTCAGTATTCAGGTCGCATTGCCGTATTGGCACTTTAAGATAAAAAAGTGGGTTATATGTTTCCGTTTGGGCACTCGGCCTCAAAATGGTTCGCCATCACTGCCCTAGAGAAAATGACATGCCAGTCATGAACCGCATCATGGGGCTGCATGTGCGAATGTGGATCCATTGGTGTCCCATGGACACAACGTAAAAATTGGTTGTTTACTAATGTGTGCGGTATGTGACATGTGCAAACCGCACCTGATGTGTTTTTGGGTGTGGTTTGCTTATGGAAAGTACAGGGCACTGTATTGCCAACATGACAAATAGAGCACCCTAAGCTCTAAACAGCGTTAGAACAGCAGGTAAACGGCAGGAGGCCATTATAGACATATTACCGTGATGTGTAAATAGTGGCCTCCTGCGGTTTACCTGCTGTTTTTGAGAGTTTAGGGTGCAGTTTTCTGGGGCTGCCACATGTAGACCCAGCCTTAGATGCTAGATTGTACTTGCCAAAGCTTGTAATAAAAACTTACTACTCAATTAAAAGAAGTATTATTTTGCACTAACTGGTAAAAAAGTTGTGGAGTGATTTAAAAGCAAGGCACAGAATTTGAATTGAATTCTCTCGACAATTGGAAGGCAGTGAAGAGATTTGCAGAGAGGAGCAGCAGATGAGGAGATAGTATAGTTAGAGGGAGACCACAGAGGATGATGTTGCAGTAGTCCAATTGAGAAATGATGAGAAGGTGTACCAGGACTTTGGTGGTCAATGGGCATAGGAACGGACATATCTTGAAAATGTTGTGGAGATGGAAGTGGCAGGATCTAGTAATGTTCTGTATGTGGAGAGTGAAGGAGAGTGCATAGTCGAAGGTGACACCAAGGCAGCGAGCGTGTGGAATGGGGGAGATGACGGTGTAATTTTTTAAGTGAGATTTTTTAAGTGAGATTTTGTGGGGAGGCTTGGAAGGTGATGGAGGAAAGATGATGAGTTCTGTTTTGCTCAGGTTAAGTTTAGGGAATCTGTCAGGCACTGAGAGATGTTGTCCAGGACAGAAAGCATATAAATGGTATTTCGGACCAAAGGATAAGATGAGTTTGCCAAGGGAAGTGGTGTAAGGAAAGGATCTTATTTTAATCTTAATCTTTGTGTGATTTTTACTCTAAGGCAGAACATAAAATGCATTGTAATGCTCAAGCTAGCCATACATGGCTTTTGCGCGAACTTTAATCGTCAGTCTAAAATTGATCGATTGTACCAGCACACAGTGTGATCAATTTAAACAGATAGATTCCATAACTTAGATCTGTGCACATGCTCCATAGTATCATCGAACACAAATTGAAATAACGAGAAAACCAGATACTTGTATGATCAACTGGAATTTACCAACACGTCTGATCACTGCTCCATCAATTTTATGTGAAATTTCCATCACTTTTGGTCGACTGCACCAGGTGTGCAGGAATCGATTTCCATTTAATTGACTTAAAACTATAGATTTTTAGTCGATCAAACCGAAATTACAAACCGTGTTTGGCTTCCTTAAGATGAAAAGATTCATCATGGAGAAAGGGGGGTAAACTGTCTACCTTCAGTGCTATGGTGGGTTACTGAATAAGCATGGACATTGGCCAAAGCTTTGGTAAAAGGCAGTGTTACTAAACTGAGCATTGAGAGCATGAAGAAAGCATGAATGGCTTGCCAAGCTGACAATCCTATTTGTTACCCAGCAGTGGTGGGTTTTAACATGGGCAACCTGGGCAGTCATCATGGGGGTGGCATCTGGGCATCCTGGTCCCCAGGTTGCATGACATTGACTCCAAATAGTCTGCATGCTATGTGTCTTATACTCTAAAATTCATTTATTCAAAATTCTTTGCACAGGTGAGTTTGGTGTGACTGGATAGACCAAGACCATTGTTTGTGCCCCAACTCAATTTTTTGGGTGCCAATGAGCTCCAAGTCTGTCCCTGAATATACCCTTACCTTTTTCCAAGGTTAAGATTTTAACCTTTTAAGATAATGAAACATGTAATTATTGTTTAAGTTTCTGCTTGCAAAGCAAATTGTTGTGGTCTGTGAGTTTGTCATTAAAAGCATGGTTCCTATAGGTGCAACCAACTTAACCCTGTGGACATTGTTTATCGCATGTCACACCAACAAGTATTAAGAGCAACAAATCTGTTTAATGTCATATAATAATGTCTTACAGTCATTCCAATATGTGAACAATGGATACAATGGAGAGACTGTCTACCACACTGTTAACATCAATGAAGAAGTCAAGGTTGCTGTGTTTAATGTCTATGCTGGACGACAGACATCCAATGCTGTCTTTGACTACAGCAAGGTAGGATTCACTGTATTGAATAATCACATGGACAACACAAATATAGTTTACAGATATGTTTATATATAGGACGTTTTATTACAAAGGTCATTTACTGCATGCTGATACCAGGCTAGAGTTTACATGTCTCATAACTTAGTACTACCAGTCAAAGCTGAATGGCAATGATTTTTTTTATTTCTTTTTTTTGTAATGGAGTCACTACCTAAACATTGCTGAACGCAGAAAAAACAAAGCATTCCTCATGCTCATGTGTAGTGTTTTCCCGTTTCTATAATTTGTTTATGTGCACTTACAATGAGTCACTTCATTTTCCAATCTGATTTTCAGTACAATAAAGTAATCAATTCTGAAGTGAGTCTGATCATAAAAGACTATATTACTTTGAGCAGATGTAAATAGATTGGATGTGTTGGTAAAAATAAACTGAAACTAATATTTTAAAACAAATAAATAAATAATCTGAAAATACCTATGTAACATTGGGCAGTGTGAGTGGATGCGCTACCATGACTAGGTTCTTTGGATGCTCGAAGTACCCCCATCTATATGGCTTCACACACTCGTCCGAATAGGGGATATTTACAATGTTTAGTAGCAGGGCAGGTTATATACAGGCATTCACCATCACCCTAATGGTAGGGATGGGGCATACAGCTTAGGATCTACAGTTGCAAACACGGGCCTAACCAGCCTGCTGGGAGTGGACAGAGGTAGCCGCAGCTCTCACTTAGATGTGGTCAGTCCAGGAGGGGAGGCTTGATCCAGTCGATACACCTCAACTCTGCTCCGGTGATGCACAGCAATCCACACAGGATGCAGGAAACAACAGAATG
>CM070034.1:118073638-118086330 GCA_036250615.1 Ptychadena robeensis
GAACATCTCAGTATATCTCCACTTACAACTATAGAAGAAAGTAAAGTGAAAGATTTTATTTAAAAAAGGGAAGAATTTTGTTGACATCCAATTCATGCTGCTGCAAATCTGCTGGATCCAAGATTCAAAGGTGAAAATATAAGTGATGATAGCAGTGTTACTGCATTTGACTGGATTACAAATCAAGCATCACATTTGGGACTTGATGTTGGGAAGGTACTTTCAAATGTTGCAGAATATAGAACATCTTCAGGGATTTGGGCCAGGAATGCAATCTGGGATTCTGCCAAACATATTCCTCCTGCAACTTGGTGGCAAAGTCTTTGCACAACACAGCCTCTGACTCCTCTTGCTGCTCGCCTTCTTCAGATTGCTCCATCTTCTGCAGCATGTGAAAGAATCTGGTCTATGTTTGGAAACACTCACACGAAATCAAGAAATAGGCTGACATGTGAAAGAGTAGAGAAGCTTGTTTCAATCCGAGCAAACCTTCAGTTTTCAGACGTCCATAATAACTGTGATGATGACAGACACAGCAGAGTAGATGCAGAAGCAGAGACTGAAACTGATACTGATGATTACAGCACACAAAATGATTCAGATTAAACCTCATCCCCATTCATGCCCAGGCCAGCTGCCAGCAGGAAATATGAGAAATTGTTACTTCTGGTTTTAAATATTGTTTTCTGGAGTTTTTTTGTTCCACAGAAACTAGTAAACAGTTCAGGAGATTGTTGCTCCATTCGTTACAATACAAATAAATATCATTATAAAAGTAAGTTTTGTGTGATCTGTGTTTGGATAGTCACTATATTTTTATTATACAAGTTGTGATCATTTTATGCCCAGTAACATTGTCCATAGTTATATTTTATGTTTCTAAAGTAACAGAATGACTTTCAGTCTGGAAAAGAAAAAGAAGTGTTGAATGGAGCATTTTTCCGGGTTTTTTTCCGAGCTTCAAAATTTCCGGAAATTTTACATCTCTACTCCAGACAAGGGACACCTTGTAATCTCCCATGTCCTGGGACCCCTCACAGGTGCCTCTCTCTAGGGCCCTGTCCCCAACCCCAGTTTACTTCCTGCAGGTTCCTTGTCCCAATAAAGGATTCAAATGTCCACAATAAGAGCTCTTTGCAACCAACTGGGGTTCTTAATTTGTGCAGGTAAAAAAGGGGGCCACGATCACTTTATTGCAGCTAAGCCTGACTGCAGGGTATGGTCTTGGACAGTGGCATTTGTAGACATCCTTTCGGGGGCCCTTTGCAAGTTCTTCCTTC
This sequence comes from Ptychadena robeensis, assembly GCA_036250615.1. Classification (NCBI taxonomy): domain Eukaryota; kingdom Metazoa; phylum Chordata; class Amphibia; order Anura; family Ptychadenidae; genus Ptychadena; species Ptychadena robeensis. The sequence continues at coordinate 118,074,919 of CM070034.1, forward strand.
ATGCTCCCTGTCAACCGGAGGAAAGACTTCTTCTTTTTTTTCTCCAATAGCAATCCCATCACCACCCCCTTGTTGGTCTGTACAGGTCTCCATGGGGAGGGCATTTGTGTCAGGGATGGAGGCCTCCAGATATGCGTTTGTGGACGGGCGCTGGGGTTCCTGGTGTATGCAGGGCCCTATGTACATGCATATTTGAGAGAAACAGCCCTGGTCTTAGGCAGTAGTTCCAAACAAAGTAACTCACTGTGCCAGCCATGTGGAAGTTGCTCTGTCGGTCTTGGAAAAAAGCACTCTAGCCCTTGTTGCAAAATTCATATGGGCTAGGAGACACCTACATCCTCCATTGGGATAGAGAAATAAGCTTAACTTACATCCCAAGAGAGATCCCCAGCCACAGGCACACATGTCCCGTTCCATAGGTGTGTAAACCGCAGTTCAGTTGCAGCTTCCTCTACAGCTCTCACAAGACCCACATCCCTACTGAGGGGGACACCTTTATACATTTTTGCTGGCTACTACCACTTAAGCTAGCAAGTTACAAACTGGAAATATTCTAACATCTTCATGAACTTTTAATAATACAAAAAAAAAAATTATTGTCAAATTCCCAAAGGAAGGACAAGGCACACATTTCAACACATTAGACACATTAACCTTGCACCCTGCTACACCTCTATCCTGATTGACCCCTTTACCTTGCCCCTAACACCTCCTTCACCCCCTTCAACTGTACTGGTAAGTAAATCTCTTTACCCTGACTGACCTTTTCATTCTAGTTAATGTTAGAAATATCTGCATCCCTCTTTTGTACGGACATACATTTTAGCCTAAGCTTATCACATTTCCTCACAATGCACCATAATGTGCTGGCAAAATGCAGACGCAAAAATGTTAATGCTAATGTTGAACTGCAGGCATGCTGAACCCTGTGGTCCCACAATATTATGTATTGTGAAATGCCAAGGAACTTTCAGGACCGGGTTAGGGAAAGATGGGGTCAGTTCCTGCTGGAGAGAGAAGGGATTGGATGCTGGTGCTGTAGGTGCTGTACCATGGTCATTAAGGGGTTAACTGTGTCCCCATGAGTAATGTCAGTGATTGTGTTTGTGCTGTTGCTGGGCAAAACATAAGGTGGGAGGTGCCACTGTAAGTTTTTGGAACATGTGATGTTGTGATCTTGAGAGCCATCTGGGAGGAGAATAGGAGCTTATATAAGTTAAGGACTTTATGTAAATTGGGTCTTCCTAGCAGCAGAGTAGAAAAGAACAGAGGTGTACCGGGTCCAGTGGGGAACAGGCCTCAAGCCTGTGGATCTGAAGACCAGGCCTGCACTGAGATGTAACTAAGGCCTTACCCTTGTACCCCACACTGGGGACAAGGGCAGTCCTAGCCTAGGAGAAGTCACTTGGGTGAAGAAGGCTAGGGCAGAGAGACTGTACCAGCAGATGCTGCTCCCAGATGGCTCCTAGGACTATTGTAGATTGTAATTGGCACTGTGATGTGACTACAATAAGGGGGCACCGTATTTACAACAAACGGATGTGTCTTGGACCTTAAGTGAGGGATGTGTGCAAGAACCTGCCAACCGGAAGAAAGCCCTCTCAGCCGCTGTTGCAGGTGAGGACTGTGAGGCCTGGCTGCCCCTGTGTCTGGAACAGGGAGGTATGTGTGTGTGGAGGCCTGAAGGGAGTCCATGGCAACATAGGGGTGAGATCAATGTCGTTTCCTGATTCACCCCGGTACGTGCGGTGCAAACAGGTGCTAGAGGTGCTTCCTTTTTCAGTGCTATGCCAGGATCTCCATGTGCATGTTGAGCAGTGGACTACCTGCCTAAGGCAGGAAGACTGTGATCTCCAGTGTGTAAGTTACTGTTTTCTTGTCTGCCTGTCTGTTCCTGGGCAGTGAATGTTTATGCATCCAGCCATATGAACCTGCAGTGTCCAAGGTGAGGAAGTTCAGATGCCAGTGACTAGGGACAGGCTGCTCATGAATGGCAATGAAAATATCTTTAAATATGAAATTATTGAAAATATTTAGCTTCTTAAATGATATTGATATTTTGTAATGTATGTGGGACTTGTGAATTGGGTATTTATATGTTTTAAAGGAAGCTCCTGTTCCATTTCCAAGCTAATGTACTTTTTCTGCTGTATGTCTGGCAAATCCTCGCTATAGTAATAGAACTAATGTTGTTGAATGGATAAGTATGCGCTGCTGTAAATACATGCCTGCATTCTACACAATAGGCACAAGATGTCAGGATTTATACTGTGTTCATTTTTTTTCTCCCACATCCTAAAAAAAAAGTCTTCTCTGCAGGTTTAGACAAAGCAATTTTGTCAAGAAGTTTTCATCCCAATAAAGTGAGCAGAGCAGAGCCTCCTGTAAGCTGCTTGCTAGTGTAATGCACACTCATGACAACAAAAGGACGAGTGAGATAAGAGGAAAGAGTCGCACATACTGAAGTCCAAGAGAACCTCTGAAAACCCTACTAGTGGAGCACAGCTTGAAATATTCACAGTGGATTGCTCATTTTAAAGAAGACTATCTTTTCTTTTGGTTTTGCAAAGCTTGAACAGCCATGCCTGAATTAAGTACCTTCAAAGTTGGTTTAAAAGTCTTTCTCCTCCTCACTACATTTTTTTTGGTCTGCGATGGTCAAGGAGAGACAGGACTTAATGGAAGACCCTGCTATGGTGGCTTTGACCTCTACTTTGTATTAGACAAGTAAGTGTGGAACTAGCACCTCTGTCTATTCTAGTGCTAATTATTTATTATTGTGTTAACTAGATCTCAGGATCAATTGAACATTACAGATATCTCATGATGAGTTATTCAGAAAGCTAAACTATTGGATTGCTTTTCAATGGGATTTAATATATATTGATCTGACTTATTTGTTGTTGACCAAAGAATTGTGGGATATTCGCACTGTGTAATCATGTGTAATGGTGTCCTCAGCTGTATGACCTACATTTTGATAGCACTGATGCATTTCAGCAGCTGGCTTGAAGTCAGCAGCCAACACAAGTCTACAGTACAAATCCCTAGGTCATCTTTAACCTGAAGTTGGCACCAGAGATATCTTAGGTGGCCAATTACTGTGCATTTAGAATAAGAAACATGGAAAGTAGCCATAGAAGATATCTAGCACCCAACTTGTTGTCTACTAAAACCTTTCCCTAGGTTTAGATGGGTTGTTGCACACTGCTTTTCTTTGCATGCTTAACTTTATTAAATATATATTTTGACAACAGGTTCTAGGCGAGTCTGACTTGGTCTTTATGACCATACAGCTTCAACTTAAAGGTCATAGTCAAAGAACGATGGATTTTTCCAACTAGTGAGTAGGTGTCACAGGCTTTGTAGTTTTCTTTTATGGCAAGCCAAGCCACCTGCTTTAATGAACCAAAATGTAAGTTGTCTCTAGATTAGGGATCACAAAGCCTTTCACTGAACGCTGTCAGCCACATAGTGAGTAGGAAGCTGCCTGCAAACTCAGGCACCCACATTACAAATGGCATACAGATGTGCACGCAGAAATACAATATAACCAAATCTGAATAGGTGATGCTTATATAAAACAGACTAACTTTCTCTCCATACTTTGCTAATTTCTTTAAGCAATTAAGCCTCTAAAAGAACAACAAGGTAAGTAATCTACATAAAGAGAGACAAATGGAGCTTGGATTTGACAAATGTAAATTGCAGACCTTGCACACAAAAGAAGGAATAAAAATCATATGTGTTGGCTGCTGGAAAGTGCCTGGCAAGCCTACATACTGGATTATTGAAAAAGATTGTGAATAAAGCCACAAATGTGTTAAAAGTACAGTAACCCAGTACAGCCATACTACGCTCACCTTCCCCATTGCTATTTTACTGCTTCTCATGTGTCTAGAGCTATGGTAAATTATTCTCAGTAGTAAGAAAAAAAATATACCATTAAGAGGTGTCTTTTTGTCATATGCTATCCTTCATTGTTAACAGTAAGTGCACTAGCAAGGCAATTCCAGGAAACTATCTACGATTGTGTCCTTGGAAGCAGCCAGTTTATGTGAGGCTAGTAGAGTAGTAATAACCCAATACTATTGTCCAGTCTTAATATTTCTACCTTTTCTCAATATGTTTTTGAATACATTATTTAAACACAGAGGGTGGTTGATAATATGGTTTACTCTTCTGTTAGACTAGGCTGTGTTCCTGGACTGGCATCAACCCCAAATAGGGGTCAAGTATTAGCTGATGCAATATGAGTCTTAAGATAGCTATTATATGTTTCAAACACTTGAAGGCTACAATGGATAGTAGAGATAGTCATCCAATCAATGCATACACAGTCATGTTTGGTTGTTGCATGAGCACATTTGCAATCCTATCACTTTAACACCCATACAGACATTAAATATATATGATGGTTTGTTTCAATAAATATGAAGCTGTGTCTGATTGTCCATTCTCCTGTCGCCCCATGTGGGCCTCTGCTTGTGGCCGGTCGATGGCCACGAGCGTGCAAGCATTTGCAAAGCTTTAATATCACCCTCAGTGCTTTTGTATTTTGGGTCTAGACCTTTAACAATACTAGATCTCTATTGGTAAAACCTAAAGCCCCCCATACACGTTCCGATTTCATACAAATTTTGCCCGACTGACCAATGTGGACGGGAGATTAATCGATCGGGAGATTAATCGGATGCGGAATTATGTACCCGACCGATCCCGATTCGAAAAATCGGTCGGGACCGCTTCGGACCTGTCCGTAAATTTTTGGTCGATCTGCTGTTAATAAATAGGGTCGGGCTGATGGATCGGTGATAATTCGAATTCCGATTTTTTGTGCCAGCCGACCGACAGACCATAACATTTTAGGTGAAAATTGGGAGACAGGATCGGACAAAAAGTCGGGAGAATAATCGGAACGTGTATGGGGGGTTTAAGTCTTTAATCAATAAGATAAACCTGCTTCTATTTTTCTTTAGTTTTTAATCACTCACTGACTTTTGTAGATGTAGGTACTGTAGAGTAATGCATCCTCAAATTTTACAGCCTATTCCCTGAAGCTCAAGATTTGCTCTCAGCAGCTCTTCTGGACTTGCTTGCCTGAACCAAGTTGCTCCACATGGTTTGCAGCTTTGGATGCCATTGAGGGTTTTTGTTGTAATGATGGATTTAAAAACCTGTTCTAATAGTTTTTTTTATCATTCTAGTTGGTTACTTCATCTAGCCCTCGCAACTGAATGCAAACTCTTGGCAGCTGAAGACCAAACTTACATAAGAAAATGAATGATTAAATTAAAAGTCCATTCCTGGTTAAAGCACTTTTGGTAACACGTCCAATGCTAGCTTCTCTTTAAACGCAAAGATTCCTTGGGATCAGTTTAAGCGAGCTCATGTTGCCAAAGGCATGAAAGAATTAGCTGAGACAGCTGTTTTCCCCTCTTTCAGCTGAGAGTTTGCCTGTATTCCTGCTGCAGTGATCTGCCAGCTGTACTCATGGAAGATATCATAGAATTCCTGTCCCTTAGCGGCCTTAGCAGTGCTGTGTTGAAAGACTCTGTGTCTGCAAGTGCTTTGTTGCTGTTCTTCTTTTCTTTTTTTTTATCAACTTCATTTTGCAGATCAAAGCTTCTATGAAACATGAGTCAACCTTTTATTGATACAAATGATTTTCTAATATTGATTGTCTTGGCTTTATATCACAGTGTTTTACAGTATTGAATGAGATTTGTGTTTCCACTTATCCACAACCCACACTGGAATGTCTAAGGTACCAGAAAGAGCCTAAACAGTAAACCTTTAGACCAGGGGTAGGCAAAGTGCGGCTCGGGAGCCACATGTGGCTCTTTAGCCCCTTCAGTCCGGCTCAGTGGTGTAGGGACTTGTCCTTCCTGCTACCTGTTCTTTATTATTTTTCATTCATGTCTGTCCACCCCACTCCCAACAGCAAAACCCCCGCACCATTACCAACAACCTCTTAATATGCCTATAAGGGGGGCTTTGTGATTACCTTTAAGGGGGAGCTCTGTGGCTACTAATAAGTAGTGATGAGCAGCATGATTCTATATTTGCGCAGATTGTGCGCAACCACAAAACGTCGCGAAATAGATTCACAATTATAATCGCCTAGATTCTAGATCTAGAAACTAGATTCGCAATTACCTTCAAAATGAATGGTCACATGTGCTATTTATTTTCGCATTACGAATATATATATTCGCAATCCATGCACATCAGCATCGAAATTGCGAATATCCGCCACCATATTCATGAATTTTTCTCGAATAGCCTATATTTGCCAAATATATTCGCAATTCGAATATTCAAACTCAACACTACTAATAAGTAGGGGCTTTCTTTTAACCATTAAGGGAGGTGCTCTATGGCTACCTACAGGGGGCTTTTTGGCTACCTACATGGGGGGGTGTGTCTGGCTACCTATATGGAGGGGGCTTTGTGGCTACAAATAAGGCTCTTTGTCTACCATTAAGGGAGGGGCTCTATGGGTATCTACAAGGGGCTTTTGGGCTACCTTTAAGGGGGGAGGGTCTGGCTCCCTAGAAGGGGGTGCTTTGTCTACGTATATGAAGGGGGCTTTGTGGCTTCAAATAAGCAGCGACTCCCTATCATTAAGGGAGAGGCTCTATGGCTACCTACAGTGCGTTTTGGGCTACCTGTAAGGGGGGGGGGGTCTGGCTACCTACAAGGGGGCTCTCTGTCTACCTATATGGAGGGGGCTTTTTGGCCACAAATAAGCGGTAGCTTTTTTTAATTAAGTATAATGTTTTAAGCTTAACTTAGACTTATTTAGCTTATTTAATTTTAGAGAATGTTTATAGGGAAAGACAACATCATTTTTAAATTTTGACAGCACAAACCCCCTCCGGCTCTCAACATGTATTTCAAGCGCTACACCATTGCGATTTGGCTCTTTGGTCAAATAAGTTTGCCTACCACTGGCCTAGACAACTTCTTTAAGAATATTGGATCTCTTCAGCCTGACTTTATTTCAGGAAGGATTTAGTTTACTGGAAAAACAATGTACATTGAGGCCACACAGGTCTAGTCCTTAATTTTGATAACATAAGGGGTCCCATGGGCAAAGAATTACTTGAATCGGCTTCTTACTATATCTTAAAAATTTTGAATTAAAGCTCCCTTCCAACTTTAACACATAGTGGAAGTTACTTGCAAAGCACCAAACAAGGTATCATTACCAAAACTGCTGAGGATTTAGGGAAGGGTTGTGGGAACATTACTTAAAAAATGTTTTAATCAATGTAGATGATCTTCAACTGTGATTTTATAATTGTATTTGTAATACCAGTCCACTATTTTGTAATAAAGACTTTTTAATATATAATTAAGATTTTTTTTGACTGTAAGTAAGCCTACAAAACCTGTTAGGGCATTTTATCAGAGGTTCTCTCTGATTAGGACTACTCTTTATGATTACTTAAAAAATATTGCTACAGACATGGAAAAACTATGGCACATAGGCCATATTCGTACCATTTAGATTTATCATCCGGCCCTTTGTCAACTTGATGACTAAGTTTTTTCATACATTATTGTTTTCATCTAGTAAAGTTCAAGTCAGTTTTAGGGTCTCTAAAACCACAGCCCAGAACCAGAATGATTGCACATAATGTGGGGGGCTTGGTCCCCACACTTTGTAGAAGACCACCCCATGATACAGCCCATCTGTCAAACTTAAGAACCCATTGTGTTCCACAAGTCAAAAACTTTGCCCACCCCCACTCCAGCAAATAAAGTCACATATCACTATTGGTCATCGTAGTCGGATAAGGTAAGAATGACTTTTTACTTTATAACTACAAGGTTACCCTTGTAGTTTTCGTGCCAGCACAGATAATATTGAGACTACACAATTTCAGAGAGCGTTGCTTGCTGTGCTGCTTTCCTGCTGCTCTCTGCTCTATCCGTTGGTGGCGCCCTATAGATGAGTTGCTGCCCTGGGGTTGATTTTAGACCTCACTTAACTGGTTATAATCCCAGTCCTGATTAAGGTATGGTAAGAGTCATAAATTTTGCTATTTTATAACTAATATCTATATAATAGAAAACAGTTGCCCAAAATGAATGACACAAATAAAAAACAAAAATCTTTCCTTCGCAGACCCAAATCTTACAACACATGTAGTTTGGGTTCTGAAGAAACATGTTGACATACACACTAACTGGATAGAATGTTATTACCTTACTGGATTATTACAAACCTTACAGGACTTAGCTTATTGTATGTTTTGATTTAATGGAAATGTATATTGTTGATTGTTGGTAATAAATAAATTGTGAAGCTTATATTTGCACCATACCCAACTGTCCATGCAAAGTTCCAGCAAGGGAAATTTTTTTGGTTTCAAAGTTTTTGCATAAATTAAGTTAAAAGTTTACTCAAAATATTGACAGGAAATGTTGTAAATTTTTGGCAATTACGGTAAATTACAAAGTGAGATAAGATATTTTTAAAAAAGTGCCCACTAATCTTACCCTCTGAGTTTTGACATCAAGACCAGCGGCAGAAGTTTTTAGTGTGTAATGAGTTTTAGTTTTTTAATTTGTAATGAGCAAGTTCCTATTCACCCCCCCCCCCCCCCCCCCCCCCCCCAAGTGTTTTAGTTAAAAATGGAGCTTGACAAATATAACTATAAATCAGGTCAGTCTGTGTTTGTATGGTAAATGTATGTCTAGGCATGAGTAGTTATTTGCATTGTATAAAGGAAAGTCATCTATGACTCAATGGCTAATTTGTAATTTATGGTAATCATGTGTTACTTACATAAAGGCATGTCACACAATTTGGCCAGCAAAGTCTGAAGCATTTATTTTATTGGCTGTCTTTGTCTACAGTGCAACTAAGCTTATTGCTATTGTACATCAATGCAGATTAATATAATAATATAATATAATTAAAATTATAGCTCCCAGAAAATGCATTGCAGCATCAACAAGTCTACCAGTTATTTTTCATTCTTGACCTAGAAAGTGGTTTCAATAAATAATTATTCCTTTAACTCAGTGTTTTTCAACCACTGTTCCGCGGCACACTAGTGTGCTGCGGGATGTTGCCTGGTGTGCCGTGGGTTTTTGACCCCACCCTCGGCCCTCCTATCTAGCGGCCCTTATAGTATAAGTCTTATACTATAAGAGGCAGCTAGATAGGAGGGCTAAGCAACCGCATCCTCACAGAGCCGGTCTGTGTATAACACGGATCGGCTGTATAAGTCTTATACTTTAAGACTTATACAGCCGATCCGTGTTATACACGGACCGGCTCTGTGTAGATGCGGTTGCTTAGCAACACGCGTCCCCACAGACCAGGGGCGGTGTGTTTGCTCTGCTGGTACGCATCTGCGTTTCAGCGGGGCACCTGCTGATGACGTTCTTCCGACGGGGACCAGAAGTGCGCCGCGATTATGCGCATCGTCGGTGCCCTCCGATTTTTTTTCATGAAACAAGTGTGCCTTTGCCCAAAAGAGGTTAAAAAACACTGCTTTGATAAGGCAACACAGTGAGGAAGCTGCCAACCTCTGATTGGCACTGCCATCTAGTGGAATGAAGGGGCACAAAGGCAGATTTCTGTTAATTGGCTCTCTTCCAAGTGAGTAAAATATTCACAATTTGTGACACTGACTGCTTCAAACTATACAATGTAGATATTTTTTTTGAATGTGATATTAATCTGTATAATCTTGCCAAGATGTAAAATATGGTGTATATCCTTCAGATTAAATTCTAATGCCTTTCAGCCTATCGCACAAATTAGAGACAGAGCTTGTAAACAGAGGAGACTGTATCTGGATGCTTAAACCATTCTGGTTACTTATAGAGAATGGATCCAAGATGTGAAATGTAATCTTCCCCCAATCCCACAGTTACGTAGCTCCCTATGCATTCAATTACTCTGCTCAAGGTCCTTTAAAGATATATTATTTTGGGTTCAGCAAGAAGGAATGTAAGACTTGGACTTGTAAGACGTGTTGTCAAATTAGCTGAAAGGTGGTCCTATTAGTTGTTTTCCAGCTAAAGTATTTTTATCTCATGGCATTGGTGTCCTAAGAACACTGAGATTGAAAGGCTTGAAAATAGTAAAAAAAAAGTGTGCAAGGGGAGGAGGCATCTTTACAGAAAGCGCTCTACCTCTGCTTGAAAAATATTTTCCAGTTACACATTTGTCAAGGTCTTCTCTATATGTATGTGCCAAGCCAAAGAAGGAAGGATTGGGAACCTGGACACATTTTGTCTTTTTGGTGTTTTTTTTGCTGAACAAACTTCTGTAAGAGACACGCCAATGAACTCTGATCTGCTGACAGCAACCCACAGGGGCATTTTAAGGGTCCCTAATACACAAGGACACCTCTGGGTAAAAAGTTCAAAAACTGTATAATGCATACAATGCATCTTTAAGGAGAACCAGGACACTCATTAGAAGACCTAGGAAACAGGCTGGTCCAGCTAATATACTGGTTCTGGAAAAATGGTTGAAGGTTAAGCAAAGAAGTTGTCCTGGGATGGTTCATGATGCGTATCCTACTGTTCGATTGACTTAAATAGTGATGGCTCGAACCCGGAATTTGATGTTCGCGAACGACGAACGCGAACTTCTGCAAAAGTTTGCGAACCCGGCGAACCCGCGAACCCGCCATTGACTTCAATGGGAGGCGAATTTTAACAAACAAAGGGACCCTTTCTGGCCACAATAGTGTTGGGAAAGTTGTTTCAAGGGGTCAAACACCTGGTCAATGACATGACAGAGGGGAATCCATGGCAAAACTCCCAAGAATTTTTTTTTCACGCAATAAATCCACACCAAGGATTTCTACAATGATAGTCAATGGGAAAATAAAGTGTAATGAGTGATTACCCTTAGACCATGTTTGATTGGACTTATCTCCTTTGTATGACCCCTGCCACAAACCTGGACGTTGCATCTGTCACTGTTTCTGAACTCACTCCCTAGAGGGGGGTCTTGGAGGATTTCACCGGTCTCAGTTCTCAGGTGAAGTACCTTGTGCGTTAAGTCCTCCTGGGGGCAACCGTAGTTGGGTATCCAAAAAAAATAGTGTTTTTCAGACAAATTATTCAACCGATCGCTTTTGGTCTGATCACTATGAAGCAATCGCCTTCTCATCTGGGGTGTGCCAACATGGCCAACACACTCATTGAGGTGATCGCTTCATTGTGATACGCAAGCCCCTTCACCACGACAAGGTAGCGATCACGAAGGGGAAGTGGCACATGTATGTGCCTTTTTTAATGCAGCCACAGCCAGAGGCCAGAAAAATTAGGCAAGTACACTTGCCAAAAAAATTTGTCATCTACATTTGACATAAAAATTAGGTATGGTAGCAGTCGCTGTTGTAGCAGCGGCCAGAAAAATTTATGTTTTCC
>CM070034.1:118086430-118096657 GCA_036250615.1 Ptychadena robeensis
AATGAAAAAAGATAGGGGGCGGGTCGGACTCGCCATATGTTCGCGAACACGTGGCGAACGGGAACATGCGATGTTTGCCGCGAATAGTTTGCCGGCGAACAGTTCGGTCCATCACTAGACTTAAATACATTTGTCTTAAAGTCGATCAAAATCCATTTCAATACTTTTTACCATCACATATTTTGAAGCACACACATATAGCTATAGGCCAGATCGATGGCTGCTTTGAGCGCCGTGCGCGCTCACGGCCATCTATCTGGCCCATATCTAATGCCGCCATCTCTTCTTTAGAGCGCGACCAATCAATCCTGCTCAAAAACAGGTATATCAGACATGACGGTAAAAAACGGTCGATGTCCATTGCTCTGCACAGGGACCGTGTGGTCTCCATGCAAAGCATCGGCTGAGCAGTGCTGTGTCTCCAGCTTCTCCAATATCGGGCTGCAGCGCGATGATGTCATCATGCTGCTGCTGGGAACCTCAAATGGCTCCCTTTATCGAGCCGTGTGTTCCCAGTTTAAGACTATTGTTATAGAGACAGTAGAGCAAATTTAGGAATGTAACTTGTCTTCACTTGTGATGAGTAGCACAGGCAATATTTGATTCACAAACTATCATGAATTTTTCCTCTACTATTAGCAATAAATTTGAGAATTCAGGATCTCCAGTTATTATTACCTTCATTGCGCAAATTGGCACTTGGACATGTGCATAATGCAATCGCAATGCATGGAACCATCCACAGATTACCTTCATTGTGCAAATCGGCACTTGTAAAAGCGCATATTACAAACGCAGTGCACAGTAGTTATGTACAGATGTAAAAAGAATCTTGAATATTTGCGATTACAAAGATATAGCTCTATATTCAAAAATTCGCAATAGGAATGTTCTCCATTAACACTAGTCTTCACCAGTTCTGCTACATTTAGGATAAGCTGGTAGATAAGTGGTAATGAAGATGACAAGAATAGGGTCTTGCTATGATTGCCATGATGATCCATACCTTGAAATTTCCTTTGCTTAACCATCAACCATTGCCATTCAACCTTGAGCCAAAACCAGAACCATGACTGCCGCAGCCTATACAAGACAACCACTGTGAAATGTGTTAAACTAAGGTAAAAACAATCACACGATTGTATTAAATGTTGACGTTAGACTTTAGCTATACCAAAGATAAAGAAACCGAAATATCCAGAAAGAGAGGAGATTTCAACCTTGTCACAGTACAGTTTAAAATTGAGTTTTACATGCATTTATATAATGCTGACATAACTTTACATTCAGTATATGAATCGCTGTACATTTCGCTGTACATTTTGTATCAATCATTTTCAGTTTCTGTAAGAAGCCAAACTAGAATTGGGGCCATCCTCTATTATTGATTTCACAGTCTTCAGTTTATAAATACTTGTCAGCATTCTGGAAGAACACTTAGATGCACTGCTGCAGATGTAATAATGAAAACACAGGAATGCTTCATGTTCCAGAGTTAAATCTGACCAGCGATGAGGTCATTCTTTGAGAAAATGCCAAGTAAAATATATAATTATGCCCAAACTAATCACTGACATAAACCATTCAGGGCTTGCTCCATCCCACTGACGTTCAGCACATCTCATCTGTTTCCCATTGGGGTTTGTAGAATTAAGTGTGCCCCCAGTGCAACATTTAACCCCTGCTCTGCTGAAATAATGCATTTGTGAAAATCATTGCATGGGAACCTGCTAAAAATAAGGAGGTGTATAAAAGGAGATCTTCATAAATTATCTTGAAATTGTAGGTTAAAAAGTTCTGTATATGTTTGCAAAGTATGGACAGCTGATGGCTCATTCAAAGGCCGATCTAATATAGGAGGTGGCGTTTTATTCAGGATTTGTGCATGTGACCAAACTTTTTTTTTTTTGGAGTAACAATAATTCAGTTTCAGCATAAATGCAGAACCAGTTTATAGACTTAAATGGAGCACTTGTGTCATATTAGAACAAGTTACTACGAGAAGGCCACATTATATGATGCCTACCTATCATAGACTTCCAGACAGAGAAATCTTTTTGTACATTACATGTACTATGTCAAGCCTGGGGGCCAAATGGGGCCGGTGTTCATGTTTTCACTGGTCGACAGCCTCAGTCATAAAATCAATGATATGCAGAGGCGATCCACACTGGGTTGATACCATTTTTCTACTAGCGTAGGAGTGACACCAAATTTTGCTGTTTTTTTTGCAGGCAAAGCTTAAGGGCTTGCTTAAAGTGCAGAAAAAGACTCAACAACCATTTGTCTCAACAACCACAGTTCAAGCAGGGGCTTTGGCTTGAACCCCCTTCCCTTGTGAATGGGGTTTACACTGTGCTGTGCCTGTCTTTATTTGCTTCACCATGTAGATTATCTATTAGGAGAAAGCATTAAGTTGAGCAGTGCTGGGGAACCTTCTCACTCATTCTTCATATAAAATAGATCAGGTAATGGTGAGGACAGCTGGGAGAACTCACAGGAGCAGACTTTATCAGTGTTCTGCCAGTGAATGGCTAATGCTTCACAATAATAATGCCAAGTATGTGTGATGGAAGTGATCTGCCCCATGTTATCATTCATTTGCGTTTAATGTTAATGGTTCAAAGAATGTCAGGCTGAAGGTTGCCCCAGCACATTTCACATTGCCTGGCTTTTTTTACAAAAAGTTTGGACACCCCTGTCTTGGGCCATAAGGACAGATCCTGATGTAATGCAAGTCCTTACTGTGGTGCATAAAGTGTACATTTAGGAAAGTCAACAAATATATATAGCCATATAGCCTCATGACTATGATGTATGAGGTAAGAGTATCAGACACATCTATTATGAAACACTGTTCCACAAAAATAAGACCATTAAATTCTGCTACTAGAGCTTTCAGGCACCTTATGTAGAGTTACATATGGCTGTAGCTGCAGACATATGGACAATGTGCAATAGATTGTCGTTACAGATCTCAGCGAGAGAACATCCCACTAAATATAAACACAATGTTACATAATTCCCCTGTTCACTTTGATCAGCGGGTTCTCCTCTGGTTTTCCCTTCTGAGGGTACTTTGGGTATTTTAAGCAACTATGTTAGAGAGAAAAGCTTTCACACAATCTTCTACTGGAAATTCATACAATTATTGGTCTCTGCAAGAGAACCAATTTATGTGTCCTTCAATAAATATGTATGTCCCCTAGAATTAGATGCCCTCTGACTTCAAAGCATTACCTCTTCACAAAATTCCTGACCATGCCTGAGGAAAAACATCCAGAGTTCCCTTCTTCTGTACACTAAGCACATCCATGTGTGTTTGGTAGTTTATGAGCCTTTTCTCTAAATCTATGGGCATTAAAGACATTCTTGCTTTGAAGCAATGTGATGCCAACATTTACGCTTGCCACAGATTGGAATTATACTGTAAAAGAATATGAATTTTAGTTCTAGCTGACAATGTCATACTACACAGGTTCTCCTTTAGGCATGTGCATTAATATATTTTAATGAAAGGATAGTTTGGGGTGAAAGTTTGAGAAAATCTTTACTTTTAAATGTCAATGAGTTACACCCAAGTAGCTAGCGGTTTCTGGAAGAGATCATCAAAGGCATTTTTATTACCTTTAATTTATAAAGCACAGATTACAGAAACGGATTATGCAGTGCTGTGCATGAAGGGTTGAAAGACATAATAAAAGGGTAAAAATGATGACACAGAAGTGTATTTTCTAAGAGGTTGGAAAACAACAGCTAGAGGAGATAAGAATGTATGTGGTGACATTAGAGAAGAAGATGGATTAGAAAGACAGTAAAAGGTGGTGCGCTAAAAGTAGAAAGTGGTGGTGGAAAGTCTGATAGGACAAATTTAGAGAGTTGGGGGTGGCCCTGGAGATGTATTAAAGCCATGCATATAATGATGTTTTGAGTGGAAAGGTCTTTAGTAAGTCGGGGTAAATTTATGTACAAGGTTATAGATGTAAGTGGGACAGGAGGCCTAAAGTGATCTCAAAGCAAAGCACAAACTGTTGGATTTGATTCTCTAGACAATGGGAATCCAATGTAGAGATTTAGAGAGAGGAGCCGCGGATAAAGATTTTATATGACTCAATGAGTCTAGAAGTAATTTTTATTAAAAGCTGAGGCACTGAGAATCTAGTTAGTATAAGACCAGATAGGATGATGTCGCAGTATGCAAAGCAATAAATAATGAGAGCGCGTAACTGTACTTGTTGGTAGGTGTATGTGATTGCAGGGAATAGAAACAGGCATAACTTGGATATTTTGTATCTATCTATCTATCTATCTATCTATCTATCTATCTATCTATCTATCTATCTATCTATCTATCTATCTATCTATCTATCTATCTATCTATCTATCTATCTATCTATCTATCTATCTATCTATCTATCTATCTATCTATCTATCTATCTATCTATCTATCTATCTATCTATCTATCTATCTATCTATCTATCTATCCAATAAAAAAATTGTTGGATTGCAATTTTTATAATGACAATTTATTAAAATTCACAAAAAAACAGGTCTCTTGATCAGTCCGAGGTTTCTAGGTCAGTCATGGTCATAACAGACCTGAGCTGTCTCAAACTTTACAACTAAACCCAAAAAATTTATTTAGCCATATTGGTCTTGGCAGCTACTCCTTAGGCCTGATTAGGTTTTAACCCCCCCTAGCGCTTCTGACGGCTCCATCTTGTCCAGCACTTCCTTTTCAGTATTGCAGTTGACGAGATGGAGCCGTCCAGCTAAGCTCAGATCCCCGCAGCAGCACATTGTGTTCTGTGTTGTCCTGGGGATCTGATGCTCTAAGCTGGCTTCTTTACTGAAGCAAGCCGGCTGATATCACCCCTCTCCCAGCCCAGTTTGCATATGAATGTCCTGCGGCTCCCCCAGGGGGGGGGGTGGTGGCCGCGGCACATTCATATGCAAATTGGGCTGGGAGAGGGGTGACATCGGCTGGCTTGCTTTAGTAAAGAAAGCTATCTTCAAAGAGCACATCTGGAAAATCACCCCCAGTGTGATTTCCAGGTGTGCTCTTTGAAGTTAACAATGTTATTATAAACAAACATAAATACTGTTTTGAAATCTTTCATACCAAATAAGTTTTCAAGAGATTTTATCATTCAATTTATATATTATTATCATTTTTTTAATGTACTTGTTTTATAATAATTGTATGTTTCAAATATTATTATATTCAGGATGTCTACTAGACCCTTGTATGGACATATTTTTGGAAGTTACAGGCCTACAACACAAACAAATGTAATTTCATTAGAGTCTATGGTGCGCTTTTGGTACAGAAATCTGGACCTTGCAAGAGCGCTAGGGAGGTTAAGCTGGGAACACACGTGTAGATTCCCCTGCAATCGACCGGTGATCAATCACAGCGTGGTGATGTCACCACGCTGTGATTGATCACGGGTCAATCGAATGGTAATCAATGTGCACCACATGGGCACATCAATTACCGTACGGTGGGGACCCAGTTTACCTGTGATCCCCCGAATGTCTGCATCTCCCCATCCAGAGAAGCAGAGGGTCACCCACCCTGCGCCCCTCTTCCCCAATACAGCCTATGGACCTGACTCTTAACTACATCATCTCCTGATTGGACCAATTACACCCCAGGAAAGGGAAACATACACTACAAGTGTCCACTACTTGTAACATTATAGAAATGTAGTAATATCAGTTTGGCTTACCTAAAGTATTAAGAATTATAGCCTTGGTCAGGT
The DNA here is from genome assembly GCA_036250615.1 of Ptychadena robeensis. Lineage (NCBI taxonomy): Eukaryota > Metazoa > Chordata > Amphibia > Anura > Ptychadenidae > Ptychadena > Ptychadena robeensis. The sequence continues at coordinate 118,092,197 of CM070034.1, forward strand.
TGTAAGAAAAAGGCCACTTTAGGAAGGGTTAAATGTCAAGGCGGCAAGATTTTCTTTTTTAAATAGCTAACCATACTTCCAGAATGTTATGTAATGCTAAAATGAGAGGTGCTAAGGGCTGATAGCAGATGGACTGGCTGGACCTGTGTGTATTTCTAGATCAACATTTACAGCTCTTTATTTTCTGCCGGTTCTTTTCACAGCTGACATTACTCTGAAATAGGCTGTTAGATTCCTTTAAGGCCTGCTTGAATGCCCTGTAATTTAACTGTTAAATCAATACAGATTTTTGATTGTTTACTTTGCCAAAAGAAACAGATCTCTAGATCTTGGGCCAATAATGGCTAGGGGTTCTGATCAGTACCACGTGTATTAATCCAATGGTGGTTAGAAAGTAAGAATTAATAATAGACAATGACCTCTTGCAGGACTCACAGCAGATGAGGATCTTCCATATAAGAATGGTATATGTAGTTCATTTATCGCTGGTCACCTAATTTAAAGTATATTTTTTTATCAACCTGTACCACTGTTACCAAGACTATTTATACTGGCTGCGCATATCTAGTTGTAGAGGATGTTTCCAATAAACAATGTTGATATATAAATCTGAAGATTGTATGACAGTTGCAAACCATGTGTTTAGCTTCCATCTTGGAATTTTACATTTGACCCTTTTGACCATCTTCCAGAAATAACAGTATTCCCCTATCAATACAATTAAACGTACAATCTGAACTAGCTAAAACTTTTAAAATGAAGAACAGATCTTTTTGAAAGGCTATAGAGCAGGAAGTTATTTTTAACAGGACAGAGGCCAGCTTGAGCCAATTCACATAGCAGATTTATTTTGTGATCTGCAATCCATATTAGTATCTGTATTGCTCGAATGCAATCCACATTGCTCCAATATGCCTGTTTAATGTGACAGTCCTGTACCTCCTTTGTCAAATCAATCATCACTGACCAGGACCTGATTTCCATTAGACATCAGAAAAAAACACATAAGCTGGGAACACATGTATAGATATGGGCCAGATCAGTGGCCGCTTTGAGCACGCTCACGGCCATCTATCTGGCCCATATCTAATGCGGCCATCCCTGTTTTCGATCCACAGGGATGCTCCATCCCACTCGAAAACAGGGAAGTAAACCATGGTCAATGTCCTTTGCATTGGGACCGGGTCATCTTCCTGGAAAGCACACAATGCTGTGTCTCCAGCTCCTCTGATTTCGGGCAGCAGTGGGATGGCGGCTGCAGAAAACCTTGAACGGTTCTTATATCGAGCCGTGTGTTCCCTGCTTAAGACAAGCAAAAGCAAAAACCATCCCTGTTTTTAAACCACAGGGATGTTCCATCCCACTCGAAAACAGGGATATCAGACATGACAGTAAACCACGGCTGATGTCCATTGCTTTGCATTGGGACCGCGTCGTCTCCCTACAAAGCACAAAATGCTGTGTCTCCAGCTCCTCCGATATCGGGCAGCAGTGCGATGACGGCTGCAGGAAACCTTGAACGGTTCCTATATCAAACCGTGTGTTCCCTGCTTAAGACTGCAGAAGGAGTAGTCAACCATTTTGCAATCAGTAAAAAATGTCACAATAATACAAGATAGGAAATTAGGAAAATCATTTTTTATTCTAACATTTGGGTGTTGAGGGGTTTTAAGCACCAAATGTTTTGGATTCCAATGGGTTCTAATAAAGAAATTCCAACCCTGCCATTGTCCTAGTCACTAGGGTTGAGATCATCATCCTCCCCTTCTCTATTATAAAGATCTCAGAACTGTTTGTATGCATTATGAGATTGAGATGGACTTTTTATAGTTTTTGCTTTGCTTGCTAAAGGACATACACAGGTCTTTTTTTCAATTGATTCCCGGAACAATAGACCATCGTGCATGTTCGAGGTGATCGATTGTTCAAACACTGCAAACTCAATCGAACAGGGAACCAACATGTGGGTAAATCACTCTTCGATTGGCATTACCCTGGTCCCTACCCATAGTATTAAACAATTGCGTAAAGTTGGGTACATTGTTTTACCGTTAAATAGACTAACTCTCGAGCACAGCATGGCGACGTAATCATGCTGCACTCGAGGGTTCATCAATTAAATGGGTATCAACCCATGTATGCCCACCTTTACACTTAAATAGCATTTATACTTAATGCCCTTTTTTGTTAATAGCAGTGAGGTAGACGGACTGCTGAGCCCCCCAAAACACATTTGCTATTCCTTTTATCTACATTAATAAAACCATGGAATGGACTCTATAAACTCTATGGATTGGAACTTTTGATTGGCACCTTCCTATATATGGGGGCTTTAGTAACATAACACTAGTGATGAGCGGCATAGGCAATCTTCGAATTCGTGAATATTTCGCAAATAAATCTACTAATATTCGATTCTATATTCACAAATATTCGCAATCACACAAAACTAGATTCACATTCGCCTCGTAATTACCTTTAAAATGAATAGAGTGAATGGTCACATGTGCTATTTATTTTCGCATGCCCATAGACATCACAATGGCGAATATTCGAAATTGCAAATATCCGCCACCATATTCGCGAAATTAGCCAATTCTCGAATAGCCGATATTCGCCGAATATATTCATCCTTGTCCATCCTAAGAAAATTGATGATGCCTGAAAATTTGCTTCTATTAGGAGATTATCATTTTGCTGCTTTCGTAAACAAATTTTTCAGGTATATTTTGGTATGGAGTAACACTTCTATCACATAATACTTTATCAAGTAATATATACTGAAATACTATAATACTGTCCCCTTCATGTTAGTGTTGGAAATTACCTGACCCATCCTGCCATATGTTCATTCCTGTTGGCAGCACATCATAATAATCAATGACTTGGTATATATAGGATGCAGGAGGGAGCAGACATTACCAGGAGGTACAAGAGCTTTGCAGATTCCGTTATGGGGACATATTACAATGTGCACGTCTAGATTTATTCAGGATTTACTTTAACTGTACCATATTTTAATCATTAGGTTTTTTTTAGGCTATTGCTCACTGTATGAAACAAACATATTCACAATATTCGAGTTAAAAAAGGTTGGTTCAAAATACGATTGTCTTCATGGGATTCGTCATTGGATCAATTTTGATAGAACAGCAACCTAGAGCCTTTTTATGCTCCTAATTTAAAGATAGGGTAAATACCAGTATGAATATTTTGAGTGCTGATATAATTTATATTTAGCCAAATCTAGTTAGACATTTAGACCTGGCTTTTTTCTTTATTGTAATACCTAAATAGAAATCTGAAATAAATGTTAATTTGAGTTTTCCTATATCACAAACTGCTAAAGGAGCCACTCCCTTGTGTCTGTGTGGGCTCTTTTATTAACCAGCCATTCCAGGAACTAAACCCAGTGCTCCAAGAGAACCTTCAAAGAAGGCAAGATAGTGGATTTAAGTTACATCTGTGTCTTATAGCCAGTCTTTCCAACAACTACATTAGGTCCAAATAGAGGGTAGGTAAAAGAAACTGAGTTATCCATCAAATAGGTTCAACATGAAATGAGTTCATGAGTTGAGAAAGAGTTTGATCAAAGTCATGGTTTGCTCTCCTGGGCAGCTTACTGTCATGTAACATTTACTAGAAGCAATGTTGATTTAATAATGCTTATTAGGAAAATAGATACATTTTTTGTTTGCAATATCGATTTTCTCACTTGCTTTGTGCTCTCATAGTGCATCATGTAAGCTTTTAATTCTAAACATCATCTTTCATTTCTCCCAGATAAAAATTAAAAAGATAAACCTCTAAAAAAAACAGAGATGGAAATATCTCTTGGAAGCTATAAAGTCATTACTTTCCACGTTTTCACTCCATACTGAAACAATTATTCTACCATAGCAACTTACCACAGATACAAGTAAACCGGCTCTTTTTTTCCCCTTTGCCTTCAATTCCTTAAGAGTTTTTAAACGCCTCTGGGATCTGGGAGGCTCTGTAGGTGTGTTGAGAATCATCCAAGCATCCAAAACAGCTGCCCTAGATGTGAGCCAGAACATTACAGTAGATTGGCCCTCAGGGCATTGCAAGTTCAGCACAGCTCAATGTGAGCTCTATAAAACAAAAGCGAAGAAGAGTTTCATGAGGTTTAAAGTCTGCTCTGCTTCCTGATCTAGACTATAAGGTGGTGCTCTATTGTGCAGTAAAAAACAAGTAACTAAAATGTAAAGCTTACAGAATATATAATATATTTACATATGTCTGTATTTCTGTCCATCCAGTTATGAGATACACACAGTCTCAATACATAGCACAAGCCTTTAGAAGAAATAATTGACAGTAAACTAAGAAATACAGGAGGGGGTTTCTTTTGTTTGTTCATTATAGTATATCATTAATTAAGGCCATTACTTGGATAGGTCAGATGGACCTGCATACCATACCCCCTCCATATACCATTTA
>CM070034.1:118096757-118108394 GCA_036250615.1 Ptychadena robeensis
CGGTCCTTAGCGGCGGCAGCCGCACCACAGGCTTCCGCATAAGTGGAAACTCAGCCTAAGGCTGCCTGCAGGCCCACTGAGACCGCTCACCTGAATTTTTAAGCTCACTTTGACCTACACTCAGGAGATACCATCATCAAATGGTTCTCACCAACCTTTTAACTCCAACTGTCCACCTTTGAAGACCCGGAACCCGCCAACCAGGCTATGACATCTGAAATAAAAGACACATGTTAGTTAACACAACTTAATTCCATTTTCACCTAAGCAGCAGATCCTTCTCTTCTGCATTTTTTGCAGTGATAAACGTCTTACTCAATAAATCAGATCATAAGGGAGGGTGGGTAGGACACTGTCACCTCACTGAACCCCTCTAAAGTAGTGCTGAACCTGTTTCAAATCTCTTAACCAGTACCTGCTAAGCTGTCACCTTTGCCATACACATAATATTTTCACTAACTTTGACCCTTTGTCTGTACTGTCCCCTTACATCCCACTCATGAAGGCCTTCCACTTATTCCTCTCACCTGCAGGACTGTCTATTCTATTTGCTTAATCAATATGCACATTTATTCCTGTATAGTAGTCTCTATTATTGGGAATGTGTTGTTGTCTCACAACAACAGTCTATTTGGCTGTTTTAAACAATATACTTTCCATGTGTCTTCTGTAATTTAAGCTATACATCTGTAATTTTGATATATAGATAGCACTGGGGGAAAACCTACAGATTTATATATGAAATACAATCCTGTGAAAAACATCACAAATGATTTCCTGACTAGTGTTGAGCTCGAATATTCGATTGTTGAATATTTTTCGCAAATATCGGCAATTCGAGAATTCTCCAATATCTCGAATATGTTGGCGGATATTCGCAATTCCCAATATTCGCAATATGGCCATGTATAGCGAAAATTCGCAATGTGAATATGATTTTTGCAATACATGGTCATATTGCGAATATTCGAAGAATCGAATATTAGTACAATTATTAGCAAAATATAGCGAATTCGAATATTGCCTATGCTTTACAAGTGTAAAACATGTTCTCCTTAATAATGTGTAAATAAAAGCCATGTTGACTCGGTCCGGGCTTATACATTTACAGGAAAATGTTATGGCCAAGTACCGTACTTACCCCTGTAAATTTTTTACCTATACCTTATATCAGATAAATAACTCCCTGACACTCTTTAGCTGTTAACCATTATTGAGGTCACAGCTTGCGTTTGTTTCCATAAACTATTACAAAAGTAACACATGAAAAATACAGGGAAACTTTAAAAGAAAAGGTCCCTGAAAATAACTGAACCAAAACAAATATGTATCCATTCGTAGAAGCCATCAGTCACTTTTACCAATGCAGTGGGCACATAACCAAAACTTCTTACTCAAGGAGTACTTAAATAACCAAACACTGTCACCAATATAACACATGTAATATCCATTTTAAATTTAATAGGCTGTTAATCAGCCAACAGGGCACCAATAACCTAAATCATATGACAACGTCTCCACCACCATTCCACAATCCCCATTTCTTCCATAGCCTCTCAGTCAAGCACCCTTTCCCCTTCGTGTAACAGTGTACAGGATTGGGTCACTGTTACATGCAATAACATTGCAATTCAGAATGAAATAAGTAGTCATAAGCAGCATAGGCAATATTTGTATTTGCAAAATATTGTGAATTTTTGCCTTATATTTGCAATGAATTCTTAAATTCAAGAATTTGTGATCTCTGGTCATTATTACCTTTATTGTGCAAATCAGCACTTGTACATGCGCATATTGTGAATGCAATGTTCTGGGTACTGATGTAAAAATCTTGAATATTCACAATTACAAAGATGTAGCACTGTATTAGAGATTTTTAAACAAATGTCAATATTCCCAATAAAATTTTGCGATTAGAATATTCGTGATCAGCACTAGAAAATCACAATACTCCATTGGCCCCTTTCACTGCAGAGTAATGTTTTTAAAAATATGCATTGTGACCTCAACTAGGTCATCAATCTATAAGAACTGATCCTCATGTGACTGGGTAGTAAAAGTAACTTTTGTGAAACTCAGTGAAAGTATTATATTATTTATGTGATTTGATGAATTCCCATCTTGTATTATGATCCCTCTCAAAACCTTTAAAGCAATTAAATTAAACATATTATGATGGCTGGAGAAAGTGGATTTGGAGTTATTAACTTGACCCAGTCAAGTAATATGGACTCAGACAGGGCTTATACATATACAGGAAGAGGTGTTATGGCCAAGCACATATCCCCCTACATGTCTTTTACCATTACCATAAATGAGTGTTCAGGAGGCGCGAAGGTGTTCAGGAGGCGCGAAGGTGTTCAGGAGGGGCGCTGGCTCTTATTCTTAACCTGTGTTTGAATTGGGAGGGAGGGCTTGATGATGTCCCTAAATAAAAAGGGGGGCCCTGCAAGGAAAGTTTGAGAACCACTGCCTTAAATGAAATAAACAACTCCCTGGCACTCTTTTAGCTATTGGAATGATTAAGGCCACATCTTCAATATGTTTCCATAATTAAAGTAAAACATGGAAAATACAGAGAAACTTCAGAAGAAAAGGTCCCTGAAGATAACTGAACCAAAACCAATATGTTACTGTCCGTAGCAGCCTCCAGACCCTATTACCAGCATGGTAGCCACATAACCAAAGCTACTTACTCAAGGAATACTTGAATAACCAATCGCTCTTTTCATGTTAGAGTAATGTATTTAAAAATATGTGACCTCAATAAGGTAATCGATGTATTAATAACTGATCCTCACATAACTGGATAGTAAAAATAACTTTTGTGAAAAGATGTGAAAGTATTATATTATTTATGTGATTTGAATTCCCATCTTGTATTATGATCCCTCTTAAAACCTTTAAAGCAATGAAATGAAACATATTATGATGGACACCCTAGATACATACTGGGGGCTACAGTTCATGCAAGGAGAAAGTGGAATTACAAAGACAGTATTATAAGACCAAGATTTTCTAGTGCTACATGGAAAGATATTGACAACACACAACGTTACTGACTTAGTAATGGTTTTACCCCTTCCCAATTATGTTCAGTTCATGTTTGTTGGTCCCCAGATAAGAACACTTGCTAGGGTGTTAAAATGTATTACAATAGCTCTGAGGCACATACAGGCTCACATAAAGTATTTCCAAAAGTGATGTCTATAGGTGGAGTCCTCCCTAACTTATGTCACTTGACAACCCCTCCATTGAATTTATAACAGTTCATAGACCTATTATAAAGCTAATCCAAATCGAATTAACTAAATCTAAAGAGCAGTGATCCATTGCATCAGATTTCAATGTACTGTGCAGAAATAAAAAGATGATATCTGATAGGTGGTTGCAGGTTCAGAACTAGACATAGGACATACATCATCTCAGTAGTACATGGTTTTAAACAGGAAAAAAGAGGGACATTTGGCAAAACCTTTTGTATAAAAAAAATTTAAGCTAAGAATAATTATTTGTTTGAAAACACATGTGCACAATGTATGCCTGTGTTTGCAAAGTTCAAGCCCCAGATTTAATGCTATGAATCATTCCACAAATCAAAGAGCAGTTTACTGAAATTCCACATGAGAATTTAAACCCAAACTGATTCTCCAGTCTATATAGACTTTATTCCCCAAGGTGTAAGTGACGGATGTGAACTCTGTGGTTTTATCTCAGAATTATATTTTCCTGACATCATCGTTTTGTCTGTCTCCAAAAAGTATCAATTTACTTACTTTTTTCCATTTCAATTCTTACAGACTTTGTAAAACAGACTGAAATTATGTCATGTAGTTTTCTTTAAGTAACGGTCCAAACTGTGATGTCAGCCACAAAATCCTTACCAACTCATTCTGATAAATAAGCAGCAGATGTGTGTTTTCTGTTTACTTCCGATATTGCACAAACATTTGGCAAATTGATTGCCTGTGAATGATGGATTATTCAGTTAAATAAAATGTTTTAATTGTATTTATTATCTTAATTCTTGGTTGCAGTTACTCTTGATATATTACATTAACCCAAATATAAATGCTCCCAGTACATTTCTTTGTCTACTAGGTCAAAGGATGTTTGAGCTCTTTAATGGTGGAACTTAGTATATACAGATTCCAAATAGTTGTTCTCACACATGATCATACTGGGTCATGAGATGCTTAATGGTGGTGGAACATATTTCTAGCATGCAAATAGTTGCAAATAATATAATCATGCTGGGTCATAGAATGCTTGAAGTCTTTAGTGGTGGTGTAAAGCCCCCCATACACCTTCAGATTCCTCCATACAACTTTCATGAGACCTACCAACAACTATGTAGTATAGTGACCTCCCTGATAGAATACATAGTGGTTGGAAGGTGTAGAAAGGTCCTCCTATTACATGGTTTTGGTAGAAGAAAAGTTGGTTGTACAGAAGTTGCATGGTAATTGTATGTGGTGTATGGGGGGCTATACGTAGATAGGCTATCCAGCTTCCAAATAGTTTTTCTTACATATAATTGTACTGGGTCATAGGATGCTTCAGCTCTTTAATGGTGGTGGAACATAGGCTATCTAGCATGCAAATTGTTGTTCTTACATACAATCATATTGGGTCATAGAATGCTTGAAGTCTTAAATGGTGGTGTAACTTAGATAGCCTATCAAGCTTTCAAATAGTGGTTGGAAGGTGTAGAAAGGTCCTCCTATTACATGGTTTTGGTAGAAGAAAAGTTGGTTGTACAGAAGTTGCATGGTAATTGTATGTGGTGTATGGGGGGCTATACGTAGATAGGCTATCCAGCTTCCAAATAGTTTTTCTTACATATAATTGTACTGGGTCATAGGATGCTTCAGCTCTTTAATGGTGGTGGAACATAGGCTATCTAGCATGCATATTGTTGTTCTTACATAAAATCATATTGGGTCATAGAATGCTTGAAGTCTTTAACGGTGGTGGAACATAGGCTATCTAGCATGCAAATTGTTGTTCTTACATACAATCATATTGGGTCATAGAATGCTTGAAGTCTTTAGTGGTGGTGTAACGTAGATAGGCTATCAAGCTTCCAAATAGTTGTTCTCACATATAATTGTACTGGGTCATACGATGCTTCAGCTCTTTAATGGTGGTGGAACATAGGCTATCTAGCATGCAAATAGTTGTTCTCGCATATAATCATACTGGGTCATAGAATGCTTGAAGTCTTTAGTGGTGGTGTAACTTAAAGCCCCCCATAGTCAGGCCGATTCCCAGCCATAGTTGCAGCCGACCAACTCGCTCCCGCCGAGCACATAAAGGTTGGTTGACCGCAACTATGAGGGAGCCCACCTTGAGTTTTGTAGAAAAAAAGCCGGCAGGTCAGATCGCACACGGATCCGTCCTGCTGTGTTTTTTTTTCTGCACGATCCTCTGTTCCTGCACTGCAGGCTGTTAACTTGGAGGGGAAGTCTCCTCCCCCTCCGAGTTAATTGGCTATAGTCTGACAGGAATCGCATGTGTAAGTGGAACACACGGGATTCCTGTCCTCTCTGTAGCCGACTGCTCAAAGCGTGGTGAGTCTGCTAAAAGTTGTCCATAGATCGGGACGTCTATGGACGGCTTAAGATAGGCTATCCAGCTTCCAAATAGTTGTTCTCACATGTAATTATACTGGGTCATAGGATGCTTCAGCTCTTTAATTGTTGTGGAACATAGGCTATCTAGCATGCAAATTGTTGTTCTTACATACAATCATATTGGGACATAGAATGCTTGAAGTCCTTAATGGTGGTGGAACATAGGCTATCTAGCATGCAAATAGTTGTTCTCACATATAATACTGGGTCATAGAATGCTTGAGGTCTTTAATGGTGGTGTAACTTAGAAGTGATGAGCAGCATAGGCAATATTCATATTCACAAAATATTGGTTTTTTTTTGCCTAATATTTGCAATAAATAAGTAAATTCGATAATTAGCAGTCATTATTACCTTCATTGTGCAGATCGGCACTTGTACATGAGCATATTGTGAACAAAATGCATGGTACTTTGCCCAGATTATCTTCATTATCCCCATATAAGTTTCACTGACAGCCTATCTATAACTAACTATTTGCATTATATATATGAGCTAACTATGTAATGTAATGGAATAAGGATGAGCAGATGACTCAGCAAAGCACAGGTCACAACAATCACACTCCTCTCTCTCCCAGAGCTGCACAACACGGCAAAAAATGGCTCCTGGGGCATTTCCTATATAGTAAGCGGTAAGCTATTTTCCTATTGATTGCTAGGGCTCTTGCTCAGCTCAAACAAAGATATTGCAGGCTTTTCACTGGTCCATAAGCAACAAGGAGTGTGGCGTCATGGGTACTGATGAAAAAAATCTAGACTATTTGTGATTTCGAAGACATAGCACTATATTCCTGATCTTTGCAAATTCTCAAAGTGGCGATATTTGCAATAAAAATGTGCGATTAGAACTTTGGGGAGAAACACTATAACTTAGGGCTTGTTCCCACTTCAGAAATTTGTTGTGACGCAAATCGATAAAAGCAAAGCCAGATCACCCTGATCATGCCCATAGAGAATGAATGGACGTGATTACAAAATTGCGGGCACGAGCAATCCATTCATGTCTATGGATGCGATCTGGGGTGATCGGCTGCAGCCACCCACGACCCGCAATCCAAAATGCGGTGAGCCGTGATTCAGATCGCGGGTGACCACGGCCGTTTGCCTATGTGGGGACAAGCCCATGCAAATCGCAACGCGATTAGTAGTGATAACTGATAGTGGAACTTAAGGTGGGTTTACACCTGTAGATTTTTTCCTCCAATCAATGAAGAACGAACGATTTTTTTGGTTAATTGAAAAAAAATCTAGAATGGCAAATTTGTTAGATGGATAACTTTTGTTCGATCTCGAACAAAAAATCGTTCGGAAGGTCATCGACCATGTTGGTAAATTTTTATCGGTCGTAGTAATTCCGAATGTATTTTCATTCGATATCAGGATGGACGAACAAAAAAATCTAATGTTACATTCGATAAATGGACAAACGATGTTCGTCAAAAAAATCGTCAGTCGATCGAACAAAAAATCTACACGTGTAAACCCACCTTTAGGCAATCTAGAATCCAAATAGTTGTTCTCACATATAATCCTACTGGGTCATAGGATGCTTTCAGGCTTTGATAGTGGTGGAACTAAAGCTTGCCATACATCTTTAGATCTCTCTATCAGATATCCTTTAGATCTTCCAACAACTATGTAGTATAGGGTCCTCTGTGATTGAACACAGGCAGACTTAAGGTTTAGAAAGCCCCTCATATTACATGGTTTTGGTAAAACAAAAGTAGATCTAAATGAAATCTGACAGAGAGATCTAAAGCCGGCCATAGACGTCTCAATCTATGGCCGGCTTGTAGCAGACTCCTGACACGCTGTGTGCTCCACTAACACACACGATTCTTGTCAGATTGTAGCCAATTAATTTGGAGGGGGAGGAGACTTCCCCTCCAAGTTAACTGCCTGCAGCAGGATCGGCCACAAAAAGAACCAGCAGGACAGATCTGCGTGCGATCCGACCTGCTGGCTTTTTTGGTCGGATCCTCCCCTGTGGGCTCCCCTGTGGTTACGGGCAACAGATCTTTATGTGTTCAGCTGGAGCGCGCGCGGTGGTTGGTCGCCCACAACTATGGCCGGGAATCGGCCTGTCTATGGGGGGCTTAAAGGTGTATGGGGACCCTAAAGCAAAGTACAGACGGCTCGACATTCAAGCTGTCCGATGGTCCCTGCAGCAGCGTGATGACGTCATATTGGCGGAGCTGGGAAGACAGCTCTGCTCTCCCCAGCTCAGCCGATGCTTTACATGGAGACCCGCGGTCTCTATGCAAAGCAACGGACATCGGCCGTATTTAACGGTCATGTCCGATATGGCTGTTTTCGAGTGGTCCCTCTTGAAAACTGCGATGGCCGCATATTACATGGACCAGATAGATCGCCATGAGCACGCACTGCTTTTGAAGCAGCCATCGATCTGGCCCATATCTGCAGGTCTGTACCCTGCTTTAGGGTATCCACAGGGATTTAGGGTTCTCACATTTAATCATACTGGGTCATAGGGTTCTTTCCATCTTTAATAATGGTGTAACTTAGGCTATCCAGCATCTAGAAGAAGGGGGTTAATACTGTCCAATAGTTTTTAGAAGAAAAACATTAAAATCTGCTTGGAATTTCAATATTTTTGGGAATGGAAGGCTTAAAAAGATATAAATATTCTAACATCTCACATCTTTCAGTCTTCACTGCCATTTGTAAACAACAGTGTTGTCTTCTGTCTGCTCAACGTAATCCAGGAGAAGGGAGTTTGGTGACCTCTAAGGGCATGCTCACAGTGACAGGGGGCACCTGCCCTGGAACTACCTTCTTTTTGATGCAGTAGGTCCGGGTGTGGAACCATACAGACACCAGATTTTACATTACTGTACTGTAGCTTGAACAAAGATGGCTTGGCTCATATAAGCATTGTCAGTGGGAATTTTACCAGTAATGTTGCACAAGAAAAACTTTTGGAATCACTTCTACTGTAAATCTTGATAAGCACTGGATGCTGGTGTATTTAAGGTAAGCATCTTGAAAACCAAATATACAACAAAAAATTAATAACTAGATAGGTGTGTAGACAGCAAATGGACTTGTCAGTAACACAAACCATGTGAAAAGGTTATGAAACATTATAGGAGTAGAGGAGTAGATTATTTTGGGAAGTGATGCTGGATGAGATTTCCTTAAGGCTGACACAATAATAATAATTCAAGAGAAATACAGTCATTAACTTGGATTTGAGGGCTCTATGTGAATGCAGTTTTTTGTGAACTTTTAATAACTTTTTGAGTTAACATTTAATTGAAAACCAAACATTATGATGATCTAATAAGATGAACATTTCAGCATCAAACTCTACTGCCCAAAACTTTGTATGATTAATTAGACATTTTTAAAAATAATTTCTGATTTCTGTACTTTCACAAAGACATTTTCTTTATTTAAACATGAACATTTATGTACATTCAAGAAAGCCATACCTTCAAGCTGTAAAGTAAGTTGTCATTGTACATCTATAATCAGCAAGGATGGATGGTACCAGGATCAATTCAATGGTAACTCTTATACTTTATAACTTAAAAATGAATATATAAATACATTTCATCTTGTTGCTAAAGATAAAATGTAGTTGTCGATAAGAAGATGCAGTCCAAAATGTGAACTGGACACCAGGAGGACTTCTTAGATAGCATATTACTACATTCCTGAGTAAAATAGATACATAACAAATTGCAAAATAACTCAACTTATGACCAACCTTCTCCTATGCTGACATTTTTATTTTAATTAGTACTACAAAAACTGAAAAAATATGCCAAGCCAAAGTAGGTGAAAGTCCTGGAACTGGGTATGTGGAAAACAGAGTAATATCCTTTTGGGTCTTCAGTCTTCACTGGGTGATTTTCTTAACTTTATATGTTCTGAGTAAAAAAGAATTAAATTATGTATATAAAAAATATGTCCAGTGTGGAAACAGCAATAAAAACATGTCACAATGTGCCCTTTCTTGCCCTCTCCAAAATAAAAAAGCAATTATCAAAACATCTCTCTTAAGAGAATAAGTAATGTCTGTACTGTTTAGTCTCTTGGTGATGGGTTTAGTTTTGCTTAGTTTTAGTTGTTTCCGTAGTTTTGGTGGGCTACTTTGATAACAATGATTGTTGCACACCGGTCAGCCCCCCATACACCACATACAATTACCATGCAATTTCTGTACAACCAACTTTTCTTCTACCAAAACCATGTAATATGAGGACATTTCTACACCTTCCAATCACTATGTATTCTATCAGGGAGGTCACTATACTACATAGTTGTTGGTAGGTCTCATGAAAGTTGTATGGAGGAATCTGAAGGTGTATTGGGGGCTTTAGAGATTCTTTGGTGAATAGTAGTTGTTCATTGCGTGCAGTATAAAGCCCCCCATAGACAGGCAGACTCCTCCATGCAACTTCTGTACAACCAACTTTTCTTCTACCAAAACCATGTAATAGGAGGACCTTTCTACACCTTCCAATCACTATGTATTCTATCAGGGAGGTCACTATACTACATAGTTGTTGGTAGGTCTCATGAAAGTTGTATGGAGGAGTCTGCAGGTGTATGGGGGGCTTTAGAGATTGTGATGTTTTGTTCAGTTTGATGTGTTAAATGTAACCATGTGACCCTCTAGGGCAGATGTGTTGAATCCATAGTGAGCATTTCTAAGGAATGCATTATCAGACATCTATGTGGGCATTGGTCAAAACTTGCTTTTGATTTTTTTGCTATTGTAATGAATCAAGGTTTGTAGAGTAGCCACCTAGAGGGAGGGTGTACTAACTTAACTGTTGACACGAGTAGGGTATATCAGGGACAAAGGAAAAGTTTTTTTCTTTGAGTTTGTCACTTATACACTTGCATTGCAAGAAGGAAGGACATCTATTGTGTAGCAATGCAAAGTACGAAGCAAAACCTTTTATATGTAATAAACATTTCTTCTGTAAAGCCTACAATGCATAGAAATGCAAGCACGTGGTCTGTCATTGGTTCATTCATTCAAATTAATTTCCTTTAAAACAATGATGTCACAACATTATCTGGGTTAAATGGGATATACATAGCTGGGCATATAACAGCAAGTATTCCTCAAACTACTTTACTTTATGTTAGGATATTTAGGTAGTAATTGGAATTCTGCAGGATGGCCATAGTTGAGTGTAAAACCTAATCAATGATTTATGTTTGAACACATATGCAAAACTTGGTTACACCCAAATAGTTGGATTAGTATGAATAGTCTTCACTTAACTTTTATGGGCCACAAAACTGGGAGGTTCCTAAAGAATGCATATTTTCCTAAATGACCCTAATGAGATAATTCTTGGAGAGGTTATAATATCACATTGCTCCAATAAGATGAAATACAGTACATATGTGAAAATCTCACTTATGCACAGTAAATGTATTGAATTACCACACCATAGGTGGACTGTAAGATAGGTCATATATTATCCTTACAGCTGTAACAGCCCCATGGTGCCATACAATAGCAGAGCAAATTAGATTTCATGCAAATATAATCCAGCACAAAGGCTAAGAGTTCAGGGAATCCTAAAAGTATGTTTTTGCTTATCATTTGGCTTCCCCACAAAACAAAATCAGATTCCCTCTTTACTAATTTTTTTCATTTCTTAGATACACATTTGCATGTGATTAAAATAACTCACAATTCACAATTCTTTTCAGGTATGGAATAGGGAAGAGTAAACATTTAAGTTTTTTGTCAGTGACCCTCTTGGGGAGGTTTTCCTACCCCAGTGACCCACACAAAATGTAAGGTGGATTTTCTCCAATACTGGAAGGAAGAGACAACAATAAAGCAAACATTCCAACATATTTGTTTTGTGTCTGCCTCACTCCCCGATTTGCCATCACACCCTGCCCTGAGGGGACATCTTCTAGTAGATATAAAGCAAGAAATATAAATCTTAAGCCCCCCATACACCTTCAGATTCCTCCATACAACTTTCATGAGACCTACC
>CM070034.1:118120255-118133392 GCA_036250615.1 Ptychadena robeensis
GAGGGGAGTATGGAGCAGACCAGCCAGTGACCACGGGGAGGCATAACACTGCTCCAGGGCGGTGTTAGTATAAAAGGATGATCCAGACAGCCAGTCACGGATATGGCGAGTCAGGCATGCCAAATTGTACAGTCGCAGGTCTGGGAGGTTGAGGCCTAATTCTGTCAACAGTTTAGTCAGGGTAGCATAAGATATTCTAGGGCGTCTGGCCCTCCAAAGGAAGGTCACAAAGGCCCGGCACAGTCTCTTAATGTCCGCATGCTTAAGGAGGAGGGGGATAGTCTGCATAGGGTAAAGGAGTTTCGGGAAACTCATCATACGGAGGAGATGACAGCGCCCCGTGAGAGAGAGAGGTAAGTCTCTCCACTTATCCAGTTCTGTGATGAACTTGCTGATCAGGGCTGCGTAATTGAGATGATACAATTCCGGGGTACTTTTACTGACAACAACCCCCAGGTATTTCATATGGTGGGGGACTATCCTGATCCCCATGCCACCCAGGAGGGCCAGGAGAGACGCCGGAGGCGTGGAGCCTACCATCAAGAGCTCACTTTTGGCTCGGTTTACCCGGAACACGGAGAACTCCCCAAACTCGTCCACAAGCCCTAAGACTAACGGCAGGTGCTGAGAAGGCTGCCCCAGAAACACCAGGACATCACCCGCAAAGAGCGCGGTCTTAACCCTCTTGGAGCCTATGGAAACACCCGAGAACCCTGGGGGAGCAAGGAGTGCCCTGGCCAACGGCTCAATGGCCAAATTAAAAAGAAGGGGCGACAAGGGGCAGCCCTGCCTGGTTCCCCTCTGCAGAGGGAAGGTGGCAGAAATCACCCCATTGACCACCACCTGAGCTCTAGGGGCAGTATATAAAGTATGCACAAAGGAGGCAAAGCGACCGACTAGGCCCAAACGCGCCATAACCAACTCAAGCCAGCTCCACTCCACACTGTCGAAGGCCTTCTCCGCATCGAGGGACAGTATCGCCCCCTGGCGGGAGAGAGGCCCACCGGCAGCCAGTAGTGCTCCAGAACCAGGAGCAGTTTTCGTATATTCGATACGGCCGCTCTACCCCGTACAAAACCCACCTGGGCAGGTCCAATCAAGTCCGGCAACAAAAGGGCTAGTCTATCAGCCATAATCTTAGACAGCAGCTTGGAGTCTATATTGAGCAAAGAGATTGGGCGGAAAGACCCCGGGCTCAGAGGATCAGACGACTTTTTAGGCAAAACTTTAATATGTGCTAGGTTGCTCGTTTCCGGATTGATTTTATTCTCTAGGATATGGTTAAACAGCGCCAGCAAAGTAGGAGAGAGCTCAGTCCGAAATGTTTTATAAAAATCAGTCGTGTAGCCATCCGGGCCCGGAGCATTACCATTGGTGGCAGTTTTAATAACTCTGGTAAGCTCGTCCTCAGTGACCTCCCTGTTAAGGTGAGCCACATCCTCTTCTGTGAGGCAAGGGAGAGATCATTTTTGCAAGAAAGATTCCGCCTTTTTGAGGTCTGGAGAAGTGCTAGAGTATAGCGCCTCATAGTAATTAGCGAAAAGCCCTGCCACCTGGGAGGGAGCAGAGCACACCCTCCCCCCAGGGTCTCTTAAAGCCGCCACGCGACAAGGCGCACGTTGCCCTGTGCCAAGTTAGCCAGCAGTCTGCCCGACTTGTTGCCGAACCGGAAGAACCGTGCCTCACCCAGTGAACGAATACGACGATGATATTCATACAGCCATAAATCACAATTACGTTTAGCTTGAAGCCAAGAGTCTCGATTCTGGTTGCTCATAACCTCCTGATATCTACAGTAAGCCGAGCGTGCCTCCTCACAAGCATCCATATAGGCCCGTAACGTTTGCTTCTTAGTGGAGGAGGAGTAGGCCAAAATTCTGCCCCTGAGGACCGCTTTGGCAGTCTCCCAGTACAAGATTGGATCAGACTTATGGGTAGAGTTGTCTTGTTCAAATTCCCACCACCACCCACGAAGGAGAGACGGGAATGACTCGTACTGCATGTGGTGGTGAGGACAACGCCAAATGGGAGAACTACCCGACCGAACAGCCATGTGAAGGCGTATGGCCACGGGGGCATGGTCAGAAATGACCAGTGGTAGGATGTCACAAGAGGTGAGGTGTAGAAGGAGGGGCTGAGCAACCAGAATCCGCCGGGATAGGGAATCGTGAACCTGGGAATGCTGGCGATGAAGATGGTGATCGCTCCTCCAGCTCCTTCAGGAACTTCTCAGCCGCCGCCGGAGTAGGGAAGGTGAGTTGCTTGCCGGAGGCCGTTGTCACCTTGAGCGATGCCGGGTAGAGGAGGGCGAATCGGAGCCAATGTCGCACCAGGAGCTGGCAGGCTGGGTGGAAAGCCTTCCACAGCTTGGTAACCTCCGCCAAGTAGTCGGAAAAAAGAAGAAGCGCCCGCCCGTCCAGCACCAGATGATGTTGGGCTCGATAAGCCCGCAGAAATGCCATTTTATCCGCAAAATCGAGGAAGCGAGCCATGACCACCCTAGGGGTTTTCCGCTCAGGGCCCACCCTGTGAGCACATTCAATGCGGAAGGGGCCCGCCAGGCCCAAGGCCGCAGGAATGTCCGCTCCACATACCTTGGAGAGAGTGGTGGCCATATAGGATTCGGGGAGGCCCACTATTCTCACGTTGTTGCACCGAGAGCGATTTTCAGAGTCCTCAAGCTTGTCATGCACGACATGGAAACGCTTGTCAGTGAGATCGCAGCGCTGCTGTAGGGCCAGTACAGTATCAGTGAGCTCCCCCACAGTGGATTCCAAGGAGGCAATTTTCTGTTCCTGTGTGGTGAGTGTGGAGCGGATTTCCTGGAGGGAGGAGGCCATGACACCCTGAAGGGAGGCTGTCAGGTCGTCTTTCAGGTGGTCCGCCACTTCCAATGCAAGCTTTTTGTAATCGATCTCCACCGAAGCAGTAGCAGAGGAGGGGAACTCCTCATCAGAGTCAGGATCTGGAGGAGCAGCGCAGGTCGCCGGCGCCGCCATCTTGGTTTGGTGACGGGGAAATTAAATTGGGAAAGTGCATAGTTCCTGGTTCCAATTGCTGGATGTGACATCAGTGCCTTGCGGAGAGTTCGGCCTTCACTAGTAGTAGCAAATCAGATTTCATTTCACTGAGATTGCTTCTCTGAAACATTCACAATGATTGCTTACTATTAGTTTCTAAATAAAGGAATGGAAACTTATTTTAAATTATAAAATATGATGATCAATCATTATTTCTTGTAAACCATTCCTTACTTCTTAGCCTGCTGTTTGTAATGAACTATGAACTAGCTGTTAGTACTCACTTGCTTTGACTTATTTATTTCATTGATTTATTTTCTATATAGTCACCCTTTTTCTTTTTGTCCAGGCCAGCGAACAAATCTATCATGAGAACCACAAAGGTATGTACTAGGGATGCCACACATGGATATCACTGCAGTCTATAACAATCACTACTGATAAAAAAACTTGGATCAAAAAGAGCCTATTTTTCAAAGTAGAAGAAAAGGAGGAAAAAGTTTTCTATAATTATCTCCCTATACAGGGGCATGGGGACTTAAACGGCACCGGTATTCAAATGTATTTTATAAGAAACTAAGATCACAAATAAATGCAACATCTTATACACTGCACAATCAGTATTTTTGTGCTTTGCCCTTTTGGTAGACAGATCATAGAAAAATACCTTTACAGTATCCACATACTAATAATTGTATCAGATGGTTGAGTACCATGTCAATCAATTATTATTATTAGCAGGCCGCATCCTTGGAATGTAAGTTTCCATTTTTGTTTCCAACTGTCTGTATACACATTTAAGAATACACTATCCATCCCCCAACCTTCTGAATCATCTCTACGACTTTGATACCCTAAATTTTGTTATGCATGAGATCCCTGTTCTAGTTTAAATACCAATCCTTTGATGGAAATCAGCATTCCGTAGCAACTTTTATTGGCTGTACATGTAGTAAAACTGATTCAGCAGAACTGGCAGGCATGTCTATCTATTCTGCCCGACCAACAGATTCCTCACAGATAGACAGAACACTGAATGTCACATAGTGGCCACTAAAACGTGGTGGTTATGTCAACACATCAACCTATGAAGCTTTCATTTTTTTCTGAAATGTTTCCTCCTTGTGTGTACTTTAACACACTAAGCCAATTTGGATGAATGTAAACAATTTGAATATTGTTACATGCACATGACTATTATTGTTTGTTTCCTTTAAGGTTACAGGACAGCAAGTGTCATCATTGCACTGACTGACGGGGAGCTACACGAGGACCTATTTTACTATGCAGAGCGAGAGGTAACAATCAAGAGCTGCTGATAATCTAAATTACGATTTGGATGGTGTATGTTGTGTGAATTGTAGTCCCTTTGTTACACCAATTACATGCCATTGGTACCACATAATAGTATATTTATTAGCAATATTCCTCTTTTGTAAATTATTACTAATTTATAGAAACATTGTTAAGATTGTCTTTTCTGAAATAAGAATTAGAAATTAGTGCATAGCCAAGAGCATAGGTACCACTAAATATTTAAGAAAGATAAAGGGTAGTTGCGCACAACCTTCAACAGTGATTACACAGCTATAGTGATATCAGTGGCCAGAAAGGCCCTCAGTGGGTGTATGGGGCCTGAGCAAGGATTACAGAGTAAAATGGAGTCAGTATGAGGGATGGGTGTATAAGTTGTGTGTAGGTCTCAAAATGGAGGAGTGTAGCCCCCTGTAACAGACAAATAAGAACAAGGACAGAGGCGCACAACCTAGTACAACAATTGGTTAAATAATGTGGAATAGGATAAGATACAACAAATTGAAACAAAACAACAGACAAGATACGATACTCACATTGAGAGAGGTTTACAAGGGTGGATCCCTCAGGGCCATGTGTTTTCCAGGAGGACCTCACTTCCTGGTTGGGGATGAAATCACTTCCTGCTTACAGATACTGGGGGGCTCAATAGGAACAATGGGACGCACTTAGAGCAGATGCTCTTTTTTTTGTTGTACTAGGTTGTGCGCCTCTGACCTTGTTCTTATTTGTTTGACCACTAAATATTTGCCCCGCAACTAGAGAACAGAAAGATCTTTTCACTGGGACAATTGCAGCCTGGCTTAAGCTGGCCAAAGATGGTTAGATTTGTGGCCGATTCCGCCGCAGATCTACTGCCGTGCATGGTCACTGCGGTCGATCTGCTGCAAAATTGGCGATAAATCTAATGCTTATACTCTAAATTCGGCAGGCAAATCATGTCCAGCGTCCCCATCCAAGGTTACTGCCAGCACACAAAGGATGTGCGGCCGATTCTCTGCATGACCGGCTATGCGTGATGACGTCGTCATGCACAGTCGATCTGCAGGAGAATCTAATAACGTCTATGGCCAGCTTTACCTATAGTGAAATATTGAAATCTTGCCACTTCACATGTGCTACACTATGAGACATTAGGCTTAATTCACTTATCTATAGCAATGATTAGTATCTTTATTATAGACATGTGACTATGGTTTATAAAGCTTATTGGACTCAATGGTTGACAATGGCTGTGGTTTTGTGGAGATTCTTAGCTTTTTTTTTATGAATGAAGCCTGTTTTCATATAATATTTGGCAAATTTGACATAGGTAAATGCAGTGGTGTTGGCCACTTTTCCCAATAATTCACATCTTCATACAAAAGAGGAAAATCTTAACCAGAGGGTTAGGAACCCAAGGGTGGCCAGCTCCAGGGGATTTAGTGTGGCGCGGGGCTATAAGGTAAAGCCCAGACATTA
The DNA here is from genome assembly GCA_036250615.1 of Ptychadena robeensis. NCBI lineage: Eukaryota > Metazoa > Chordata > Amphibia > Anura > Ptychadenidae > Ptychadena > Ptychadena robeensis. The sequence continues at coordinate 118,126,051 of CM070034.1, forward strand.
ACAAGAGAAAAAAAGACAACTTCATTATAGATCAGAAAAACAATTACTGAATAAATAGATGAAAAGTACTCAATAAATAATTGCAATATTATTGGACCTAAGGTCCATGGCATTACAAGGCGTCCTTGATTCAAATATATCCCAATAAGTCAAGAAGACAAGGCAGTGTCAGAGCAAATACAAATTACATAGCACAAGCACGGTCCTTGATGTCTGGGGATCAGGGGGGAGGGGTACAACACTCTTCTAGTGCGCCAACCACTCCATGATCACCCAGGCCTTCTCGATGCCTTTCAGCCCAAGATAGATGGCCTCCTCAGGAGGGGATGGTATATTAGATCAGTTCAAGTAAATACGATTTAAACGAAGCAAAGGCAATGTTTTAAAGCCACATCGGTGTATGCAATTACATGAAGTAGTTATATACAAAGATCAACACAGTATAAATTGTCACAATCGTTACTTAATGCCACAAGGGTATAGAACAGACATAGGGGAAGAAAAATTTAAATTAAAGGGAACAACACAGAAGGTGTGCTGACTGTATATAATATAACATTCAATTTCACATATTAATATATAGTTATTTTGTTATAAGTTTTATTCTGTATCTGTTTTAGGCTAACAGGTCACGTGACTTGGGAGCTCAAGTTTACTGTGTAGGAGTGAAAGACTTCAATGAGACACAGGTATTGTGTTAATAACATTGATACAGAGAAAGCTTTACATAATTGACAATAGTAATAATATTAAATATATTATGTTTTGATTAAATTAAATGCATTAAAACTGTTACCCTGTCAAATCTAATATATTGCTTTTACAATGGGAATCTTTGTCTGTTCTAATATTCTCCCTTACTTTTTCCTCCTGTGGGGCTTTAGCTGGCACGGATAGCTGACAGCAAAGACCACGTCTTCCCTGTGAATGAGGGCTTCGAAACTCTTCATGATATCATAGGTTCAGTAAGTACTATCCAGTCTTTACAAAAAGTAGAGCGAAAGATGTTTTTAATCCCTCGTTCAGTTTAGACAAGAACAAATTGATCTGACAAAATGACCAAATCGTCATGCTATTCAATAACATACTTTGCATGCATGCCCCTATATCCTAAAACAATACTTGGTCATAAGTGAACTGTTATACAAACTTGTCTTATGGAAAACTGCAAAATCTTGCCCACGCAAGATTTAAGTTTAATACCCAAATTAACTTTCTTAGAAGACTATACAAACACATTTGTTACAAAACTTTTAGTGCTCCAGGGCACAACATTGTTGTCCTAGCTCATTCAATAAGAGGGCACATGTGAGACCGCTTCACAGAAAATAATGATCTCACATGGTGGGTGTGTTAGAAGTTATCTCAACTTTCTAAAACCCACCAAAATCACAGAATGTAAGAACACACTTCTTAACTGGGGGCACACAGTGTATAAAAATGTTACCAAAAGTTCAAATTATGTAATATAATGAAAAGGAATTTTAATAGATAGAACGTGGTAGAGTAAAGGTAAAAAAAAACAATGTTGACCAAGTATATACATATGACATCATAAAACACATCAAGATATTGCTGCTTGATGAATGAGGATCCTGTTTTTCTGTTTTGATATTGGAAGTAGGAAATAGGTTCAAATGGAAAGACTAGACGGATGTTCAAGAAGTAGAAAGGAAGTTAGAGATAAAGTCGGAGAAAAAGCTGAACTGTAGCAATCCGTAGACAAGATGGACATTTCCTGATGAGAAAGATATTAAAGATTTCTTGATGAGATATTCAGACTGTATACTAACAGATTGTATACATATCACCACTACAACTGAAATGTCAGTAATAATCTACCTGTAGGTTAAGCAACACTGAAATAAAAGGAAGTAAGCATAATTAAAGTTGCAGTCTGTGATGACTTTTGAATGAAATCCTTCTGTTTTATAGAGGACATGACCCTAGCATATGATTTCTTGACTGCGTTGCATTGCCTATTCACGTACCTGGTGTATACATTTCAAACTTAACTCCATGCCATATCCCTTAAGCCTTTCAAACTTAGCATACAATTTCTGTACAATTAACTTTTCTTCTACCAAAACCATGTAATATGAGGACATTTCTAAACCTTCCAATCACTATGTATTTAGGGAGGCCACTATATGACATAGTTGTAGGTAGATCTAATGGAAACTGTATGGAGTGATCTAAAGGTGTATGGGAGGCTTTACTTAACCTTCAACTTTCTTTTGTAGAATATGTCACGGTTGGCAAATATAAAGGCTGCAGGTCGATGCCCGTAAGATAGATCAGTCTTCGAGCTCAGCATGCGCTGAGCACAATATCAAAGGAGCTCTGGGCGCAGCACTGCTGCATGATTTAACTCAGCCGATACGTCATCACGCTGAGCTTGAAGGCTCCTCTATGTCACAGACATCGACCCGTGTATGGCAGCCTTAAGTGACTATATCTAATGGTTTCTTCCTTATTCTAAAGGGAAGGAATTGTGGGAGTCTGTTGAACAATAGCAGGATAGGAGAAGCTATTACCCACTCATCCCTATGGGAAGCATTTACTATATGGATAGGAGTCGCAAGGGCCTACCATGCCCCTGAGCTTAGGGATTACTGTCAACTAAACATTGCAAGGGGCCCTGCTCATGCTGAGTGGGTGGGCACGGGGTCGGATCGGCCAGCCGAGTTGTTGAGGGGGGGTTGGGTGGGTCAGTGTGTTCCCACCAGCTCGCGATGTCTGTACGGTTGTCAGTGCAGCCGCGTTGGGAAGCATGCAGAATATGCGGCAGGTTAAATGGTCCTAACTACCATTAAAAACCTTTGCTTTTAATGCTAGTTACCTTTGTGTCCTACTAACCATCTGTCTTAAGACCATTAAGATACAAAAAAGAGACCCATATTTGCCCCAGCAAGATAAAAAAGGGTATTAAAGTCACTGGTAGACCTAACCATCTAAGCAATGACCATTTTCAGCTATGGACACCTCATATTAATATCCATATTGTCCTGGATACCTTTTGAACATACACATAAAGAAACATAAAGGTCATGGTGTGAAATGATGTATCACATACAAGTGGCTATAAAACATGGCATTGTCATTGGAATTGATGCACTGGACTTAAAAACTTTGCTCTATTACTTACTGTCCTTAGTTATTAAATTATTAGATATAAGCAAGGCCTAGGGGGCCAACTTGCTAACTGTCCCTACTTTCACTGAATTATAAAAATACCTAACTAAAACCAAAGAAATCTCCAAAAGCATACATTATGCGGTAACAAGCATCATATCCTGTGTGCTCTATTTGTAAGATTCAGATAACTTAACATGTAGTATAAAATAGGATCATTGGATACAACCTTAATGTAACACATTATTCTGAAGCAGCCACTGTTGATTGCTATAAAGTACTGATCTTTGTCTATTGTAATGTGTCATAGTTTGAGCTCTGCCTGAGCACGACCATTTCACCTTTGTTTGATCTTGAGAACGCACCTAATACGTATGACTGGATAATTATGAGATGCCAGAAATCTGTCTGGATAGAATGAACACTTAACTTTAGAATTTCTAATGTAAGACACCTTCATAAGCCTTCTTTAATATACATTTCATTTGAAATATAATAGTGAACCAGCAGGCCCTAGCAAAGCAGAAAGCTCATCGGTTTCTCCAATTGTGGCTTCTGTCCCTTGGGCAAGTGCAGAGATTCCATGCAAATCCAGACATGTGGGTTCAGTCACTGAGAATAACAACTCACGTCATGACAGAGTCTCTCTGCAGTTACAAAATGAATGTTAAATTAGGTTACTGTTCTTCTTCATTTCCTTTCTTTGTGTAATAAAACCAGCAATTCATTGCAAATGCTGATGAGGATATACACGTGAGGAACATACAAGAAGGATATGCTTGGAAAAGTCTACCATGCTCAACTGTTAGTATTTTCAGACTATAGGTCTATAATATATTTCTACCTTCAATACAAATTGTTGGTAAACATTCATAATAATTTTTGGTGCATGCCAATGGGATCATGTGAGCTTTACCTAGACTTGGGTTCTCCTGAATTTGAGAACAAAGGTTAAAAAAGCTTTGCCTGGATGATAATGTGACTCTTAGAAGGAAACGTAGACCTAGGAAGTAGACTGGAGTCTATTAATAAGTCTCGCTTGCACTGTATGTTCAGGAAGCTGAAATATGGAACTTGGAAAGACTCTTTTTCCAGATTTGTTCCTGTGGTATGCAGATTAACAGACATAAGATCATACTCTTTCATTACAGCATTTGGCACCCAGTAAAAAAGCTGGGAAATGCTTCTTTGGATGGACTTAAAGGAGATCATATTTATCATTTCTCATTTTTGGTGCGGAAAAAATAATGTGAAAAATATTGCCTGTGTTGCCTAAGTTCTCATTTTGAATATTGAGGTTTTAGTAGGAACTGTATAGAGTTTGTTTCCATACAGAGGTATGTAGTTCAAGAAATGCTTTAGAAATATGGATGCCTTTTCTTATTTCTTATATTTGTAAAACTGTAACAATTTAAAATCTGCATTCTGATTTCTAAAAAAAAAACGAGCAACTGAACTTTAAAATGTAGTCCTCTCCAGTCCTGTGATTGGTAGATGTTGATGGCATACATGTAACCAAAAAACCCAGGCCAAAACATGGCCACCAATAACATTTCCTCGCATAGGCACTAGTAGTCTCCATGCCACTGCCTTGTCAGTAGACGATTAGGGGGTCGTTAGGCTACCTGGATGCCAATGTTTATTAAATTAAATGAAAGAAACCTTTTCCATCCAGAAAAACAGCCAGATAGTTATATCTTAATCCTATGAAGTACATGAGTACAATTTGAGGTCCACTTTAATCACTAGGAATAATATGGCTGCCAATTACCTAGCATTTGTAACATTTAGTGAACAATAACAGCCCATATATGTCTCAGTATAGTGTCAAAATATCAACAATGTAATTTAAAATATATGATACAGTAAAGCTATGTTTCCATGACATCAAAACCCCTCTGTTAGATGTACGTCACATGGAGGGATGTTGACGCATTACATTACAATCAATTCACATGTTTCCACATGCGTTGACATTAACGCAACAGAGCCCAACACAAGTATGGGTGGGCGGACACACCCATAGACAATGAATTAAATGTGTAACCAGCAGATGGGTATCCACTGGTAACGGACCGTTTTCCCTTTATAAAATAAAAAGGAGACTTACACAACAACACTTTTGGTCTTTTGCAATCATCATTTCTGGGACTGTGAAGGAGCAGAAAAATGGGCAGAAAGGGCCCTCCGTCTGTAACTAATACCTTATAGGATGTCCACGGATGTCCTAACGCATCATAGATGCATTAGATGGAGGGACCTTGGAAACATAGCCTTATAGCTCAAAATGCAATTAAAATCTGTGATTCAAAATTGCGATCAACACTACTGGAGAACAAAGTTATATTGGTAGAGGTTATAGTAGAAGAGGGTGGTGGGGAACAACATGTATACCACTCCCAACCAACTGGTAAAGAAACATTGTCATACATCGCACAGCTAATACATAAAAGTATTAAGTACCACTGATCCCCAAGTACAACTGGTAGTTCCCCATGCGACCAATGCCCAGCTAAGGGCATCGGCTGCATTTGAGCTTCATCACTTTTGAGGCGCAGCACTGCTGCAGCATTGATATTGGCCATTACTTTGGATGTAATAGATTAGATGGCACTCCATTGTGCTCAAATCTAGTACAATATTGGTCCGCGTATGCCTAGCTAAAGACATTACAGTTAAGTGTAAACATTGTAGTCCAAGTCCACGAATACCTAACATATTAAATGATTTAGTGAAAACCAACTTTTCCATTTTAAAAAAGAAACTCCACTAAGCTAAGCAGGTCTTGTGTCTGTGTTTTCTTCGCTCACAGCATGTCATAACTAAGCAAGTATGGTCCAGGAAAAAAACTCTAAAGATGGAATAGTCTTTTCCTAATCTTCTCTATATACTGTACCTGTCAGCATGATGGAATGCAGAAGATATTATTTTCTTGTCAAAGATTAGATTTACATTTTTTAAGTTTTCTCTTTTAATAAATATGTTGATTATCTATGTAAGCAGAGTTCTTCTTTGATAAGGATGTTAGGCAGCCTTGTTGTGTAAACTACTTGCCTACCTACAGAAAAATAACCTGGTGTACTTTACCAACAGTCCTAATCTATTATATTTTCACTGAACAGATTCTAAAGATGTCCTGCATAGAAATCTTAGCTGTAGAACCATCCAGTATATGTGCCGGGGGTAAGTGCATGTAAATACATTATAATTGAGATTGTTTGACGACTGAGGGACCCAAGTAATATACACTGCCTTGCAGAAGTGTGACTTTTTTGTATTTTGGTGCCTCACAACTTGGAATTAACATGGATTGTTTTAGAAATTGTATCATATGATTAACATGCCCACAACTTTGAAGATTTTTTTTATTTATTGTGAAACAAACAAGAAAAAGGACAGTTTAGCAGTGTGTTTTTGAACATTGTCCTGCTGGAAGGTGAACCTACACCCTAGCCTCAAATCACACAGAGTGGTTCAGGTTTTGCTCAAAAATATCCCTGTGTTTAGCACCATCCACCAGGTCACCCAGTCCTGGCTGCTGAAAAACATCCCACATCATGTTTCACTGTGGGGATGATGTTCTCTCGTGATGTGTTGGGTTTGCACCAGACATAGCGTTGATGTCCAAAAAGTAAAATTTTTGTCTCATCAGAACAGAGCACCTTCCTCCATACATTTAGAGAGTCACCCACATGCCTTTTCTCAAACTCACAACCTGTCTTTTTGTTTTTAGCTAGAAGTAATGTCTTTGTTCTGCCCACTCTGTTCTATGTACAGATACTCTAGTCTCTGCTGTGGAACTCTGCAGCTCCTCCAGGGTTACCTTAGGTCTATGTGCTGCCTCTGATTAATGCCCTCCTTGCCAGTCCATAAGTTTTAGTGGGCGGCTGGCTCTTGGCAGGTTTGCTGTTGTGCCATGTTCTTTCCATTTGGTTATGATAGTTAAGATGGTGCTCCTGGGGATCATCAAAGAAATGGATATTTTTTTATAACCTAACCCTGACTTGGACTTCTCAACAACATTGTCCCTTACCTGTTGGGAGAGTTCCTTGGTCTGCATGGCAGTGTTTTGTTAGTGATGCTTGGGTGTTGCAACTTCAAGGCTTTTTAAAAAAGGTGTTTATATTTAAAAACATATCATGTTATACTTAAAGCGGTTGTAAACTCAAAAAAAAAATCCTCCACATACATTACATGGACATATTAC
>CM070034.1:118135112-118170539 GCA_036250615.1 Ptychadena robeensis
TCCATTAACTAACCCTTCACTCTCACCTCCATCAGTCATGTGTGTTAAGACAAAACTGTTTCTTTTGTTATTTATTGATATTGATATTTATGACCATGTTATTTTGTGTATAAATGTAAGTTTCAAAGACCAGAATTGTATTAGCCTGAAGAAGGGATCTGCGATATCCCGAAAGCTTGCTTCTCTAATGACTTCAGTTAGTCAATAAACTGTATCACTTGAACTCCAAACTTGCTGTAGTTTTAAAAAGAAAGTGTAGTAGTTGAAACATTGTCAATGCAATGTTTTAGGCTATGTCTGCACATGTGGCTCCAGGGTGGGTCCCTTGAGTTGACTTTTTTTTGCACCATGGCAGCTTGACCACTGCCCCTTCACCATGACAGTGACCACCAGGACAGATAGATGGGGTGAATCTCTAAAGTACAAGACACAAGTGCTGCACTTTTGAACAGTTGTCTCTTTTGTGTGGGCAGTCAATCAATTGTCCTTGACAACCTCCACTTAAACCTTATGGTTGTATCTCACCCATGGCTGCAATTCATATGCCATTGTGAGTGGTAACTACGTGACCCCCAACATCCCCCACAGCCCCAACATAGAGATGTGATTGAAACAAGAGGGCATTCATTCTGGTAAAAAGACGAATACTTTTGGACAAACAGAGCCTTCGAAATAATAAGCTGACATGGTGCTTCATCTTCCCTAATACATACAAACTTGAAATAAATATTTGTGCAATATATATTCAGATTAACGAAGCAAAAAGAGTACTGACAGTGTCCACAGTAAGGTAACTCATAGCAGCCAATGGATTTCAGTTTTTTTTTTTGTATTTTAGAAAAACAACAAAATAAATTCTTTGTTTGCCTGTAGTGAATGTGCATTCATTTATCTTATTAAATAGGAATGTAGAAAGTGCTGCACTTTTAAGAGGAAATATGGACAAATGCCGAAATTATCATACCAGTGATGCTATGTTTATGTGTAATGCTTGTCTTTCTCTCATAGAGTCCTTTCAAGTGGTTGTAAGGGGGAATGGATTTAGATTTGCGCGAAATGTGGACCGAGTCCTTTGCAGCTTCAGGATAAATGGCACCAACTCTCTCAGTAAGTTTTTTCAGCTTAGGAGAAGTTGTTCATATAGAGATTATATAGTGCACGTGCCAATTGATCTGGCTGGTTTCTAGTATCTTCTTCCTCAGGAATGTTTTTAGAAGGTTCTGTTGTGGCTTTTATTCTGCCTGCAAAAATCCAATTTGACTGGCAGTCCATTGGGCATTGGCACACTCTAATCATCTTTACTATTGTTGAGCTTGCTCATTGCTGGGGATTCAAGGCCCCATGTACCCTGTTTCCCTAAAAATAAGGTATCCTCTGCAAATAAGGCACCCTTACATTTTTGTCTCACGCTGAAATATAAGGCATCCCCCTGAAGATACGGTACTGTAACTCTGGACAGGGCGGATCAGAGCGGGTAATCAAAATGACACAGGAGGATCAGAAGGAGTTACTAAAATGGTAACCCCCCAGGGCCGCCATCAGGGGGGAACAGAGGGGACTCCCGTCCTAGGCCCAGGCAGCACGTAGGGGCCCCGGCGTGCTGCCTGATCAATACAGCAGCCTCTGCTTACTGTCAGCCCGGACTGCCACTGTGTACGATGTGCTGCCAGCAGTCCGGGCTGAGAGGCTGCTGCAGCGGTCAGGCACCGGGTGTTAAGTGATCCCCGAACCCTTATACCCCAGTGCCATATTCTTCTTCATGAGATCTTCTTCTTCCTCAAAAATAAGACATCCCAAGAAAATAGGTTGTAGGGCATCTTTTGGAGCAAAAATTTATATAAGACGCTGCCTTATATTTGGGAAAACATGGTAGTAGGACTGCAGAATGAAAGGTGGGAGCCTGCTGGTCTGTGGCATTATTAATCATGGACTGGTTAATATTGGCATTGTATTAGCCAACCAAGCCATTGTTTAAGTTCCAGACCCTGGCTGATATCTGGCTTTAAGTAAATACCTTGGCACTTTAGTATTATATTGCCATTATGCCGTGATGTGCAGGAATAGGGATAGGGCAAGCCATATTATTTAGTATAAATTGCCAGACAGTATTATTTTGCCAGACTAATAGCTGTGCTTTTTCTAAATAAGCTGGCCTCAAACACTATAATCTCATTGTAAAACGTCTATACCATCTCCCTAACATTGACCATTCAATATGATATTTTAATATATTAAATGTTAGATTCAATAAAATGTTTATTTAATATAAATATACTGAATTATTTAAATCTACTGAAATCTTGAATAACACTTTCCATACCTTAATTTATCTCTTTTCATGTTGCAGATGAGAAGCCCCTGGTTGTTGAGGACACATATCTACTTTGTCCAGCCCCAGTTCTAGAAGAAGCTGGCATGTAAGTTAGTACATACAGTAATAAATCTTCTAAATGATCAATAACAAACTAAAATAATAAACAATCTTTATATAGGGTAAATACGATGATTGCTTAGAAATGCTTGGGGATATATAATTTCCTTTTTTGAGATGCTAAATAAACAAGTCGTCCATAAAGCAATTGTTTTCTGAGGGAATATTTTCTTTATTTCCTTTCCTTATATACTAGTCCTTCCTTTGGCTGTTATTCTGACCATATACTCTTATATACTGTAAGTGAATAACCCAGCCTACATGCAGATAAGACTTTGTGATTTTACTTTGATCTTCCTGATCTGCAAAATTATTCAATAATGGCAACTACCATATTTCTTTTTATGAAGGTTTTATAATCAGACCTAATTTACACCTATTTAACTTATGACATGTGTTGACATGCATTTTGATGCGATTAGTCTCGTTGGATATAATGTGACCTTTTTAAACATGTGTTGCCAAATGCACATAAAAACATATAAGTGTGAACCAGGCTTGAGGATCAACAGTGATTAAAGCTAGCCATACATGTGTCGATTCCATGGACGATCGATCACCCATCCGATCGATTCTGGCGATGCCACAGGTAAACGGATGTAAACGGAAGTCTGTGCCTACCACCTTAGGCCAACGATTCCTGGACGATTCCGTGCCCGATCGATCACTTCACAAATGGCAACTCCCCCTGATGTGTGCTGAATCAAAAAAGAAAGACCAGCATGTTGGTTCTCAGGCCGATCCGATTCAGGGGGCCATGTCGATCAGGCAGGGTCGATCGGGCAAGGTGGGCTGCACTCAATTCTTAGCCGATCGATCGGCGTGCACGCGCCCGGTGATCGATCAGCCAGGAATCGTGTGCGGAATCAACTCGTGTATGGCTACCTTTAGACGGTTAGTTTTTCTGCCAATTTCTCAGTGAATCGACCGTGCATGATGATGTCATCATGTATGGCCAGTCGTAGCGAGAATTGGCCATGCATCCTTTGTGTGCCGGCATTTACTTTGGATGGGGATGCTGTAAGTAATGAATAATGAGATTGATAAAAAAATTAGGGCATGATCGCTCATGTAAATGTACCCTAACTGAAATCTGTGTGCTTTGAATTATAAAGTGTGTAATGTACCCAATTTGTGTGGTTTGCACTGCCTTTGTTTAACATTTCTTACGGTATGTCTGAGTGTGTCTCCGAGAAGGTGGGGTGGGAGTCGTGCCGTTCACCTGTATATAGAAATAGGCATAGGCATTATAATCTCATGTTATTTCTTAGGGTCCCCATACCCCTTTAGATTTCTCTGTCAGATTTCCTTTAAATCTCTTCTGTTTTACCAAAACCATGTAACATGAGGGACTTTATAAACATATTTATATGTTTTTATAAAGTCTTTATAAAGTCTACCTGTGTTCAATCACAGAGGATCCTATACTACACAAGGATATCTGAAAGAGAGATCTAAAGGTGTATGGCCAGCTTTAAACTCTACACCAATCAGATTTTAGAGTCTTCTTATACCCTGCTGTAGAAAATGACAGTTATGATCTGTTGAGCTGGCCATGGACGCTTAAATTTCCCAGAGATCAATCAGTTAAACGATCGTGACATGATATTGAGTCTTCGATCATAAGTCGAACATCAATCAAAAGGTGCAACATTTTTGGGATACGATTTATCGCCGATTTATGTGCCCGATTGATAGCATAACTAAGTATTGGCTAAACAAAAATTTTTTTATGGAAATGATGAGAAAAGTGGGATCAGGTCTAAAATTACAGACATGTCCGATCGATTTTTTTTACAATCGCTTTAAACGTGCATCAATTTGTGAACGAACTGCTATCGTATGTGTGTGTCAGAAATCGTATGTAAATTGTAATGTTTATGGCAAGCTTAACTCTTTTCCTTTCTACAGGTAGGCAGATGTTTTTACATGACAGTTTGTTTTCTGCTCCCACAGGTTTGCGACACTTGAAGTCAGCATGAATGATGGTTTAAGCTTTATTTCAAGCAATGTCATCATCACCAGTACATATTGTGTAAGTTATAACTTATGGAAATAATACAGTAAGCTGTTTGTTGTTTCTATCCATGTAAGAGGCTAGACGTCGCTTAGGGTTAGTCGACCAGAAGTCGCTGTGACAGTGGATAAGCTGGCCACGCTGCTTCCCACCAAGAGTGGCTTTTGTGTTGTGTTTTTATTTTGTGACACATCTGGAAACAAGAAACTGAGCTTCAGCTGCAGCAATTTAGCTGTGACTGCAAACTTTATTTTCAAAGCAACTGCCAGTAAATATTTGGGGAATTTGGGAAGAGCTCAGCTTAACCCCTTGGTTATAGTCAAGGTTTACAGCTTTTAATATCATGAATGGCACCCCCAAAACTTTAAAGCTTTTTATTCATCACAATGTACAGCTGTGAGCCATATGTGTGATTTGTGAACTGCGTATAAGGAAAGTGCATGGCCACCAAAAAAAATAAAATAAAAACTCATTGCATCATTTCAGCAGCATTTTAGTGGCTTTTAGTTCTCTACATGCTTCTTTTACTCTTTGTGCATGTGCCAATTAGAGATGGTCAAAATTAAGAAAATTCGTTTGGACTTGAATTTCGATTTATCAAGTCAAAATTTTGAAAGCCGAAAATTTGCATACAGACGAAAATTTCGATTTGCAGTATGAGCTTCAGCTATAATAGAAAAAGCGGTGTAAATAGTAGCAGAGTGCTTTACAAGCACCCCAAAAACCATGTTACACATGAAACAGTAAGCTGAAGCTTAAACAAGAACATACAGTTGTATATGAAAAAGGAATTATAACATATTATTTATTGATATAATAATATTTAATATTGAAGAAGAAGAAGTTGTTTGATCACCAAACGATCACCGTGATCGCACACAGTGATCGATCGTTCATGAATCGAGGGGAAAATTGACCCGTGTATGGCCAGCTTAAGTTTTAATAAACCATACCCTTTCCCTTAGTCAGGGCTAGGCAAACCTATTCAACCAAAGAGCCAAATCGCAACAGTGCAATGCTTAAAATATATGTTGAGAGCCCACATGGGGAGGCGGTGGGCGAGTTGCCGTCGAAATCGATTATTTACAAAGAAATGTGTTAAAACTTATAATAAAAATATTAATTAGTTACTCACAAGGAAAGGCAATGTTATCACTCACTGTTAGCAGGAATGTCAATGTTGTCCCTCACTGTTAGAAGGAATGTAAATTTTGTCACTCACTGTAAGAAGGAATGGCAAGGTTGTTACTCACTGTTAGAAGGAATGGCAAGGTTGTCACTCACTGTTAGAAGGAATGTCAATGTCGTCACTCACTGTTAGAAGTATGGCAATCTTGTCACTCACTGTTTGAAGGAATGGCAATCTTGTCACTCACTGTTTGAAGAAATGGCAATGTGGTCACTCAAGGCTCTCTTATAGGCAGCTTACTCTCACTGTATGATGCTCTGTTCCTCACAGATGTCTACACGAGGGGGTGGAGCTGCCAGCCGGCACTAACATTTAATTGTTGGGCCCAGATTGATGAGCCAGTGAGGCAGAAGGACAAAATTGTCCGCTTCACTGGCTCTGCTGCCGGGACAAAGGTGTGGGAGGGGTGCTGCCTAGGCAAAGTTTTGTTTTTTTAAGTCGAAATTTTGGGTTGATTTTCTGCAAAAAGTTGGAATGGCCCCGTCGAACTTTGACTGTGTGAAATTTAGATGAAAAAGTCTTGAACTGTGAATTTTTCAGCCATCCCTAGTGCCAATCAATATTCAAAAATTCTTAAAGGGTACAGCTTCCTGGTACTTACTGTACAATTTCACTGTATAATGTACAACTTTCGTGAATATGGTGGCGGATATTCGCAACTTTGAATATTCGCGATATTCACCATTGGGATGCGTATGGGCATGGATTGCAAATATATATTCGCAATGCCAGAATAAATAGCATTGCATTCATTTTGAAGGTAATTGCGAGGCAATTATAATTGTGCATATATTTTTTATATTCACGAATATAGAATTGAATTTTAGTAGAATTATTCATGAAATATCACGAATTTGAATATTCGGATGTATACTCAAAATCTAAATAATACATATGTAAAATTAAAGTTTGTCTTACCGCTGATATATTGGTGGCGTAGCACTCCACAATCCCCAAAAATATACTTACCTGCTGTTGCCTGGAATCGTATCAGAGACTATATATTTACTTGCCTGGCTTCTGGGGTTTAACTCCGGTAGAGACTTACCTGTCTATCTTTGTGGTTCCGGGGGACACAAGACAGACAGACAGTAGGGGCTGCGAGGGATCTTCCTAAATTACTCATTACAGGTACATGCTTGTTTGTTTTTTGCAGTCCTCCCTATTCTTACCACTTTTAGTGCCATTCAGGAAATGATCAATTTTAGTTAGACAGACAGACAGACAGACAGATAGATTTTATTTCCAACTTCAGAGCTGTTGTTATACTCTAATATATATTTTCAGAATTCCCCTCTGTAGGTCTGCATTTGACCTGTAACGTGCAGGATTTACATTTCATCGATTCTTATAGAAATTTTAAACTCATCTTATCCAAACAAAGAAAAGTCCTTTCAGCCTCATTTCTGGGCCTTGTTGGCAAACCCTGATGGGATGGATTTGTTATGCCAGTGGATTATTCTTTTTCCTCCTTTCTGGAATGGAAGAATCATCAAGCCAACTGCTCTTAGTTTTACAAGTTTCTAGTCTCTTAGTTTGTCTACTTTAGGCATTAAATTCATAAATGTAGTTATAGTGTTAAACAGGGTTGTCTCTGAACTGAGAAATAAAACGAAATCATGCCGTCTCCTATGCATTACACTGTTCTAATCTGTTTTTAATGTGGTTTCTAAATTCTTTTTCCATTTAGAAAGACTCTTGTGTTGCAATAAATGTCCAAAATGTAGAAATTGTTTTTGATTTTGAAACATTTGACATTTTATCTATTTGAAATTTAGGTAGCAAAACTCAGCAAATGTTGGTGCTTTTCCAGCACATATTGGAGTAATAAATGAAGACAGACGTTTAGTGACTTTAGCTCAGGTCTATAAGCAATGTGTGCTGAGCTCAGTCAGGGACATAAGACCTGTGTTACAACACACAAATACGATATATATATACATTAAATATATACGGTATATAAAATATATGTCATGTAAGGTAGCTGGACGAATGTCTGTTATTTCACAATTAACAGGGCTGACCCTAACAGAGTTTGGAAGATGTTATTTTTCACAGCTCATAGGAAGTATAATAGATACTTTTAGGACAAGTTATTTTTCATTGAGGTTCTGAAAATATAATTATAGGGTGTACAGTGGAATTAGATGGTTGTATTTGCTGTAAGTAACCGAGTCAGAGTTACTGTAAACAAACAAAAAAACAATATCCTATGCAGGCTTATAGGAAGGATAGGTTTATTTACACATGTACAGAACCAAGTAGGGTTTGTAGGGTTCATAATGCCCATCAGTAGTCGGGGACATTCCCCTTTATGAGAAATCTTCCCAACAAGACAAGGAAAACGTATTTTTAGTAGAGTAGAGAACTTGGCAACGGACTGGCAATGTCTTAACTGCTTTCTAGGTTACTCATATCCACAGCACTCACTAACCCCTCCCCCTTTCCCCAATGTTTGCCCTGGCTGGAAAATCCAGGTAGTAATTATGGGTAGCAATAAAAACCAAGCCAAAGTTTTAAGATTTCCCTACACAAAAAAATATGATTGTAAATTGTAGAAGCGGCATAAAGCCTGCATGTGTTGATCGATAGAAACAATCGCATGTCTCTAATAACGTCCCTCAATTATCAATTAGAGGTGGTCGTATTGTTTTAAAATATTTGACAATTTTAACAATTTTGTGTTTATTGCAAAGCCCCTGAACATGGTAGCACCACCAAACTTGCTGGGGAAGTAGAGAAGGGTTTGGGGGTATACTGGAAAGAAAGTTTTGCTCTAGCACAAACCGTTTTTGCACAAATTAAGTTCAAAATCAAGTAAAAATTTTGAAAATCGGAATTTTGACATTTGAAAACTTTATTTTTCAAATGTTCCCACAACCCATCTCTACATCTCCAGCAATTTTGGTGATGATATCATTTTCAAAGGCTTTGCATTAGCTCACAAAGTCAGCTAGTCGAAAAATTTGAACATCTCTATTCTCAATCGATCGACTAAATTTTAAAGACATGTCCGATCCCTGCCCCATAGATTTGTTATGTGATTTCTTGTCATTCCGGTCGATCGCACACTTTATGCATGCATCAATTTGTGAACAATTGATCACTGCAATGAAGTTCCTGGATTAGCATAGGTATTTTACACATAGGGAAGTTTAGAGTTGATGGTTTCTGGCAGCTTATTGTTGTAAAATTATATTTTTCCTTCAATCTGCCATATATATAGGCCTGCTGCACACCTCACCATTCTATTTCTTGTTCACAGTCTGATGGGACTATACTGGCGATAGTACTGCTGATCCTGTTTCTTCTTCTGGTCCTGGCTCTGATGTGGTGGTTCTGGCCCTTGTGCTGTACCGTGGTAAGTCTCACATGTCCTCCTCTCTCTGTTTCTGGAACCTGGCGTGACCCCGGCCTTGTGGAATGTGTTTAACCTCATTTGTTTCCCGCATCCAGCGTTTTTATATTGCTGAACTTCTGGTGTGTATA
The DNA here is from genome assembly GCA_036250615.1 of Ptychadena robeensis. NCBI lineage: Eukaryota > Metazoa > Chordata > Amphibia > Anura > Ptychadenidae > Ptychadena > Ptychadena robeensis. Next base: position 118,144,239 of record CM070034.1, read on the forward strand.
AACAGCATCTTCTGTTTGTGGATTACAGTCATGACCTGAAAAACACTCTGTATACACGGGAAGTAAACCTTGCCATACTTTTATTGCTATTAAAAGATCAGAATGTGTGTACATTACAGCAGCAGGGTTGCTTTTTAAAGTGGCTCATTGCTTAGAAGATCGAGTACTACTCTATACCCAAATGGTTCTTTCAGAGATTCCTAGCACGTGTAAATTAATCTGTATTTATAGCCAACATTTTTTGGACAGAGTGGAAAGTTGTTAAAGCCTCTGCCAGGTTTTTATCCTATCTATTTCCAGTTTGGGAGTTTTCTCATTTCTGTCCCAGAGACATAAGAAGTTAAGAGAAGTTTTAGAAAGTTTTCGCCAGAATTGATTTAGGTGTGCACGGGAAGATAATCTCCATCATTGCTTTTCATTTATTTTGTATGCAACACCATTTAAGGGGTGGGATGATCCAAATTAAATTATTATGGGTGAGATGGGTGGAGCTTCTGTCCTTTGACACACCTCTATTCTCTTCATCTACTGTTCTGTTAACAACTGTAAAGTAACATGTATTTTAATCACTTTAAGTAGCAGAGTTAATGACCTCCAGCACAATCAAATAGGAAGATTTTACCCAGCCCAACCTCTAACCAATGCTTTTCAGGGGGCTAGGAGGTCCTTTCCATTGTGTATTTTGCAGTGGTGGAATTTAAAGTAAATAGGCATGTAAGGTTTTTATAAGAGGTGTATCTGGCTAGTTTTGTTAATAGGATAGAGCCATACAAATTCTGGTCTAGATACAGTCTTAAACCCCCCATATACATTCCGATTATTCTCCCGACCGATTTTTCGCCCGATCCTGTCACCCGATTTTCACCTAAAATGTTATGGTCGGTCGGTCGGCTGGCACGAAAAATCGGAATTTGAATTATCACCGATCCATCAGCCTGACCCTATTTATTAACAGCAGATCGCCAAAAAATTTACGGACAGGTCCGAAGCGGCCCCGACCGATTTTTCAGCCGATTTTGAGAAATCGGGATCGGTCGGGTACATAATTCCGATTAATCTCCCGATCGATTAATCTCCCGACCACATTGGTCGGTCGGGCAAAATTCGTACGAAAAATCGGAACGTGTATGGGGGGCTTATCCTAGGAACATGGAGGATGGGTTGTGGTCCATAATGTATTCTAGGAAAATAAGTTTAGGTTTAGGTAGGAACAACTATTGTGGCCACATTGCTGGAAGGGTGTCTGGGGTTGGGAAGAAGCCCCCATTGTGGCCACTCGGGTTGTGGCCATACCGGTGTATGTGCACTATACCTGAAAAGATTCAGGTGTTCAGAGAGAGGGATGGAGTAAAAAAACTTTAGCCAGATGGCTTACCTGTCTCTGCCTTGGTGTAGGCTCACATGGGAAGAACATGAGAGCTTACAAGCTTTTGGGGAACCCACTTGCAAAGCTAAGCCCAGTTAGTGAGCTAAAAGATTAAATGTTTGTTTGATGTTTTGACACAAGACAGGAGGGAAGACTTATACTATTAACTTACTGGGCTTTTAGACCGAGTTGCCTGGGATGAGTTTGTTACCTAGCAAAACACACCCAAGCTAACATCTGTCATACTTACCTGTCCTATGGAAACCCACAATCATCTTCTTTGCACCTCCTCAATGACGTAATTTATCATGCCGGAGAGGAGGGGGGCATAAAAGGGCATTACAAGTTGTGGTGTTTGGAAAGTGAGTGGTAAATTACCAAGTTTAGCCAAAAAAGACAAGATTTTGATTAATTCACCAACTCATGTCTGGATCTATATCTGTTTCTATATATCTTTCATGATGTCATTAGTTTATATTGTCCAGGTTTGGGACATATTAACTTTCAGCATAGTTTTAGGGATTCCTGGAATACATCAGCATTTCACTGAAAGATTTTAAAACTACATACACGTAAACTGCATTAATTATAATGGTGCTTTAAGAGTTGGCCATAGCTCATTAGCTGTGATTTGGTTCAGTGTTATATTTAATTACTTCAGCTCTAGGCTGTGCTGATGCAATAAAAGTTCCTGGAAAGCTGGAGAGAGGTTCAGGGAGCGGGCCAGATGTTGGATTCCAAGGCAGAGCCTAGTGATTGGTGAGGTAATCTAGCCATGTCACTGGGGAATATCCTGATTGGCTGACTACAGCTCTTGTGCGCAATAAATTTGTCTTTCTGAAATATATACATCTATACGTTCATATACTTGGTTGTGCCACACATATATGATGTGTTATATGCCTTTAAATGTAAAACAGGTTGTGAATGCTTTGTTTGATACAACATAAAATACAAAATTTTGATTGACTTTCCTGGAATACACATGCATCTTATATATGAAAAACTTTGAACACATGTACAAATCTTGGACATGTCAGCTTCTACTTAAAGTTTCGACTTTCAAGGCCAAAACTTTTTGGTATTTTCACCCAATGTAATATATGGCTGCTAATTTTACATTGCTAATTCCTTTGTATGGGGTATTGTCACCACAATTGTTAGGGGAGGGGGATTCTGAATGTTAAAAAGCAGATGGATTTTGTTTAATTTAAAGTTGAAGTATAAGCAGCATTCAAGCCAACAACGGGTAATTTGAGTCAGAATGTATTATTTTTAGAATAAATTTTTTTATGAAAGGCATAGCGTGGGGTCTCCCCATAATAGTGAAACCAGGCCCTGACTTTTACATAAGTAGACAGAGGGGGCAGGAAAGAAAGGTAAGGTTCATAAGATGCCCCCTGCACTTTAGTTTAGGAACATAGTCCTAAAACCTGTAGACTACTGAATAACAGATTCCTATGATCTCTAGGGTCAAATGAACCCCTTTCTGAGTGTTTAAATAGTGTTTTCCCTGCATATACTTAACTTTGATTTACAGGACAATTACATGGTTTTTTTTTATTTGGCAATGGTTAAACCATGCTTCCAACATCAAACATCCTCTCCTAAGCAGATTTCAAGTTTCTATAAATAATGAAAGTGACTTTACAAATGTTATCAATACAAGATAAACTTTGTGTTTTTGTATTATTTGTGTTGTTTCTTTACATGTTTGTTTTTTCTTTCTTTTTTTAAAGATTATAAAAGCTCCTCCCCCACCACCAGAAGAGGACAGTGAGGTAGGAAAACTTTATTATTTTAACTCTTTACTTATGGGTATATTGCACTCTTGTAATCAATGGATGCTATTTCTAAAGCTGGCCATACATGTCTTGATTTTTTTATAAGATTTCTGATTGTTCGTTCATGCATAAAGTGAGCGATGGCGAGAATGGCAAAAAAATCTAACGAAAAATCGATCATGCAGGGATCGGACATGTCTGAAAATTTAGTCAATTGTGAATCGAAGGACATTGTTAGAGACTTGTGATTGTTTCTATCGATCGACCCATATCCCACTTCCATCATTTCTGATCGCATTTTTTTGTGAAGCCGACCTTAAGTTACATCACCGATTGGTGATAAATCGTTGATCAATCGGATTAATCGAAAATGATGGAAGTGGGATGGTGAAAATGGTGCACTTTTCAATCAATGTATGACTTAAGGTCCCCATACACAAGGCTATTCTGTCTTGAATGATGAGGGATTGACTCCAGCTGCAGCCGGCCTCTCAGCTGATCAACGGTCTCCCTTTGTGTGCTAGCCATTACTTTGAATGGGGGCTGTCATTCCCATCCATAGTAATGAGATCGGCCAGGAATTTACCGGCATGTTGAATCCGACATGCGGGAGATTCCTGGTCTATCTCACCAGGTGGGACCACCCAATTTTCTACTCTATCTTGTCGGGAGCGTGCACATCGGTCGATCAGCAGCAAAATCAGGTGCAAATTACGCCGCGTATGGCTACCTTTATGATCGAAGACTCAATCGCATGCCACGATCATTAAAAAAATCGATCTCTGGGAAATCCAGAGGTCTATGGCCAGCTTTAGCAATGCTAGAGGAGTAGATTTCAATTCAGGAGTAGAAATGGTCGAGTTTTGAGAACCTTGTGAGTTCCTGCTACCGTCACCAAAATTGCTGTAGATGTAGGTAAGGGTTGTGGGGGGAAAAAAGAATTGCATATGTAGTTGTTGCATAAATTATTGAACTAGTCGAATTAAAAAAATCTCTATTCAGTAGTGAAAGTACAAAAAAACTCTGCAATTGTAGATAATCATCTCAGACTGTGATATGATTAAATGAAATCTTTCAAACTGCTAAATAAGGAAATTTTTCAAACCTGCATCAATAGCATCAGACTCACCCAGAGGGGGCTTACTATGATACAACTGTCCTGTAGAAGGGAGTTGCCTGTATCTAAGTGGAGGGAATTCTTTCTTTTTTCTCTGAATTAATTATATGATGTAACTATCTAGGTACATCAAGCATATATGTATAATCACAGTTGTCCATATAGGTCTTCATGAGATAATAAAGAACTTTAACAGAATTATACATTATCTTTCTCAAATTCACATTTTCTCTGCACAAGTGTGGCACTGTGTTGCACATAGTGTGTCGGACGGCGGCTGTTAATCACCTGCCAATGGCCCCTAATGTTAACTCTAAAGGCAGTCACTGACTTTATCATATGAATTTAGCTTTATTCTACTGTTGCATGTGGAGAATGTAAAAGTTATATTGCCCTTGCGGCTGTATGACATCACGCTGAGGTGCGACATCAGACAGTGGGAGGAGCGATCTGTAAAAAAAAACACTGTCAGAGACATTTTTTTTTTCAGCTGCAGACGATACTGCGTAGTGACCTACGAGTTTGTAGGTCTGCTTTAAGGCTCCTTTTTGAACATTTGTTCTTCCCTATTTTTGAAATTGTAGTAATTATAGAACTTTGTAGGTAAGCCATCTGAGGGCACTCTGTTGTATTTCACACAGTCCTAACATTGTTTTCAGTTAATTCATAGACTTGCGTATCAGGGGTGGGCAAAATTTTTGACCTGTGGGCTGTACTGCATTCTTAAATTTGACATATGGGAAGGGCCAAGAGTCTGTAATGGCTGACTGGCATAAATGTCCCAAGTCCCACAGTCAACAATGACATTGGGAATGTGTGGTATGTGCAAGACCATGCGGGAAACTTAATAAGAGTATATCGGAATCTGTTTAAATTTGCTGTACTGCTTATAACAAAACATACTTACACCATCAGCAAGGTTAAAAATACACCAAAATATATATATGTAAATAATAGTCATTCACAGCGATGAACAGAGGTAATGGCTAGAGTAGTCTGTATGGGGCAGCTGACGAATTTCAGACTCCTCTAGCTATTATCTTCACTAATTGCACGGAAAAACCAGATAAGGGGAGCAAGAGCAAGTCAACAACAAGGCAACAATGAGCTTGATTAGAAACCTAAAAAGGCTGTGTATGGCCCGCAGGCCATGGTTTGCTCATATAAACGTATCTATTTGAGTCTCTGCTAGAAGATGTTTTTGAACTTAATAGGCAAAATGTATGGAAGGCCAGATCTGTAAGGTTAATATGAAGACGCATTAGAACTCTTTTCAAATGATACTGACTTGGTCCATTGATTATTCCGACCCTATATGGCATCAGTGTGTAATGGAACATATAAGCTATCGTACCTAATAGGGTATGTAAGCAGAGAATCCCCCAAGCATTACTATAACTGTTGGTGGCTGCAATCCCACTATCGAAAATAAAACAGTGTCTTATATTAATGTTTGCTCCCAAAGTTGCCCTAAAACTCTTTTTCGGAGGATGTCTTATTTTTCCATAAAGAAGAATTTGGCACTGGGGTATCAGGGTGGGGGGATCACTTAAAATGGCACAGAAGACTCAGATGGGGGATTACTATTTTAGTAACCCCTTCTGATCCTCCTGTGTCATTTTTATTGCCCCCTCTGATCCCCCCTGTCCAGAGTTACAGTACCGTATCTTTGGGGTGCCTTATTTTCAGGGGGGTGCCTTATATTTTAGCTTGAGGCAAAAATGGAAGAGCGACTTATTCTCAGGGGATGCCTTATTTTCGGGGGAAACAGGGTAAATCAATTTGTACAATAGGGTCCAGGAGTAATTTTTTACGATGTTCTTGTTCTATTTACTTTACTGAGGTTTCAGACCCATGTTGCGTTTAATCTTATGAACCTGTTTATTGTAATTCTTGAGAACAGCATTTCATTTATAATATTTCTATAAAAGACATCAGTAAATAAAGTAAAGCATGGTTTACATAGAGTCCAAAAATTACTGTGCATTTCCAAATCCATCCTTTGTCTGGCCCTCTAGAACTGGAGCTGGACATCCCTTTTATAGACCTTTCAGCACTATGGACAGCACAGGACTTGGCTCCTGTTGATTTTAGGCATGTTCTCACTTAAACAATTTGAGTAACATTCTCACTACATATGAAATATTAATAAAGTACTTATCACATTTTCAAGGTTTGACATACAAAGCCCTGTGGGTAATCAGTTTTTATGGAGTTATGGTTTATGAGACACAAATAATGATTTTGGGCTGTATAAATTCCCTACATATGATTCTTACAAGTAAATGTAGTGTTTTCTGGGTGTGCTGTATAAAGCCATCCAGATGATGTTGTTTTATGCCCTGGTGGTGGGGGATGAATGCTGCAGCGGAATGGCCAAGGCGATGGGTTAGGACATGACCTGAAATGACAGCATCCTCACATCTGGAGAACGTTTGTCTAGGGCGGTACAGATACCTTGTACAGCAAGGGAGGGTAAGGTGCTGTGAGGACAACAAGGTGGATTTATCAAAAAAATATTTAGCAGCCATTAGAGGGCTTACGTCATTAATCCCATCATTAAATTCAGATGGGTAAAAATGTGTTTACCTGGGAGTGTCATAGAAGATTGTGCTTTTAAAAGGTTTAAATATATCCGCAGATTAAACAAGGAATGCAGGTTTATATGGCTCTCCATGGAATAGTAAACACATGTATTTTTGGAACGCAAAGTAGAATCATGTTTTCTTTTTTGATATATAAATAAACATCTTATCTAGAATCAAACCAAGGGAAAACTAAAACTACATCTCTGTTCAATGTATGCTGAAACATGACCTGAGGACACTAGAAATCTAGCTGAAATACACTAGCACAAGTTTATATATTCCTACATATAATAATAAACTCCTTCAATAGAAAAATCACATTTATCTTCATCGATTATCTTCGTCCATAACTATTTAATAAACTTTTATTAAGAACGTATAAACATATTAAAAACCATTAACAATTATTTAACATAACAACCAGAGGTAAGGGGTCTTTGGTGTCCTTTAGCCAAAAGGCTTCATGTGTAGGCCCCTTCAAGCATCATCAATGACAACAGAGATGGGAGGACGTGGGGTCATCTGTGGCTGTTTTTCCAAACATCCAAATGGGGAGAAATTTCCACCTTCTCCCTGGCATTATCACTAATGTCAGTGAGAAGCCTGGAGGAAGTGAAGGATGGCGGATGAAGCAGGTACGGCTGGACAAGGTTAAACATTCCTGAGTGTGTCTGACGGTTACCAATATTGGTAATTAAACTCTACCCTGAGCCACACTTGGCAGGCTAATAAACACTTGAACCACAAAAAGCTTTTATATTCAGACTACTGATATCTAAGGCCACAGATATGTCTTGTCCAACATAAAGCCAAGCTGAAGCCAAGACAAAAAGTGATGGGATGAGGACAAGGGGGAGCCATGAAATATGTAATAAAAGGGGTTAGGAGAGTTGGAACATCTGATCTCTCTCTCTTCTTATTCTGGTGACCACTTGTTTCTTCCCAGTGACTTTGATAAAGAGTGGAGGGGAACTAAGGGCACAGACTACAATGATAACTTAAGAGATTCTGGCCCTTACTAATATTTAGCTGCAATGTGGCCAAGAGAACAAGGGTTTTCTGTAATTTCTGAATTTTGTTTGTTGGGTTTCAGTTTGCCAAGCCAAATAAACAATATAAACAACAGGAAGATGCCTGGAAGGATTTTATTAGAGTCCCCAATTAACAATATGCATAACAGATAACATAAACATGCTTAAGAGATAATACAGAGTGTTAACTAAACTAAAATGAACAAAGAAAACTAAGCTGAGGACTCATAATGCCTGCCATACACACCCCAATGGTGTGCAGGCAGACCTGTCCCGATATGTTCCGGGATGCTAACGAGATTATCGGACATGTCAGTTCTCTGGCCGGCCGAGCTGTGGGGCGACAGGGATCTGTCTTGTGGGCACATGCCGATAAGCATGTGCTGTGGGCACATACCGATAAGCGGCCGGTTTTTAACCTGACCGACGGCGCGAGCGCGCACGCCCGTCGGTCAGGTTAAAAATCGGCCGCTTATCGGCATGTGTATGGCTAGCATAAGTGTTTTAGTTATTGTTAGCAGTTTATTACTGGGTTTACAATTATTTTAATCAATCTTTGTTCTGCTGGGCAATTGTATCAATGTGGGGCCTATATATTGGGGGCAGTGTATAAGTAAGGCCTAGTCTCCACTATGTGAGAACTCCTTCATTAAGGCCCCCATACACCTTACAATCTTTCCATACAATTTCTGTACAATCTAATTTTGTTCTTTTTGTTGTAATATGAGGAGCTTTCTAATCCTTCCAATTACTATGTATTCTATCAGGGAGGACACTATAATACACAGTTGTTGGTAGATCTAATGGAGATTGTATGGATTGATCTTAAGGTGTATGGGGGGTTTAAGACATGAATTTTGAGACATCACAAACCTGTCCAATAATTTTTTTGATGGAAATTTACCCATTGCCACGTCATCATCATTTTGGGTCGCAGCTGAATGAGTTGCCCTATACCAGCCCGTTTTATTACATCCCTTGAAAATACACTGAACGTCTATTTTTTGCCAGTGGCAACACAGCTTCCAGGGTGCGCAATGGAGCAGCGTTTTGCATATAGGGGACTTTCTGGTAGCTGAGTGAGGTTCCTTTCTGTTGGCTTTCATACTGGAACAATGCTTCACCCTGTCCCATATATTGATGAGCAGCATAGGCAATATTGGTATATGCAAAATATCTAAAGAAAAATGCCTAATATTCTCAATAATTTAAAAAATGATTACCTTCATTGCACAAACCCGCACGTATACATGCCCATATTGTGACCGCAATGCACGGTACTTTCCACAGATTACCTTCATTGTGCAAATCGACACTTGTACATGTTCATAATGTGAACGCAATGCATGATACTTTCCACGGATTACCTTCATTATGAAAATCGCCACTTGTGCATATTGTGAATGGAAATGTGATAAAAAAAATCTCTATGAAAAAATCTACGTATGTACCTATTACATACACTGGTAATTTTTATTATTATACACCCAATTTAATTTCTCAAGGGCTGAAAAAAGTAATGCCGTATATACTCGAGTATAAGCCGACCCCAATATAAGCCAAGGTACCCAATTTTAGAAAAAAATCTGGAAAAACCGAATGACTCGAGTATAAGCCTAGGGAGGGAAATGCAGCAACTAAAGCTAGCCATACACTGCACGGATTCCCTGGCTGATCGATTCAGCACCGATGGATTCCGGCGATTCCGCCGGCATCCCCAGGTGAGAAGGATCAGCCAATTAGGGAATCCGATCGTGGCAGCCCACCTTGCACGGCCGGATCCGTGTCCGATGGATCGCCTCCCTGACCGCAACGCCCCCTGATCAGAGCAGAATCGGACCCGAAAAGACCAACAGGTTGGTTCTTCCTCGGATCCGATTCTGTGCCCCCGATCCATCGGATGCGGTCGGACGGGCAAGGTGGGCTGCAGGGGATTCCAGCACGATGGATCCGCGTGCACGCGCCCGGAATCCATCGCGCCGGAATCCGGCACGAATCCGTGCCGTGTATGGCAGCCTTAAGACACAGAAACACACAGCAAATGTTCTTTTGTTTTGAGGTGTAATTATTTAATACAGCAGATTTGTAAGTTAATTACAAAGCCCCTGAACATGATATCATCACTAGAAGTGCTGGAGATGTAGAGAAGGGATGTGGGAACATTGTAAAGAAAAAAGTACTGTTCTAGCATATCAAGTTTTTGCACAAAATAAGTTCAAATTTGACTTGACTTTGAACCAAATTTGTGAAAAACTACATGTGCTAGAGAAATCTTTTTTTTTTTAATGTTCCCACAGCCCTTTTCTACATCTCCAGCAATTTTTGTGGTGATAGCATGTTCAGGGGGCTTTGCAAATCACTCATAATATCCACCTACAAAATGCCGTGATTTTCATTTTTTGACCCGAATATAAGCCGAATTAAATTTTTTAAGCACATTTCAGGTGCTGAAAAATTCAGCTTATATTCAAGTATTTACGGTAAGTAATGATCATTGAGCTCAAGGATTTTAATTTGTAAAGTAGGCCATAGACGTTTTCATTTTTTGTACGGTTTCTGAAAGGTTGACCAGCACAATCGATCGCAGAGATTGTTCAAAAAACGGATGCATGTTAAACTGTGACCAAAATGACGAGAAATTGCCCGAAAAAGTGATCGGCCAGGGATGGGACATGCCTGTAATTTTTTGTTGAATCGCGAAATCAAAGGATGTGATGAGAGACTTTAGATCGTTCCTATCGATCGACCTATGCAGGCCTCATCCCACTTCCATAATTTCCGATCGCATTTTGTAGCTGATCTTTAGTTATGTCACTGATCAATTAATCGGCAATAAAACACATCCCGAAAATGGTGCACTTTTCAGTCGATGTACAACTTATAATCGAAGACTCAATTGCCTGTCCCCATCGTATAACAAATCGATCTCAGGGAAACCTAAGTGTCTATGCCCAGCGTTACACATTACTCTAAAGAGGGCAGGAAAACTTTTACTATTGGTGTTATATTAAGACCAACAAACAACTGCCATGTCTTATGGACCATTTGCAGAATAGATTTTTGGATCATGGTCACTGCAGCAGAGTGGCCACCCACCTCTGAAAATTCCACCGGAATCTCTACCAAATTACATCACTTGGTATAGGCTCTAGCATCATTTATTTATTAAGTCAGCATCTCTGTAAATTACCTCTGCGTCCAACTAATTTTTAAAGTAAATTCAAATGATGTGTACTCACAGGACGTGCAGCTTGTTACTCTCCAGAAAGAACTAGAAATAACTTTTTATTTGTGTACACAGAAAACCTGTGGCTGCTTGAACTCATTATTATCTTTCTAGCTGGCGGCAATTCTTCACTTTATCATTAGCACAGCTGTTTTAATTAGGAGCCGCTGCTGAATAAGCAGCATTTATTCCAAGTTCGCTCATAGAGTTACAGTCCAGCTCCGGCAGGAAGCGTGCGCAGGCAGGCAGAACTAGGTCACATTGCATGGAATAGGGATGAGACAGCTTTCATTTGTCTATAAAAAAAATTCGGCTGAAGGGCTGCCAGAGACATCTTAGAAAAATGTGTTTGTTATTTTTAACTAAATCCATAGCTTCAAGTGTAGAACGCAGCATAGATTTTTTACATATCGTGACTTGCTAAGAGTTACCACCCTCCTACATCTTTCAGAAAGAGACAAGCCAATTATGTGCTTCAGGTTGGGTTAGTTGGCAAACTTGACTGGCTAATCAACTTGTATTTGCATTCTATTAAATATCAGTGGGCCAAAGTTTTCGTACTAAAGGGAATCAAACAAATACATGTATCATTCAACACCCCTATTAGTACTATATTTTGCATACAATGGTGTGCACCACATGCACCACAAAATAAAGTGCACCCCTTTATATACATGTATATAGTGGTGTGTCTTTTTTTTCTCTCTGCTCTAATCACTCCCTGCTCTATAAACGTTTAAGTATAGATGGCACCTAGGACAAAGGAGAGGGAAGAGCAGGTAGTCATTAGAGCACAGAGATGCAGTTGAAAATTGCCACCAGTGTCTCTGCTCTGATCACTTCCTCCTCTTCACCCTTCCTACTGTATATACATGGCACTTAGAACAAGGGAGGGGGAAAGCAGGGAGTGATCGGAGCATCAGAGCAGAGGAGTAAAGGTGTGTTTACACATGTAGATTTTTTCTTCAATCAACTGCAACAAAAATCTACACGTGTAAACCCACCTTCACACTCAGGCAGTCTCTGTATACATGATGCATACAGGGGCTACATAAGTGTTGCTCCTTTGCTTTGATCACTCCCTGTTCTCCCTTCTATGTGCCATCTATCTACAGAAGGGATGGTGGTGGATGGTGGATGGTGGTGAATATGCAGGGAGTGATCAGAGTGAGACATTTTTTTGAGACAATTTTCCCCATAATTGTGGGGGGGGGGGGTCTTATAGTGCAAATAAATATGGTGGTAAGGTATTACGGTATGTTGGGCTGATTGCCCTTAGTGTAGATACCTTACCCCTTAGATAAGAGTTATAGATTTCATATATAGAGACTTTGAACATTTGAGATATCATGGATCTGCATCCCAAAAGCCACAAAGAAAATTATTCTCTTCAATAAACCATGTAATTTAGTAGCCCATCATGCTGATTAAGTAAGACATATATAACATTTTGCAAGGTAGACTATCGTTCCCTCACAGAAATGTTTTCCTGCTATGAAAAAACTATAATAAGTATTGAGTCAAAGGTTCGCGTTTTCTACCTCCATATATACAAGATATCTTTCATTGATACCGGGAATATTACAATGCAGATCGATGTATGGGGTGCATCGATGTATGCTCCCCATACATCGATCTGCGGCCAAGCGAAGGGTATGCGGATGATTCTTGGCAGAATCAGCTATGAGTGATGACGTTATCATGTGCAGTCGATATGCCAGGAGATCAACAGGAATTCTAAACTTCTGTGGGGGGCTTTAGACATTTTGGGATGGGTAAGGCCTTGTTTCCATTGGTGCGTGCGTGCGTTTTTAACGGCGCGGCCAAAAACACGTCCGCGCGAAAACGCATGCCTTGCGTCTTCGCACATTTATAGGAGCGTTTTCGCTGTTTTTTTGCGACAATTTTTTTTTTATAATGACCATCGAGCGATGCGGTTGGGACGCAAATGCGTTTTAAAACGCTGCAGCTAGCGTTCACAAACGCGCCCTAAACCGCATCCGCACACGATCGCGCGCAAACGCACCAATGGAAACTATATTGAAGTTTCCTATGGATGCGTTTGTCAGCGCTTGCGTAACCGCGCGGAAACGCGTGGGATCACATCAATGGAAACAAGGCCTAAATATGTTCATGTTCAGTTTGCTCTGGAATTACCCCATTTATCAAACTTTAGAACAAACTTTGATTAGATCCTGTAGCTTGATGGTTGTTAGGACCACTAACAACCACCATGTACAAAGCAGTTTATGTTATAGTAACTGGAAAGGAATCAAATTTAAGGAATCATTTTTGGATTGATTACATGGTAAAGCTATCTAAAACCCTTCATACACCTTACAATCTTAAGCTGGCCACACACGGGTAGATTCCCGTGGCGATCAATTACAGCGTGGTGACGTCACCACGCTGTAATTGATCGGGGGTCAATTGTACAGTAATCAATGTGCACCACATGGGCACATCAATTACTGGATGATGGCAACAGACCGGTCCCCCAGCAGTCAGCTTCTTCGGCACTGACACGCACAGGCACTGACCCAGCCAGCCCCCCTTCCTCTTCTCTCCTCTCGCAGCTAGCTGGCCACGCCCCCTTCACACAGAGCAGCTGAACACAGCCTGTCACAGCCTGTGTTCTCCGTTGTTCACACCGGCTCCAGCTGTCATCCATTGCATTAGATGGGGATAGCAGGGTCCCTATTCAATGCAATGAATTTCGACCAAGGTTTTCCAACATGTTGGAAACCTGTCGGTCGACGTTTTTCGAGTAGAATCCATTGATTCTTCTCGAAAGAGACAGTGGATGGCTCAGATGAAGTGACAGATGAGAGGAGAATCGGGAGCCGTGAGCGCGCACGCCACCCGATGTTCCTCTAATCTGTTACTTTATCGAGCCGTGTGTGGCTAGCTTTACAATACAATTTCTTTACAATCTACTTTTCTTTTACCAAAACCATGTAATATGAGGACCTTTCTAAACCTTTCAATCACTATACTGCATAGCTGTTGGTAGATCAGATGGAAATTGCATGGAGAGATCTAATGGTATAAAGGATGCTTAACAAAAATGTATGTGTGTACATTAGTACATAAAAATTGTAAATTTGTTGTCGTTATTACAATAACAGACCTGCAATGTATTAACACTAAAATATGCTTGTTAAGTGCCTTCAAATTGACATTTTCTTTACTTCTGTTGTTCGTTAGTTACTTAAATCAGCTAATTAGTTGTATTTAAAGTATGTTAACATCAGTCAGCTGATTAAAAGCGTTATTTCTTCTCTCATTACATAAAGCAAGTTTTCATGTGCTCCACAATAACCGTCTTTTCTGCTCTAGAAGTGCATGTCCTTAAGTGTAAATTCCTATATTTCATGCTAAATTTATGTGAATGTGTGTCATAATGCATGAGGCACCATGTTCCATGGTATATATAATGCCTTGGAAATTCTTTTGTACCCTTCTCCTGACTGATATCTTTTAACAATGAGATCCCTCTGACGGAAGCTCTCTGTGGACCATGGCTTTTGCTGTGGGATGCTACTAAAAAAAACGGGAGAGACCAACTAGAGCAGCTCAACTTTTTTTGGGGGTTAATCAGAGGCACTGGGAATGATGGAAGGTGTATGCTGACTAATATTTAACATGATTTTGAATGTGATTGCTTAATTCTGAACACAGCTACATCCCCAGTTAGAAGAGTGTGCACACTTACGCACACTAATGCACATATTTTTTTTTATTTTTCTTTCCTCTACCTACAAGATTTCAGTTTGTTTTTCGATTGAGTGGTACAGGTTATAGGTCACATTAAAGGTGGAAAAAGTTCTTAAATGATTTATGTTTGTCTCATTTTTGTACAGCACAGGAACCTGACATTGTATTTTATTAGACTTTGTATATCCACTTTACTTTCTTACTTTAATTATACAGTAATATAGCATTTTGAGGCTACAGTCTTATGTAGGAGAACATAGCCCTTATCTGCTAACATACTAGTGCTGATCACAAATATTTTAATCGCAATTTTTTTTTTGCGAATATCATCACGTTCAGAATTCAAGATGTTTTACATCAGTACCCGGAATTATCATGCATTGTGTTCACAATATGCAATATATATAATAATATATATACGAAAATTGGGCGAAAAATAGGTGAATACAAATATTACCTATGCTGCTCATCATCACTATAACATTCCTACCATCTTCAAAATTCAGTAAATAAAGACATCTTGGAAAGACTTGTGGTGTACTGAAAAGAGGACATGGTTAATCTGTGCTAAATGTTGGGCAAAAATGAAAAGCGAATCAGAGCAGAGTGGGATGAGGTGGTTTATTCCATTTGTATCTTCAGCATTGAGGGTTTTTTTCACTGAGAGAAAAATAATCATTTGGATACTATCAGAGAGTCCAAAAGAAGGTCAAACAGGTAATCTTTTTAAAGGACCCCATTCTATAAGACCTCGTATTATGCATGTGATTCAGGAGTCTTTATTGATCCCAAATCTTACTAGCAAACTGTCTTTTTCTAACAATACAATTATTCAGAAAGGGAAATAGCCAGTAATATTAATTCATCTTAATTAAAGATTGTAAGCTTAAGGGCCACTAGCCTGTCTTGTAATGGACATCTTTATTAGTTGTGGCCTGTGTCCCAAGAACACAAGGCTGCCATAAGACTATTCTGTATCATATGATGTTGTGGAAATAAGTTGCCAAGCCACATACGGTAGATATAGAGAATGCAGTTCAAATGGTTTAGAATAAATCCCATTATATGACTTCGGATCAGTTATAATTTTGGAATATTATGAGGAATTTGCTGAGTGGTTTTCTTTGTTGCTCTTAAATAACCGAATGTATAGAACAAAGGGTTAATTTCCCCAGTAACCAGCTGTCCAAACGCCAGATCCCACTATCAGCCATATAATTTTCATGATGTTGGTTGGCTTGCGGGAGGAGCCACATACACACCCAAATCCCACATGTGGACGCAATAATTCACTCTCTGCATCTCTGTCCAAAACCAGATTCTCCGCATTTAATCTCTAATGTACAGAAAGCATTTAGAACAAAGCACTGCGTATAGATAAAGTAACCCCGAATGAAGCTATCTGTCTGTGTTGCTGCATTGAAGGTATATAAGACAAGGGATGTTCTACTTTATTATATTGCATTGGAGTTATAACTCTTCTTCTTTCTTTTTATGCATTGTAGTTGCTGTGTATGCTGTAGGTATATATATATATATATATATATATATTTTTTTTTTTTTTTTTTTTAAACCTTGTCAAGTTTGTGCTGATGTCTAAGTTACAGCTAGGAAGATGTACCCTTAATTTGCCCTTGTGATCATTCTGACACAAAATAAAAAGGATGGGCAATTCCTAATTTTGAGTGGCATGAGTGCAGCAATCTTCCAATTGGGACTCCTTATGGCTTACACAGGGATTCCTGTCAGATTGTAGCCAATAAACTTGGAGGAGAAGACTCCACTTCCACATTAACGGGCTACAACTGGATCGGCCACAAAAAAATACCGGCAATACCACCGTGCAATCCAACCTGGGGGTTATTTGTGTTAAAACTGCAAGGTGGGCAACCCTGTAGTTGCGGACGACCAACCACCATGCATTTTGCATGAGCATGCACGCCGGTTGATCGCCTGCAACTACTGCCGGGAGTTGATGTGTCTATGGCCGGCTTTACATGGGATTTTCCTCACTTTGAAGAGATTCCCCCTCAATTTTAATTGTCACTTTTATTACTGATGATCCAATTTAGACCTAAGTTAGAATGGAGTATTATTGTAGATATACATTGTAAAGCAGGGAACACACAGCTCGATATAGGAGCAGTTCAAGGTTTCCTGCAGCAGCATGAAGCATCAGCGTGAATGCCCGGTGGACATACACAATTCGATTTTTCTGTGCTATCAACTTAAAATATGATAACATTAAGTTGATCATTTAAAATTTGTATTGTTTTTACCACCTCAAAATGTGATTGAATCATTTCCTTAAGTATGTGCACATGCTCCATAGTACCATTGGATCCATCAAAATATAGAGAAAAAATATTTGAATTGACTGAAATTTATCAACATGTCCAATCAATACCGGATCGATTTCATGTTCGTTATCACAATTTTAAGAAGCTAAAAAAAAGTTGATATTGAAATTATGCACTTAATATGATAATTTCTTTAATTGATTGAAAACTCTGTATGCCCACCTTCAGCCAGGCTTAATGTAGGAAGTTAGTTCTGCTTTAACTAATGATGTCCCTAGCTTTACATCCTCATTTTACCTTCTTCCCAACTGTCCAGTTAAGTTTTGTTTGATCATATTTTATCTTGCCTTCCCTTGTAGGTTAAAAATGTACCAGCCAAATAGAGAAGAACAATTCACTAAGGGGTCATTTACACTAGCGGTTTTTAACCGCCAGGTAAGCGAGCCATAAACCTAACTGACCAGCGGACGCCATAGTAGGCATCCGCCAGTCGGTTTTCAGGCTTTAGCCTAATAGGACCTTCATGATGTCCTAATCAAGACGGCCTGCAAATGCCTGCACTATTATGAGTTGATGACATCATGTGCTTCTCTCTGCGTACTCCAGCAGTACAACTTGTATAAGTAGATTCGTGCCATACCTAGCAGGAGGCCAATCCTCAGCAATTGGTGAAATCCGGACCATCTTAGGTTTCAGAAAAGCTTACTTAGTTGGTTATGGAGATGCCGCTGACCAGTAAAAGTGTCCATATTAACCCCTGTATAACTGGGCCATGGACCACCAAGAAGGTGGCCTACTCTGATTAATCATGTTTGTACATCGAGATACATGAATATCATTTATATGAGGAAAGGATAAACCATGATGCACTGTGGGAATAAATCAGACTAGCAGAAGTATGTGATGCACTGGGCAATGTTCTGTTGGAAATTCTTGGGCCCTAGTATTCATGTGGATATTACTTTTGACATGTACCACTTATGTAATTATTCTTGCAGTTCACATTTGCCCTCTTATGAGAATAGTATTTTCAGACAGTGGTGGTCATATGCAGCAGTATTTCTACACATTGTAAAAATTATTCAACATGACTTGACCTTGAAATTCCCCACTTCTCAAACTTGCATTGCATCTGTGGCATGTGGCTCATAAATATAAAAAGACAAAAAGGATCTGCTACTAATGTATTTCCACAGGACACCATTGCCCAATGGGCAAATTTAATTGGCACAATTGGGATCTATGGAATGTTGGGCTTGTGGTTTTGATGTTGGGGTTAAAGAGTGTATATCTCAGGACTGGATGAAAAGACATAAAAATCTTTTTGAAGGGTTTATAGATTTTCTTTATGTATCCCAATGGTTAGCTGTTTGTTGTAGCATTCAGCTTTAGGTGACACTATTGAACAAAAAAAGACCCAATTTCAAATCTTCTACATAAGTGTCTATTTATATTTCCTTACCTAAGATGCATGTTAGAACATTGCTATTGCCATTGAGATTTTAGGAATTTCTTACAGGTAAGAAATCATCCCAGCTATAGACCAGCACCACCAGCTATACAGACATCAGAACTCCGGCACCACTGTGATAATTTGATACTTGAAACTATTTAGGCCAGCCAAAAGGAATATATTTAGCATATGGGATTCTTGGCTTTGGTCCCAGGGCATTGGGGTAAGGGGAGTTGAAACATCAAAGTACAAAATCTACAACTTGTTACTTTTTTTTCTATATAATTTTTGCTCCGTCTCGCCACCTCTGGACACATCTGTGTTAGTTGCAGAACATGAGGTGAACCTATTATAAACTTTAAAAGTCCGCATGAATATATTCCTAACATGTCCCTTAATAGCAACACTGCCATATAAAACACTATACATATTATTATTATAAGAGAGTCTTTATCTCCAGACAACTGTTAATAGACATGGGAAATATAGTCTGGAAATATAGTCATACCTCCAGTAATCGTTGTAGGACATGTAAAGTGTTCTGTCAAATAACAAAATAGGAAAAAGAACCAGGAGAAAAGAAAAGAATACCAGTACTGCAATTTACATGACGAGACAAGGAGAGGTCAATTATTGATCATCATAGTTAAGGAATCACCCTGAATGATAACCAATGACAGATCTGTTATTGTAGGGATACGGCACCGACCCTTGTCGAGCAGCACCTGTTTACAGTCACGTGGGGGGTATGGCAAGATGTCCTCTCCCACCCCGCCACTTCCTGTCTGATTTCGGCCATAGACAGTGAATTTCCTGTCCCACACCTGCCCGATCCTGGCCAATCACGGCTGATCTGTCTAGTGGAAACAAGCCCTAAGTGCTGATATTAATTGCTGCTTGAGGTACATTCCAGGAAGGCCAGCCACCTGCTCTCCTCTAAAATGATACTTTGTATAATTATAGTCACCTTCACTCTCCTAACCAAGGTTATATATTCAAGCCTCAGAGAAGCTTTTGGGCTCTTCTGCTTTTTCTGTGTTAGGCTGTCCAGGCTGGAGTCCCCCATCCTGTTCTCTGGAGGAGTTAAAGCTTCGGGTTCCCACAGCCTTGGCAAGGGTCCCGGTGTGGCAAATCCGGTTAGAAGAAGCCGCTGCAAGGCCAATCATTCTTCCAGTACTCTGGTTTGTACAGTTAACCCTTCACCCTTTGGACTGTCCTAAATCTCCAGGAGGTGGCCTACGACTGAAAGGTACCCAGCAGCAATCGGGATACTGTTCGGAACTATAGCTCCTAAGTGTATTGCCCCATCCCTGCCATTGGGTGATGGTAAAAGATTGTACATATTCCTCTAGTAAAGCTGTAAATATCCCCTATCTGCTCACTGGACCTTTTGTTACTGTGTGTGAACTGTGTGACCAATGTAAGCATCGATTCCCAGAGAGAATCAACCAAACCTGAACAGCTGCTGAACAACAAAGACCAGCTCTGTTTACTACAGCTCTAATACATTATTTAGCATGGATGTAATTAACATTAAAATATAGATATTCTGCTATGCCAATTTAAGCAGCTCCAGTTGCCTAACTTGCTGATAAAAGTTTCAATACTTTCAGTAACACACATTGCCTGGCCTGTTGGTGGGCTGAACATCGATAGCTAGATTAGTAAATAAGAGAAAATGCCTAGATCCTCCATTAGCACATTGGATGGAGACTATATGAGGTACATAAACATTCATGTGCTCACTGTGTTATAAGCAACTTTGGAATTAGAAGTCGAAATCCTAAAGAAGAAGATATACCCTAAAAAAAACCTCCACAAATATCTAAGCTCCAGCATTTTTTTTCTTGCCTCCAGTGGCTACTTCCTTATTACTATTGGTAGCAAGAACCAGCTGTCAAAATTACAGGGGAAACTTGCTTTGCATTACAGAAGCAGTTAAAGATACAGTCTGCAAGGGTCATAGAGAATTGTGCACAGAAGCTTAAAGAAATCAGCAGCACTGGATGAAAAGGGTTAAACAAAAAACGTAATGATATATAAACATATACCAAACTTCCATTCTGGCCAAAATGGTTTAAAATGGAAAATTTTATATGTGTTTTGAAGATACAAAGCCCCCCCACTGACACTTTCCTTCCCAGCCTGAAATCTAGAAAATCATTTAAAGGCTTTTTTTCCTGCTTGATTGTTTAGGTTTCTCTGCATAAACGTTCTGCCAGATATCGCTAAGGAAGAAAAAAAAATGAAAGTCAGTTTTCCACTTCTCATTACTGGGAGGAAAATAGAGTGGAGTTTACAGATTAGAACCAGATGAGGCGAACGCTTCATGGAACAGGGAGGGCGTAGAAAGCTTATAACTCATTAGTGTTCCTCTGCTAAGTGTTGAAAAACACCAGGAAGATCTAACATCGTGTCCGCTGTGCAGTTTTCTCCATGCTGTACAAGAATGTTTTTCGGTTTAATTGAAACAGTTTCTGTCTTCAGATTGCTGGGGAATGTGCACAATAGCTCCAAGAAAACAGCAGGGGGTTATATCTATCCCTTCCTGCTTCTCCTTTCTGTATCATCATGTATATGTATAGCCATGCAGAACACACACAGGGAGGAATGTACAATAACAGTCCACCTTGAATTTCTGCATATATCCATTTTTAATTAGCGAGCACTGTTTGCTGTCGCTGGCAGTGTTACAATGGGGTGTGCAGTACCCATCAATAAAGCCCATGAGATTAAACGTTTTGAGTGTTTCCCATATCACTCCGCGAATACAGCATTTTGACATGGTGAAGTGACTAAAGGCCCATGGACACCACAACCCAGTTGTCCTTCTCAATTTTTGAAAGATCTTCAGAACAAGTATTTTGATTTTGTGATACACTGGAGCACAGCTTCTTGTCAACACAATGTAGCTGTATTTCCCAAAATATTGATCCCCCTTCCAAAATTAGGTGTGCCAACATCCCCAAAATTTGCGTTCCACAAAAGACAAAAACAGAGGGGATGGCGAGGCATAGTGCCAACCCTGTCTGGGTTGGAGACTGAACTCCGGGACTTTTAAGGCACATTGATTAATCATTGATTTTATAAAATCATATGAAGTTTTTATTTAAAATTATCTGTACATAATTTTTCAAGAATCTTGATACAATCAATACATGATTACAGCTGTGATAAAAAATACAATTCCTGTCACATTGGGGTAACATTTTGTGATCTATAATCAATACAAAAACATGCTTGATATCACTGATGGACATCTTCTTAATGCATTTCGCCACAATGGCTTCCTAAGGAGATCCAGCCAACAGTGTAATATACAACAACATCTGTCAAGATGAAATATCCAAAATCACTTATCATATACATATTGACTTGCTGATTCAATGTCAACCTACATATACACTTAAGCTAGGCACACACGGGTAGATTTGTAAAAAGATTTGAGTACAATCAATCAACGTGCGCGGTCGCGGTGATTGATTGTACTCTAATCTGCTTACAAACCTACCTGTGTGTGTCTTCCTTCGTGCGGGATCAATAGAGCCTGCTTGAAGAAACTCAATTAAACGGGGTTCCAACATGTTGGAAAGGGCCGTTCAATCTCCATTACTTTGCATGAAGAATCTTTATGCAAAGTATAGGAACAGCCGGCTCAAGCCTTCTTCCTACACAGCAGTCCGACTGTTAATGTGAAGGGGGCGGAGCCAGCACTCCTCACACTGAATCTGGCTGCTGTGAGGAGAGAAGATGGGTGGATTTCTTCCCAGCTTGTAGCCCGTGTTCTGATTCACAGGGGCTACGATCTGGAGAGAACGGGTCCCGGAGGTCCCCATTTAACGGGAATCGATGTGCCCATGTGGTGCACATTGATTTCCGTTCAATTGATCCCCGATCAATCACAGCGTGGTGACGTCACCATGCTGTAATTGATCGGAGGTCGATTGCACAGGAATTTACCCATGTGTGGCTAGCTTTACGACCTTCAGATGCGACAGGTAATCATGTACATCAGATGGGATGGATCAGATGGGGGCCACCGCAGGACATCAACAGGGTATAGGGTGCCCACAGCCATCTCCCCACAAATACCAACATCATGTCCACTGAAGATCAGAAATGGTTGCCTGTGTTAAACGAAAACAAATAAAAATCTGTAAATAAATCACTACAAACTCATAAAAAAGTGTGAACTAACATGGTGAAAAGGTCCTCAAAAGTAGTGTATGTTAAAAACAATAATGTATGATGCTGTATGTGATACCTGCTGAAGTTGTGTGTCCGATTCCCAGTGTAAGGATGGTTAAACCCCCCATATGTACTGTGGGTAATAAACTAAAGCCCCCCACACACTCAACAAGCAGCGGCTTGCCGCCTGCCAATGTGTGTGCGTGCTCACGGCCGTCAGACAGAGGCAAAATCGTCTGCCGATCGGGGATGGCCAGATCCCTGTTGCCCCAAAGCTCGGTCGGCCAGAGAACGACATGTCCGTAAATCTCTGGCCGGTCCCCACTGAAACTAACAGCCGGCACACAAAGGGTAGCCGCCGATGCTGTGAGCGATCATCACGCTGCACTCCATCGCTCATCTGTCGGCCCCCACTCGATAAGTGTGTGAGGGCCTTAATAGATCCTAATGAGAGTGAATGTTTGTGAAAGTGTATGCTGAAAGCAATAATGTATAATGCTGTATGTGATACCTGCAATGTACTGTAATGTCAGTAGTGATCATTAAATGAAAAAATAATAATGGTAACAGGACTAGGCTTAGTCTCTGCACTACGCAAAACTGCGCGGTCTATCCGCGCATAGACAACATGGCAGCGGATTCACAATGCCCGCGCGGGCGTTGGGGATCCGGGGGCATCCCTCGGCCGCTCCGAGCACACGTGCCGCGCCCATTGGTAAACTTTGCTAATAGATGTGTATAGGTTGCGGTATTGCTGGCCGACGTGCCCATAACACCCCCACAGTTCCTGTAGCGTAGACTTAAACAGTTGCAACTTCACAACATGGATTCAAAAACATGGACCCTCAAATTTACATCACATGCAGAGCAAAAGAGAACTGTGGGCATATAATCATTATTATCATTCATGTGCAGTATAAATATAGACTTTCATACCAATCAGACAACGAACAGTTGACTGTTACAAAGTAGAAAACAAGTAGGCTATAATGTTGATATAAAGCCCTTAATTCCTCCTCCTCAGACCACCACCTTCCACTTTATCTCATATAACACCCTATGTACAGCAGCATCATGTGTCCTGGGTCTTCTAATCAGTAGTGATGAGCAACATAGGCAATATTCAAATTCGAATGAGCTTTTAGTACTACAAAACAGCTGATCTGATGCTACTTGTCAGGCACAGTTTAGTCAGTAAGTCGCCCTACTGATTTTTGGAAGCTTCCAATACTGCACAGTAACAAATAGTTTTCCACTCCAAAAGCATTTTTTGTGAGCCAGTTAAGCATGTTTTTGGGGTAAGTGGAAACCCTCCCTAACACGGGCGCCCTCCACCCCCGTCCTGATCAGTGCAACAGCGGTGGGACATTGGGCCGCCATAGGTGCAGGGGTTGTGGAGGCGGTGTGTGTGTGGCAGGGTAAGGAGAGGAAGAAGGAGCAGCATGTCCCTTTTTTTTTGAGAGGAAGGGGGTGTTCTGAGATATATTGCTACCCTGAAATATTTTCCTACACTTACAACTGCGCATTTGCAGATAGCTCTAGTTTTAGGGCTTTTCAGGGTAAACCTTACAAATCTTGGGTGTCAAGGTTAGGGATTGGGGGGGGGGGGGGGGGGGTTGCGTGTGGTGGGGGGTTGAAGGTTAGGGGAGTGTTGCTTGATATAAGTGGTCAGTTTTTAGGTCGGTGGTTCAATTTAGGGGTTGGGGGGGGGGGGGTTAAAATTTATCTAACCTCCCCAATTCTCTAACCTTGACGAGCAAAATTCGTAAGATTAACCCTGAGAAGCCCCAAAACTAGGGCTATCTGCACACGCGCAGCTGTAAAGGTAGGAAAATATTTCGGGTAGCAAAATATCTCAGAACAGGACCCTAGGCAAGAACAGGGGCACAGGGCCCCCACAGGCTAGAAACGGCCCTGCAGGTTTTGCACCAACAATGGACTGCATCGCATTTGCACAGTGGAAGAAAACTGAACAAATTGCCCAAACAATTGTGCTTTAAACTTAATAGAAGCAATAACAAAGGATTTTAGCTGCAGATTCCACTCCTGATCTGGGAAGCACACCAGCAGCGATGGATGAATCGTTCTCAGGAGTCTTCAGCACTCCTACAGTCAGAAGCTTATTTGCTTCCTGATTCGCCCGAGTTGAAATAAAGACATTTATAAATGCAGACCATTCCCTGACCCATGACTGAATTATGAGGTGTGTAGTAGAACAGCAAGGTGTTTATTTTCTTTTCTAATGGACGCAGTTATAGTTCCCGGTCATCGTTCAGGAGCAGTAAGACGGGATGGTGAGCTTGTTATAACAGCTCCCTCCCTGCCTGGCAGGTACCGCGTCTCCATTCGTGTCTTGGGTTTGTCAGGAAGATCTCCTGACTCCTGGCATTTCCTGTTGTGAAAACTTATGTCTATGCCTGGAAGAGATGAAAGATGGAGAAAGATCAGGAATGAAGAAAACACATACACAAAGGAACAGAACGCTGGAGAAAATTCCTCTTTTATAAGCAGTGAATCCAGATACAAAAATGAAAAAGAGCCAATCCACCCAAAATACTGCCTTTAAGTATATTCTTCCCATCCATTCAAATAAAATAGATATATATATACTGTGCAGCACTATTCAATGCCTTAACAGGGTAGTTATAAAAATACTTTTTAAAAAGTACCTCTTGTTTTTTCAAACTTTATGAACTGTGTGGGTTCACCTTGCTTTCTAAAGTGGACTTGGTGTAGAGTATGTTCCGGCCTCAATAATTGTGAGTGCATATTCCTCCTCAATTCAATTACCAGCCAGTGTGTACCGAATAATGTCTTTAGTGACCAATCATCATTCTCAATCATCAATAGTGGTGAGCAGCATAGGCAATATTCCTATTTGCAAACTACCGCAAATTATTACCTAATATTTGCAGTAAATTCGAGAATTCGTGATCTCCAGTCATTATTACCTTCACAAATCGGCACTTGTACCCGCCCATATTTCGAACACAATGCAATGTAGTTTCAGGAAAAAGGCTTAAATATTCGCGATTACAAAGATATAGCTCTATGTTCGAGATCTTTACAAGACGATATTCCCAATAACCTTTCATGATTAGAATAATCATGATCAACACTAACCATCAGGAGTATAGGTGGTACAGGAGCTGTAAGTGAGCTATCTCTCGTTTGTTGGTACATAATTGGTTGGTTGGTTGTCTAACCCCCCCCCCCTGCTACTGTTTCAAGAGCTGTTTAGAGAATGTTGTCACCAATAGACGTTTATTGAGCAACATATTAAATTCAATGTATATAACTAGCTCTAGCTCCAGAATGCTAAATGGTAATTTCTGGTTTAAGGGTGGTAAGTGGTTGGATCAATCAGCTACTGGCTTTTTGAAGCCACCATGAAGGGCAGTGGGCAGTGGTTTCCTGATATGTTTTTTCAGACACTTCCAGTCCATTTCCAGACCACTTCCATCCCATGCGCTTAAAGCGGACCTACCACCAGGAAGTGCCAATAATAGGGAGGAATGCAGTGAAAAAACC
>CM070034.1:118170639-118184272 GCA_036250615.1 Ptychadena robeensis
GGCACTTCTAGTGCCATTCATGAAAACATAGATTCCTGGTGGTAGGTCCGCTTTAAGTACGTTAGTTCTTTCTTCAGATAATGCTCGCCATCCATCACCCCAACTCCCCAAACAATGTTCTTTCTAAAGGAATACACAGGGTTTTCTGTAAGAACAACTGCAATGTCCACACTAATTGTACATAAAATGGGGGAAACTGTTTACTGTACATCTGGGCCTTCCAATAGCCAGGGTTAATACTTAAGAACATTTTCCTAACAATTTTTATATTGTATAAGTATTAAAGGAATCATGCTGCTCCCCAGGAGTTAATATTGATCAAGTCCGCAACTCAGCGCAGGCTCCACAACACTCACATGTTGGCTTTCTGGTGCTTGTAGTTCCACAGTCAGCTCCTAACATTCCACAAAGACCCCTCATACGATCAGTCTCCTTATGCGAAGCCTTATAAAGGCCCTTTAGGGAATCAGCACATGGGAAACACCAACTTTTAACTAATCCAAAATGTCTCTGTCTTAAACACAATGCCATTTAGGAGTCAGATTGTTCTCCTGCTATACTTGCTACATAAATATTACATGCCGAAAACTTTAAGTAATAAAGCCTGAGATCAGATAGTTCTTAAGTAGATTGAAAGCTAAAGAAAGAAAGGTCTGGAGGATAAACCATACCAGGAGAGCCTGGAGAAACTTGTCCAGTCTTTAGGAAAGGAGATCCAAGATATGAAGATATGAAAAGTAGAGGAGTAATATGGCTGAGAACATTACATAAATCAACAGTGTGAATAGAACACACTCATAAGATTTGATAGGTGAGATGGCAGGTCGGGGGCATAAAAACAATTGGAGTGGCAGGTCGGAGGCATAAAAAAATTTGCTATGGGGCCCAGTGATCTCTAGCTACACCCCTGCCATTTACTATTGTAAGTAGCCTCTTATATGTGGCTAGCCTAGGGTGCTGACTATGCTCTCTGATACACATATAGCCAGTAGAGGGAGCCAGCTCTGTGTGAAAGCCATTCTAATATACTACAGTAGACCTAGAGAGAGAGATTGCCATTCATGACCTCATAATAAAACATATATTCTAGCTGCTTTTCCATACTTCTTGTGCCATATTGCTCGTAATGCCTTGTAAACTGATTGTGCAAGAACTATTTGGCTGGATCAA
This sequence comes from Ptychadena robeensis, assembly GCA_036250615.1. NCBI lineage: Eukaryota > Metazoa > Chordata > Amphibia > Anura > Ptychadenidae > Ptychadena > Ptychadena robeensis. Next base: position 118,171,810 of record CM070034.1, read on the forward strand.
GCAACCTCTTTCGGCATAAGCCATCAAAGAATATTTATTACAAGAATGGAATGTACCCAGGAGGACATTAAAGTATTTTATTTTCTTTTGTCATGGCTTATCCTCCAACATTCTCTAAAGAGATGAACCAGGATTGGGAAAGGATGTGAACCAGCTTCAATGTATTTGACTTAAGCCTAGTGATTTGTAGTCTTCTAGTTGTGTCTTCTGCCTGAAGTTTTCCAGGAACAAATTAACTTAAGTAAGTGATCAATAGCTGGTGAAACTAGTGAAAGAAAAGAACAACGTCCTGGCACATCACACACCCCAGATTAGGTGTCCAGGCGGGATTTACCATAAGGCACAATAGCCATTTGCTTATAGAGACAAAGGGGAATAGCTTCTTCTTGTATAAGTCATAAGTCACATATTTCTTCCCATCAGTGACAGAAATACAGTCCCCACACAAGAGGTTATTAACACATTGATTTACACATTGTCATAATATTGTAGCCAAATTACAACATGTACAACTCATAAAACAAAAATATGGTCTATGTACAAGAAGTGATTCCAGCACAAAGCTAGAATGACTAAAACACAAAAAAATGTACAGCTAAAATCCTGGCTGACAAATGTAACATTCTTCAATAGCCATAGCGGATATAAAATAACTTCTCAAACTAGATGATGTAAAAGTAATGGTGAAAATCACTGTGCTGCACACAAAGTAGAACTGTAGGTAGGACCCAGCTCCTCCACCTGCTACAAGCTGCCTGTAGACAACTACATCAGGAGGACAAGTCACCCTGTACAAAGAGAGAGCACAAAAATGACTGGCTCTGTAGTTCAAAATGCTTGAAACAATGTAGCTGACATCAGCAAATACAATTTTCATTATTGGAATTGGAAATATTGGAATTCTGGCAGGATGAACAAGTGATTTTTGTATTTTTGTTTTCAACACAATGCTCCCAATTGTACATTTTGTATTTTTGTTTCCTTTGGATCTCCTTTTGTTTTACCAAAACCATGTAATATGAGGGACTTTCTAAACCATCAAGTCTACCTGTGTTCAATCGCAAAGGACCCTATACTACTAGTTGTTGGTAGATCTAAAGGATATCTGACAGAGAGATCTAAAGGTGTATGGGCAGCTTAAGAGATATCTACAGCTTACATCTGTACATAGATGTTTACAAAGCTTTTTCTGTTTCCTGGGATATTAATCTTTATTCTTCTGGACAGGATGAAGAGGACGACGGTCTTCCTAAAAAGAAATGGCCCACTGTGGATGCTTCATACTATGGGGGAAGAGGAGTAGGAGGAATTAAGAGAATGGAGGTAATAATATTTATTAGAAGGATATTAGTGATCTAATATTGGCTCACCATTAACTGAAATATATAATGCGTGCACATTACTATTTGTAAGTATTAAAGTGTTAAATAATTTATATCCAGTTGAGGCCAACCTCAGCATGTTCCATGGTTATCCATGCACCTCCTTCAGTATATTTTGCATTGTCCTTAAACCCTTATACCCATGTGAGAGAACAGTCTCTGGGAACAGTTAACACATAGAAGGGGGAATGAAAGATGGGGCAGCACCATATTTCTTTATACCCCACAAAGAACATTGCCCATTAGAGAGGTCAATGCTTAAGCAATTGTACAAATTGTAGTATTTAGTTTGGGAGATCACAGTAGATTGTCTTTTCCAACAATTTTAATCTAACCTGTGTATAAAGCTGTGGTCTCCAGACTGCCTTTATGTGCATTTAGACTTTGACTCCACTGCCCTTCCGGTCCATTGGTCCGAGCCTCCGGCATATAAATGTTGACGCAGAGCTCAGCGTCAACATCAACGCTACGGAGGCTTGTTGGATGAAGCATCCATTGATTATCAATGGATGCGTCATAATGACATATGACCAACATGCCCCAGCACATAAGTTGTTTGTCAGCCCATTAATTTAAAGGGGCCACATTATCAGATGTAGTGTAGCCGATAATGTGGCCCTAATGGAGTGAGAAAAGGGGCTTGCGCTTCCCCTCCCTTAAGGATGTGCTGTGTTAACAGATCAGATGCATTTGTGACGTGTCTTTTTTTTTACCATCATCTGATCAACGCATAAGAATCAATTCTTTTTTCAATTCTGATCAATTGCATTTCAATGCACTTAATTGATGTCAACGCAGTGCTCCGTGTTAATTTAAACGTAACACAATAAGTAATAAACAGATTAACAACTCATGTGCAGGCGTGAACATTGGCGTTCAACGCAAGTGGAGTCAAAGCCTAAGATAGGCACACTTTGTATGGCCATACATACACCTTTCAGAGCTAGCATCAGCGCAGCTCAATAAATCCTGGTTGGTCCATTCTTTAGACACAAGTTTATAATTTCATACTCAGGTTGACTTATGGATGACTCTTAATGCTTATGGATGACTCTATTTGCTCATGTTTGCTCAAAAACCAATGTTTTTGACCTTGCATGAACATACCCTGACCTTGTTTAGGCACCCAAATCCAACACAATATTTTGGCATTGATACCCAGCATCTGCATCCACTTACCAACTGATGTTGAGAGAGAGGCAACTTAAGGCTAGAAAAGTCTAGAAACGTTGAGTAACGCTAAAAAAAAAACATCTGGTTGTAAATTTCACAATGAATTTGTCTATAAGAAGTAAAAATAGGTATATCACATTGTATGAAAATGGTGCAACAATTAAGAATGACTTTCCTCAAAGTAACATTTTTGAGAATTCAATGTATGACCTTACAATGCAAACACCAGAATAATGGTTCCAACAACCTTTTCTCACTCTCCTCTGTATTTCTTTAATCTTCCCACCAAGTCAACTGCATCATACTCATGTCTGGCGCCATTGCAAGGGAGGCACCAACAACTGGGAATTAGGAAGGCACAGGGCCTGGTGACTGACCCACTCTGATGTGCCTGAGATTTCCAAGGATCTCACAGAAGAATATAACTTCTGAGGATTTTTCTGGTTTTACTCGATCTGTAATATTAATATGTGTCACATATTATGCCAACTGCTTTTTATTTTTTTAACAAAATCCGATTTTTAAAAACTGGAGCAGGGAAAGGCCAGATTCCATGATTACATCTCTGGTTAGGTTAAAGAAACCCTGAGGTGGGAGAAACGCTTCTATTGTCGGCATGCATTGAAAAAATTTCTGCTGCCTGGCTATTTCTGGCTTGACTATAGTGTTCAGCGTGAATATTGGAATCACAAATTATATTGCAAATATCAAGAATCACACACATCAAGAATTCACGAAGATCTCGAATTTAGTGCTATATATTCGTAATCACGAATATTCAAGATTTTACATCAGTAGTGTGGATTGTGAATATGCAAATTTTTATTGCAAATATCTTTTTCGAAAATTAAGGTAATAATGATACAAATTCTGGATTTTTTTTATTGAGAAACCCGTCACTGAGAATTCATGAAGATATCGAATATAATGCTATAGGTTTGTAATGATGAAAATTTGAACTGCAGAGAAATCGGCCCAGCATCAAGACATCTATGACCAGTTTTAGCCATGATTCAGTTATTAATACTTTGTGGGTTTCTCAATATTTTCATACTATGAAGAAGACCCAACCCCAGTAATATTCCTGTTTTTTCTTTTTTGTAAAAGGTTTCTCACATTGCCAGATTGTAATGTAAAGCACCAACATCCATAGTCAAATGGAGGGTTTTTGATGCCGTGGAAACATAACCTAACATAGCTCTAGCTCCCTTGTCCATATGTTAATCTGTATTTTCAATTCAATTTAATTTAATTTAATGTGCACCAAAATTTTACATTTATACACCAGGGTTTGGCTTTTGCAGTGCTTTGACTAATTACTATTGTTTAATTTATTGTTGCAGGTACGTTGGGGGGAGAGGGGGTCCACAGAAGAAGGAGCTAAACTGGAGAAAGCAAAGAATGCCAAAGTGAAGATGCCAGAGCAAGAATATGAGTTTCCATCACCAAAAATTCTCAACACAAGCTATGGCAAATCAAATGCTTCCAGAAAATGGTACTCTCCAATCAAGGTAGGCTATAATATTGAACAATGTTATAAAAAAAAGAACCAATTCGTATGATGTAGATTAAACACCACTGTAATTCTCTGATTTATCAAATTAGAACACACAAGTAATTTTTTATCATTATTCATTCATTATATTATACATTTTTTGTTGATTCATGATTTTAGAAGCAATGTGGGAATTTTACATTTACATTGCATGTAGTGGGTTTGTTTTCCATTTAGGCTACTAAAGCACTTCAGCGCAATGCAACAATTGCTAATAGAATCGATTTGTAACACTGCAGTACATGCTAGCGCTTTATCATTCATTTATTTGTGGTGCATCCATGGTTATCCTACCTTGTATGGTAGAACTGCAGCTTCCTTAAATATACCAAAAAGTTATTTTATTTTCCAAATGTCATATGTAGAAATGGAACAACTTCCCAGGTTAGATTTTTCAACAAAGTAGCCCATTTAGGAAAATACACAAATCATATTAATCACAATACATTTGAATGGATCCCATTCAAACATATAAGAAGCCATATGTAAGGAATGCTGATACGCAGAATTTTAATCCACTTCTGAGCATTTTTGGTATGGTTTTACTCGATCTATAATGTTATTTGTGTCACATATTATGCCAACTGTTTTTTATGTTTTCTAACAAAATCCGATTTTTTAAAACTGGAGCAAGGAAAGGTCAGATGATAGATTTAAGGAAACCTGAGGTGGGAGAAACGCTACGCAGAATTTTGATCCACTTCTAAAATCTGTAGCATGTACAGACAATCTTTTCCTTTGGTTTATAGGCTCTTGTGATTCTGCTGGTTAGGGTCAAAATACTATGCATTGTGTTAACCATTATTCCTTATCTTTAGCAGTCAACTGTAAATGTTTGCCACAAACCCATGTTTTCTGTGAACATCAACTAAAGCTAGCATGCACATCGATTTCCAAACAATGTTTGTACAATCAATGCCTGCTTACACTAAAATCAGTGAATTTAAGCACATCACTTTGGATGCTCAATCACCACTACTTTGGAATTTACCAACATGTCGAATCCCTGTTCGAACAACATTTTGTTTGAGCAGGATTGAATGCTTAACCTTCTGAGCGTTCTCCCCGAGTTAACTCGGGCTGAGTTTCATGATGCATGAAACTCAGCCCCAGCTAACGAGAGGCACGCTCGAGGTCTCGCCGTCTTCTGACGGCGGTCGGGAGCATCGGCATGTATGCCGATGCTTCCGGGTCCGCCCCCGATCGCGTCACCGGTGACGCGAAGGGGGCTGGGGTAGACGGCGCCATAGACCTCCGTCAAACTGGAGGGGCGTCGCCTTTCTTCATCATAAGTCCGGCGTCTCCAGTGACTCCAGGCTTATGTGTAGGTCCTCCAGCTGAGCAGGAAATCACGGCGGTGCATATTGTGCTCCGCCGCGATTGCCCGTGGCACGGTTTTGAAAAAACCGTGCCACGTGGCAAACGCTCAGGGGGTTAAGGTGCGCATGGGAATCGATTGGTCAGGAACACAATATCGATCTGTGTATGGCTACCTTTTGTTTCTCTTTCAGTACCAAGGTAAATAGATTTTGCTTTGAGTACTGGTGTGCAGTTATTTTTAGAAGTGGCCATCACCAAAATGTTCCAACAAAGTTGAGACCATAAACTTGTCCAAAATTTATTGGTATCCTGATTAATTTAGAGTTGCTTTTATTGGAACCAAGACCAAGGCCAATCCCTTAATACCAATACCAATATGTAGTGGCAAAGTCCAGGGCCCTATCAGAAATTTTGGGGCCCCATACCAGGTAATTTTTGGGGGGATGGGGAACACAAGATAGGGTAGCATGCAGGATGGGGAACACAAGACTGGGCAGCGGACTGCTTGGCCCCCCCTAGATAGCTGGACCTGGGACGGGAGTGCCACGCATCCCCCCCTGACAGTGCCTGGCTAAATTTAGATTGCAGAAAGTAGCTGATGTAAACTTATTTAAGTAATTTAAAATAAAAAATATACTGTGTTCGCTCTGTAACAGCTAAAATATTTTTCAAAATACACAGCCCATTCTATAAAGGAATTCCTTTCCCTTTCTTTATTGTGACAGTTGTTGATTAAGGAACATTTGATATGCTCTGTAAAGGCTGGGATGTGAAAGAACATTATTTTCCGGAGTGGTGCAATATAAATGGACCACACTGATACATTGCTCTGTGTGCATGTAAAATGAGCCTTAACACATTCTAAACACACCACAAGGCAATGCATCCACTTGAATGTTATGCAAATACTTCTGAGCTTTCTTTTCATCCCAAAATAAATGTTACACCTTGCGTCTGGCAGTGGAGTATGGAATGAAGAAATGTGGCAAGGGGAAGTGTTCGTAGTATTGCGCTGGCTTGCAAATTATTACTGGCAGGGGGAAGAGGTCACAGCATCCCCAAATGTGGCTCAAGGGTTCACAAGTACAAGTGCTAGCTGTTATAGTCTGCCTGCATTAAGGAGCATGAAGACCAGCTAAGATATATATCAGAATGAAGACATTGGCTGAGATTTGGGGATTATAATGAAAACTACCTAAAATAGTAACAGTTGTTTGTGGTCATGCTGAACCTGATGTGCTTGTTGAATGACACATTCCATTATTCTTTAGATCTCCCCAACATGTTAGCCATGCATCTTTCAATATGTCTGTATGCCTTTAGATCTGCCAATGGCTACATAGTACAATGGCCTCCATGATTTGGTACAAATTGGTTGAATAGTTTAAGAATGTCCTAATATAGCTTTGGTAAAATTAAATATGATGTGCAAACATTGTACACTCAGTATGTCTAACATAGCAGTCTTTCTAATATCTGCGAGTTTCATTAGTAGAAAAATGTATCTTATGCTTGGCAGTCTGTCTTTCATACTGACTAACCTCTTACATAGCAGTCTCTCTAAAATACCAGTCAGTTTCTTCAATGAAAGAAAGTGTTTAACATCTATAAATTCTTTTTAAACGGAAGTTTGAATTTCATGCTGTAAGGGAGTAGTTGAGGAATGATCTTACTGGAGCCAGGTGCGAGACCCTGAGAAATACGGGACTTGGGACACCAGGTCCAATAAAACTACTGTCTTCTCGGCAGACTTTTTCCATTTTCTATCCCGCCTGGAAGTCATCTTGGGTGATAGGGGTACCTTAGTGTGGCGTAGGCACCTTACCTGGCAAATTCTTAGCAGTTCCTTGTTCTACATAGATCCGTTGTTGATCAGTAAAGTCAATACACAGTCCCCTAGTATAATAAAGGAATGTCCACACACTAGTTATGCTTCAAACTGGGGTTTCGTTTTACTAGCAAACATGATATACGTATACAGGCTTAGCACTGTCTCTGGTCCCAAAGATAGGGTACAGACTTTGGGGTATAAACATTGTAAACTGTCTCTATTAAGGCCCAGTCCTGAGAGGTGCACTTGTAATCCAAGGGGAAAGCCATAACTTTCCAGGGCATTTAGTGTTTAAGGATGTTTGTCCGGAACTAAGCCCTTTGGGTAAGATGATCAACTATTATGTACTTTAGATCTCCTGGCCCAGCAGGCCTGCCCCATGTGAGATTCTGGCAGCAGCGGCAGAAGACACACGCAGGCTGGCTCAATACCATCCTGTCCCAGTCAGGCAATAGCAGAATCTCACACTGCAGTCTTTCTAGTAAACTGTCACTTTCTAAATAAATAAAATAGTCTAAGTCTTGGTAAAATTTACTTTTAACTCAATTTCTTTACAATCTGACTCAAATTTCATAATTAAAGGGCAACTAAACTGAAAAATAAAAAAAACACCAATATTTACCAATAGTAGCTGTCTCAATAGCTCAAAGTTGCCTAAACCTGTCTAAAAAATTTACTTACTTATTGTGCTGCCATCTGTGGGAGCTGCCATTTTGGATTCTGTGTAGCTTCCAGTCTTGAATGGGTTAAGGCTACAGTAACGCTGGCGGCCACGGGGGGGGGGGGGGGGGGGGGGGGGGGGGGGGGGGGGGGGGGGGGGGGGGGGCGCCAGATACAATGTGTGGCAATGGGCACAAAGTAAAAGCAGAAAAAAGTGAGCAGCTCCCTGTCAGACAGTCAGCACCACAGCGCTGGTGAGAGGAATAGGAACAGACAAGGAGGCGTGAGGGGGGAAATACACAGATATCTCCTCACAGGTAATAATTTTTTTATATTTTATTTACATAGTGCTCCATTAATGGGGGGTTGGCTGGCTAGGTACAAAATTTTGTCTGGTTGGTTTAGGTGCACGTTAAGTAATTTCAGATACAGTACACTATGCAAGCTTTGAGGGTCAATGCTGATCCTTGGTAACTCCATACAAGTATGTCACAGAATTGTTTATACATTTTCCTGAATATGATAGCTTTCTTTATGACATACTAACAACTGTGCTGGCTGCATTTTTAGTTAACCCCCTGAGCGTTACAGGCTTTTCGCGCTGTACTTCGCCGTGATTGCCGGCTCTCTGCCCAGCCCTCTACACACTGCCAGTGTCAAATAGACACCGGTGGTGTGTGGGCAGGAGAGTGGCGCCACCTCCATTAACATGGAGGTCTATGGCACCGCCCCCCTGGCCCCTTCGACATAACAGATGACACTGAAGACACGGGCCGGAAGGGCTCCGTGTGCCTCCGGCTTATCTACAGAGCCGCAGGCACACGGAGGGGCACCGTTTATGCCCGATGGAGGTTAATGCATAAATTTGTATATTAATTAGCTTTTATAACATCCTCGAGTAATCTTCTCATCTTATACCTCTTTGTCTGTCTGGAGGTACACGCGCTATAACAACATTTCTTAGACACATTTCAGCTGTCTTTTCCTTGAAAATGTATTAGAACCAGGAAAAGACTTTGATTAAAAAGAATTTTGAAACATTTGTTATGAAAATCATTGCACAATTTCTTGAAATGTTTAGGAAGCAGGAGTCTGTGTTCCGTGCATAACTCAACATGTTTATAATTATTGTGCAGAATACTCATTTAGATCAACACACTTTGTTATTTTACTGTAAGATACAACACACTTGTGTGGTTAGAGAGGGTGACACCAAGTGGGGAATTCTATTAGCCATGTAAACTGCTAGCCAAGGGACTCATTGGTATCTGCCTATTATGCTAGAGCTGATATGCTAGTTAGTAATGCTCTTACGATGGGACAAGAAATTGTTATAAAGAAAAAAGTTCCAAGACCCTTGAGAAGAGTTTCATTGTTTAAAAATTAAACACATCCCTGTTAGGGGGTCCCGACAGATCACATACACATTACCTGCCTGGCGGATGCTCTGTTCTCACGGCGCTGAGCTGATCCACAGATGCAGGGATTAACGTAGTGCAGTAGTGCTCTGTTCAGACATCCGCCAAGCATGTACAGTGTATGTGATCCGTCGGGACCCCCGCCAAGCACTGCGCTTAACAGAGGGGTCACAAAACGATCACAAAATGGTGGAGACATAGCCTAAGTGTGTTTTTGTCCTTTATGCGTTTTACAGCATATATTGATTTCAATTACAATGTTAGGGTGTCTGTGAGAACGCAAGTCTCTATTCGAGTATGATACTCTTATCTCAATTGTCTTCACCTCAAGCCCAGCCCTCTGCTTGAACAAGAGACCTGATACAACTGCATGACTTTGGTGGCCCCCAGGACTTAAGCGCACAATATATCCTACCTTAACCCTAGGAAGTACAAAAATAAAGCTGAGGTCATATATTTGAAAAATAATAAAGAAAGCTCGATTTAACAGGGAACCAACATGTTGGTAAATCCCTGTTTGAATTGCCAACTATTGCCATTGCGATGGTTTGGGAGCTCTGACGGCTGCGGAGACGACCCTGTTAAAGTCCCATTGCCTATGCACTCTGTTAGAAACTCTGCTTTCAACACAGGGTTTTAACAGATAGTGGATCCCTAGCCTAGCCTGAGAGAAAGACTGGCATCTATAGTGGCGCAACAGCATGAGCATCACAGGCAGCAAATGAAAATGCATGAAACCATGATTAGTCCTCTTATTTCATTGGCTGGGATAAGTTGGTTAAACCAACACAATGCACCAGCACTAAATGCATAGAGAATATACATCTATTGCTTTTAACAAACTATACACATCTATTGATCTCAACATACAACATGCATATACTGAACTTAAAAAGTTAAGCTCATCTACTACATAAATTAAGCCCATCTACACAGAACACTGTAATTCAGAAGCATTTAAGCAACCTAGACAAGGGCCATTTGCAATATATTTAAATGCCAGTCCAGCAGCCAAAGTTACAAGGCCTATGACACTTGCCAAATAAAAGTTCATCTACCTTATTTCTGAAAACAGAACTTGGATGTAGAAATAGGTCTACCAAAAAGCAGATGTGTCTGAACTTCTAGTTCATGGAACTGACAATACTTGGCCAGTTTATTTACAGCAGCAGCAATTTTCTAAAATCCAGATTACTGGCTCAGATACCATTAGCGGCATGGCCTATTGTTCTACAGCTGTACCTGGATGAAAGGTGGAAACACTGTGATTTTTTTCTGTAAATCAAAATGCATTTATTTTTTTTGCGATAAATGCCATTTAACTGCATTTAAATTTCCAATGGCTTCCATCTTCTCTGATGTTTTTGGGAAGAGTCTCCGATGGTCTCTACATTCATGTGTGTTTTGTTCACCTTCCAATCTTGTTTGCTACCACTTGGCTTTCTACTGCAGGAAGCAAAGCTGATAAAAATTGGAGAACGGTCTCCCTTTGCAATCTATTTCCATCACCATGGGGCTTAAGGCGTTCTCATTTTGTTCTTTTTTTTATAATGTTTGATTATTGAAACTTTTTAAATGAGAGAGATATGTCCTGTGGCATTTTATTAGAAATCATCTACATCACATAAAATACTAACAGACTTTCCAGTAATACACTGCAGTTTGTATTGGGCTGTGGACAAGGAATGTATAATTTGTTCTATATGTTGGAAGTTCTAATGGAATGCCTATGACAAAGATGGCTCAGACCTGTAGCATGGTTTGATATGAACCACATGTTCGCCATTGTTGACAACAAGCTCAACCCCTCTGGACTGCAGTTTGGCAGATGACGTTGAATCATGTGAACCTCAAATATGTTTTCTCTTCCTTGGAAACATAAGCACAAGATGTTATGGACAGTACTGGATATGGAGCCAAGATGTAGTTTAGGAACGTCCCAAAACTTTTCAGAAACAGGAAGCTCTAATGTTGACAACAAGGCTCTTCAATGAAGTAAAATGTTTATAACTTGGCAGCCTTTTTTTGTATATTAGAGGGCATCTTCACTTTTTAAAAGGGTTCGTTTATCTAATTTAAAAAAGGCTAGCAAAGAAATTAAGAACACATTTTGTTATCACCATAGCGGATTCCATAGGATGAATTTGGTATCCAGTCAAGGATATTGAAATTCAAGAAGAATGTCTTCTAGCAGCCAAAAGAAATGTATTCTAAAAAGCTAAATAAAATTTTTGTAGAGGTTGGTAAAATTCCCAGTGTCTGTGCTTGTATCCAGTAAAAGTTTTCCTTGCTTTTTGTCAACCTTAGATGCTGGTGGCCCCTATTATGGCATGTGGTTTCCTCGCCCAGAAACTACTGCAGACCATAGTCATGATATAGAGGATGGCACATGTAAGAGGGCAGCCGAAGACCAACCATGAGACGTAGGTGTAAAGCAGGGAACACAGGTATAGATATGGACCAGATTGATGGCCACTTTGTGTGCAGTGCGTGCTCATGCCCATCTATCTGGCCCATATCTTATGCGGCCATCTCTGTTTTCAGGCCAGACCCATTAATCCCGCTCGAAAACAGGGATACCGTAAAACATGGTCGATGGCCATTGTTCTGCATTGGGACCATGGGGTCTCCATGCAAAGCATGGACTGAGCTGGAGACACAGCAGTGCTAAAAGTTCAAACATTGTGTGAGACTGAAGACTTGCTTTTGGAGTGCTTGGATACAAAAAAAAAAATTGGAGGGATATTGCATGTGATGCTAGAAATCATTTTTACACAGGCCTTTATAAGGTCTGCTCAGAAATCAGTATTTGGTGGTATAACCACAATTTCCAATCACGGCTTTCATGTGTTTGGCATGCTCTCCACCAGTTTTTCCACATTGCTGTTGGGTTGGGTTACTACATATCACTCTTTCAAAAATCAGAGATCTCAGCTTAGCATCTTCCTCTTCATGTCATTCCAGAGGTATTTAGTAAAAGCCAAATGTGGATATTGGGCTGGCCAAGAAAGAACCCTTGATTTGGTTATTCTCTGTTCAGACCTTAATTTCCATGGCTGTGTGGCATGGAGTATAGTTCTTCTGGAAATATCAGTCCTCTGAGTTAGGGGTCTTAGGGTTTGTT
>CM070034.1:118184606-118201125 GCA_036250615.1 Ptychadena robeensis
GTCATTACTATTTAGTGTGAAAATCCGCACTTGTTGATGCAAAAATGTGAACGTAATGTGTGCTGTCTCGGTGACATCTAGTGGCAGAATGTGTAATCACCACATGAGACAACACATGTAATAATAAGTATAAGTAATTCATGCGAAAATCGGCACTTGTACATGCGAATATTGCAAACGCAATGCATGGTACTTTCCCCAGAATCTTAAATATATAGCACTATATTAGAGATCTTTGCGAATTCTCGAATTGCCGATATTCCCAATAAAAATTTCAATATTCGAACTCAACACTAATCTGCTACCACCCATATATTGGGTACTACACTCCTTTACACAGTTTACAGTCACTGCCTGTCAGAGAAACTCACATTATAATATTCCTATTACACGCTTTTGTTACAAAAGGCTTGTTTCAGGGATTTCCGGTTAAAAATCGCATCTCCATCCATGGATTCTTAATCGCACCCATTGACTCAGCCAGGAAGTGGGAGAGGTGGGACAGGACATCTTGCCACACACCCCCACTTCCTGCCTGCAGGTCCGTGCCTTGGTCACAGTGCCCGTGGGAGATCGCTAGCACCCAGCAATCTCCAGCGGGCACCATTCAAATCTCGGCAGAACGCAAAAGTGGAAACATGGTTTAAGGCCAATTCCTATTATGTCTACACTTTCCCCCTTTTTATGCAGCTATGCTTGTCACAAGTTCTGGACTTCAAATCTTTGTTTCCTTTTATCACGTAGATGAGACTCTAAGCATATGAGATAAAGAGAAGATTCCTTTAAATCCTGAAAAGTAAACTAAAAATAGAAATGTGCATATTAGTCCATAGTTGAGTCATGGGTGTTTATTGCTAGACCTGAGGGCCCTGTCCTACCTCCAGGGCTTAGTGACTCTGACCCCCCTTGTTCATGCAGATGGGGCATATTCATGAAATGTGGTGTAGCCAGGACATTGAGCTAGACGGGTTATTAGGTGACTCACTGATTGCTGTATGGTCAGCTTCATTAGCTGGATCCATCACTGTTATTTAGTTCCTATGCTTGCTGTAGTCACTGAGTTTCTCACATGTTTACTATCTATACGTTAACCCATATTATAAAAACATCAAGGAAACCAAATCTGGAAAAGATAAAATGAAAAGGTTATAGTTTTGCAAACGTACTGTCAGCAGTCAGACTGATTACTAACCTTTTAAAAGTGTCTCCAAGTTTTCTCATTTCCATTGCTTCACATGTTACCTGCTTGTCTTCCTTTCTGTTATTCCACTGCTTGCAGAGACATACTGAATATTGTCATACTCATTAGTGTGGAGCTCGAATATTCGATTTTCGAATATTTAGCTCGAATATCGCTATTTCGCCATTTCGCGAACATTCGCAAATATATCATCGGATATCCGACGCGATCTTGATTTTTCGCGGTTTATTGCACTTTTAGAATCGCAATGCGATTTTTTAAAACGGAAATGACGGATATTCTCCCAGTTGAATATCCGAGCTCCATTGACTTGCATGTATTGCGCATATGTGATCGCAATTGCGATTTTTAGATCGCAATTCATGTCGTAAGTGCGGATATTCGAGATTACGAATATGGAATCGAATATTATGGCGGATATTCGCGAAATTACGCGAATTGGAATATTGCCTAGTCGCTCATCACTAATACTCATAGACTGGCTACTTACATACAACCCTTTCAAAGGTAGTAAAGGCTGGTACTAGCCACCCTAAAGGCCCCCCATACACGTTTCAATTTCCCTACAATTGATGTCAGATTCGATCGTAATTTTTGGTTGACGTTGGTTCGATCGAAGTACGATTAAACTACCTCCCACATGGAGAAACCGATATTTGGATGATGTTGGTATAATCAAAGGAAGTAGTTCTTAAACACACCAAAATGTCTGATAAAGTATGTATAAGTATGCTTATTATTTAAATCTATTATTTAAATCATTATTCTTCCCACCCCCTACCTTATCTGTACAAGCAGGGTGGGAGCTTAGGAGGGAGAGTAATGCCCCCTCCCTCCTAAATTATCCTGATTTTAAAATCTAGGATTTATTGAAATTGGGATTTGGCTGGGAAAGTCACAAAAAAATGCAATTTTCCCAGCCAAAACTGCATGTTTGACAGGTATAGTGCCAGATGCCAATTAAAGCCATTTGTACCCATAGCATAATGTGACAACTGCAAGTTACTACAGATAGATATAACTGGGCAACTGTCTACCTTCACACACACATCATTATTTTTATTATTAAGCATTAACTATCTACTGCAATAACAATCATAAGGCTAAAAAAAAGGGTGGAAAGTTTAGAGTCACCCCTCCTCTGGGGGTGGTGTGGTGTCACCCCAGTGCAACTCACACTCCCTACGCTGAGCTAGTGATGCCACTGCCTACCACTAGATTCCTCTGTGGAATGGGGCTGTGTTTACAAACATTAGAAGGAAGCAAGCCTTTTAGTCCTTACCAGGAGAGGGGTGAGCTGTGCTACTAAGAGAATACCTTCAATGTTCTGTTCAGAAACATGGGGAGGAATTGCTCCACAGCGCTGACAGTTGCATAGGTCAGTGAAGAATACTTTAACTCATTGAAAAAAAAAACTGGTTGCCATTCCTATTTCAAGCTTTTCTCATAAGTAATACCACTGCAGAGTTTGGCTGTTTCTAATACTCCTGTTGGCAATTTCTCTATTAGATTTTGCCACATTCGAGCAAAAATGATCCAGCAAAACTATTCTGAAGATGAGTTTGCTAGTTCAAAATTTCTGCCGCAGTTTTGCCAAAAACGTTACCGACCACCCAAATCAAGGCGCAGTCCATTATTATTATTATTACAAATGGATATTTCTCTTTTGAGCTTTTATAGTAATAATGCAATTTTGCAGCAAAGTAAGGAAGACTACCTAAGATGAAAAGCAATGCTTTTGCCGTTGTTTATAAAGTGAGGAATTTCTGAGGTCTAGTTCAAGGCTCCGAGAAACAATAACAAATGGGTTGCCAATGTTTCATTAACTGACTGTCTCCTTGCAGCTCATAAGGCAGCACAACAAATACATCACATAACCATATATCATGAAAAGGATGTTTGAGCATGGATGCATTCTTTTATAAACATATGAGTATTGGTATACTCTAAAATCCTATTTTAAACAGAAACTGTCTGTAAAGAAAAAACAACAGGTACAAAAGATTGCAGATGCTTACAAAAGTGCACATATAGCCACATACCACGTCATACTGATAGGGAAACAAAGCAGATTCCGCGGGGGCAGGGCTTATTGAAAAATAAATACACATCCTGGAAGTATAGCTTTGAGTATGAGAGTCACCCGGCATTTGAACTTGACAAAGAGCTTAAGAGGCTGTTCCAAGTATGTAAGTATATCATCTCTATATGACACCACACTATCAGTTTTTTTCTTTTAAATGTTGTTTTCTCTTTAATGGAGCAGTCTTACATCACTCTGGTATGGTATAGACATCGTCTAAGATAAACATAACAAGTTTTTAACAAACTTTTATTAGAGTATATAGTAAAATAGCTACTTTTCTCAATGGGCAACTGTACTCGCCACTCCAGTTAAATGCATACAGACTTCCTCTATGGCTTCACATTGTATCAAGGACGTTACTGGAGCCATCAAATCCACTCCTGTATACCACTTTAGACATTTAAATAAAAGTTCCACACTCAGGGTTAAAGTCCCCAAAAGTTTATTGATGGGTCACAAACATAGAAAACATCACTCTATCTATCTATCTATCTATCTATCTATCTATCTATCTATCTATCTATCTATCTATCTATCTATCTATCTATCTATCTATCTATCTATCTATCTATCTATCTATCTATCTATTTATCTATCAAACATGTAAGGGCCACATACCTCCTGCATTTGTCTTGCCTAAGGGCTGGGATGAGTGGAGTTTGCAGCATACTTACCCCTGGAGTGGTTACCAGGGGTGTCTTCAAATTGCTCCTGGGCATGGAAACCCCATATGTGTTTTGACACCATGGTCACAGTGCATTGCACTCTTTTTAGTACCATTCTCCTTCTTCTATAAACCAGAGAAATTTCAGGAAGGCCAGCCTTGGATTTCACAGGACACTTTATATGAGATTTTGAGAAGGCCAGATTAGCTGGCATTTTGCTTGATGTATTGGGCAGAATGGTGGCTCAGGGAGTTTTCTGGCTAGGTCCTAGGTTTATAATCTCAGTCTGGGCACAATCTGCAGGGAGTTTGCATGTTCTCCCCATGTTTGTGTGGGTTTCCTCTTTCACTCCAAAGACATGCTGATATGTTAATTGGCCTCCCCCCCAAAAAAAACTAATATGTTAGCTACACATGACTTGCGATTCCCCTGTGCGATCAAGTAAAATCACTGAACGATTGCATGCACACCAACGTTGGGAATCGATTCCCGTCCAATACTTTGAAAACCTGAAAGTATAAACAAGTCAGATCGCCTTGCGATCGACTTTGGTTTTGATTCTGGAGCTCCAGGTTGGTTGAGCGCCAAGTGGACTTTGTTCAATTGCAAAACGATCGCGGGGAACTCAATTGCTCTGGAATCGAATGAATCATTGAGCCGTGTATGGCTGGCTTTAGACTGTGACAAATGACTATATTAGCGGCATATATATGACTATGGTAGGGACATTAAATTGTAAGCTCCCTTGAGGTATAGTTAGTCATATGACTATATGTTATCTGTAAAGCACTGCGCAATATGTCAGCGCTATATAAATACAGGGTTTTTTTTCTTCCAAAATATGACATAATAATACCATATTAACTTTTAGGGAAATTTATATAACCAGTGCCTCACTTTTCATGTAAGTTGCCATCTACCACACAGTTCTTGCTATTAAATTCCTTCTTAGATCAGTAATTTTCAGCTACTATATTCTTCTTGTTGTTAATATAGATTTTATGCATGAAGAAGCAGGCTAAGTGCATTATAGTCAGAAATCACTTATGAGCTGTCCCAGCAGTCTATGAATCTGCGTTATGTGTTCTTTTTTCTTGGGAATCTGTATTTGAGCCTTGATGTCAGCAAAATTGTTAGTGAAACTGAATGATGATTGACAATGCATCTTTAAGTTCTTGGCATTACTCATTGGCTTCAGGTGACATTATTAGGCTATGTGTCCACCACACTGCTATGTGATCAGAGGCGTGGTGGACAGAATTTTAATTGCGTGATGAGCAGCTCCTCCGATATCAGGCAGCAGCGTGATGACGTCATCGTGCTACTGCAGGGAACCTCGAATGGCTCCAATTTTGAGCCGTGTGTTCCCTGCTTTAGTAGGATCACCTCAAGATTCCTCTGAATCATCTGTGTGCTTCTGCCTAGGCAGTCTATTAACCTCCTGGGCGCTATGCCCGAACTCAGTTTGGGTGCAGTTTGATCGCTGATCAAACTGCGCCCGTGCCGGGATCGGGCATAAACGGTGCCCCTCCGTGTGTCTGCGGCTCTGTAGATGAGCCGGAGACACAAGGAGCCCTTCCGGCCTCGTGTCTTCTGCGTCATCTGTGATGCTGAAGGGGGCGGGGGGCGGCGCCATAGACCTCCATGTTAATGGAGGTGGCGCCGCTCTCCTCCCCACGCACCGCCAGTGTCTATTTGACACCGGCGGTGTGTAGAGGGCTGGATGGAGAGCCGGCGATTGCGGGAGAAACTGCTTTTCGTGCCATAAAAAATGGCGCGAGAAGCTCGTAACGCCCGGAGGGTTCAAATTTCTCTAACCTGAAGTTAACGTTGAGTTATATTTCTGGCTTTCTATGATGTCTCACCATTAAGGGGAGTTCATTGAGTTGGCGCACATGCTGGCTACTCATGGCCTAGAGTTCCACTTGTATTGTATCTAACACATCTTGAACAATATTATGTGAAACTGACTGTATCATGCTCCTTGTGCTTGTTATCTTATACAGAATCTGGCACACAGACGCCATGGTTTGGCCGTAGCTGGAGCTAGTTAATTTATGAGTATATTGGCACATCGAAAGCTGGAGAGACCTCTGACTCCCCCAAAGTTATAGGGTCTCCTAAAAGCTATAAAAAGATTAATCGAATTGCTGAGGTCCATCCAAAACACTAATACCGTTTTTGGATGGGCCTAATCTCTGTTTATAAGATTTTATTTGAAAGAACTTTATAGGATTTATTCAGGCCTCATTAACTGCATAAACATGACATAACAGTGTGGTCTTTTAACTTTGCAGGGTAAATTGGATGCATTATGGGTCCTTCTGAGGAAAGGTTACAGCCGGGTGTCCATTATGAGGCCTCAGCCTGGAGATAAGGTAAGACTGATGCATGATAATATGTAAATGTGGTCTAGATTTGGAATATTTATTTTATAATAACATTATTGTAAATGCTGCTTAAAGGGGTGAGCAGTGAAAATGAAAACGTAACTTGACTAGATATTTAATGTAAGAGGTTAGCATAGGACAAAGTGCACAATGGACTTCATAGACAATAGAAGAGTAGCATTGTTTATTAGTGATGAGCAACCCAGGCAATATTTGTATTCGCAAAATATCACAAATTTTTTTACCTAATATTCGCAGTAAATTTGTGATCTAAAGCCATTATTACCTTCATCCCAAGAATCAGCACTTATATACAGTACATGCATATTAAACCAATGAGTGGCAATGGCAGAATGTAAAATTTCAAGTAGAATTAGTACATTGCGAATATCGGCAATTGTACATGCGAAAAACATATTGCGAGCGCAATGCATGGTCTTTCCCCAGAAATGTGAATATTTGAGATTACGAAGATACAGTACTTTATCAGTGATCTTCGTGAATTCTCGAAGTGCTGATATTAGCAATAAAAATTTGAGATTTAAATATCCACGATCAACACTATTTGACTATTTGGATGTTTGGCTTTATTCTGTTCTCTCCAACACAAAGGGATGGGATTTGGTTTGTTACTAGTCACAACATATGTAGTTTCCTGTCCTGCACTTTCACAAGAGGCCCCACAGTACTAAAGACAGATGTTCTGCTTTCTTACACATATTTACATAGTGTTCTATAGAATGGTGTGGTATAACTTTAGTACATTTTGGCCATACATTAAATCAATTAAATTCATATGAGCATACACCAGTACCTGTACAAAATACAGGTTTTGTGGAACAAATCACTCTGATCATAAATAATGTTTTCTACTGTAATGGAAGATGATCTCATGTCTGTGAACAGCTGCCAAAGTCCTAGTCGGCACATCCTGAGGGAATCAGACATCTTTGAAAAAACTGTTTCTTCATTTGCTGTTTGTTTCCCTGCTTTGTTTCTGTCTGTAAAGAAACTTTGTCAGATATCATTTAGATCTACCTACAACTACCGTATTTTTCGTACCATAAGACGCACTTTTTCATCCCCCAAATTGGGGGGGGGAGTGCCTGCGTCTTATGGTCCGAATGCACTTCCCGCCAGCTCTCCCGGTACGGAGATTAGCCGGGGAGCTGGAGGAGCTGTCAGTTGAGAGATGCCAGCCGGTGTCCGGCTCTCCCATCTTTACTGTATAATTGCCTATGCCAGCAGAGCTCAGAGCCTTGCTGGCATAAGCAATGAAGAGAGGCATAGATGAACTGCCATCTATGCCTCTCTCCCTTTGTGGAAACTGCAATCATTCTGTAGCTCCCACGGACACAGTAACAGCCAGCCGGAGAGGAGAGCAGAGGAGAGTAGGAGACTGTGCAGCCTGGTCCCCCTCCTCCCAATCAGAATGATGTGTTGTACTGAGAGTGTACTGCTGCTAGTGACATCTACTGGCTGAACTGAATATTGCATTCATTGAATTTATTGCATTAACCCAATTGATGTGAAAATTTATTTGGAAAATTTTTCTGGTTTTCCTGCCCTAAAAACTGGGTGCGTCTTATGTGCCGGTGCGTCTTATAGTCCGAAAAATACGGTATGTAGTATAGGGTCTGCAATTGAACACAGGTAGGATTGATGGTTTAGAAGGTCCCTCATATTACATGGTTTTGGTAAAACAAAAGGAGATCTAAAGGAAATCTGACAGAGAAATCTAAAGGTGTATGGGGACCCTTTGTCTTATGTGTAAAGCTGGCCATAGACACTTAAGCTAGCCATACACGTATAGATTTTTTCACAATTGACATTAGATTCAATCAGGATGTTCGATTTTTCGATCGATTGTGTCTATATTGAATGTATACACTATATTTTTTGTTTGACCAAATGAAATTTGGTTTGGATGTATTCAAACAAAATATCATTACATTTTACAGGAAATTGCTTCAATCAATGTTATTAAATCAAACAAAAATGATTGAATTAAATTATTTGGCATGTTCGATTAACATTCGATGGTTAACAATTGAAAAACATTTACCAACATGTGTGATAACTTTAGAATGATTTTTTGTTTGATATCAATAAACGAACAAGTTGTTATGTACTCGATTTTCGTTCCCAAAAATATCGAACCATGTATGGCCACCTTTAGATTTCCCTGAGATCAATTTGGTATATGATCGGGACATGCAATTGAGTCTTTAATCATAAGTCGTACAGTCATTCAATTGTGGGATCCAATTTATTGCCAAACGATCGGTGAGGTAAGTAAAGATGAAAGTGAAATGAGGCCTGCATGGGTCGATCCATAGGAATGATCGCATGTCTCTAGTAACATCCCTCAATTCCCACTCGATCAACTAAAATTTACAGACAGGTCAGATCCCTGCTCAACCGATTTTTTGTGCGAACACTCGCCATTTTGGTCGATCGCTGGAGCTGTCGGCTGGGTGAAGAGAGGCTCCTCTCTCCCCTCTTCACCCATCACAAAGTCTTGCAGATGTGACACTGACGTCCCATCTGCGAGACTGAGCCACAAGGGCATCTGGGACAGAATTCCCAGATACCCTTGCAGCTTGTGACATATCCAGAGGGGATATGTAACACAGTGGGAGGGGCGGTCTCTAAAAAGGCCCCCCCCCCCCCCCTCTGTCAGAAATTGTTTTTTTTCCAGTCGGGGATCTCTGCAGTATTGGCTGAGCTGCAGCTGATACTGTAGAGTGATAGGTCCACTTTAAGAAATGTCAGTACCGCAGGTAGGTGTCCACTGTGTAAGCCTGTACAACAACATAGATGTAAATTTGTAAATTAAGAAAAGCAAAGCATTTTGACAAGCTCCCCTCTGGGATAAAGGTTTCTTTCCTAAAAAGGCAGAAATAAAAGGCAGATGAAAATCCCCTCCCTGCAGACCCAAGAAAAACAGAAGCTGGTGTGAGCCACTGCTGTTATCTTCGGTGAAGTAATATAGAAATGATGAGGGTTACAAAATCACTGGCCCGGTGCCGGGACCTAAAATGTTTCTCCTTTGTTTGGGGCTTGTGCGGTGGAATCTAAACATGAGGTCATCATTTAATTTATGTGGCTAGAAAAAAATACATTTAATCCCAAGTGTTTAGGAATTTAGGAATACTGGAACACAAAGAACAGCACTGGTGCTTTATTTGGAAAGTTAACTATTTGAGGGGAAAATTTTGAAAAAAATGGCACATAAACTCTTACCAGAGACAGCCAGTCTAATTCTTCTATTTTATTGGCAAACAACATGGAAGTATAAAGATGTGGGCCATGGTTAGTATCTTCATAAAGATGGAATGCACATTGTAGCATGTATACCTATAATCAGATGGTCACTAGCACTACAATCCTCATAACTAGGGGCGTTTCTAGTATAGTGGCCCTATGCAAAATTGTTGCCTGGGGCCCCCTGTCGAAAGTTTTTGAACGGGGTGGGGGAAGAAGTGGTAGCAGGAAAGTTGTTGAGCGATAGGGGGAATTGGCACTAGTAGAATTATTCATGCGACTTTGTGCCCTTGGGGGTCTCGGTGCCCTATGTGCCCGCACAATTCTCATAGCTGGAGAACAGCCCTGCTCATAACTAATATTTTTAATGGGTTGTTACAATACATGTATCCAACCCAGTCGCCTGGTTTATTTTTATCTTCTGTAGTCAAATTATGGAATAATGATAGCTCAGATTTCCAGTGTGTTTATTTTGACTAAAGGGGGTGACTAAAGTTCTGTTTACAATTACTAGAATATCTTTTAGGTGACTTTCAGTAACCTAACACCTCCATCTAGCTACATCAAAAATCTGCTTAGTTGCCTTTATTCTAATGTGCCATACAACAACGCAGGTAACATTTTCTCTGAGACCTAGGCACTTAAGCCGTCTCAATCTATGGCCGGCTTTTAGCAGACTCCTCACAGCATGGTGAAGTCACCGGGCTATGAGTAGTCGGCTAAAGAACTGGCAGGAATCCTGTGTGTTCCACCAATACACGCGATTCCTGTCAGATTGTAGCCAATTAACTTGGAGGGGGAGGAGACTCCCCCTCCAAGTTAACTGCCTGCAGCAGGATCGGACACAAAAAGAACCAGCAGGACGGATCCGCGTGCGATCCGACCTGTCGGCTCTTTTGGTCTGATCCTCAAGGTGGGCTCCCCTGTAGTTGGGGACTTTTATGTGTTTGGTGGGAGCACCCGAAAATATGGCCGGGAATTGGCCCGTCTATGGGGGGCTTAAGTCTCCATAGGCTTGAATTAGATTATATATCAACTCAACATTTTGATATCAACTTGATATTTGGCCCTTTCAAGCCATGGGTAGTAGTCCCTAGCACCAATACCAAAGATCCAAATACAGGAGCAGGCTGTGGTTGTAAAAGGTAATGTGACAGCAAAGTTAAGAGTGTTTAGAGTAGCTAAGCTTGGGGATTTTAACGTTTTATAGCAAGTATTCCTGTCTCAAGGCATTGGCGCTCTTTCAACATATATAAACACATAACTTTTTTAGTGAGCTACTCAAATGAGTACCAGGAGATGGTGTTTGGTACTCGCCTCATAGGTAGGTTGGTCTACCTCAGTGTCTTCCTCACAGTTGTGTGGAGCTGTAATCTCAACTCAATCTGCAATATCAGCTTCAGCCACCGGATGTCACTAGAGAGCACTTGCCATCAAAGCACAACACAAGCACTGCTCCTCACACAGCAGGGAGGAGGGGGGAGGAGGGGGAAGGAAGTTCTGAGCATCTCTCCCCTGTCTGTGAAGTATGTGGATGCACTTAGGACACATAATAAATGTACGCAGGGCTAGTTTTTAGACCATTTTGCGTACCAGTGTACTGCTTATGTGCAACCCTGTATATAAGTAGTATATTTGATGCAAAAATCTCTTTTATCCTGGGTGTTATGGCGGTATTGCTCCCTGGTGGAGAAATGTGGTTGTCACAGCATAGAAACAAAGTCTATTCCATCATTTTCCGCCTGCCTGCAGTAAAGAAGTTGGAAAGAGGGGGGAGCATGTCACTATCAGTCACAGCTGCTTCCAATAACAATCTAAGCGCAGGTCACATGGGGATTCCTGTGGTTTTCTCACATGTTCGGAAGCTCAACATTCTCCATTCCTATCATCATTAATGGAGTCATTTTACAGTGCTTTAGCATTGATGCAGGAAACCGGGACATGTAACTACAAAGGTTTACTTATCGTGTTTTCATAGAGTGGCTTCCACAAAACACTTTAGCAAAAACAACATTAAGTGAGTGTAATCTGTCGGTTCTAGGGATTTATAATGAAACACAATGACATTTATGTAGGTCCATTCATTGTCCCGAGTATTGTACTGTCCTTAATTTGTTATAGGAGGATTGCATGCAAAACTTTAAAATGCTTAAGCCCCCCATAAACCTTACAGTCTTACTATACAATTTCTGTACAATCTATTTTTGTTCTACGAAAACCATGTGAGATGCGGACCTTTCTAAACCTTCCATTCGCTATGTATTCTATTAGGGAGGACCCGGCACTACATAGTTGTTGGTAGATCTAAAGGAAATTGTATGAAGTGATCTTAAGGTGTATGGGGGGCTGAGTTGAGCTGTAAGGTTTTCATAGCTCAAAATTTTTTAAAGTTTTGTAGAACTCTGCCTATGCCAACTATTTTACTTCCATCTTTAGATGTCAAGCAATAGAGCATTGTAGTAAGAATAAATCTCTTCAGTCAAAATGTCCCAGTGAGTATACAAGTCATCTTGGTGCCAGAGAGCCAGGAATGGGTGCCCCCCCCCCTCCCACCCATAATGCTGTAAAAAAAATTCATTGATCAACCGGTAAAAGTTGTTGAGCGGGAGGGGGTGTGGAGAGGGCTTGACGTTTAGCTGTGCCTCACACTGTACCACAAGCCAGGTGCCATGCCCACCACTGTCGCCGTGGCTATCGGTTTTCCGTACAGTGTGAGGCACAGCTGCCCTGGTCTCACAGGTGGGGTGCGCCTAGGTAAGGGGGCACGCTAACCTGACTGGGCGGGCCTGGCCCCCCATGGCCCGTCCATAGAGCCCGAACTGTCTACCAGTTTACAAAATGGAAGTGATCTGCTTTCATTGCACAAATAATCATACAGGCCTAGTGGTCCCACTTGGTTTAAAGTAAGGTATTTAATAAACCAGATAAAGCCCTTACACCTTAAATCTCAATTTCTGTACAATCAACTTTTCTTTACCAATAAATTCCTTCATGTAGGATGGTTTTAGCATAAATAAAGCATGTATATTGTAGTAGAAAGATTGAGGGATTGTGAAACTTTTAACAATTTTTTCTTGTATTGAACCAAGCAAAATAAACAGGAGTTTGGAAGCGCGTTGCTTGCACGCGACTCGATAAGCAGCAAGCTTGGCAAAACATGAGCTCCTTAATGAAAATAAGTAATCCACAAACACAATTTTATAAAGCTCTTGTAATGCTGTGTTTCGCTCATAAGCGAACAACATGTTTATTGCAGTGAATGTGGCAATAGCTATTTGAAGAAAAAAAAATAGCTTAATAAAAAAAATTGCTCATTCCATGGTATGTAATTAAATCAGTTCTGGTGTATTGTGGTTGCTCAACCTTCAGTAAGAGACATGTGCTATAAGCACCTTAGTCAAAGAACGCTAGGAACACATGTAATCTATGTGTTCCTAGCACACATGTTATATATTTTAGGAATTTTCATAGGGCTAGTGGCCTTTGTCTGTTTCTGAATTCTGTCCTATTGCATGTGTGGATAGAGAAAGACGTCGCACAAAAGATTATTAGACCTACTTTTATGAGGACTTTAGTAGTGTAGCCTGCTAAGGAGGGATCTCAAGTCTTGCCCTGGGCTGCTGACCTAACCAACATTGCCACATGTTACCCCGCCACTTTATTTGTAAACATTTGACAACTATTTAAAAGTTGAAAGTGGATAACAAAGGCCGCAGCTTTATTAAACAACATGAATATTAACAACCAGTAGAACTTACAGAATCCCTATGGTGTGCCAACTGTACCAGCCACACAGCTCAGTGGGTACTAATATATCTCCCTGACTCCATTTACCATCTTTTACCATGACCAGTTTGTCATTGAGCCTCTTCAGAATCAGGTGTACCACGTGTGACTGCCCCCTTCCCATCACTACTCACATTATACCGCCATTTTCTTTCTGGCTACTGTCAGGCACCCAATGTTGCTGTGCCAAAAGATAAAACATATACAACATAATAATACAAAATTTCTGACCCATAAAACACATCATATTTAAACTTTAAGAAAAAAAGAGAAGGAGGGAGGGGGAGTCCATGATTTCTTGGATCTCCCATGTCATATCTCTGCATGCTCTGAACAGCCCGCCCAGTCAAGTGCCTCTGCGCTGAGTTGCCCCTTGGCTTTGGCCATCCATTCTTGAAATTCCAGAGTCATTTAATATTTCAGGGTTCACGTGTGGTCTTCCAGGAGCTCTACAGAATCAGCATTTGATGCTCCACATTTTCCAATTGCTCTAAAAACATCACTGGATCTTCTGACCTCTGTTACTACAACAAGTATGTATCACAATATTACCCAATGTGGGAAAAACCATTCTTCATTTTTTGTTAGTTGTAAAGCTGACCATAAACAGGTCAATTAACCATTAATTCTCGCATGATCGACCAGGGACCTCATCCAAAGTATCGAACCTGAATTGATGTTCACAGTAGTGTGCATCGATTTTCAATCAACGAACGCTCAAGTGCAGCATAATGATGTCACCACGTCACGATCGAGCATCCGTTAATCGTTTTTTGATCATTTTTTGAACACCTTCTGTCACGTTCAGAAGGTCGTTTGGTCGTTAAAGGATCCCATTGACTTCAATGGTGAAGCTCTGAAATCGACTGTAGCACTTTGCAAAGCTTTTTTCACTCTTCTTTCAGTCTTTAAAAAAACGACCTGGGAGTGGCTATCCCACCTTTCCAGGCACTCTCCAGGGTAAGATGACCTCCTGTGACTGTCTGAACTCTCTCTTCCCCATCCCCGGTCATTTCTCAGGCTTTAAAGCTAGAGTACATTGTGTAGAAACATCTTTGCTTTAAAGCGTCATTAACACTTTTTGCCACCGGAGGGCGTTTGGGAAGCTTTTAAGTCTTTCAAATAACGACAGTTATTGATCCATGGGCCCAAAGTCGACTGCAGTATGCCAACAGTCATGTGGACAACCCACAAAAGTTTTGGGACTGATCTATGGACTGATGAAACAAAATTAGAACGGTTTGGGCCCATGGATCAACGCTATGTTTGGAGGAGGAAGAACATGGAAAAAGAACACCTTGCCTACTGTGAAGCATGGCAGGGGGGCAATCATGCTTTGGGGCTGTTTTGTTTCTGCAGGCAAGCTTAAGCATGTTCAAGGTACCAGGAACTCTTTTCAGTACCAGGAGATATTGGAAGGAAATGTGATGCAGTCTGTCACAAACCTGAGGCTTGGGAGACGTTGGACTTTCACCAGGACAATGATCCCAAGCATACACCATGATGGTGTGCTGGCCAGGTTCTGCTGCAGCAAAGTATCCCCAATTATGGGTTCTTTTCCTGGAATATTGTATTCAGTTTAAGCCTTGTCCTCTCTACTGGTGTCCAAATAATTAAAACTTAGACTTATCTAAAATGTTTCCTCCTTACACACCTTTCATATACATAGTTTCTTTCTGATAGCAGAGGCATGCACGTTCCTGTTGAGACACTAGCCTGCTGTAGGTCCTGTGATGACATTTTAGTTGTTGAGGAGACTACTTTTTGCATCTTGTGGTTCAGCCTTCAGGCTGAGATTTCTTGGACAGCTAGACCTGGGCATGTTGGCACTAGAAAACTATTTTCTGCACAGGGGAATGACAGATTTTCAGATATTTTGAGACATTTGGAGTTCCCTCACAAGACCTATAAGCTGCAACATTCTTTGGATGATGATAATAATGTTGCTCGGATATTGTGGACCTGATGTGAGACACCTGTGTGTGATCTGAACAATTTTAAATAAGAATAAATCTGGTGCTTCCTGATTTATTCCTCACCAGAATTTTTGAGGATATTTTAAATTGCATGTTTAAGAAGATTTTGAAAAGTCTTTTTCATTGTTAATTACCGTATAGACTCACTTTTTTCCCCCAAAAGTGGGGGGAAATGAGGGTGCATATTAAGGTCCAAATGTGAGACCCCTTCAACCCATGCGCCTGCATGGGTTGGAGGTCTTAAGTGTCCGCATGGTTTCATCTGCCCAATGCGGTTCGTCAGCTTCATTTGGACGGGACTATGTGATGCCACTCAGTGCCCTGAAAGGCAGGCAAGGAGCTCATCAGGGCAGGAGAGACACATATAATCAGAGCAGTACATACTTAAATTTTTCTTGGATTGCGCCTGCAGCCGTAGAGGGGAGAGATGAATGCAGCATCCCCCATCCGCCCCACCCTTCCTGATGTGTGTGAGAAAGAGCTGATGATGTCCCTCTAATCTGACGGCAGGTGTCGGCAAGTGAAACTGCATGGGATTTTTTTCTGCAATTGAGATTATACTTGAACACTGTTTATAAAAAGTGGGCACGTCTTATGGTCCGAAAAATACGTTAGATTACTTGAATCTTACAGTATTGTTAAAATCGACATATCCTTATGTCAGGGAATGTGACAAAAACACATGGCTTTCATAGGGTCATAGTCATGACTGACATTTAGCCAAAAAGTATGGCATGAATTGCAGTTTTGAGCTGAATTAGTTAAGATGGAACTGGAATCTCATTGCTGTAGTTGCAGAACAGATATCGACATGAATTACAGGGAGTGCAGAATTATTAGGCAAGTGGTATTTTTGAGGAATAATTGTATTATTGCCCCCCTCGGCGCGACGTCCCCCTGCGTCCTTTGTGGAAAGTGTTGCATAACCTCTGCAAGTATATCTCACTATTTTTGACTTTTCTAGTGTCAAGTCCTTCTTTTGACCCATTTTTGCAAGGAAAGGAATTTTGCCTAATAATTATGCAACCTATATAGGGTGTTGATGTCATTAGACCACACCCTTCTTCATTCAGAGATTTTTTGATATCACCTATTATGTATATTGGTTGTAGGCTTTCGAGCTTACAGTTGGGTAAGACAACATGCAT
>CM070034.1:118201150-118217797 GCA_036250615.1 Ptychadena robeensis
AGAGGATGATGTGGTCAAAATACTAATTTGCCTAATAATTCTGCACTCCCTGTAATGATGGCTGTACTCTTAGTAGATATAGTACACACAGAAGGCCAGCGAGAGGAATTCAGTAGAGATTGCTCACAGTTTCCCATCTCTCTTCAGTGCCTAGGGCAGAAGATTTATATCACAATGAATGGCACATTTAGATGAATGTTATTTCTGTTCTATGGAAAAATAAAATGCCACAAGCAGCTTTCCATTTAGATCTGTCACATTAGTCAGAATGGGTCTGTACAGCTCACTCCAGTAGATCTTGCAAAAAAAAAGTTAGTGCATGAGGATGTAAAATTGGATATGCTATATCCATCTGGTGGGATGTCCATGACCTTCAGCCAATTTGAAGGAATCCTTAGGCTAGGCTTGCCAAATTTGAATAAAACAGACAGTTATATTTAATTGTTTATAAGATGTATGCCGCACTTCTATATTAGGTTAATGGCTTATCTAATAAACAAAGCTATCTTTAAAGAGAACCATCCCGAAGCAAGGAAAGATACCTATGGTCAGGGGTGCACATAACTTTTTTAGTGAGCTACTTACATGAGTACCAGGGGGCGGTGTTTGGTACTCACCTCATATGATTTTAATAAGTGCAGCTTAGCCCCCAACACAGCTCCCCAAAGCCGTCACTGACACACAGATTGCATTTGTTGAGCCACCTGCAGTACTGCTCTGTTCCCAACCCCGGCAAAAACTAAGAACCAATTGTTGGAAGCAGAGAGCCATATCCATATGCGGGTACATTGTGTGATATGTGACATACGGAGGGCACCCCCTCTGTACATTACACTGCATTGGGAGGCAGAATTACAGCCCTGTAGAAGGGTGCAGAATTGCAGCACTGGGGGGGCAGCTTTGCATGGTGTCCTAGTTTGTATACATGCTGTACATGCTCCACATTCACACTTTACTTTACACTTTAGGTCCTCCAAACTAAATCTCTAATACTGATGTGAAATTTATCAGTATAGCACACAGCTGGGTGAAGATTTTGGAAAGCGCTGGGGGTGGTGCCTGTATACACTGATATCTCGGTTATGCATGGATCTCTGTGCATATAAAATAACAAACTCACCGGTTGCTCAGTGCTTATACACTGGGACTCAACGCTTTCTGCTTTGACAGATGTCAACTGTCAGCAAATAGCTGAGCAGAGCTCCGAGAGCTGAGAAAAAAGCTTAGATGACAGTGCCATCTGGTGGTGATTACATTAAATGAACCATTAACGGTGTTATTACTTTAAATGAACAGGCAGAGGGCAAAGTAAGGGCTTGTTTCCACTAATGCGGAAGCCCGCGGTTGCCTACGGGGCGGATAAAACTGTGCACATGTTGTTTAATGGGCTAGTCCCCTGCGGCGGTAAAGGGGCGGCAGCTGCCTAAAAACTCGGTTGACCGAGTTTTTGACTGCGGTCCGCACACTTCCGCGGCCGCCCACCTCTGACCGCGGCCATAGAGGTTAATGGCCGCAGCTTAAAAACCGAATGAGATGTTAGCGGCGGCAATCATGCCGCCAGCGGCCGCATTCATGGAAGCAAGCCCTAATACAAATGTCAGTATGCATAGCTGTTTTCACCTAGCAATGCATCCTGCATTCCAGTTATGTGCACCCCTGCATATTGTGCAAGTTGTAATCTGGTTAAAGTAGAGATGGTCAAATTTTTTTGATTATCTCCATATTATGTTGAATTTAAGTTAAAATTTTGTCTGAATTCCAAAAATTCTGACTTGATTTTTAACTTAATTTCTACAAATACTTTGTGTTAGAGCAATACTTTTTTGTAATGTTTCCACAACTCTCCTCTATATCTCCAGCAATTGTGATGGTGATACTATGTTCAGGGGCTTTGCAATTAAAGCCAAGCAATATGCTTAGTGGAGGGGGTCCCGATGGATGTGGAAACCCCCCCCCCCCTTAATTGCAAAGCGGATCACATACAATTTACCTGCTGCAGAGGTTCAACGTACTCCAGTATGTTCCACCCTGCATCTGCTTAGCGGAGGGGGTCCCAACGGATGTGGAAACCCCCCCTAACTCACAAAATCAGCTCGTTGTATTTCCCCCAAAAAAAGTTCAACCATCTCTACAGTTGAGTAGAGACGGTTTTTAACATTAGCATGCAATTGGTTTGCACAATGAAACTCCGCCAATTAAGTACAGCTGCTGTACGGATTGACTCAGCAACTATATCTTAGTTGAGTATTGTAGATAACACGGTAATGTTTCTTTGCCCCATTTTGTAAAAATAACTTGTAGGCTGAAAAGTTAAAAGAAACTGCTTTCTTCATATACCCTGTTCCAAAAATATCGTCCTGACTAGAAGACAAACAACCTTAAATGAGCTAAACCAAAGGAACAGATGCGTAAAGTGTAACATACATGCTTTGACTTTTAGGGGAAAACATTCCCAATTTATGAGCAGCTGCAGAGAGGTCCAGCTAATATGATCAGAGCACAACCGCCAAGCTCTGTTATAGTGCGCTATTAAATGGGATTTTTACTTGGGTGGAAGAGAGTTTTTATTGTGGTCAGCAACATATTCCTGGAATTTAAGGCTCAGTATTGCCTGGCATTAGTGAAGCCAATACTGAGCAGCATCATATTACTTCCAGGTTATAATACATTACACATGCATTTCTTTTCCTGTCCATACAAATTATTTTTGTCATTACCTCACGAAGAAACCTTTTCTGACCCCACAACCCAATGATGTCATCCTTTCAAGGTTCCCTAATTTATGACGGTTACTTTAGAAATACTTACAATAGTTTGTACTGTTTTGACTTATCGCATGTAGGTAATGCAAATGATGTAATGTAATATAATGCTTATATGAAACCAGAGATATTGTATAAGCAGAAGGCTTTTCCCATAAAACTGGCGATTTTCTCCAACCACGCATTAAAAACGGTCCAGTCCACATCACTAGCAGTAACTTTAGTGACTCTAATGCCTATTTACTGCTGCTACTTCCAGCCCTTAGGCCCTTATGTCCAGTGCAGGGAAAAAGACACTTGTCGGCCTATTTGCCGGCAGATTTCCAGTGACTTGCAGGCAGTTTACCAGTAGCTCAGGGCTGATACCCTATTGATTAAGCATACCAAAGATGCAGAAAAACAGTGCCTGAACAGCATCGGAGATGTGGCAGCACCACGTGGTCCTGCACTGAAGACGTAGTATTCCACAGCTTCAAAACAGCACCACTGGCGCAGCGCTTAGATTACGCAGGGTGGACACTGTCCCATTCATTTGAATGGGAATTGTCCTGTTCATGTCTTTTTACCCGTGGTGGACGCACATCCACAGCAGGGAAAAAGAAGCAGTGGACACAAACCCTTATGCCTATTATATATGCCCAACTTGGTGCCCAGTGTGACACATGGAAATATAGACTTTAGTATAAGGGACATCTCTGAGACCAAAAATAGTACCAAGTCTGTATATATCCCGTTTACTAGTAAAGTGAGACCCCAGTTGAGGCATACATTATACCAGGGGACTGTGTATTAATTATACTGATCAACAACGAATCTGTGTAGAACAAGGAACCGCTGATCTCCTGCCAGTAAGGGGGCTGTCTCCCCTTCTATGCCATGCTGAAGTACCCCTATCCCTTACTTTTCCCAAGCCCAGAGGAGGGAAAAAGCATGCCAAGAAGACAGAGGTCTATGTGCACCTTGTGTGCTGAGTCACCTACTCCTCCGGGTCCCACCTCTGGCAGGTTCACACTAAGATCATCCCTCAAATATTGAAACTTGGCAAAAGAGAAATCCAATGAGGTTCTATCTTCACTGCAAGGGTTAAAAATTTTTTGTTTAGAGGAACAAACCAGTTTTACAAGGCCTCTTCTCTAAATTTGATCATTCGTGAGTGGACATTATCCCTGATTGATGGTCACCAGAGTGCCTGCCTATAGTACAGTTAAAAGAAAAGCCTTAAGCTGGGCATACACGGTCCAATTGCTGCACAATCCAAACCCGGATCAAATGCTGTGCGCGCTCCCGCATCCCTTAAGGATCGGGTCATGCAGAAATTGGAGGCTGCAACTGACGCGGATTGGACTGAAATCAGCCATCCTGAGGGATAGCACAGAGATCCGTCAGGACGGATAATTTTAGTCCAATCCCATTAGTTCAGCTGGGGACGGCTGCCCCCAGCCAAACTAATGAGCTGCAGATGCAGAGTGCCATCCGATTCTCGGCACTAGCAGGCAGGCGTGATGACATCATCACGCTGCCTGCTACTAGGATCGGACAAGGAATAGACGGTAAACCATACCGTCTATTCCCAGCTTTAGAAGGATTAGAATAAGTAGCAAGGAGTAAGTGGGAAAGGTGTTTATTTTATTGATCCCTAAATATATAACACCCTCCTCATGTCATTGGCTAGCATTTTCTTATTTACATAACTATATTTTCAGAATAAATATTTTCTCTGTAAAAGGTTTAAAATATCCGAAAGTGAATTAAAATTATTCTGGGGAAGAGAAGGGGCTTGTAAAAGTTAAATTCAGCCCTTTGACCCTACCACAAGTATGGTAGTGTGTTTGGATCTTTCTGCTAACATTAATTGCTGACCTTCTTCAAGGGTATCAGGAGAAGTCTGATTGTGATCTTGTGGTTGATCTGCTACAGCAAAGCAGGCTGCTGACTGACTGGTAATCATATACAGAGAATAGCTCAAGGGGCAGCAGAAAATGAGAGCATGTAGGGTGTCCTTGATTTTATGTGCTTCATATGAAAGTTAATCTCAGGCAAATAGCACACAGCCTGTAACTATTATGTTAGCTTCCAGGGATAATCACATTTAGGAAAATGTAAAATGAGGATACAATGTAAATATTGGATATCACATACATATTCTAGCTAAAAAAATCATATTCTACTAATATGTAACCTTTCTATAAGGTGAGCTATTTCTAGCTGTCAATGTGTTTGAACCCCGGATATCAGGATATATAGAGGAGTTGTAATTTCTTTCCATCTGTCCCCAAAAAATATAAAAAGGTTTGGATACAGATATGCTTTAATTCAGCACACATTTAAAGATTTCCTTTGTGCAAATAATTGCTTGAAGACCACAGTAGACCGTAAGGTAATATTTATAATTCCAACAGTTGGCTGCTCATTGGCACTGTTGTTCCGTTAATTACATTTTATAAAGGTCACTTTTTACATGTGTTTTATCCATTGTCCCCAGACATGGTGTTCTATGGGGAACTTTTCCACATATGCTCTACCAACTGTGCATAATAATGTATGTACTTCTATATAACAATTGACTCGAATGGCTTCTACAATATGGCACCAAGCATGATTTGCCAATCTGTTAAATAGGACCTATCATTGAAATATCATGTCACCTACCATTTATGACCTAGTTCTAAAAGTACTGCTTGCTTGTTTGGTGTTTTGATTCTCTGCCTTAATACTTTGTAAATCACTGAGCCAGAATGAGTATGCAGGCATTCGTACAATTGTTTTAGGGGTGTGGACCCACTCCAGTAAGTCGTTTCTCATTTTTCGATTTTAAAGTGGGTATAAATTGGCCACAGCTTTATTATTATTATCTTCAAACACATTAACTGTAAGTAACTCCATAAAAAAACGATCCAAGACAGTGTCCCCAAAAATCTGTTGCATCTAAACCGCCTGTACCGGCCACCAGCCCTGGACCCCAACTGGCTCGATGGGTACTTCCAACTTGTAAGTTCCAACCAAAAGCTGGGTCATAGGACTCATAGACCCTCACCCGAGTCTGATGACTCCCAGAACTGGTGACTGCCATCCCACCGGCACGTTACCCCAACCAGACTGTTCCACAGATATGTTCCTGGGCACTGTCAGGGACCATCCTGCTGTGGCAAAGAAAGAACACACAAACCAAACGCCATGCCCGCAGTACCGTCATCACCATCCTCAACCTTAAATGTGACATTAGGGAGGGAGGTAGGGAGTGTTCTCCAGGAGAAAAAGGCCTCTTCCAGTTCCACCTCTGGCTTTGTTGCTCTAGACGCTAACCCTTCTGGTTCTTGACACGCAGCCGGTCCCCTCCTCCATCCCGCCCCTATTAGGCACCCCTGCGCTCGGTGCCCTGGCTGGGGGTGGGTCATGATTTTTGTTTCAATTCAGGTGTGATCAGAAAGGTGATGATAAGATGCTTTAATAATAATGTGTGCTTACTGTAGTGGGTTTTGATGGGGGGGGGGGGGGGGGGGGACTGCTGTAGCCAAATGATCAGCTTTATATACAACCAATGGAATTTTTTTTAAACATACTCAGCAATGGCAGCTTTCAGCCTAGTGTAGGTCCACGTTATGGATTCTTTCCCAAGTAACTTCAGACAAGGCCACTAAATATTTACTTCACTAAACATTTCCCATCACATGCTTTACTTACTGGTGTTGTCTAGTGTTGTGCGAGAATATTCGAAATTCAGCGGATATTCGTCATATTATGCTTCAACATTGTTTATCAGCATACATATGAATTTGCGCAATACGCACAGTGCTCATACTGGCTAAGGTCACAGAATAAGAAGTAAAGCTGTAAAGCTGGTTTGCAAATAATAATGAACAGCTACACACGATGTAAGGCAATAGAATGCAGTCGAATCAAATTTTACGAATTTCTAATGTTCCTTAACATAGAGAAGTAACCATGAAGGTTATGGTGAGCATACAGCTGTTTCAGGCTACTTGCCCATCATCAGTGCAGTGCATAGAAAACATGGCTCTATGGTGTGGGGCTTGGAAGCCGAACAAAGAGAAGTACCCATGAAGGTTATGGTGAGAAGGGATGAAAGGAATCAAAAAGCCCTCAACTCGAGCAGTGCATAGCACAATCAAGCCTTCTTAGAACAGAAGGTATTTACATGGCCCAATCCATCACAAATCCCAAAAGTGTAGGTATAAACCCTTGTCTTAGGACAGTGGGCGGAGCCATGCAAATTATTCCTTAATGTTCCATGATATATTCACAAAATTATGTGAACTCAAATATACCATATGTCGCTCAACTCTAGTGTTGTCCACAGCACAGGAAGGCACAGACATTTTTTAAAGTTCTCAACTTTTCCTTCCCTACCACAAATGATTTTGTCTGTGTTCAAGTTGGAGAGACCTTACATCTTTTCTTTCTTGAAATAAAAATACAACAAAGGCGCTATCCTTTCCAAAATATCATATTAAGTCATTTTTTAAAGTCCAAGACTAGCTGCCACACATTTGATATGAATAAATCCATAAATGCAGGTGGTAAAATAATGGCACATCACAGAACACACTGAGAAGCAATATGGCTTTCCACCAACCTGAATTTACTACTTGGATTCAGATACCAGTCATCTTTACTGTCAGGAATTCAGCTCATGTCCAGTGATAGACTCTTCATTTTCCACCTAATATATTCCATAGCCTTGTTTTCATATCTTACAAAATAGTTTAGAGGACTAGAATTCCAAAACTAAAATTATAATGATACAATGAACAGTGCTTTCAAAGATGATTTCCAGAATTCAATAGAGGTTCCATGGACACGTTGTCATTTAGTGTTCTCAAAATATTTCTAAATTGTGGTTCATGAACAGAACATTTGTACCTGCAGTACCAGGCTTCACATATAGGTGGCACTGCACATGAACCCAATGTGTCATTTGTTTTTGGTTCCAACTTAGAATAGGCATGAACGGGAACACAGAAGAATTAGATAAAGCATTTCAAAATTCTATATTGCAAAAGTGATTATCAGTAATGAGAGAAGATAAGTAAAATATAGAAATAGAATTCAGTCTGTACAGTCTTAAATGTTTGCCCTGCGTTCAGAAAAGATGACAGAAATACCCACCATTCAAACATTGAGGGCTCTTTCACCATATTTGTTGATTATTTATATGTGTTGCCGTAAGCACAATGCAGCACCTATGCGTTACCATATGGTAGACAGTTTTCCATAGGATAACAATGCTGGGACACAACTCATTTCTATGGATAAAGTAGATCGGTTAGTCAGGGCACAATTGTCAACTTTCTTTAATGATCACTGAGGTCGCTTTTTTGGAGCAGACCTCTGGTGTCTTTAATTGTGATTTGCTGCAAACGCCAGTAGCGTGCTTTTAACCCCCAGGAGGATAACTTCACCATTTTAACCCCATGGTGCATGGCAAAAAAATGCCCAGGTAACGCCTCATGTCACATTCCCCAGGTGGTGCAAACAGGTGGTTAACAACCGCCCATTTTAAGGAGGCCTAAAAGGGATAGTTTTACAATCATTTAACACTCACTCATTTAGCAATCATCACAGACAGGAGAGCACAGTTGTATCCAATCGGATAAAAACTGCCTAGAGTAGGCAGCAGCCCGAAAAGCAACTGTGTAAATCTACTCTAGACATGTGACTGTAATGTTTTTATCCAATTGGATACAACTGCGTGCTCCTGTCTGACTTGGGTATACCAGATAGCTGTCCCTTTTGTCTAAATTGATCAACAACATTCACTCCCCAAAAACCAAACTGGAATAATTGAGACTCAGACAGATTGAATTTTAAATAGCCTGGCAGCCTTTTATTACCAACGTAACTAATAAAATATAATATATAACAAACATTAAACAGACCATTATAAATTAAAATGAAGGTCCCTTGAAGGCAGTTATCCAGCACCCTGTATCTGCATCACCCAATACATCGGCCTCCAGCCGCACTACACCGACTCGGAGACAATTACAATGCAATGCAGATACTACATTACAGAACTAGTTCCCTGGCACTCCGACATCTTTAACAACGGGTGGGACCCGGTACCTACGACGGTCCCTTCCAATGACCTTTTCCATGACCAGACCACCTTCAAGGGCCTTACAACCCTGCGGCTGCCGTGACAAGTTTTTAAAGCCTGAAAACAAAGGGCGGAAAATTCATCCTTCATAGTCTTGTCTCCGATGGAATTGAGGTGAATTCTCCTCACACACTAAACTACAGGAGGACCCCGCCTAGCAACTGAGCCAACCTATCTGATAGAGCTGGAACAAGATAACATAATAACATAACATGGATACCATAAACAACATAGCTAAGCATGTTTAGAAGAATTGCTAACCCTTAGTGTGCCAGCTCCGTCTAACCTAGTCATGTAGTCCCTCCGCCTAGGTCTCTGTCTTTTTGCTCCGGGCCTGTCTTTTTATTGTATCTAAAGAATAATGATAAATAGCTGAGCATGCATCTTTCCAGAGGCATTGCTTGACTCTCATAGATATGAAGGGTCAAGGCATTCAAGTCCAGACCTTGGTACACTTTGAGGAACTTTGTTTTTTTGATAAGCTGAGGGCAGTGCTAGGCCCTAGAAAAGGGGTGGGCAAACATTTTTTCTTGAGGGCTACAATGGGTTCTTACATTTGACAGAGGGCTCGGACCAAAAGCCTGTAGTGGCCGAATGTTATAGGTGTATATGTGTGGCTGGGACATTGTAATCTTTTTTATTTGCTGTACCACTTGAAAAATATCATGCAAAGGTGGTAAAAAGGTAAAAAATATACCTGCCACTTTTCAGTCAACATGCAAAGATTGATGAGAAGATGCTTTGACTCCCCTCCCATTGTTACCTGCAATGAGCGAAGATAAAGAAAAAGTATGGACTCCTCTAGGCATTATGTACACTAATTGCAAGTTGGAGGGGACCCAAAGAGCCAAGGTGACCATGGGACAGATTAAAAAGCTAAACAGACCGGATCTGGCCCCCGGGCCATAGTTTGCCCATGTCCGTCCTAGAATACCTAAAATATACCATGTGTGTTCATTGTGGGTATCATATATATGTGTAATGCTTATGATATAATAGGTTTGATGGTCCAAGGTCTGAAGAACACTTACATGACTGTTCTTGGGGGTTTTGATCAATCAGTAAGAAAAGCTTTGTCCAAGCCAGTGATGTGCCACCCATAAACAAGGGCACCAACGAATACTGCATTTTCTGCAAAGAAATTCAAAAATTTTATCTAAAATGGCGGACTTAATAATAAGACACATGATGCATACAGATATGTACACTGTTGTCTTTTGTTTAGTCTATAGAAGAACACATACAGGGATATATACAACTATAAGTGTAATTCCATAACGTTTACCTCAATTAGTCCAATATGACCAACTATTATCAAAAATATGTTTTTCACCCAAGATTTACAAAACATTAAGGCTATGCGTCCATTACATATACGCTTAGCGGGAGGTCCCGACGTAGCAGATTGACTTACCTGTTCAGTTGAGGATCTGTCTTCACGGTGCAGAGCCGCTCCGCCGATGTATGGCTGAACGTAGTCGAGTATGTGTAGACAGATCATCCGCCGAGCAGGCAATGTGTGTGTGATGTGGGTCCCGATGTATAATGGAAACAACCCCTTACTAAACATTCACTCTTTCTGAGGTTTTATCAGAG
Organism: Ptychadena robeensis; assembly: GCA_036250615.1. Classification (NCBI taxonomy): domain Eukaryota; kingdom Metazoa; phylum Chordata; class Amphibia; order Anura; family Ptychadenidae; genus Ptychadena; species Ptychadena robeensis. Next base: position 118,211,627 of record CM070034.1, read on the forward strand.
AATAGTTTCTCCACCCATTAATTTATAAATGGGTGCATGAAGAGGTCCTTATTAATTTTGGACAACAGGACTTAAAGAGTTATCAAACCTGCATGTAGCAAATAACTATTCCAACCTACAATACTAAATACTGTATTTTTCCAACCATCAACTGGAGTGTCTCATTTTGGCCCAAAAAATTAGAGGGAGAGAGGGTGCACAGGGTGGTCTCGCATTCACCTTGTAAGTCATAGGCACCCCCCTAAATTTGGGGGGAGGGAAAGTGTGTCTTATAAAATAGTACAGAAAAGGTTTTTCATTTCACTAAAACAACTTTGCCCCAAAATGTCAGTTTGGGAAGCACATCCTCTTGTCTATGGAAGAAGTCCTTCACTGAGACTACATGTCCCAAGATCACTTGTGTGAGTTACTTGCTGCACATGCATAACAATGATGTGGGGGTGCCCAAGCAGCGGTGGCTACATACAGGCTCCATAGATTCACAATACCTGAGGTAGCCACTAGGACACAGGAAGTTCCTGGTACACATTTTAGGGAGTTCATTAGGTGCAAAAAACCCATGCAAGCAATACTATAGTTAGTGTATGTACATGATTTATAGTTGTATATGAGGTCTTAAGAACCCTTGAACACTGGGGAACATTCCAATTACAAAGGCTTCCTGACCCCTTTGAATGGTATTGTTGCGTAAATAGGTCTGCCGCATAGGATAACCTTTTATCATACAATAACTAGGTAATTTGGTATATGTATGCAAATAACAAAGAGTCTGAAGCATCTTTTTAAAAAAAAATTCCATTCTAGAACCAGATGCTGCCAGCCAGTGAGTTTCACAGCTTGCTACAGCGAGTTAATATCCTTACATGAACCTCAGTTGACAGTCAGATTTCCATACTAAGTGCAGCCAAACAATCTGCCATATATTTCTCATATTTTCAAATCTCAGTGCAATTTATTTGGGCTCTGCTCAGCTCGCTCTGGTCCAGCAGCTGGTTTAAATGTGTGAGGCAGTTGTGTCATTTCTGGAAAGCAGCTACAAGGCATGTCCGGCTTTCTAGGGGGCTAACCCTTTCTCTGCTGACTTTTGAGTTTCTTTATCTTCTTAATTTGCATTGTCTTACTAATAGAATAAGCTTAGCTCAGCATGTCCTTAGTTTACCTGCTTTAAAGTATGGGGATGTTTTTTGTTTGTTTTTTTCACAATGGTGAAATAAAAATAAGCTTTCTACATTTTTTTTAAAGTTACAATGATAATAGATATGGCTTGTCTTTGTCTCTATGCCATATAATGTCAGATTTGTAATCTTGTTGATGTCTCTACTCTACTCTAGTGCATCTGTATTTCCTTTTTCTTTTTGGCGTGTAAACACAAAGTGTGAGTAGATCCAGGGAATTGCACTACTGGGGGTTCCCTATGCAGCCAAACAATCTTTGCCATACTAACTTTGTAGCATCAATAGGTTCGGAGGAGTCTCCCCCTCTCCTATATATAAGCCCCCAATACAGCGTGGGGGAGGTGGCCCAGACCACCAGGGGGCCACCTCTGGCCATACATCTTTGGAGGGGGGCTCGTTCTTGAGGCACCTTTGTGCTACATCTTTGACCTATATGGTATTCGATCTGTATGCTGATACCATCAGGGCTTTTCCCCGCTAGTCTGTCCCTGAGGAAGCCCAGGTTTTAGGGCGAAAGGTGTTGGGCTTTGAAAGACCGACCAAAAATAATAGACAACTACCTTTCACACGCCATTAATTTTACACACCATCAGGGCTATTTTTCTTTATAAAGTGTGAGTAGGTCAACCCAAAGTTAGGATAATATCTGTACCCACTGAAAGGCATTTATATTTTCCCTGTGCTGACAACTCACATTATGGATATTCCCAAATGTAGAAAGAAAGAAATTCAGACCAATGTTGTAGTTACTCAACATTCTTTGGAAAAACAAAATTGTCTTTACATGTATGAGTCTTATAGTTTCCATATTTGGAGTTCATCTTGATATGACTGTAAAATGTATGATTTTTTTATGTATTCAAATGTTAATTTTTCCCTTTTTGTTTTGATTCCAGGGGAGATGTATCAATTTTACAAGAGAAAAGAAGCAAATGCCTCCAAGATACCCACTGAACAATGCTCCTCTTTTGACACCTCCATCCAGCCCAATTTATACGCCACCCCAAAGCCCAATTTATACTCCTTCTCCACCGGCAAGTCCACCTCCTCCACCAATGAACTATCCACCTCTGACTCCATCCCCAACCAACTCTCTTCCTCCACCCCCTTTAGCCTCACCTCCCGTGAGGGCTCCACCACCAAACAGACCACCGCCACGTCCTTCAGTTTAGAGTCAATCTTTCATCTCCAGTTCTACTGGTGTTGCTTTTGAAGAATTTCTTCTTTCTTGGATGGATGTAATGTTCGGCAATCGAACAAAACAGCTATTGACCAAAACCACTTTTTTTAACCACTTTTACTAGAACTAAGTGACGTTGCCTTGTGGATTTATTAAACTTTGGATGATTCTGCAGGTTACTGGAAACCATCTTAACATTTTTGGTCATACCTGAACCAATTTTGTGACTGCTTGACCAACTAAGCTGGATTAAGTTATACAGAGAATATAACGTATGGTGTATGTTCTCCAACAGATGCCAACAATGCACATTGAGTTATTCTAAATCAGTTATTGACTACATGCAAAAACTTGCGATAAAAAACTTCAACCAGCATTCACTGTTTTTTTTTAAATTTAGCTTCCACTTTTATTACAGTATATGGTATTAGAAAGCTAATTACCATGATGACAAGTAACAAGGTCAAGAGCATCAAAGGAGAGGCAACCTGACTTTTTGTTTTCATTTTGTCAGACAGAGTACATTGTGAAATTCTTGGATGAATTTGACCACATGTTCATATCTTGTCATATAAGAATGAACTACCTTTCTGAAGAAGAAAGCACTAGGTTGGTGGATGATCACTACTATGATGCAACATTTACACTCCTGCATGTGCAGGTTCTTTCATTGGGTATTTTGATTATATTTTGCACATCTTGACAAAAAAATGTTGAAGACAAAAAGAAAGAACACCTTTTGAAACCTACGACTGACTCAAATTATGGAGAATCTTCCGTAAATTACTTACAGCTAAATCTCAAGGATATATCAAGAAACCCAAAATGTTATGACTTCTCTCGGGTAGTAAAATGACTTTAATTTGTAAGTGTCCTGAAAAGTGACCTGGAAATGTCTGGCAAACAAGTAGGAGATGTTCCTTCGGTATGTGCCTTCAGAGAAACTGTTGATGAAGAGGGACAAATTAAATGACATATTTAATCTCTGCAAGAGGAGATTACATTCTATGTAAGACTATTAAATAGTAGAAGGCTGGACCTTTGCAATAAAAACTGCCATGGCAGATTCTATAACAGATAAAATATGAGCTTCGCAATGCGTTGCTGGGCCCTCTGCCAAAGAGGAATTTCGGGATAGTTTATAGCATGTATACACTTGCATTCTCTTTTTAAGTAGTTGTTAAGTAGATGAAATTACTTATTGTAGTATATCATTTGGGGCACCGGGGCATTGCTTAAAGGGTGATTAATTCATGTTTATCATCTGTCTTTTCTGTGGATAACTTTATTGCCACTTTTGCACTTTTGCTTTTACTTCATGATTGCAGTACAAGTATTGATATATAAAAAGTTAGGTGATTTGAATGATTTAAGGGAGGATTTGATGAACCAATGGGTGTGTGACTTTGAAGCTGCTTTCAATTGGATCATTTGAATTGGTAACATACAGTAGATGCCCAAAAGTTTATTTAAACCTCAAATGCTTTCCCAACAACCAATTCGTTTTGAAGGGGTGGATATTGAGCTATTGAGGGGTGCACATACTCTGACACTTAAAAGGGGGCAAAAATTAGGTACCTGCATTATTGTTACAATAATATGCAACAACTTGGAGGCACTCTGGGCGGCCGCAGCTAAATGTTAAATGTATACAATTTATGTCACTTGGATAACTGCAGGGAAACATGAATAACTATGAAAGGTTGCAGTTAGGGGTGTGAAATTGGGAATGTAAATTGTTAATCCAAAAACAAAAAGATTGGACTTCTAAGGGTGTTGGAGATCTGGGGGTGAAAGTCAGAGCAGGCATATGTAAGAGTAAAATATGGTTGATATTTGGACTGCAGGTAGTCTCAGGGGTTAGTTATTAATCCAGAAAATGTCAGGGTCGCACTACTGAGGGATGAGATTTGGGGGTTCAAACAGTATTTTACTGTGAGAGTTACATGTGACCCAAAGCCATCTGGTGACCTGTGGATGGAGACAGAAAATCGGAGGCTCAATCAATCAGGACGCAGAGGACAGTGAGGAAGACAGCGAGGAAGAGCACCCTACATATGGGGTGAGTACCAAACACCATCTCCTGGTACTCATCTGAGGAGCTCACTAAAAAGTTATGTGCACCCCTGGCTATATGCACACTTTGTACAACCCTGAACTTTTTCATTGTGTTTTGGGGTTGAACACCAAACATAAATACCAAGATGAAATTTATAGTTGTATAAAGCCAATGGTTTTCCAAAATGCATCCACCAGGCATGTGGTCTAATTCTGTAGGCTACATACGATTAAGCCCTATGGTGAGGAGCTGGTGAGAAACAAAGGACAGTAGGACAACGAAGAGGTCATTCATGTGTTTCCCCCTTTATTCATATGCAGAAGGGAAGAATGCCTGTGTAAATATATGTGACTAGTACAGATATGTGTGCAAGGGAAATTATGTTATTGATTTTTGGATAAAAAAAGGTTAATCAGCATCAATTGGGATTTTATATGTAATGCATAAAATAATGACTTATAAGGGCAGGTCATGGGTAAATATTTTCAAAAGAACACTTTGAACTTGTTTAAACAGGCTGCACAATAAGAAGACAATGTGCATACAAGGGGTTAACGTTGGCCTTAAAAGAGGAAGATTACTGCGCATTACTAACAAAACTGGCGCGGGTTTATAATAACAGCCTATGGGGTTGAAACAACCGCAACAGGAAACCCTATGAAACTGCCAATAGCTATGAAAGAAGTACAGCATGTTGGCACATTATAGCCAATTTGCTATTGTTCTCTGCTGATACAGCAAAGATGACATTGCTGTCCATTGGCTTGTTATAAATGATGGGAGGGCAGATAATATTGTATGGGTATGATCATTTGGAACGATCCCAACAGATGCAGAGCCAGATTTATTGTATTAGACAGAAAGTCAATTCATTGTATGGTGTATATAATAGAGAGCGCAGAGAGAGAGAGTAGAAGGGAAAGCTGAATTTAAACCAGATGAAAACACAGCGACATGGTGTCATTATACTGGAGGAAATTCTTAGCAACCCTGTAAATGTCATTTCTCATTTACTAAGACTTTCTCTATACGTTTATATTCTTATTCTTCAAAATGGCTCATGTGATTTTTTTTTTTAAGATGTCTGGTATTTTGCAGGAAAACTTTTACTTATATAAATAAAGTGGGGTTTACTTCCAGGAATATTTGGAACATATTTGATAATGTTTTACATGTATACACTGATGCATAATATTATGGCAAAACACTGACTGTGTTATGACTTCCCCCAGTCCCGGCTTTATTGTCTGTCGGGGTGGGGACTCTGACATACATATTTTATTTCTCATATTCTCCATTCATACAAAGTTCTAGTTATAGATAAAGGAAAAGAAGAAATTATTTTAACAGAGCATTGGAATAACAAAGGTTCATCCAAAGAAAGTAACACTTTATTTAATTATTGTCCATGTCAACTCTAGCTAACATATGTGTATAGTAAGGGAAAAGGAGAATGATACCCTCCAAATCCGGGAAAAATAATTTGAATAGAAATTGTAGTTAAAATTCATTAAACTTTATTAGCGCCACATAAAAAGACAAAAAACAACACAATACAAAACAATCCCCTATTTTTTATGATTGTGCCCTTCATTAAACTTTATTTAAACTTTATTCATTAAAATTCATTAAACTTTATTAGCACCACATAAAAAGACAAAAAACAACACAATACAAAACAATCCCCTATTTTTTATGAAGCTTCATGACTTTGTACTGTAACATTCACAAGGGGTGAGTGAAGCCGAAGTCTGTGC
>CM070034.1:118235959-118248596 GCA_036250615.1 Ptychadena robeensis
AAGATTATTAACACTTTAAGTATGGGAAAGGACGAAGGGTCAACACTCCCACAGTCAATGTAGTTTACCTATTTCCTGGGTCCCAATGCTTCTCTTGCCAAATTCTGTCACAAGGTGGTGCTGCTGTTGCATCCAAGGAAGAGATATCATAAATCAGAAGAAAACAGTAGGCCATGAATGTGCCAGTAGATAATGAACCAGAACTGGTTAGCCCATTCTGTTTCATTAGAACTATTTTTATTCAGCTGATCTTACAATGTCAGAATCTTTCACCCAAAAGTTGAAAGAGTAAAAATAGCCACTTTACAGGATCCATTTATGTTTTTAATTATTCTTTATGCACAACATTTGACAAACTTTTAGTTGAACCTCTCTAGCGCACTGCTGAGGTCCAGATTTCTGTACCCAAAGTGCACCATAGGCATCTGAATTTTTTTTATGTTGTAGGCCTGTAACTTCCCAAAATACAGTCATGATCAAAGACCACTAGAAAAATGGAAAAGAATCATATTTTACATTGTTGGATCTTAACAAGGTTCCAAGTAGAGCTTCAACATGCAACAAGAAGTAATGGCAGGGAGACATAAAATTTGACGCAGTACTGACAGGACATATCTGGACAAGATGGAGCCGTCATGAATGGCAGGGGGGTTAGTAGGACTAAATACCATCTTTTCCGTGTCCATACTAAATGACAGCAGATGGCATTTTTAAATGTTGCAGATGAGCTGTAACTCGTGTTTACATACTAACAGGACTAATGTGTGAAAAATAGGGATTACAGGATATCCAAGCAAATGTTCTGCAAGAATAACCACAAGATCAGTTCTAGGGTTGGGTTCATCGAGATTATTGTGTCATGTCTCATTTACATTGATCAAACTGAACATTTACAATAGGTTTTCTTGGAGTGGAATTTTTCCTGGGTGAATTTCACAAACCTTTTTGACAATACGAAAGACTACTCTACTTTTGCCAATAACAAGTTTTTTGGGGGTGGGGGGTTTTAATAATCATTTTGCTGTATAAGAAATTGACCATGTTTATTCAAGGTAATTATCAACCATCACTTTCCAACTGACTCAACAAAATGGTCCATGTTGCTGACAATTGAAGACATTGGCTCCACAATAACACTTAGCACTATGCTAGGGGAAGAGGGGGATGAGGGGATATGCTAACGCCAGTGTGACTTCTCAGGCAATCAACCACTAGTTAGAAGTATTTCAGCGTTCCAGTAATGGACTGAAGACAAGAGCCAACAAAAACGGATGAGAAGCCAAAAATGGATACAGGGGCAGCAGAACCCAGCTGTACAAAGCCTGTTAAATGTTGAGGAAATGATGCCACAGGTCTATTTAAACATTTAATAGGCTAATGATCTGTGCTATTTAACAAGTCACACTAAAATTTTTAACACATATGAGGACAGAAATGCATGATGCATGATATGTTTGTAATTATACATTTCTTGCACAAAGTTCTCTGCCATCCGAGGACGCCAAATCACATCTCAGTTTTGCTTTGCACAATTTCAGTTTGTGCCCCTTATATATAAATTCCCAGAGATGATCAATCCATTTGGCAATGGTGTACACCATCTCACATTTGACAATATCATATTCCTTCAAGTATATGAGGACTGCTTATTTGCTGAGAGTTTTGCATCTCAATAATAGAACATAGAAACTTGGCGTTAGGGCTTGTTTCCATTATACGTCGGGACCCCTCCGCTAAGCATATACGCTTAGCAGGGGTCATGACGTATCCCACAGACATTGCCTGCTGGCGGATGGTCTGTTCACACATCCGCCGGTGCAAAGGCTGAACATATTTGACTACGTTCAGCCTTACATCGGCGGATTGGCCCAGTGCAATGAAGGCCGAGCATTCGCCAAGCAGGTAAGTCTATCTGCTACAGCTGGACTTCCCACTAAGTGTATACGCCAACATAATGGAAACGTAGCCTTAGACTGGTCACATAGTATGTTTGTTCCTCCTAGTGTAACCATTCAGGGTCTTTTTATCAATATTTACATGACTAGGGTATAAAAGTTAGCTGACCCTTTTTTGTTTGAATTGTTCAACAAGCTTTACTCCAGAAGAATCTAACTGGAATAATTGAGAGTGACACGGATTGGAGTTTAAATGGCCTGGCAGCCTTTTATTGCCAACATAAATAATAAAATATATTATGTAACATTCGTTAATACAGATCATAAAATAAAATGAAGTTCTATGAAGATAGTTATCCAGCACGCTGTATCTGTATCCCAATACATCTGCCTGCAGCCACACTACATCGACTCGGAGACAATTACAATAAAATGCAGATGCCACCTTACACACCTACCTTCCTGGCACGCCCACATCCTTAACAAAGGGTGGGACTTCAGACCTACAAATGTCCCTTCCAATGACCTTGGAGCAAAGGAAATTGAAGTTATATAAACTAAAGAAAAGGGTTGTATTTATTTTAGGCAAATAAATCAAAGAACTGGTACTAGTCTGGTAACTATTATAAAGAATATTCCAAATTTTTATATATTCGACAAATATCCGACATTCAAGAATTCCCAATTTTGCGAATGTGCGCTTGGATATTCGCAATGGTGGATATTCGCAAAGGTGTATATTCGGCATATTATGCTTCAACATTATTTACCTGCATACATCGTACATATTTATGTGCATTGCGTATGTATTCACACAATAGGCACAGTGCTCGTACTGGCTAGGATCACAGAATGAAGAAGAGAAGCTGTAAAGCTGGTTCGCGAATCTTTGTAAATAATTGCGCACGGCTATGCGATGTAAGGCAATAGAATACAGTCGAAACTAATTTTATGAATTTAGAATATTCTTTAATATATTCACAACATTACACAAACTCAAATATACAATATACCGCTCAACACTGCTGGTAACCAAAATAGTTAAGTTTGCTTTATTTTAGGTGGGTAAGTAATAAAAGTCTTATATAAATCCCCTCTGCAAAAATGCTAAGCTTAATTTGGTTAAGGCAAGGGCTACACTGTGCTAAATCCCTGCTTTGAACACAAGGATTTTAGCGCAGTGCAAAAGCCAGACACTGAACACTAAAGACAATGGGCTATGACATGCCTTCATAGCCCATCATAGCCCCCAATCCGTCAGTTCAAGCTTCCATCACGTTTATGTCGACATAACATGGAGGCTTGGCCATATGGGGTGTCCATTGACTGATGTATAACAAATGTGTCTGGGCACTTTAGTTTTACATCAACCCATTGATTTAAAGGGACAGCTGCACTGTAACGTAGCCAATAACATGACCCTAAACGGAGATAACGGGGGTGCTTGCAATCATTAGATGCGCATTCAAGCGCACAGTGTATCCCAGGGTTTAGGGTAGACAAGTAAAAAAGCAGAGCTGGTAGTTCAAAGCAAAATAATAGCAATATTTTAGGGTTCATTGTGAAGGTAATGCTCCACAACTAGAGATGGTCACACATTTGACTAGGTTATTTAGAAGAAGGTGAATGTTTCCACAATGTCAAAATCCATGTGTTTGTTTCATGTTTGTTAATGCACCCTAAACATATCCAATGCAAGTCTATTTTATTATTTTCATGATGTGTTCGGGGATCCATTGCATTGCGTTGCCTTTATGTCAACGTGGATGCATTAACAGGAAATACATTGGGAATGTTGAAAAAGCAAGCATGTGTGTTCTCCATTGAAACAGGGAAAAATGCTTTAAACGCAACGCATCCCTTAACGTCATGGAAACAAAGCCTTAATTGCAAGGCCCCTGAACAAGGTATCACCAAATTTGAGCTGTAGTGATGGGTCGTGGAAACATTACAAAAAACAGTATTGCTCTAGAATATGTATTTTGTTGCATGAATTAAGTTTAAAGTTAAGTTGAAATTTGAAACAACTTATTCATAATTTTTTTTACTCCCCAAACAACAAGTTTGTTTATGTGTATCTTTTATTTATAGACACAGCCAGCCATATAAAGGAAGGTTCTCCATCGGGCTACCTCTGACTCAGGGGTCATGGGAGTATAAAGGAGTGTCAGCTATGACAGTGTTCTAGGATAGTTAATCAGCATTAATCTTGTCTCTGACTTTCACATTCTTTTTCTCCAAAGAGCTGCATCACTTAACCAAAGGGATGGGCGAGTTATCATCATGTGACTCCGCAGCACTTTTGTTGCACTGTTAGACGTCAGCATTACAGGTGTGTTCTGTGTGATCTATCCATGACCCAGGAGTAACAGATCTATGACACCATGACATTGGTACAGTAACTGTCATTAACTATATTGGAATTCAATTGTTTTAAATTATGTGGGAAAGGGGCATAAAAACACTGACTTTGTTCAACTTAGTTTTTTTTTAGGGAACAATTTATGATGATAATGATGTACCGTGGACAACATTTAAATACAACTTTTATTACCCTCATCACACCTGTTATACAGTATATATGCAAAGCACATTTTTAAGTAGTGACATTATCTGTTTATCCAAAACAAGGATCCATAGCAACATTGCTATATATTCCATTCAGCCAACGCCCAGTTCCATATAGTTTGTTTCCTGGCATTTTCTTCCACTTGCAGACTGCCAAAAATATGGAATGTTTCAGATGAAATTTGCAGACGTGGAGCTGAATTGTTGAGTATGGCTGTTTACCAAGCGCATGTTTAATGCTTCTAAATAGTGCAGAGGGAGGTAAAGTGGTCAATGGGCAGAGCACAGGACACAGTTCCGGCTCACTGTCTGAAATTAAACTATTGTGTTTAACAATCTATAAGCTGGTGAAGTAAGTCATGAACCATGATAATTAGGGATGGCCAGGTCAAAAAGAAATGCCATAAGTCATACAGTCCTTATCTGTCTGTGTGCTGGTTCTGTGAGCCCAGGTGGACTAGACCATGGAAGGGAATGAATACTAGAGAAAAATCCAGAATTTGAGAGTATGCCAATGAGAATATTAAAATACAGAAACGATGCTCCTAGCCAATGCACCAGCATCCAAAATCAAATGTAGGTCTCAGTAAATCCTAGAAATGTAATTATGAAAGAAAAGCTGCATAATATTTGTACCCTGGAGCTCTCTATGTCACATCTATGTCATGTCAAATAAGTTGTATTGAGTATTGTTGTCTAATGATTTCTGTCCTCATTCCTTCAAAAAGACCAGCCAATAGATTTTCTCGCAATGAGCTGTGTGTTTTGTGGGCTAGGTATGTAGACTACTATCCCTATTAAAGAGCAGGCCGAGGGGTAGTAACCTAGAATGCAGACACCAGGAAATCTTTAACAGCTCAAACTTTATTCGCACATAAACAGAAATCAAAAACATAAGTCATGTCGTAGCCAGTCCTTATAAAATGGTTCAGAAATCACACTTGCCACTCTGGTTGGTTACAGTCCTGCGTCACAAAGTGCTTCCAGGGAGCTCTTTCAGGCAGCCAGTGCCACTGCAAGTGACGCATTGCAAACCACGGGTCACTCCAATACACATACAGCTGCTGCTCTGTCCCAGCGCTGTTGCTCACCCAGAACTGGGGTGTTCTACCACTCTGCAGGTTGTTTTGCCTGAGAGCCACCTGCATGCTCCACACACTTTCCTTCACAGGCCAGGGGCACACCCTCGCCTCATCTGCACTTGTGTCAGGACTCACACCCTCCTCTAACGCCAGCCCCTTCCTGGAGCTCCCTTTTATGCCCTCAAGCCTAGAGCTCCCTCTGGCGGACTGGTTAACCCCCTCAAATCCCTAGTCTTGAAAACTGGGCAACTTCTTCTTGGAAAAGTTCTCCAGCAACAGAACCCATGGAAAAAGCATATGATCAATTTGATCAGCTGATTAATAAAACAATGCTTTGACTGACCAATCTGTTATAAACAATAAGGAAAGCACAAATAACCACATGTTCCTTATCTGAGTGAATGAAGATTGGTCACGCACTTCTTCACGAGTTCTCTTGCATGAGAACCTTTCCTAGAAGAACCTACTCTCCCTTGTGCTTGACCAAGTGAACCAGGACACTAGATAAAATTTATAGCATAAATCTGATATCTGAATTCTGAGGGTATGGTTGAAAAAGAGTTCTTCTCGAAACGCGTCCCATTGTTCCTATTGAGCCCCCCAGTATCTGTAAGCAGGAAGTGATCTCTTCTCCCCCACCAGGAAGTGAGGTCCTCCTGTTGTTTTGTCTCAGTTTGTTCCATCTGTTTTACCTTATCCTTTTCCACATTTTTTAACCATCTGTTGTACTAGGTTGTGCGCCTCTTTCCTTGTTCTTATATATCACATAATATCAGAATAGCTAATCACACCAATATGTAATTACAGCCAATGAATTTTTCAGTATGGTTTATTGGCTGCCAAAAATGTGTCAAAATAAAACACGTACGCTAAATGTTCCTATCCTCTAACCTTTCATTAACTTTTCATACAACCCCATATATACTTTCTCCTTTCCCTAAGGGTCCCCATACACCTTTAGATTTCTCTGTCAGATTTCCTTTACCAAAACCATGTAACATGGTACGTGTGTTCAATCGCAGAGGATCCTATACTACATAGTTTTTGGTAGATCTAAAGGATATCTGACAGAGAGATCTAAAGCTGTATGGCCAGCTTAACACTCACACTAAAGCTAGCCACACACGGTTCGATTTTGGTTCAATCGATGCTCGATTAGATGAATTTTTTCATCGATTGAACGAAAATCGAGAAATGCCCACATGGTACAATCGACGATAATTGTCCGATGAAGGCAGAAAAATTAATCAAATTTTGATCGGACATGTTGGAAAATCATCGTTGATTGTGCCAAAATCGTTTTATAATCGTCGATGTTTGTGGTGTTTATCCTGGATCGATTAGATTCCATATAATAAAATAGACCATTTCACTCTGAACTTACCAAAATCTGCGATTTTAGTAATCTTTTTTAATCGAAATCTCACCACAATCGCAAACTCAATGTTGGGTGTATGTTGCTGCGATTAAGATCGATTTTCAATTAGACGATTGAATTCCTCGGTCTAACCGAGCATCAATTGAACCAAAATGTAACCATGTGTGGCTAGCTTTAATGTGGACCTTATAAGTTGCTATGTTATTGGGGTCATCCCCAGTACTCTGAAATACTAACATTCTTTGAATAGGAAGGAATACATCATTGCACCTGTGCCACTTTGTTTTCAATACAGGGTACCGCATTGTCATTGCAATGATTTTTTTTTGGGGGGGGGGTCAATGACAAGAAACACGTCCATTGAATATAAGTGGACATGTCAGCAGGTCGAAAAATAGATTATCCTCAATCAGTTGATCATGTGCTAACTCTAATTCTCATGGTGCATCATTCACATACATATTGTGTACACAAAGACCTGTGTACCTTCACCTTGAGCCATGAACTGAAATTTTTTTCTCCTTTATGAAAAAGTGGACCAAAAAATTAGCTAGCCATGCCTCTGTGGCAAATGGTGTTTGTAGGCATGTTAAAATACCTGATCCCTAAATAAGGATCATGTTTTTTTATTTCCATGCTGTGTGATGACATATTCCTCCATTTTGTTTCTTGGCTGGTTTATCATTATGTCCTTTACAGATCAATTACATGTGAGTTTTTGGCCACTTTAGTAATTACATTTTTTACATTCAGGTAAATATATTAGCACAAGTTTGAATTTGAATAACTGGCAGATATAAAATGGATAGTAGAACAACACTGATTTGCTTTATTGTTCGCTCAAGCATCTGAAATTTATCATGGCGTTCTATAAACAAACATTTTGTAAACAAAATCAAATTAACATTCATCCAAGCATTCCCAGATGTGAAATTCATGGCAAGCAAGTTTCTACTGATAAAAGCTCTATAGATAGTAGTCCCCTGTAAAATGTATACCTAATATAGATCAGAAGAACAAATCTAGCCTTGTGCTAGGCATGCATCATGTGTGTTTTTCTTGATGGTCAATATTACAGTTGATTAGCATTCAATGTACCATCTGCTTATTTAAAAATCAACAGGTATTAGAATACTTTTTACTACAATATCTGATAGAAATATTGACACTAGGCTATGGTGCATTTTTGCCTGTGCTTAGGGCGTGTTAAAGCCATGTTAAAGCCACGTAAAAATAAATCGTGCCTAATATACCCTAAAACCCATAGCAAATTGCGATGGTTTGGACATGTCCATGAGGGGAAGAATAACTGTAGCCTATAGTGCTTCTGCTCTTAATGTAATGGTTCAATATTCAATTAATAGAATTACATTTTAAGTAAAGAAGAAGAGGTCAGTGTGACAAAGTGCCAGTCACTTTCCCCATTAAATTTGATGAATTTCACATTCTATTAATGCAAAGGACTCCATGAAGCAAACTTGGGAGCCTTGGGACCGCCCTTATCCCAAAGGAGGCCGCAGAGCCGAAACGCGCTGAGGAGCGAACTTCACATTGGATACAATGATAAGCTAAGCATTTACCAACCTATGAAATAGACTTTGGACTTTTTATTCTTTTCTACAAATGTTATTATGGACAATGATCTGATTTAAGAAGAGGTCCTTCGACCTTTTAGAGGCTGCCCAGCCATTGATCAATTTTTGTGCATTGGTTTTTTAACATACTGTACCTATCTAATTGAATAAAGTATTTGTATTTTTTTAATTACCCTGTCTGTCGTGTTTATCCTTCTGATTGGTCACCTCTAATATAGGTTCACATTAAATCCCCACCCTTTGGGATAAGGGCGGTTCCAAGGCTCCCAAGTTTGCTTCATGGAGTCCTTTGCATTAATTCAATTTATAGAAGCCTAGCTTAACAACATTTTGAATAACATTCTGCCCTAATTGAAGTCAAATTTTTTTTTACATATTTTGTAAATATACTAATTTTTAATAATAGTTACCATCTAATTGATTGCTTTATTAAACATAGTTTTAGATATAATACGGAGGCAGAGTTGGTCTAACTAAACATCAATCATTATTTTAAGATGGATTCAGTAAGCGTGAATTGTAAAGGCTAGCAATAGAAACTATTCCGGAGATTCAGTTTGTAGTTTAAATAACTTTCAGAGTTAATTTTTTACCAATAATATCCAATGAAAATAATATTCGATCATGTCAAACACAGCTACCTGTCCAAACTGAAATTTAGAAGATCAGTCAGGTTAGAATTGGACCCAGAAAGCATTTGGCCTGAAGCAAAACTTCTATGAAAGACCTGTGGTGTAGTGAACTTGTAATGATCTTGTATGATTTGGAATTATATAAAAGGTAAAAAAAAAGGATAAAAGAAGAAAGAAAAACTTTAGGATGTTACAACACAGGCAGTATTGCACTTGATTACTGATCTCTATGTAACATTTAGCTGGATATGGAGTAATGGAACCACCATCTGATTATTCTGAAGCTTTGACACAGATGGGCACATTGGGCACTGCTCCTCTTGTAAGGCCCATGTATGGTACTCACAGCTTCAGTTATTGCAGGTCTTATGGAGCTAGAGAGTTGTTATCCTGCCAGTAGGAAGATGTAGACATGCCCAGACGATTTTGGGTAAAGTAGTATCTGCTTACTGTGGCTGCTCTGGTGTTGATTCCACCAAGAGAAAGCTAACGGACATTCTTGTAACTATTCTTATAGAACTTTTTACATGAACTAATTCTCCTCCCCAAAGTGAAAGAAATCTGTAAGAGGAGAAAAGTTAGACAGAAAACACATTGTTAAAGTAGCTGTTTGTAATGAGAGCTTCCCAGGTGATACTTGAGAACCCGAGCTACCAGAGCATCTCTGCTCTACCATTTGCCTTCATGCACAGATGAAATCCTGCAAGTGTACAAGCCATCACACTTACCTAAACACTTACTTACACATAAAATGTTCACACACACCCAGCCTTAAATGTCACATCTGCCCATCAGTAAGTCATCCATTATCCCCATGTCAATATTGTGCAGAATATGTATAATCTGACAACCAGTCCTCAAAGGGAATAAGCAGACTAACAGAATTATATAACTGAAAACTACATACAATGAGAAAATACTTTTTATAATCCCATGCAATAAAATATGTCAGTAGAAACCAGTCTCCTATGCTTCACCATTTGAAAATATTTGCCCCAAGGAGGATCTACATTAATTTACTAAGATATCAATATAGGTGCTATCTATCCCCAATTCATTGTCTTCATATTAATTGGGGTAGGGCTTATACACGGGAAAAGGCCAAGAAATTACCCCCCAAATTTTATACTACTGTAATGCCGGCACCGCTCCCTTGGTGGAATGAGTGCATCATCAAGTACTGGGGTGAATTTAGGGTCACTGTCTGGCATCTTCCAGCACCTTTCTCACTGTAGGCCCCTGCCGATTGTTACACCCAGCGACAGAGCATTCCTTCACCTGTAAGAGACAGCGTCTCGATGTAGGCCCTTGCACATGTGCCAATAAGTCAATGCACTCACTGGCAGATGGTGTAAGAACTGATGCTATATTGATGGTCCTTGCAGATACATCATGCAATCTCCACACGGTGTCATCTCCTCAAGGGCTAAGGGAACCCCTGCCCTATAAAGGGACAGGGGAGATGTCTCTGGCTACATCGTGGCTAATTCAGGGTCTCCAGTCCCACAGACAGGCAGTGCCTATCACCCACAAGAACTTGTATTCCCCACAGAGATTTCTCAGGGAAGACCACAAAAGACCATCCCTCTCCACCAACAGGGCCTTTCCCAGGCAGGGCACTCCCACATGGCTTGATCACAGTCATATCAGCATTTTATTAAATCAACATGTAACAATCCATATCAGCCACCAGACCCTATTTTCCCAGCTCGGAGGATACAAACCCAAACTCACTCCTGGAAAACTTAAATGAGCAAAGACTGTCGTCATTATGACAAATCCAAGATGTCAGTTTTTTATATAGATACTGTTAATCAGCCAACAGGATACCAATTAGCCAAATTATCCAAGATTTCTAATAGAGACTCTTACAAGGAGCCACCAATTAAAATGCAACTGAAAAGAGAAATACATGACATTCCAAATCGGATAACAAAACATAACTGCATTTGAATAAAAACCAGTTGGAAACAATAATTAGGGCGTTAGGGAGGGGTAATCTACAATCTTAATGGATCTCCATTATCAGAGCTCCACTTTTCCTTTCACTGAACTCCAAACTTATTTTATAGCATACAGAAAAACATGTCTCATGAATAATCTGCTGAATCCAGCTACACTAGATCACACATTTGCTGTATTTTCATGCTGTGCATGTGGGGTTCATTGATTTTTACTTTGGATCTAATATGTTGATGTTGATGGAACCTAAGCTGGCCATACACCTTTAGATCTACCAACAACTATGTAGTATAGGGTCCTCTGCGATTGAACACAGGTAGACTTGATTATTTAGAAAGTCCCTCATATTACATAGTTTTGGTAAAACAAAAGGAGATCTAAAGGAAATCTGACATAGAAATCTAAAGGTGTATGGGGACCTTAATTTAGTTTAATATATTTTTTTTAAATCTCCTTAAATTTGTCTGCATGGTCATCTTCAAATTCATATAACATCCAAAGTTATTTTATATTAAATTGATTTAGACTGAAGACTTTTCCAGAATCATCATTGAACTGCTTGTGTAACTGGCTCAGTGCCTTTACTAAACCATATACAGTCACTTTAAAGCAATTTTGCAGATTCTACTAGAACATTCCCTAGCTCAGTTCTACAAGAAGTGTCTATCTAGTGTGTTGCCCATAGCTCTCATGGATTGCTCACTAATGGTTGACTCTCGTGTAATTGTAGTGGGGATGTCTCCCCTAAGACAGGTATGGTGGATTTGGAGAAGCAAACACTAGGCCAGAGTGCAGAACATATAAAAACTCTGGCTTCTGATGCTCAGTGCTTATTATCTCTGCACAGGGTGAGGAAGCGGATAAGAGGCACGTCAGCACCTATCCCTTAAAGCAGGAAACCCAGTTAGGGAGTGTGCAGGTATCTCCTGAGCACCACAGGCCACACTTTCTGGTGAGTCCTCTGACGGTGGTCCCAATGCTTCTAGGACAAAATGGCTCCCGGGACTCGCTGTTTGAGCATGGGACTTACTATTACATACTTGATCTTTTTTATTTAACCCTCCTGTTATCTTTGAAGTTCTGTAAAGTTCTGTTAAAAATATATATGTGTGTGGTTTCTGAGTTCACTACCCAACACCTGATCATTACTAAAAGACAGTAGTCAGATACAGGGGAGCAGGAGAGGAAAGTATACATTCTCAGTGCAGACGCAATTTTTTTTCCATGCACATGTGGATGCGGTTCTGACGCGGATGCGTTTCAAAACACTGCAGCTAGCGTTCAGAAACGCGCCCTAAACCGCATCCACACAAGAACTCGCACAACCGCACCAATGGAAACTATATTGAAGTTTCCAATGGATGCAGTTGGCGGCGGCGGTGGCCGCGTGGCTGCAAACACCCTGAGTCGCATCAATAGAAACAAGCCCTTAGTTACATACAGTGGCTTGCAAAAGTATTCGGACAAAGTAAACTTTTCCACATTTTGTCACATTACAGCCACAAACATGAATCAATTTTATTGG
>CM070034.1:118258346-118273135 GCA_036250615.1 Ptychadena robeensis
CACACTTTGTGGAAGCTCAAGATGTATATTCTGTAGCAGAGCTAGCACTTCACAGGCTCCGAACACTATTTTGCTCTCTATGGCACCACAACCAAGATGTTATTTTATCAATGGCTGACCAGTTGTGTACTATCAGTATCACACATATCAGTATATCAGAGTAGCTGGGCATTCAGTGATTCTTTTGTAGGTCAGGATCATTTGCCAAGGAGTTAAGTCCATTTTCACACAATTATCATTTTGGCACCAGGGAAAAAAGAGATTAATTGTTGTCATCAGGGATAACACAGTCCAGTAAGCAATTAGGCCTGCTGCAGGGTATAACTATTATCCTTGGTATACACCAACAACAATCTGGAGCATAAAGTGTTCCAATACAGGTACAGGAGCTTCTTTTGGTCAGATGGCAATGCTTGCCTTGGCTAGATCTTCAATGTCCTTCTACACACACACACACACACACATCACAGAGAGTGAAAGCATCTCAGCTGGCTCTGAAACACAGGGGGCATGGCAGCAAGGACTCCAGTGCTGAGCCTATCAGCTTCCTGCTACCTGACACGCCCCCTGCTGATAGTTGCAGTCACAAAGCTCTGTCAATCTGTCCCCTGTCTGTAGTCCGCAGATGCGATTTAGAGGGACAAAACAGGTACGCAGAGTGGGGTTTTAAACCCAAATGCGTACCAGGGGACCAGTTATGTGCACCCCTGTCTATAAGGCACATAACCTTTGATGATATATATGACTAAAAGTGTGCATTACAATACTACAATCTTTCCTAATGCTTGTGGTATAATTAAATTTAAAACATAAACAATATCTTCTAGCTATTTCTGCCGTAATCTTTTCATTATAAAATTCTTATACCAGTCAGTATAGGTTGAAAATTTTATGTGTATCCCTTTAGTGATGCTAAGGGCCATATCAACTTAGTTGGCCACTACTGGGTTTCTGCCATCATGTAATAGGTAGTGATGGCCGTGACATGGATGTTTGCACTCCTTCTAGCGGGCAAACAGTACAGGTGTTTGATCCGCCCCATTCGCCAGCGAGAAGGAGCTCACTATTTTTTACCAGCAGGACCATGAGCAGTAAGATCCTGCTGGAAGAATCTTTTCAGTGAAAAATCGGCTCCAAAAACCGGGAGTGACGTCAGTGACGTCACATCTGGAAATCGTAACCAGGAACTATGTGTTCCAAGTGCCGGATGTGACGTCACTTCCGGTTTCCCCCAATTCAAAATTCCCTGCACATAGTGTTGTGTGTTTTTTCCAAACAATTCAATTTTGGTTTCATCTGGCCACAGAATATTTTGCCAGTAGTGCTGTGGAACATCCAGGTGCTGTTTCTCCTGCAAAACCTACCCATGCCCCACAAGTAGCCAACCCCCCATAGGCAATGAGCTCATATATATTTTGACTTATTTAAGTTAATAGGACAGCAGTAGGGCCCTGTGGACATCAACCATTGCTTTGTGGAGAGGCAACATAATAATTTGTACACTTAGCCTTATGTTTTCCTTATTTCCTCCCTTAAAAGACCAAAACCTTTAATGTTATGAAGTTTACATTTAATTAAAATAAGTTCACAAAACACTCCATTCATCTGTTCTGGGTACAGTCCCTCTGTAAAATATAAAACCCCTTTGTGGTCAACCAGTCAAAAGGTTTACCAACCCCTGATCTATCCATTCCCTACTGTACATTCATTCTTGTATCTTTAGGAGTAAAATAGCTCACACAACATGTTATTTCCAACAAAGCGCCAGCCATTACAAGCAACGCAACCTAATCCATTAACAATCCCACCCTTGTCAATAATTAGAAAATGACCCTCAGCTGTCAGAGTATATTTGTACATTGTAACTTTCACTGCTCAGATGCTCTTCCAGCTCATACTACATAAAACTCTCAGGAGGCTTTTCACAGCAAGGCGAGTTGGATTAGAATGATTAAAATTGTTATTTAAGTTTTGTAATTTCAGAGTACAGTATAAAAATTCCTTGTTGAAGCTAATGCCAATTGTTTAGCTCTGCCAGGATACAGTGAAGCACATGGCGACTGTGCCATCTACAGGGCGCAGGGAACATTTCATGCAACAGGTTCAAAGATAAAATGATTCTGCATTGAGTGTGTTGTTCATATTCAGTCATGAAAATGCTATACCTAACAAGAATGTAACAGCTTTTTAGGATGGTGAATGTTCTGACCTAGCCCATGCTGGAAACATTACATTTAAATGTATGAAATGCTAGGGCACTGTCAGTTTTCATAAAGTCTGGTAGATACTCTTCACCTCTTTGTTTCTAAATCAAAACAGAGTTATGTAAAGGAGCTGTCCTTCCAAAGTTTATCGAGTGCATTGCACCAACTTTTAGCTACTCTGTTGGTTCACATTGACATTGTTCCTGACCCCACTGGCATAAGCTCCTGACCACATACTTAAAGTTCCTGACCACACCAGCAAAGCCTAAATATTACTTATATTCCATTTATCGTAAAAGGCCAGCATCCCAAATCACAGAAAAATACAAAAAATATTTATTTCCCTGGCGTTTTTTTTTTTTCTTTACTGGATAGTAAAGACAAGGGGATTTTTAAGGCCTAAGCAGTGAGCTTTACACAGATTCCATAATAGTTTTAGTAAACCAAAATAATTTAATGTCCATAAAAAGTTCCAATGACCATAATTCTTTAACAGAAAAATTTCCTGGGTGCCACTAGTTCACTGGGCTGGGTATGGCAAACTGATGCCTCCGTACATAATAAAGTGTATTCTGAAACAATCCCAACGTACGTTTCGCTTTTTATACTTCCTCAGGGGACCAAAAAAGGGGACCTCAGTCCATAAGGTATGGGGGCAACATATCCGTGCCAGCGCATCAACAGGGTTAGTAAGGGAGGACGGGGAGCTGGTCCGTGTCAATTGTGTGCAGCTCCTTTAGTGATGAGTAGGTTGAGTAGATAGAGTAGTCTCCTTTAGTCTCCAGGCTCCGGTGCCATCCCCATCCAAAGAAATGGGATCAGACAGGAATCTACCAACATGTCGGATCACCCTGCGATTTAACATGCGGCAGATTCCTGGTCGATCTCGCCGGGTAGACGGACCAGATTTTGGCCCGGCCGAATGGTGGGAACGCCCGCAGCAGTCGATCCGCCGAAAGATCGGGTGAAAATTGTCCTGTGTATGGCTTTCTTTATAAATTGAATTCCCATTTGCTTGTGTCTTGGAAAAAGAAAGTAAACAATAAATGCATATAGCCTGTAATGTATAGGTATGTATCTGAACCAAACCAGGAAACAGCAGCTCATATGGCCCAATATTCCACAGTTGGTTAGTTTGTTTTTAAAATGGGGACCACAATTCATTCACATTTAGTTTTGTGGGGAAGGGGGGTGGGGGGTTTTTCTGTCCAAATTGTAAGTGTGCTGGGGACCTTATTTGTATAATGTCCTCCTTTTGTGTACCCTAATTTCTTTTTGCTACTTATTGAGGCTTTTCCATACACATAAACAAAATGAGAAGGCTTGTCCATGAGAACATGGTTGTCATCACTAGATCTGTATCCTACGCAATTAAAAAATAGCCAAAGCATCAGACCTACAACCTAATCATGCCGGATATAAAGCCTAGAATTATGCAGTCTTATGAGACATGGAACAGTCTGCAAAAGGCAATACATGAGGTTGGTTTTGGTCACAAGTAACAAGCATTTGGATGCCATATTCTGCTGGCTAGCAGGACCTATATAATTGGAGCATTTTTTGTCTATATGTAGGTTTGTATCTACATATTCATGGGAATTGGTTTTATTTGCCTGAGTGTGTATTTCAAGTGTACCATCATTCCTGTGGGTACAATTTGTGTACTTTGCCTTACCCCAGACCAATACTGGCACCCCTCTCCCCAACAGCTCCTCTACCAGCTGCTCTTGGAGTAGAAAACTATGGATCCCAGCATACTCATGGCAACAGGCGCTCACTATGACATCACTGGAATGCACCGCTGAGCAGCCAGCACTCTTAGTTTTCTACTACCAGAGTAAAATGATGAAGCAGTGAGGACACTGGCAGGGAAATTACGGGAAGGCCAAAATTATTTGCTTGGTGGGTAAAATTTGAATACAAATTTTACCCACCAAGCAAATATTTTTGGCATGGCAGGCCTCTCTTGCTGCTAAGCTCAGTCTCCACCACTAAAATGGGCAGCCCAACTTACCAATAGAAATATAGATACTTTCTTTACTTGATACTTGATTATCTGTAGTACGTTTGAGTTTGTCCCTATGAAAGAGTCTCTTCAAAGCTCCATTGAGACTATCAGTTGAAAAGAATCATTTTCACAACTGACCGCATGAAACTAAATGAAAACCACCTAAAGACCATAAAAAGACCTTCTAAAAAGCACTATTCAGCTATTCTAAGAACCAATTTCTCATAATAATAATAGTTGTTAATGATCTATAATGCAGGTAGACACACATACTGTGTAAAGAAAAGCACAGACATATATAGCTTTATGTGGTGAAGTGTTTATTTTTCAACTGTTTTACAAGTTCTTTTAGATTCCTTGGCTTGACTTTTCTAATATTTACACGACCATAGCAATTTTTCACTTCATTAAAACATATTTTTTACACTTACAAAATAAATAAAAACACTGTACATATTTCAACATTAACGCATATAAAAATTGTAGATTGTATACAAAATGCATAAATAAAACATAAAGGATAAAAGAGTATATGTAAAAGAATAAACAAAACAATTTTTTTTCTTTTTCAACATACCATATTGTATATCGAGAGTTCTCCAAAAGCCTACATTTCTTATGGGAGTGACTCAGATGGTCAGGAGAATTCATCAATAGAAATTCTTTATCAAGCTGCTGCAGTACCTTGCTTTCAGGTAGGTCATCTCTGAAAATAGTCTATATTAATATAGACAAAAATGAAAGTGCAAGACCTGACATCAGTCAAGGTTACTACACAAACAGCATCTTTTCTATAAGCCTGTGTCGCTTTCCAGCAGAAACTATATGTGCAATATTTTAGATTTCCACATTTACATAGGATGTAGAGGTAGGTGCAGTAAATGGACAGCGAAAATGAGGGGATCGTATATATAAATTAGAAATAGGGATTCCATCCATTCTATTCCATTGTCACAGACTTGACTAAATTTCTTGGACAATCAACCTATAGACAGAGGAAACAACAGGAAATGGTCAGTCAAACAACAATAAATATATATGGAACTCTCAGAATCATTTGATAAAAGCTACCAACAACTTACATCATATCCTCTAAGAATGGCCAAATGGAAGGCAAGCAACTGCAGGGGGATCACACTAAGAATTCCTTGTAGACAGTCCACTGTGTGAGGGACCTTAATTGTGCGTTTCACTGTGGTAATGGTTTCTGTGTCCTCCTTGTCACAGATCACAACTGGACGTCCCTATGAATAATTTCGAAATGTGATTATAGGCGGACATTTATTGTAGCATTTATACGGCCATGCCAAAGTTTTGAACCTACCTGTCTGGCTACCACTTGTTGTAGAGCATTCTGGCACTTGGTGTAGGAGTGATCCCTCACTATAATCATGATGACTGGCATAAGTTTGTCTACCAAGGCCAGAGGACCATGCTTCAACTCCCCAGCCAAGATCCCTTCTGAATGCATGTAAGTGATTTCCTTAATTTTCTGCAAAGGGAAAATGAATTTGTTACCAAGAGCTTACGAATAGGGCAAAGCAGATTTGCATCTTAGACAAAATATAATTATTAGCTCATTCTACAATGCAATATAGTCGCATTTCAAGATTCTTAGAAAAAAAAAGGAAGATTCATGCAAGGTGCCCATTTTTGGGTTGAATACAATAACTTTTAACATCAACGCATTTCTTCAGGATGAGTTATTTTGGATTACAGTAGTCTCTCACTGTCTTCTCTGGTATCTGGAGACCATCATTCAATGCAATGTAAGTTCTCAACCTACCAAGGCTCCTTCCAGGCAGGTTGCATAGTGATATCCACGACCCATAACCAACACAGATTTCTGTTCGTAAAGTTCCTCGGCCAGCTTCTGAATCTCGTCATCAAGGCTAAGTACTTCCTTAATGTTGTCTGTTAGAGAAAAGACAAGAACGTCATCTACAAAGCAAACATTTGTATATTACTGACATTTACCATCCCTGTTCTTGTCTTTCACACATGAATGCAAGGTATGACAAGTGGATGAGGAATCAAAAGCTTAGCCTTTAAACAAAATACATTCATTGATACATACGCATCCAAACAATAACTAGTGAAATTTCTTTTACATTCAACTAGCTGACTTAAAAAGCACCTAAAAAAAAAAGTCGGAATCATTCTAGTTGATATTTCAGTGTAATTTTAAACTTATGCAAATATTTTTGTGATATTTAATACAACCCTTCTCTACATCTCCAGCAATTTTGGCGATGACACCATGTTCAGGGGTTTTGCAGTAAACTCAGATATAAGCTCCAAAAATTCTGCAACCGTCTCTAACAATAACCCTAAAGCAGGGTACAGATGGTTCGATATTCGTCCGATGTTCCCTGCAGCAGCATGATGACGTCATCACACTGCTGTCAGATATCGGCGGAGCTGGGGAAAGACAGCTCTGCTCTCCCCAGCTCAGTCGAAGCCGAAGCTCTATGCAAAGCATCAGATATCGGCCAAATTTGCAGTCATGTTCAAAATGGCTGTGGGCACATATTATATGGGCCAGATAGATGGCCGTGAGCGTGCATCGAAGCGACCATCGGTTTGGCTCATATCTTAGCGTCTGTACCCTGCTTAACATTATAATGATATATGTAGTTTAAAAGTATATGTTATCATTCATACCTGGGAGTATTTTCAGACCCTGTATAATTTGCTTGCGTCGCTCTTGCAAAGATTTACGGTCATCACAAACCATGAGTGCAAACATGACCAGGGCGACAAACTGGCTGGTGTATGCCTGTAAGAAGGAGAATTGCTCATAAAATACCATACACTTCCTTCTCATTAATATCAATGTAAAAATGTGCTTCCTATGGTTCAAATGTGTAAGAACATTTTATTTTGTATTTTTGTTTAGTTCCAAACATCCTGAGAGAGGGAAATCTTAGATTTCTAGAATCTGTAGATAGCACGAGCAGTACCCATTCTGTGAACACATTGACCAACTTATGGAGAGACACTTTTAAAATCTGGCACTAACATTTTACCCATAAGCAGCTATGTACATATGGGAGTATGTATCACAAAATTATTTTACTGCAATGTGGTATATACATTTAAATGCAAACCTCATACCAT
Organism: Ptychadena robeensis; assembly: GCA_036250615.1. Taxonomy (NCBI): domain Eukaryota; kingdom Metazoa; phylum Chordata; class Amphibia; order Anura; family Ptychadenidae; genus Ptychadena; species Ptychadena robeensis. Next base: position 118,265,679 of record CM070034.1, read on the forward strand.
CAATGTAAATTGAGGCTATTTATATAGCATGAGTTGTATATTTACAATAACATCTTGCATGGCAATAAAAAAATTATGCGACAAACTCATCTCTTCTCCCATATGTAAATAGCTGCTCATGAGTAAGCTGTTAGTGTCAGATTGTAAAATCTGTCTCTCCATAAGTTTGTCAGTGGGTTCAAAGAATGAATACTGCTAGTGTATAGACGCATGCTAATGTTTCAGCCCTGCACACTCTGCTGGAACTAAGCTTTGTCTCCTGGCCCTGGACTTTTGACTTGGCTGGAGGAATATAGGAAAATTACTGCATGGCCCAGCCCTGCCAACATTGCTGGAATATGCTGTATATTTAAGTGAAGGGCTGTGCCTCTGACTCTTTATTTGGTTTCATAATCATGTCTCCAAAACTATGGGGTGTGTCTAATGGTGGAAAAAAAAGGGAGATTTATCCTATCAGTCTGGGGGACCATTGTCTTCACAACTTAAAATAAGGAAAAAGTCGCAATTTTGAGCTGTTACCAGAATAGACAAAGGAAAACAGTGAAACAAGTTGCAGGGACAATAAGGGAGAGATTTCCCTCATCTCCACTTGTGTCTACAGGGCAGTGAGAGATTTACTTAATGTGAAAAAAAAATCTAAAAGCTGTTTTTATACAAAAAGAATATAAAATTATTTTGTTTCAGCTTAATTATTACAGAATAAAACTGCCTACATATAAGAAATTTGGGCTACAACTTTAAATCTACCAACAATGGTTGACGCCATACTGCTCAATGAAATGATCAGCATGAATGATTTTTCACCATCTGGGAACCCTGGATTCAGGAATATCACCTAACCATGACCATAACTAGCCTGACATAGCTGGCTCCAGAAGGTGGGAGGCTACTCTCCCCCCCTACCCCCATCCCTTTCCCATTTCCATTCCCTCTTCTCCCTGCCCTAACCTACTTACCTGGCTCTCTTAATTTATACCCTGCCTTCCTTTTACCCTTAATGGGGATATTGCCCCCTCACCCCTTTTTTTGTTTTACTTAAGAGTGACCCATTTTGTGTCCATCATGCCTTTTGCATTTAGGTGCAATTAACTCTGTACTGTAGGGTTGCTCCTGTTTGTAAGTGATTGTTATAGAGATTTGCTTGAGTTTGTTATTATCCCTTGTTTGTACTTGATTATACTAGAGCCCTTACCTCTTATGTCTGTGATCTTGCTGTAAAATCATTAAAAGTTTCATTAAAAATATTGAAACTGAAATCTACCAACAATGTTGCAGAATGGTAGCCAACCAAACTGAATGTAACCCCCAAGAAATGCTCACCTTTGTGCTGGTCACACCAATCTCAGGTCCAGCATTAATGTGGACACCACAGTCTGTCTCACGGGAGATGGTGCTGTTGGCGGTGTTAGTGATCCCTACTGTCAGAGTTCCCTGTCCCTTGCAGTACCGCAGTGCCAGAATAGTATCAGCTGTCTCTCCTGAAAGAACACAAACTCTATGATGACTTCTTAATAACTATTAAAAGGAAATTTTACTTTGCAGAGAATTATTAATCATGTTATCCTTACCTGTTATATAAAAGTCAATAGCTAAATTCTAGGTATTCTAATTATGGGTAACACGTTTAATTTTACTTTTTTAATATAGGTGGTACAACGGAGATCTGAATGGATTTGCCCTACCCATATGAAGGGTCATGTCCATTAAGGTATATATAAACAAACACACAGAAAGGAAAATCACACAGGTATTACCAACTCCAGTCCATAGTTAGGTAACTATGAGTATACTATACCTGATTGGCTGATAAAGAAGCACACATCATCTCTAAACACAGGAGTCTTCCTGTCCAAGAAGTCGCTGGCCAGTTCCACCATGACTGGAAGCTCTGTGAGCTCCTCAAGGATCTGACGAGTCTGTAGGAAAGACACAGGGAGATGTATCATGTGATGAACTGTCTACCGTTGCTGTTGTTTTTACTGGGGACTTTGATGCCAGTAACTGCACTGATTAGCCAAATAAGAAAAAATGCCCAATACAGCTATGAACCATGGACTTCACAAGACATTTGGTATTAGACATCAAGATGATTGCAGCAGATCCTGCGTCATGGAGCAGGCTTGTTTTTTCATCTTGTTCATAGATTCAGATACAGATTCATAACAAGGTAATTTAAAGACCAAATGAACACCTTGAACCTTAAACTATTCCTAAATATTTTCTGAAGAGTGGCAGGGGCATTATCCTGTTAAAAGTAACAATTGCTTTTAGGTAATAGCATTTAAGTGAGGTCTACCACAAAATGTAATAAAGGCCAGGACCTAAAGTTCTGACTTTCACCTAAATTTTAAAGCTGCTTTCAACAGTGGACATGAGTCAGCATCATGACTGGCCTACCTTAATTTTGTGATGTGTCATGGCAAGTGGTATTCATGTTTCATTATTTGCTAAAGTACCTCTTGTGTTTGGATGTATATTAATAGTGGTTGGATGTCCATGACACTCCATGATGTCCATGAACAGCGAAAAAATAATACTTTTGCTGTTTGCTTCCATTCTTTTTAGTACAATATCAGTACTAACACAAACTACATTATCAGTCTTATCTCGCTACCAAACCCATGCTTAAGGTAGCCATACACGTGGCCAATATTTGTACCTGATTGGCTGAAAATTTGGTGCGTCCACCTGGCGGGATCGGCTAGGAATCTGCCACATGTCAGATCCCACGGTGATCCATCATGTTAGTAGATTCCCGTCTGATCCCATCACTTTGGATGGGGATGGCAAGTAATGTCCGGCACACAGAGGCCGATCCTCTGAGGGGACGGCTGCAGTGTGATGACTGCAGTCTGTCCCTCATCTATCAAGGGAGAATGAGGCGTGTATGCCTACCTTTACAGTCTGATAGGAAGCCAATTTATTCAAATTTATAGATAGAAACCACAAACTCAAAGAAAACCCATGGCACACATGAGGAGTACATATTTTATGCAAAAATTCTCAGGATTCAGGATTCTACAAACAAAGCATCATAATAGATAACATACCACATACAGCAAAGTACTCACTGATCATAATGCTAAAGTTAGTTATAACTTACAGCAACTCCAGCATGGTAACTGGTTCCGCAGGCAATGAGAATAAGTCTCCGACATCTTCGAATTTTTTCAATGTGATCTTTCAGACCTCCCAAATTCACTAGTTAAAAAAATAGAAAATAAATAATGTGGCCAAAATACAATTAAAGTTGTACTGTTAAACCCGACACAGCCAAAAGAACCTCACTTAGCGTATTGTCAGATTACCGTCTATGAAGTATGGTCCCATCTGGAATAATGGATGAACCCAAAGATGATACAGCAAGGAGTATACTGATCCTTGATGTACCCGATCTCTGAGGACGATGGAGTGCTCTATACAACTAGATTAATTCATGGAATATTTCATATTATTTAATAAGCATTTAAACAGTGCCAGTGTGCCAGTGTCAGCTGATTTTTCATATAAAGGTCTCTACATTCTCGGCGTTAGTTACTATTTAATACCTATGATGCGAATATAATTAATTAAAAATAAAATGAACACACAATAAGGGAGAGTTTTGCTCTATCCTGAAATTTTGTGTTAGCTGCCAACTATGATTTAGATTCCTGGAAAACAGCCATCTGGAACAAGTACAGCACAATACTTATCCAAAGATATCTGGTGTTCTTACCTTTCAGGTTGTCAAAATTTACTCGTCCTCTCATTGTGTTAAATACAGACTCCGGCTGCTCAAAAATTTCATTGCGCATGAAGGAGCTCAAGCTGCCTGCAAGTCAAGCAACAGCAAACAAGAAAGTTTTGAATTAATTTAACCACTAGCAGTAGGACAGATACTGTGATATCCTCTAAACAAGTCTTCCAGTTCCCCAAATGTATTTATAGGTTACTACATATCTGTTTTCTTGTGCTGGGCCCCTGTACCTTCTAGAATCATGTTTATGTCCTCTTCTTCACTCTTCTACTCACTGGTATTGGTAAGATACACATGTATTTATATATATCCTTTGACGAGCCTCTCCTCCTCCTCTCATACAACTATTTGTAGTCAGTGGTCACACCTCCATCAAGCGACTAGGTGCTGCACCTAAATTCTGACACTGCTGACATCATCACAGAGGACTATCCCCGTGATCACACACTTCAGATATTTCTTCTCACCTGTCCTCTCTGACCTTTTCAAGACCAATACCATCTAACCTCACTAAACTGGTCCTTGTTTCCCTCCTATGTGCACTCCTTTTTTATTAAACGGTCTATGTAGACTTTAGTGGGCTTAAATAGAAACCATCTTCATCTATTCTATCAGGGTTTCTTCGCAGTAGTGATGAGCAGCACAGGCAATCTTCATATTCACAAAATAACACAATTTTTTGCCTGATATTCACTATACATTCGTGAATTCGAGATTTTGTGATCTCCAGTCAATATTACCTTCATTGCGCCAATGGGCACTTGTACATGCACACATTGCGAACGCAATACACGGTAGTTCTGGGTACTAATGTAAAAAATTTTGAATATTCGCAATTATGAAGATATAGCACTATATTCAAGATCTTCGTGAATTCTGGAAGTGTCAATGTTAGGAAAAAAATTTCAATTAGAATATTGTAATCAACACTACTTAGCCATACCTGTCACCTTTAATATTAAGGGAAAAATACAGGAGGTGACATCCCTGGCATCACATCTGGTATTTGGAACGTGGCTCTTGCACATTCCTAAAACAGGTGTCACTAACATCACTGACGGTATCAGATTTAGTTGTTGGCTGATTTAGGAGGGATACTACTAATGTCCCACTCAGCACAAGCGGGGTGGGAACTTAGAAGGGAGTGTAACGCTCCCTCCTTCCTAAATTACCCTGATCTCTGATCTCTAAAATCCAGGTTGAGTTGAGACAACACATGATAACACACAGGTACAGGTTATGACACAGGAGGAGTAGAGGACCCTGCTCGATCGGGCTTACAATCTAATTGGTTGGGGAACAAAGTATACAATAGGTAGGGTGGGTCTGATCTACCTAAGCCAGTGTTTTTCAACCACTGTTCCGTGGCACACCGTGTGTTTATGACCCCACCCTCGGCCCTCCTATCTAGCTGCCTCTTATACAGTTACATTTTTTTACATTTTCTAAAGGTGGTGTGCCTCGTGATTTTTTTCATGAAACAAGTGTGCCTTTGCCCAAAAAATGTTGAAAAACACTGACCTAAGCTACCGAAATAGGAACAAGGACATGAGGCGCACAACCTAGTGCAACAAAGTAAAGTACTGTACATGATTAAATAAAAGATAAAATGCTCACAATAAAGGAGGTACAGTGCAGGCTTAGCAGGGGGTGTTCTCCTACATGGCCAGCACCAGGATCTTTTATTTTATCATTTACAGAACCTTGCCTTGTTGCACTAGGTTGTGCGCCTTGTGTCCTTGTTCCTATTTGCCTGTGACAGGGGGCCACACTCCCCCTTGATATCAGGAGCTGCACACCTACTTGCAACTTAATCACCCACCCCTCATACTGACCCATTTTCACTCTGTGATCATTGCCCAGGCCCCATCCACCTACTTAGTGCCCTTCTGGCCACTGACATCACTTCTAATGTGTGATCACTGCTGACAGAAATATTTTTTTTAGCTAAGCTACCTAAACACTTTTCAATATTTTAGATTCATGGGATGATCAATTAGATAATTATAAATCTATCAAAACTATTAAATTAGGCAGAATGATAACTGAATACTTGTAATTATCACATTGAAAACTTAATTATGGTGTTGGTGGTATGGTGTTCTGATTTAGATAATGATGATCGAATGACAAACGAGTACATGGTACATCAAATACTTGATGTGAATTGCTCATAATCGATCATATATATAATTATACCGAAATGTATATTTTACCCACAGTGTGAATTTGCAAGATAGGAACACCGCCACTGGAATTTGTAACCACATTCCCAACCTGTTCATCAATAGGTTATTGTGCTGGGCCCTAAGGCTATGTCTCTACTTTAACAACGCCATTAAATGAAATTAACGGTTAAGGTGTCTAACCTTTCGCACACAAGTCATGCATCACCGTGATGTGCCCATTGAATTTCATGTGGCATGATGTATCTGGGTTTACATGAGGCATGCTCGTCAATGAAAAGTTCAATTTAGAGAGCAATTCTTGCCACTGAAGCAGCACAGTGACAAGCTCATTTCATACTGTCTCCTTGAAACCACAAAGAATGATATATTTCTGCTTCTTCATCCTCTTACACTCTAGCCCAGATGAATAGGGAATTTACAAAATAATGTTGTATTATTTGAATACATAGGGGTCATAGAGTGAAGTATACCATAGAATATTATGAACTACATAATTAAAAATATTCCAAACTGCTTTTTAAATGATAATGCTGTCCGTCTCATGCAATGATCAGGTGATCTGTCATATGACACGGTTGTTGAGTGTGGGCTCAGTCTTGTACACATAAGTTATGATAAATATGTCACAGAATTCTTACATTTATAGACAATGACAATACATTAGAGAGCAACAAAGATGTCAACTGTCAGGAGGGCAGGTCTGTAATGTTATGTCATCTTCGTATAGCCAGAAGCTCAGCAATTGTCAGTACACAATGTAACAATGTATACACAGGTACCTGAGGCAAATTGTGTTCTACACTTAGATTGGAAGGCAAAACTAAATATAAAGTCTGTGTCTTGGAGACCATGTGACGTCTATTGATCATTATAACATACCCTAATACCACAATAGTGAATAGTAGGCAGCGCCATTGACCTCCATGTAATGAAGGTGGCGTTGCTTTTTTACAGTACATCTCCGGCATCATCGGCGACGCTTGGCATGTGTTCGAGGTAGAAAATCATTAAAAGGAAATGCTGCAGCGATCACCTGTGGCATCCTAAAGATCAATCGCCCCTCCATCAAACTTTTCACTTCGCACAATGCAGTCTAGAAAACACTGTTCTTCTGGCATCTGCCTAATACAGACTTTTCATTCTTCAATATTGTTTATTAAAGTATTGAAACGTCCAAAACAACGGAAAAGCATTAATAAACTATTGGCTGAGGCTGCCCAGATTTTAGACCAGTCCACAGGTGGGATGATGCATTAAGTTCCCCTTACCAACGAGACATATACTTTGCTTCAGGGGTGACTTCAAGTGACCGAAAGGACATAAAAATTAGCTAATTAAGGTCCAAGGGCACAGGAATGTGCTTAGCAACTAATTTCCGAAGCGCTAAGACAGAAGAAGTGGCCATATACAGAGCAACTTTTGATCGGCTCATGAATTTAACCTCCCTAGCGCTCTTGCAGGGTCCAGATTTCTGTACCAAAAGTGCACCATAGACAAAGATGGAATTTTTTTTGTGTTGTAGGCCTGTA
>CM070034.1:118289066-118311382 GCA_036250615.1 Ptychadena robeensis
TTAAATCACTCCACACCTCCTGTCCCACTTACATTTCATCTGGTACATAAATATGCCCCACTCCTCCAATGACCTACTAATGACATCCCCGCTCAATACATCATCACACGCACAACTTCATAACTTCTCTAGGGCCTACTCTCTTGGGCACTCTGCCTCATCACATTAGACTTGCGCCTACATTTACCGCATGTATATCGCTTGGTAATATGTTGACGCTTTATTACGTTAATAATAATAAACACAAGTACTGTTTTAATCAAAATAATCTTAATTTTTTTTTGCCCACTTTCATGACATTTTGGGCAGACGATGCAGGCACTGACTTATGAGTTCACAAACACACTCTTATGATCCAACATGTCACAGGGGCACATACCCACACTTAAGACCCCATTCCCCCCCCCCCTTTTCTTTCCCCTCCCCCTGCCCATACTTGTTCCTTTCGCCCTTGTTAATGTCACATTCACTACCCATACACACCTACACACATACACATACATTCCTTTACAGGTCCTGGATCATAGGACCTTCATCCTCTTTTTCTCTACTTTCCCTCCCGCTCAAAAGGTTGGGAAATCTATGATACATTCACATTTTTATACACATGTAGTCTGAGGTGTTGGTATGGGGGTCTTTGATTGCTGTGAGAATATGCTGTTTGGATGCACTGACACATGGATTATAGGGTTTGGACATTTTTTTTAGTTTTCGGAGACTAGGTTGGGTCCTATGACACAAGGTTGAGGGTGCTTACCCTTCTATGGTGGGAACTAGTTGGGGGTCTGTCCCACTCTCATCACACCCAAGCACAATTAAGAGAAAGTGGGCATTAGTTTACTATTATTAATACCTTGGCATTTTAAGACAATACAAGACGTCCCCCCGTGCCTGTGTGAAGCGACCATTTTTTGGTCCCTCCCTGAGGGAGATTGATGGGAACTCTGGGGTAAGGCCGCCCACCTTCCCCTTTCCCTCCCTCCCTCTGATCCCTCGCTTTTAATGGGACGCTATGCTACCTTTATTACGAGGTAATTTCTTGCGTCTGTTGGGCCTTAACGGGCCACATAATGAATAACCACTGACTCTGTGCCTTATGATCTCTCACTCTTACATCTATTGCAGACTAAGTGTGCAACAAAAAACATCTCCTGAAAAAGCAATGTACCAATGTGTGTCAGACGATGTGCATAACTATCAGAATAATGATGTCAAATTCAATGATTGTATGTACTAACGCTTTGCCCCACATATGAAACCGGAGCCAGGCTGCATTATATAAAATAGTTGAAATGATTATGGACAATTGCCACAAAGAATAAACAACAATCTCTAGAACATGCTATCTGTTGTTGATGCCTTCAAAGTCCCTTTACCCATCATTTTAGGTTTTCTGATAGATGAGAACTAGCTTTTGGTTTGGGATAAAGATGCAGCAAAATTGCCAACATCTATTGTTGTGGCATTATAGATAGGTCAAGGACACGCACAAGGCATGAATGTCCATATTTACACTATATTTTTGTGTGATCTTAAACAAAAAACATGGAAAAGAGCACAGAAAAATAATAATGCAACCCACAGCAAAGCTTTTACACTAATATGGGCTAGTTAGGTCAGCGTAGGTTTATTATACTGCTCTTATTCACATTAACATTTCTCAAATCAACCAACACAAAAGGCAATTCCAATTCTATATTATGATGTCATCTTCATACAGCCAGTAGGTTCTAATTGTATGTGAAAAAAAATGTCACTATAAACCCTCAAGGCAAAAAGGTGTTCTCACCTGGCATCTGATGCAAAGAAATATTCCACGGCCTTCTCTTCTACAGGGAATAGGCAGGTGGTGCTGTCCATTCTAGGCAGGGTGACACTGCCTTTCTTCTCTAGACCTGTAGACGTGAACAAGACAAGTGTTACCAATGTATTGAGGATGGCAGGGAAGAATGAGACAAAAGGAGTCCTTAGACCAATAAATCTCAGACCAGCCAGAGTAGATGCAGCCTGCAGAAGAAGAAAGCAAAGTTTGGTCCTGAGAGATTCAAGCAACCATACAGTTATGTTGTGGTCACGTGAAGTCACAAAGGTCTAACATTGGCATCTTGCTGTAGGAAGAGTCATTTTGCAATTTAAGACAGAAACAATATGGATTCAATTACAGAAATATTAACTGTCTAATGGGAATAGTGGGTTGTTGAAATAAGTGTGTAGAATACTAGCTAGCACATGTTTAGCTTATGGAAATTTAAACCTGGCTCTGGAAATCAGTATTTCCAACTATAATTTATTTTATTTCAGAGTTTTTCAGGTAAAGTCAATGGAACTCTTCTGGATCAAAAGAGTTTAGAAAAACACAACTAGATGCCAAGAGTTACACCTGTGCTTGCTCCATCCCGTACCATAGCATACCCAATGCCAGGAAATATGAGGCTTGCAGCATAACATGAAGAACATCTCCCATGGATAACACATCCATTGAATTTAGAAAGAGTAAGATGCCCTAAAAAAGCAATTAGGAGGAAATATATAGCGGCACAGGGCCCAGAAGGGAGAGAAAGGGTTAGAAAATTTTATCTATTCCGGTACTGTTTTCAGCTGTACAAGCTTGGAAGTTATGCAGTGTGAGTTAGCAGAATGGATTTAGTCTAAGATTTAAAACTTTGTTACAATGGAGAGTTTGACTCTTAACTGTACAAGAGGGGAGTAGCTTAAAAGGGGCTGTTTTGAGGCTGTGGTCTTTTCCTTGCATCAGATCATAACCAAGGGGTTCACTGCATCATCCAACTCCACTTAACAGGCTATTTTAAGAAAAAGGTTTGCCAAATAAACATTTAGGATTAAAGATCACTTTACAAAAACTAGCCTGGTTTTAGGATCAGTTTGAAATATCAATTAAAAGGTTACAGCTAGTCCCCGATGCTAAAACCACAGGGGTGATGCAGTTTCCAAACTTGTTCTATGTAGACCTATCCAGGGATTGGATGGAGAGATGCTGCCATCTAGCGATTGAAAGGCTAAGTCCTTCACAGGATAAAAGGAGCATCACATCCTATGCTGGAGGGGGGTACTCATGTAATACAGCATTGGTTAATGGCACATGCATTGAGTTGGCTGGAGAACAGTACCAGATGCATAACCGGATTATATGAATATAGGTTTCATTTTATTTTTAGAAGGAGGAGTATCGAAGTACAATGTGGACGAGGCACCTTCTTTCTCTATAATGCATATTCCCTCTAGAGGATAATCGATGCTTTGTGACACTGAAAGGACAATGAGAAAGTGCGACAGCACAAATGAGAAATCACATCAAACACACAGGCAATCTATGCATTGCAGCACTCTGAATGCATACAGTCAAGTACATCAATCAGGGTAACCTGGTATGTACTGCCAGTTCATCACATGAAAAAAAAAAAAAAAAAGCAGACAGACTATACAACAGTGCATTACAATTACATGGGAACGCAATTGTAACAGAAACGAGGCTTCCGCAAAATCAACTTAAAATTTACAATTCCCATACAAACTTATCCATTATGAACATATGAGGTATCGTTTGGGAGGAATTACCCAGAATTTTAGCACATGCAACAGGTTAGGCTTGCAGATAATACATGAGAACCAAGCAGGCAATAGCAAACATTCATTTGTATCGGTGGCAGCAATGTTCCAGCACACTTTTCTCTTTTTTTCAGAAAAAAAGCAAGCAGCTGAAAGGGTAAAGTCATGGCAATATCTTATAAATGGCAGCCACTGCACAATCTGTGTGGGTATGTGGTGTTTACCAGAGACAAGTGCTCAAACAGATCATCAAAACAAAAAACGCTCTTAAAATTGTTGACATGTCAAGAATGCAGTCTAGCGCGTCATCAAGGTGTCAGCGATGTCAATTGTGCTTAGTTGTTAGACCAGCTACATTTTTCTCTGGCTTCTGCTTCGGGTTATCAAAGCAGTCTTATTATTCATGCAAGTTAGGTTAAGCTAACAGATTTTTCATGCAAGTTTTTAAAAACAAATTAGATTAGATCACTATATAACAGTGTGGCTGAGCAACACTGCATCTATCGCTATGGTTAAAAAACAGGCACAAAATATACATGAAATGTTTATTTGGCATGCAAATGCACATTCTATGCAGAACAGGTAATACATGTCCCAAAAGACTCCTCTGCTGCTCCAGAACACCTCCTTAAGCCCCCCATACACGTTCCGATTATTCTCCCGACCGATTTTTCGTCCAATCCTGTCACCCGATTTTCACCTAAAATGTTATGGTCGGTCGGTCGGCTGGCATGAAAAATCGGAATTCGAATTATCACCGATCCATCAGCCCGACCCTATCTATTAACAGCAGATCGACAAAAAAATTACGGACAGGTCCGAAGCGGCCCCGACCGATTTTTCAGCCGATTTTGAGAAATCGGGATCGGTCGGGTACATAATTCCGATTCATCTCCCGATCGATTAATCTCCCGACCACATTGGTCGGTCGGGCAAAATTCGTACGAAAAATCGGAACGTGTATGGGGGGCTTTAGCCTTAGTTTTTTGTCATTTTAAAATCTGGCAATTTCCCAACTTTTGCTTTCTGCCATGATTTCAGGAGATCACTAGCACCCAGAGATTTGAGATCTCCTGCAGGGTCCCTTGATTTGAATTGAAGCACAGACCACAGGACATCTTGCCCCACCCCCGGTTAAAAAAATCGATCGGCTGTGACCGCCAGTGATCAAAAACATGGTGCCTGGCATTTAGGATGGCGGGTCACGGCCGTCCGCAGATATTGGGGATGTCCCTATTGAAATACATAAGTGGGCACTGAAAAAGTAACTGTTACATGTTTTATCTACAACTTGACATTCTGTATCTATCCACTGGATATTAAAGATTATACAAAGCTAACTAGTTATAGTTCCAGGGAAGAAGGTCCCTGGTCTAAAGTGCATCTGGTTCCCCTGTTGTGACTTGTACTTACCCGAGCGGTACAATATGGGGATGTGATCTGTGGACAGCTTGTGCTCACTCCGTACACCCATTAGAAGTGGGCTTCCTCTCCTGCAATACAGGCAGCAATGAGTTAATGGCGATGTAAACAGCAATGATACAGTCAGAGGTCCACAATACGAATATCTAGAAGTAAGAGGATAACTTTACCTGGTCCCAACAGCCTGCTCAGGGAAATGAATACTTTTAAATACCAGAGCAAATGCACCTTCCTGAAAAATAAGAGTGGAAGAAAAGGAATAGACAATAAGTATAGTCACTAACTATAAAGAAATAAGATTTATAATCCAGATATCTTAAATGATCAATGGAAATGTATATGATTGAATCCTATGACTGTATCAGAGGAAGAGACAGTGCAATGTAAACATGATTCACTCTTAGATCTATTTTTCTAGGTCCACACAGGTACTTGGAGGAAGAGGAAGTAAAAAAAAAAAAAAAAAAAATCCGCTGAGACTTTATGCCCTCCTTTGGACCCTGAAGATTTGCTGTTGACGGCAGAGATGTGCTGTAAAAATGACCTATGATGTGTAGACAGAGCATGCAAGTGACTGTGCTACGTCGGGATCCCCGCCAAGCAATACGCTAAGCGGACGGGGTCCCAACGCATAATGAAAACAGGAGGTGAAGTAAAAAAAAAAAAAAAAAAAAGGCTTGATTTAAATATATTTATTTATATAAATTTAAATATATCCACTATCTTCATTGGTTGCGCATGTCTTCATTAAATTCACATAATTGATTTACTTACCAACTGCTGGATGACCCTCTCAACAAGGGTGGCAAAGCTGATGTCATCGTTCTCCCGGTTGTCATACATATATTTCACAAGCTTGGCAATGGTTTCTGTATCAGTCTCAGACTCAAACTCATAGCCTTTGCTTTCCTGTAGAAAACATTTTGTAAGCATCACATTAATATCCACTATTTTCATACCAGTTACATGCACAGCTCTTCTATCTGCATCGATTCCAAGGCTTAGGTACATAATGTAAGACTTTAATTTATACAGACGATTACATATAGAAAAATGTAAACAGTTGACTGCCTATCTGCATATACGTGTACTAGGTACTATGCACCTTGTGAAACTAAAGGCCCCCATACACGTGTCGGATTCCCACCGGATTCCGGCACGATCGATTCCGGGCGCGTGCACGCGAAACGATCGTGCCGGAATCGCGTGCAGCCCACCTTGTCCGATCGATCGGGGGCTCAGAATCATATCCGACAGAGAACCAACATGTTGGTCTTTCTGATCCGATTCTGCACACATCAGGGGGAGTTGCCATTTGTGGAGTAAGTGATCGGACACGGAATCGTGCAGGAATCCGTGGGACAAGGTGGTATACAGCGATCGGATACCCTTAATTGGCTGATTGATCGGAGCTCCGATTCCCGCTGAGATCGCCGGAATCGATCGGGTGAGTGATCAATTGGCCATGGAATCCGACACGTGTATGGCTAGCTTTACAGTATATTTTGGACTAGAAGACACACTTTATATTCCTCCAGCCAAAAGGCTGATTTTAATGGTAGAGTGAATACTGCATGGTCCAGTCCTGCCTACTTTGCTGGAACATTCTGTTTATTCTCTTGATATCTGAATGGCTGTGTTTTTTTTATTTTTTATTCCTAATTTACTCTCCAAAACATTGGGCGCGTCTTATAGTCCAAAAAATATGGTACTTAAGAACTGTATATAATAATATTTCCACAAGTTGCTGTTAATTACAGCAACTACAGCACAGGGATCAAACTCAAATATGGTCCAAACTGTTTTTTGTTTCTCAAATCTCAAGGCCTACGTTTGACACCCCTGTACTATAGCACAGATCTCTGGATAAATACACCCATATCTGCTGTATCTTGGGAAACATTACCACAAGCTTAATAGCCATCATGGGTCACCATGCTTCCCTGCGCTAGGATAAAAAACAAAACAATTGTACATTTGTGTATAATCAGGATTGTTTTATGTATAGAACAGATTTCTGAGTTACATAGATGTATATCAGTTGCACATTTTCTGTAGTCCATTAAATATTGCTCACCAGGAACTTCTTTAGGTCTTTGTAGTTAGTGATGATGCCATTGTGGATCACGATGAACTCTAGGGGGGGTGGAAGAAATGTGACATTATTTCCTGGTGTTTCAACTATTCATGATTGAGTGTTTTTCTAAAAGAGGAAGAATCTGGAAGCCATATGTCTGCTACATACACACACACCAAACATTATAGAAAAAATAATAAATCATGTGTCTTTACAAATAACTACCAGCTTACTGTATTGCACATTGTATTTCCCACTTAAAAAGGCATAATGCTGTATGCTTCTGCTTTTTAAGAACAATATAAAAAGGTTTCTTTGTGTGTGTACAGAGCTGGAAGTCCATTAGGAATACGTTGTACCTCTCTACACATCTGTGATCCCTACAGGGAGGCACTGCATGTAATTGATGGCAGGAAAGGAGGTGAAGGGGGTACTATTGCTGGAAGCAATGAATCTCTATGTAATTACCCTATATAGAACAACAACCTAAAACAAAAGTACAGCACAGAATTTTAAATGAGGTAAAACTTTTCAGAAGTGAAAAGAAAGAAAATACACAAGCCAACAGTTTTATATACAGGAAATATTTGACCCCAAAGCTCCTCACTGCTTTAAATTGCTCCCACAACCCTCAAGATTGGTCTCTTGAGCTATAGGAAAAGATCAGTATATATATATATATATATATATATATATATATATATATATATATATATATATATATATATATATATATATATATATATATAAATAAAAAGGTACTGGAGTAGGGAAAACTGAACATGTAAGTTCTTATCTCATATAGAACTCTGTATCTGTGTTGAACAGTTTCATAAACTATTTTTATTGCTCTATATAGAATACATACGTAAACTTTTGCACGATCCCTCGATCAGATTATCTTTAGCAATATAAATATAGACTGTCAGTCAAACATCGATTGTATCCCCCCCCCCCACACTGTGATCTATTCACAACTCATTTTAGTACCATCGGATGAAGTGCCAATACAAATACCTAAATAAACCTTTTACATTGAATTTCTGTTCGTGATCATTCACTTTGGGTCAATCGTACCAGATGGGCAGGAATCAATTCCTGATCAATGTCAAAGGATCTATTTTTTGGTCATTCGAATGGAAATACCAAACCCTGCATGGTTACCTTTAGGCCAAGCATTGGCTTGAAACGGTCTCTGACTATGGACAATAAGACATTCACACATGACAAGACAATTTCGGTCTATCCCTTACAAACCTTGGTAACATCCAGAAAGTCACAATAACTTGAAAGTGGTAAAAGCAAGAGTTAAAACTAGAACGAAGTTTCCTAAAATCAAGGACAACAGATTACACCCCATTCATAGAATGGTCTATACTTGGATCAGCTAGCTTACCATTGTTTTTGTCAGAGCGCTGTGGATGGCTGTTGGTTGGACTAGGCTCACCATGAGTAGCCCAACGGGTATGTGCAATGCCCAGATGAATCTCAAATTCGATATCCAGGTCCAGGTTTTCCTGCTCTGTAAAAAAGAGAAAAAACAAAAACAAAAACACTGACATCAACAATATAGGGCTGCAAGATTCCAAAGAATTACAGTCTAAAGCAGAGGAGGGCAAACTTTTTGACTTATGGGGCACATTGGGTTTTTTTTTATTCGATAAAGGGGCCTTATAAAAGCTTATAATGGCCAACTGACCATAGGTGTGCCAATTCTATGCATCGTCAACATTACTAATGATGGAGGTGATGTGAGATAGGCAATGAGCAACAAGGACATGTTTTTTCCTGAAATTAACTGCGTTGCAATGAGCAAAGATCATTTATAGAGGCTTCCTGTTGTTGCCATGAGGATACGCTCAGAGTGTCATGATCACACCAC
Organism: Ptychadena robeensis; assembly: GCA_036250615.1. Lineage (NCBI taxonomy): Eukaryota > Metazoa > Chordata > Amphibia > Anura > Ptychadenidae > Ptychadena > Ptychadena robeensis. The sequence continues at coordinate 118,298,015 of CM070034.1, forward strand.
TGCATCGTCCTCATTGCAGAGAACAAGTGGAGGGGAGCATCTTTTCAGCAAGGTGACAAGGGGCCAGAAAATAAAGCTTAATGTTGCAGATCTGGCACCCGGGCTTAGTTTGCCCACCCCTGGTATAAAGCATAACTAAAATTACAACCATTCGTAATTACATTTTTTATATCCAATTATTTTAAGTTAATCTGAGCTGTAAAAATAATGTAATGGATTTAAAATACTGAATACTTTGCTTTGGGAACCCCTCTTCATCATTGTAGTTTCATTTAAAGGAGATAAAAACTGACAGTAGAAACAAGTGTAAATGGCAGCTGTCAAAAAGAGAATGAAATTATTAAATTATGTTTTCATTAACCATTGCATTGTTTCTTTTAATTCTAAACAAAAGACAGCATGGAAGTGATGAGTGAAAAGCACACAAAGAATTTACTGAAATGTTGCTCAATAGTTGACTCTCTGGTCAGCCATTGTGTAAGTTACCTAGAGATGGTTTTAATTTAGCAGAGTGAGAAGATCTGTTGCCATCTCCCAAGGGTGTAAGTCATAATGTAAGTCAGGAAGAGAGGTTAATGCACAGGTTACTATTCTTGTTGGGGGGGGGGGGGCACATGTGTTATAGTTTCTCACGGTGCAGAGGAATGCCTTCACCAGTATGAGAGGTATCATGATCTAGGCTCACTCTACAAATGGAAGACAGACCAAAGCTTGCCATATGTAGAGATCAGATTGTAAAGCTGAAGGATCACATCCATGGAAGAGCATTGTGGAAGTTTTCTCTCCTATTTGACCCTACATATGACATAGCTATATGCCATGCTATCTTTGCCCGATCAACAGAACAATTGTCATGGAGAATTTCTAACTTGACAGATGACAAGTCTTCCAGGAGTTTTAACACTTACTCAATGGGTTGGAAAATGCCTACAGATCTGCTCAAAGAGTGTCACTCAATCCAAGAGAGGAGTTATTAGCATGCATAAGGTTTGCCCAATGTGCATAGATGATGTAGAACTCCAATTTACAGGCAAACTTAAGTTGACAAACTGAAACTTGTGAATAAAAAATGATTTCTTGGTGTATTTGTTCTGCTGCAATGAGGAATAAGAATTAAGTATAATATTTGGGTAAAACCAACCCTAGTGAGACTTTAAGAAACAAACATACAAGTTGATCTCTAGCTCATGGTGACATGTTCTTATTACGGTTTGTTTGTTCGATTTGTTTCTTATTTCATACAAATTTGTTCCGCTTTCTTTTCAATACATCTCCTAAATGCCCTTGTTTATTTGTAATCAGAAGTGATGATGTAAAATTACTCGGTTTTAAAGAGAGGTTGAGTTCCTCGTGTATCAAATGACTCTCCAAAGCTGAGCGTTCCTTCCCAGCTGCTTCCCTGTAGAAAACCACATGTAAGAGGTTTAATTAGGAATAATCAGAAAACCAAATTTACAGAGGAAATGGACTACTCATGTGTATTCATGTGCATTAAACAAGAAATTAAAACAAAGTGAAAATACATTAAAAAAGAAAAAAAGTCACTATAATAGGGCTTTCCAGCACTGAGTCAGAGGTCAGATTGTATGTTCCTTTCCTAAATTCTCACTAGGGTTAGATTTACCTAATGCTCCGTTCCATTATGAAATCCTTTGGCAGGCTTGAAGCTGCAGGGGGAGGGAAGATGGGGCCAGTGGGGGAGAATGTGAATAAATGACATTCTCCCGAAACTGTTTTTGTTGGAAAACAATGTTTAGACCAGGCTTTGGGCCCAGGGAAAGGAGCACAACACATTGGGCTACACGTCATTAAGAGCAGCTCAGCATCGCTCTCCCATCGGACATCCACGTAGGCAGGCTGAAGTTTCTTCGTCCTTTAACAATCTTTCTGCTAAAGAAAACAGCATCCCAGCTATTTAGGATACAAACAATTAACTCTACTGCTGCTGGCTGACTGACCCTTGCACACCAGTGCCCAATTTCTTTTAGATGGAAATTTCCTTTCTGTTAAGTTAACTTAGAGATGGAAAAAAGCATTTGGCCCCAGCAAGCAGGAGGTCTCGGCTCCCCAAGTATGTAAAAAAGTCAACTTTGCTGAAAGAGGCTTCGGATTTCAGAGACACTGAAGGGGGTGAAGGGCAGGCTTTTTATTAAATTCATGTGTTCAACCCTTTGCTGCATGTAATGCCAGGACAATAAATCTTCTACCTTTCACCATCTGTATTGGGAAATCAGACTCACTAAGTGTCAACGTGAGGCAGCGCTACGGCCAACTGGCTCCAAATGGGTAAACAGAGAAAGAGAAATATTAACTCTGATACCCTCCAGATTCCTAGCAGTACGATGACATGCGATGTAAGGGGAGAGAGCCAGGTGACAAGGGTACAGTGAGCACTGGTTACAATGGAGGTAAAAATCCAATGCCACAACCCCTGGTTCCTGCATACCACAGCCACCTATTATAGAGCATTCACTTACCTAAACTTAGAACGCATCCTTCCCGCTCTATACAGCTGGAAGCATTATTAACTGCAAAGATGCTCACACCAATAAGAATTGCCAGGGATCATCATAATGCTTCACCTATATGGACTGTAATTTAGGGCTAACCCACAAAACACCCATACTGTACATGCATTTAAAAAAAAAGCAAAACCCACACCAACACAATCTCTACACTATGTGTTTTTCACTCATGTTCAGCGCAGATGCAACCCATTCAAAACAATGGGCTGGGACGTGCCAGTCCACCCCGAAGTCAAGCGATGGGAGTGTCCCCGTCACTGCATCACTTAATGTGCCTATAACCTCCCTAGCGTTACGTCCGAAGCCAATAGGGGTCCAGTCTGATCGTGAATCTCTCAGTCTGCCTGCAGCATTTCTCCATAGCTGCAGGCACACAGAGCCTTTCTGGCCCAGTGTCTTCGGTGAGCCGAAGGGGGCAGGGGGTGGGGAAGGTGCGGCTACCAAAGACCTCCATGCTCCATGTTAATGGATGGTCGTCGCTTTTCTCCCCACACACCGCTGGCGTCTTATGGACACTGGCAGTGTGTAGAGGGCCGGGGGGAGAGCCAGCAATCACGATTGCCCAGGCAGCAGCTTTTCATGCCATAAACAAATGTCGATAAAAGCCAATAATGCTAGGGAAGTTAAACACAAGCAATCGGCATGTAGACTTGGCCTTGCTGAACTAAAATAATCATAAATAATCAGCATGTCCAAGTGTAAAGAAAATCTCGAGAAAAGCTAATAAAAGTATACATAAAACTCTCAAGTGCACATCATGGTACAAGACTGCAACGAACAGATCTTTGTATGTTTCATAATAAAATTATGAATTTTTTGCCTCAATTTATAAAAGATCGGCGAATCACAATTATACAGTTTTACTACAAACACCCCCCTCCTTCACAAAAATAAGGATGCCTGGGGAAACCCAAGACACGTTCAACAAACGATGCTCACAAAGAAATCTATCTACAAAGAAACTATACATACTGTTTATTTCCTCATCCAGAGCCTTGACCTTCCCCTTTTTCTTGATAAGTTGAATTTTCTTGGAGTTCTTTTCATTGCCGCCATCAATGCCGACACCTTTGGGAGACAACATACGCTCAATGTCAAAAAAGATTCTCTCAGTATAGAAGTCACTAGAGGGCAGAGGAGTATCACAAGCGGGATAATAAAGACAACAGATATCCTGGCGGATATAGAAAACATGTGATCACCTAAACTTTAACCCTCTACTACAGATCATCTGAAAGGCCCCCATACACGTGTCGGATTCCCAGACGATCGATTCCGGGCGCGTGCACGCGAAACGATCGTGCCAGAATCGCGTGAAGCCCACCTTGTCCGTCCAATCACGTCCGATCGTTCAGGGGCCCAGAATCGGATCCGACAGAGAACCAACATGTTGGTCTTTCTGATCCGATTCTGCACACATCAGGGGGAGTTGCCATTCAGGAAGTAAGCGATCGGACACGGAATCGTCCAGGAATCCGTGGGACAAGGTGGTATGCAGCGATCGGACACACTCAATTGGCCGATCGATCGGACCTCTGATTCCCGCTGAGATCACCGGAATCGATCGGATAAGTGATCGATCGGCCATGGAATCCGACTGTCTATGGCTAGCTGAAGAGATTCATATCATCAGTCTGAATAAAACTGGTTTTAAATTCTCTGAGCCTCTGATATATCTGCTATTCTATGAGTCCATCATGTGCTCGGTCCAGACAGGAAAACTGAACCCAACCAGCAGCACTATGAGCAAGCAAGGTCATCATAGATCACTCATGGATCACTTTGTACATTACCAGACATAGTGAAAGATCTGTACATAGGATAACAATTTAAAATGAGTGGATGTAGAAATAACCAAATATAAACCAACAGTTTCATATATGTGTACTACAATCAGAGAACATCAATATGCTAGGGTGGTCTATGTTATCAACTATCGTGAGTTTCTGAGCTCTGGTCACCATGAATTCATAATCTGTACTACTTCAAATCTGAAAGTCCAGCAAACTGCATAGGGAAATTTCCATTCTGTTATAAGAACCAAGCAGTTTCCCCATTTCAGATCTGTGGGAATTAGCAGATATGAATATATGTACCAGATATTGCCCTCAAATGGAACTTTTATCAGCTTCCATAAAAATGCATCTTATATACACCAACTCACCTGCGGAGTCATATCCTCTGTATTCCAACCTCTGGAGACCTTTAATCAGTCTTTCTAGGATCTCACGCCTTGTACGGGGCACATGGTAGTTGAGGTAAGCAAAAATTCCTGAGGATAAATAATAAAAATAATGATTTAGTAAAAACAGATAGCTCTTCTGAGAAATGATAAGGTTTGTCAAGTTAAAATATGTACAACCAGCAATCCGCTACTAGATTGAATGCGGTGTACTACTGTCTACTGCAACAAGTGCTGACTGATCATAATGTAATGTAAGTTTCTGCCATAGATGACACTCAACCATGATCAACAGTTGTGAAGCCCGTGTACATTTTCTGACTTTTGGATCATTGATACTGTGGGGTTATTACTGCAAGCACCAAACTGGGGGTTATCAGAACTGGCATCAACGCTGGGGGTTACAACCCCAGGAACCATTTCAGTGAGTTATTATTGAAAGCACCAACACTGGGGGTTATTACTGCAAGCACCAACACTAGGGGTTAATATTGCACCAACCAATACCAGTCTAGAGACTTTGTTTTCACATAATATGAACTCAAATAGAATGCCTAGCTTGATTTAAAGCCAACTCATGTTATTATGTGGCCTTCTCGATATATTGATGCAATCCAACATATCCAAGTGGACCAGCACAGGTCTAAGTGACTGAAATATATTGCTGCATAAACACTGCAAGAGCATGTGTGGTCAATCTCATGTTCCAGCAGTGGTATCCACTACCTCAAAGGAAATCTGCAGGCCAAGGTTCAAACTTAATCCACTCCATGATTCCTATGTGGAAGCAGCCAACTATCGTAATGGAGGAGGAGAATGACTTTGTTATAAAATAGGAAATTGTTGAAGTTTTTGTCTTTTAGTTCTCCTAACTTATTAGTCCAATGAGAGTAAATCTCCCCAAAATGAGGAGAAATGCATTTTCATTCAGCAGACAATAGAATATTTGTCCGCGCACTGAGGCTTCTCCTACATGCCTGTTCCTGTGATAGCTCGTAGGACTGACATTTATTCCATCTTAAATGCCTGAAAATCTGCAATACTCAGCCCCCACCTAGCCTTTAGTAAAAGTCAGAATATACATCCAAGTTTCCCTTCGCCTCCAGGCCTCATGGAGCAAGCAATGAGCTGTTGTGCCCGGGCACATGAAAATCAGCCTACGTAAACTGCAAAAGGTGGCAGCTGTGGTTTCCAGTGAAACATAGCAGCACGTACAACATGTAGAAAGTCATCTTTATAGTCAATGTGGAAGCCGGCCAGACCAAGTGTGCCCACTTTTATATCCAAACTAAAACTCCTTTCACAAGGCAAAACTCGACAGCGAGCGCAGCACAGAGGACAGACAAGCGTCTCACTGAACACTTCAATGAGGCTCCTGACACATTCACATAGAAGACTCCATCTAATGCAACTGGCATTCAGAAATTCCAGAGGATTCAAGCTGAACTCCCATGTACAATGAGCACATATAAGATATGGAATTAATTGGTTACACCAATCCGTTATCCATGCATGGCTCACGCTGATTGCAAAACCTGAATATGGAGTTTTTGGCCAATGTATTCAAAACTGAACATTTTCTATGCTAACTGAATTTTGCAGATAATTTCATGAATATGATAATCAGGACTAAAACAGATGCTTCCAGAGGAGGCTTCCCTTGTCATGTGCACAGCATGTTTAAATGCTCAGTAACTACTTGTAAAATGAAAACAAGGGTGCAAATGGACAAACAAAAAGGATATCTAAACCTCAGAACAAACATTTTATATTGGGCACCTTGATAGACATGAGATAGTTGAACGTTTTAAGGTGACTGTTGACCATTTTGATCGGTTTAAGGTGGGTTTACACGTGTAGATTTTTTCGTTCGTTCAACAAACTAACAATTTTTTGGTTGATTGAACAAAAATCTAGAATGGGCAATTTGTTCGATGGATACATTTTGTTCGACCTCAAACAAAAAATCATTTAAAAAAGGTCATCGAACATGTTAGTAAATTTTTATCTGTCGTCATTTCTAATATATTAGAAAAATCATAAGTGTCACCCAAACCCTAAGGGGATAGGCCCCCATCCCAAAATGAATCTAGAAACACCAAAGGGGTGGGGAGAGAGGCCACAAGGTAATGGCCTATCTGCCCACCTAGTTTTCCTTGTAGGGACAAGGCGAGGGGACTTTGGCGGGGCCCCCCTATGTTTACTACAATACCTCTGATAGAGGGTTTAAAGAAAATAGATCATAGAAAAAGGTCAAAATGATACACACAAAATGGGGTGTATCAGGGTGGATTTGATTTAAATCAAACCGATTTAAAATCACTAGTCAGTAAGGCTGGATTTAAATCAAACTGATTTAAATCAAAAATTCTTGCCGGTATAACTTTAAAATGCAAATAGGTGAAGATTTTTAGAATAAAACATTTTCATATTAGTTTTTTTTATCCCCAGTTTAGGTTAATCATTCATATGTGGACAACTTTTCTGTTGCACTTTGTTTTGAGAACAGAGAAAGTAAACCAAGCATCTGCGATAATATCTTGTAGGCAGAGAAACTGCCCAATAATCTTACAGAAACAGACAGACGTTGATAGCAAAAGCACATCACCCAAAATCTACCTTGAATAGACACGGTTGAGGGGACACAAAAGCAGATTTGGCTTATGAAATTACATATCGTACCCCCTGAAGAAGTCTTCAACGAAACGTGCGTTGGGGTGAAATTTGCACCATTTGGACTATTGTATTTTCTAACAGCACCTGTACAGCCATGTACATCCGCAGCATTGTGCATTGCTTTTGATTGATATGATGTCATTACTTCATCTTTTGCACAGTGTATAATAAACGTATTGCTTTTACATATTGAGCGGCCCTTAGTCACCTCACCCTTGTCTATTCAAGGGGAAATTTTGGGTGAGGTGCTTTTGCCATCATCAACTTCTGTCTGTTGTATTTGGGGATGTTGGCCACTATACAGAGAGTGTAGTTTTATTGATTATAAAATCTTACAAACACCTCTGAAAGAGCGTGACATTGTGAATGGATCATAGGAATTTATATACTAAAACAATTAAACATATACAGCCTTATTCTACATAAACTAATCTTTATTTCATCATGGAATAACCTTGGGATGGTAATGTATTTTCCTCAAAAAGCATTTTATTTTAAAAAAAATAATCGAATTAAATCCAAAAAATCATTGATTTTTATCCACCCTGGGGTGTATATATGAGACTACCACAACAGGAGGTGAAGCTAAAAATATACAAGCAAAGTTCGTAACAGTTCAATCTTCATGGAAGTAGAGTCCACTGCATAGGATTTTGTGAGTTAAAATGTTCATCTTTAATTCCAAATTAATAAAAACATCGAAGGATGGGACCCAACGATCGGCGTCATCCAATCAGGCAGCGGCCATATTCAAAGGCTTGTGTTCATGAAGTTGAATTAGAGTGATACGGGCACCTTGACGTACGTTTCGACTATCTTCTTCTGGAGGTGTCAATCTTGAGTAGGACCTGAGGAAAGTATAGGTATTGGGCCACTGTCAGGGGTCACAAAAGGAACAGGGGGCGATCCACTGTTGGGGTGATCAATTGAGGTTACAATCTAGCATATGGAAACGGTGTCCATATATGTAGTTCGATCCGTCTGTAAGGTCTGCCCTCATCCTCCTGTATCCACTGATCACCCCCACAGTTTAGGTTTACACATTTTTCGTCCAATCAATGAAGAACTAACACATTTTTGGATGATTCAACAAAAATCTTAAATGGCCAATTTGTTGGAAGGATAAATTTTGTTCGATCTCGAACAAAAAAATTGTTCAAAAAGGTCATCGAACATGTTGGTAAATTTTTATCGGTCGCAGTAATTCGATATCTGGATGAATGAACAAAAAATCTAATGTTACATTTGATAAAAAAATTTAATCGGTAGTTGAACGAAAAAAAAAAAATCTACAAGTGTAAATCCAGCTTTACTCTCCCTGAGATTTGTACACGTCACACGGTTCTAGACAAGAATGAGCTCTTCTGACCATAAACATTTGCAAACTGACTGTTCCCATCCTTGGAATACCCTGAAGAATGGATCTCATCCGTGACTCATCCCTACAAGAGCCAGGAATAGGCATCATTAACATGTAAACCTGAAGGGTTATGGTCTAATTAAAGTGAAGGCAGAGAAAGTCTGTAGATCGAGTGTGACGGATATACAAGGTATGCTATTATCTAGCAGGAAAAGGACATGTCTAGTGGAGGAATAGAAGAGCAATAAGGAAGTCATGCAGGTTTGAAGGTTAGCAAGAGCTAATTATGAGAATTAAACAATGACAGGAAATACTGCACAGAATACAAGCTGCTGCTGACATTCACAAATACATTAAACTTTCACTATTTCTAAAGGTGGCCATAGATTGTGGAAAAATTTACAGCAAATCTAACAGATTGACCACAGTGCGCGCTTGTGGTGATCGTTCCATGAAATCTGCTGCAAATCTAAGGTGCCCGCCTTAAATCAGGCCAACAATTCAATCGGCAATCGAGCTCCTTACTATGGATAGGGAACCATCCAAAGTAAATGCAGGCACACAAAGGGTGCGCAGCCGAACCTCAGCATGACCGGTTGCCAGGAAATGGGCCCGCCATCGAGATGTCTATGGCCAACTTGACATTGTTGTGCACCCTATAGTCTGCACTGTAGGGGGACAATGTCAAGGCCTCAGACCACTGCTCAGAATAGAATAGACTTGTACACAGAAGAACTGTAGTGATTGTCTGGGGGTGAATATCTGGTGCAGGGGTCTGCAACCTGTAGCTCTGGAGCCACATGCAGCTCTTAAGCTTTCTTATTGTGGTTCCTTGGATGGCAGCAAGCCTCCTCCCTCCATAAGTGCTGGAAGAAAGGAAGCAGGCATGAATGAAAAGAGCATGTCAGCAGGCAATATGGCTGGCTACAGAAGCAGCTGAAGTTCCTTCATCTCCTCCACCTACCGGACACTGGAGTAGACAGTGACCATTGCTAGGCAGAGACCTGCTCATACATTCACCACAGGGCTGAGATTCTGGAGGAAGAGAAACAGTCAAGCTAGAGGGACCAGAAAGACCAGACCCGAGCTACTGAACCACAGTGATGGTAGGAGTGAGGGTCAGTGGCACAATAGGTCACCCAGCCACACATCCACCTCCCAGACCCACCCTTGCCTGAATCGCTGGGACACTTTCTTGTGCAGAAACTCCCATGGAAGAAAATAGGCGCTGCGTGTAAAAAAACGTGTTACAGGTTAACCACTGACATGTAGAAGTGCAAACGTGGTATGTTTTGTGGCTGCACACTTATTTTGGTTGCTGGCCCCTGATGTAGCACATCTATAGTCATTGGGATTGGTTGTTTAGACATCTGGCCACAACGTCGGACTGGAGGGGAAAACCTAGTGCCGAGTTCTGCTCATACACCCCCTGCAGCCCACCCCCCAGCACCATAACATCCCTCTTCCACAGAACAGAATGAGCACTGTATGTAGTTAGTTCATGCTCTAATCAATGGGAATCATGTTTGATGAAAGATTGGAGTAGGAGTTGCTGAGAGAGCAGGATTAGCAAGAAAAACGTATTTTCTGCCCCCAGTCCAGCCTGGAGTTAGCTTTGTCTATTTCTGAATAAGCTGTTCCGTACACCGGTCATACTGGCTCTGCGTGCTGGAATAATTCCCTGTTAAGTGACATGTCAAGCAAGATTTCCCTGGTCCAGGAGAAGGTGTGTCACCCGCCTATACAGCCAGGCAATGACATCCGCATTCCTTTCCCCAAATTGCTTTAAACATTACGAAGGTGTGATCACACCTCCCGGAGCGCCCTTTTGTACCCTCAGTCATACAATATGACCAGGAACAGTCACGTATCCAAGATGTTCAGTCTTGCGTCTAATGGTGGAACTTTACCGTTTAACCACCTGTACCTGCTCTCAGCTTCGCACACAGGTAAATACAGAGGAGAAGCATCAATATGTTCCTTACATTACAATTTATAGACAATATACTAGTCAGCTTTCACATAGGACGTGGCATAGTCCTGATCTGGCCATCTACATGCATACCTCACTGATTCTACTAAGAACAGCCAACAGAGGTGATGACCTACGACATTATGCAAATTATATACAGACATAAATTGAGCCAATCAAGTACAACAGTTGCTGGCTCCACTCAGTTTTAGTCTGCATACAACTTTGGAAATATCAGCATCTCAAAGACCCCCTCTAAAGGTAGCCATACACAGGTCGATTTTCCACTCAATTTTTGACCGATCGATCACTGCGCGCGTTCACGAGTTCAATCGATTGTCAGTCAATCGGGTTTTGATCACCCTGCCCGATGGACCCCAAAAAAAATCGGATCGGACTATGAACCAACATGTTGGTTTTTTGGTCGATCGTTTGGCAATTGGAGTACATTGATGGACCCACATAGCCCTATGCAGCAGCCTTTCCGATCGATGGAGTTTGTGGAAACGGCCAATTTGGAGATCGGCTCATGTCTAAATCAGCCACAAATCGGATTCCCAAGGTGGTGATGCATTGATTCCCGATCCGATCAATTACTGATCGCCTGGAAATCGACCTGTGTATGTCTACCTTAAAAAGGTAGCCATACAGGGGTCGATGATTTAACAATTCGACCATCGATTCGATTGTCTTGTGCAATTTTAAAATAGCTCAAACATTGATCGATTGTACCACCACAGAGTGTGAATTATTTAGAACCGATTGCTTCCTTTACTCTTTGGTCCAGGAGAAGGTGTGTCACAAGAAGGTGCCTGGAAAGCAAAAAACGACACAGAAAAGTACACGGTCTACTAAAATTTACCAACATGTCCGATTACATTTATGATCGATTTTTGGTTCTAAATCAATCACCAATGGTCTATTGTACCAGGTGAGCAGGAATCGATCCCTGTTCAATTGACGTAAACAGACTAATTTTTTAGGCAATTGAACAGAAATATCAAACAGTGTATGGCTACCTCTTTGGTAACCAACAAGAGCCAATCTTGTGAGCAGAACAATGTTCCGGTAGCTTTCTAAAAATTATTTAAACACAAAAAACATAAGGACAAACTCAAACAATCCAAACAACCCATAGTTGACCATGGGTGGACTATAAACTTTAAAGAAGGTCTATGGGGTTAGCCCCAGATAAAGCTACCTGGATGGGGCAGGGGTGTATTTAGGGTACAAGCAAGCACACTCATCTGAGACAAATATACAGCATCATATAGCATCAGTGGTGGCACCTCCTTTCTCATGTCTATAGGCAGCCTTGGTCTTTATATTATCTAATAAGCCTTCCAGCAGCAGAGAGTTCCGCTCCCTATCCAACGTTCCTTTTATCCTCAGCCGCAATACAATGAGGTTCCTGTATGGGTACAAAACCTTACAGTGTGTAGAGAAATACTCACATGCCTGTATAATGAAAGGCAGAGCCCATTGAATGGAGCTGATTGATCTGGCTGAGCGTGCAGCGTCAGATTACATAGCTAAAGCCCCTCATACATCTTTAGATCACTCCATACAATTTTCTTTAGATCTACCAACAACTATGTAGTGCTGGGTCCTCCCTGATAGAATACATAGTGACTGGAAGGTTTAGAAAGGTCCTCATATTACATGGTTTTGGTAGAAAAAAAGTGGATTGTACAGAAATTGTATGGTAAGATTGTAAAGCTAGGCACACATGGGTAGATCTGTAAAAAGATTTGAGTACAATTAATCAACGTTCACGCACACTGTGCGTGCTCACTGCTAATCTGTTTCCAAATCTACCCGTGTGTGTCTTCCTTTGAGCTGGATCAATAGAGCCCGCTCGAAGAAACTTGATTGAAAGGGGTTCCAACATGTTGGGAAAACCCATTCAATCTCCCATTACTAAATGGATAAAGTCCAATAAAGTATTGGAGGAGCTGCGGCTCCTGCACAGCTGTCCGCTGTAAGAGTGAAGGGGGCGCAGCCAGCACTCCTCGCTCGGAAGCAGTGCGAGTGAGGCAGGCTGCTTCTCCCCAGCTTGCAGCGTGTTGTGATTCCCACATTCTGCGAGCTGGGGAGAATGGGTGCACATTGATTTCCGTTGTGATTGATTGGGGGTTGATTGCACGGTTATCTACCCGAGTGTGCCTAGCTTAAGGTGAATGGGGGGCTTTAGCAATGATTGTGAGTGCACCGCCTGGTTATAGGAAGGCCAGGAATCGGTGAAATACATGGTTTTCAGGCACATTGCTGGAGGATAATAATATCACAGAACAACTCATTACTCAGCAATGTATACGTACAGCAAGGAAAGGCTGCTGACGCAAGTCTTCATCCAAGGACACCAATCAGGTATTGTTTGCTCTGCTAAGCGCCAGGCCCAGCCCGGCATTACCTGACATGTCTCACCTCTCAGATGGGTTAGAATCTGCAGAGACATCAGCTTCACTCTTTACAACCCATTCACACCTATGTAAGCATGTTTTAGCAAGCGTGTTACTCTACACAAGTACGTGTGAAGGCCTTTTAGTTTCCCTTTAAAAACACAAATCTGCACACAAAGCCCATACAGAGATCAGCCAACCAGAACAGAGTACATAAGCTTTACATCACGTATAGTGTGCAGATCAGTAAG
>CM070034.1:118316832-118336147 GCA_036250615.1 Ptychadena robeensis
TCACACATAGGACAAGACTCTACTACTGCTGGATCACACATAGGACAAGACTCTACTACTACTACTACTACTACTACTACTACTGGTCACGCATAGGGACAACAATCTACTACTACTGGTCACGCATAGGACAACAATGTACAACTAGATTACACATACGTCTATAACAGGGACAAAGTGCTGTTCACAGCTTGCCTAAAAAAGTTTGGGTCCCTATATTAGTTCTTATGAAAAGATAAAACATTTAGTCACTGCACTTCCTTTATGGAGTAAAGTAATATATGTCTTTCAGAGGTCTGTGTGTAGTGATTGTACACAATACTGTACCTGTTACACTCAAGCCTATGACTTACAACAAGTCCTTTATGACCCTATTAATCCATAAAAATTTACATGACATATCTAACAACTAAACTAACTATTTAAACTAAGAACCTCTGGTCATGGGTCCACATACGTATAACTGATAATTGGGCAGTGAAGAATTAAACTGAAGTCACGTGAGCAGTTTCTAACAGGTTAACGAGGTGTGACTAATTACTACACAAGTTGTATATTCCCTACTGCGTCACCAACCTCTTAACAACTTGATGGTGATAATGGTGTCCTGATGTGGACATTACCGCCTAGCAGCAGGAGACCTATAAATGGTAACACATTACAGAAGGAAAGACACTATGCCAGGAGAAATGCCACCAATGCCAACTACAGCACTAAACACATTGTGACACCGGAGAGGTTACCAGATCAGGTGATCCGTCATCAAGGAGATGCGCCACTACAGAGTCTCCTATAGGATGGGAGGTCATACACAGAACCACAGACAGCCAATCCAATGTCACCAGGACACCATTGAGATTGGGTACATGTATTCAGGACAACACGGCAATGCAATTCACAGTGCTCTAGAAATATACATCTACATTACTGTGCCCCAGAGATGCCAGTCACATAAAGCCACCCTAGAGATTAAACAAGCTACCTCGGGGTGCCCAGACATGCTAAATTCCTGATTGTGTCCACAGAATCCCCAACATGATGGGAGATATCAATGTTGGGGTGCCCCTAGATATACCAACTGAGTAACGGTGCCCCTCAACATTGGGGTGGCCATAGATATACCAACTAAAGTATGGTCCCCGGAGGTGTCATAAGCTACATTAGGGTGCCCCCAGATATAACTAAGTGATGGTGCCCCTCAACATTGAGGTGGCCATAGATATACCAACTAAAGGATGCTTCAGTGCAAAGCATGATGCCACATCAAAGATATCACCAGCTACAGTGAGGTGCCCCCAATATATTAACTACACTGAGGTGCCCCCAATATATTATCTACATTGGGGTGCCCTAGATATGACACCACCTGCATAGGGGTGTCCCCACATATACCAGCACATGACTGTGCCCAAGGGGCTTTGCCAGCTACGTTAGGGTGCCCCCCGATGTAACTGAGTGATGGTGCCCCTCAACATTGAGGTGGCCATAGATATACCGACTAAAGGATGCCATGATGCCACACCAAAGATATCACCAGCTACACTGAGGTGCCCCCGATATATTATTACCATTGGGGTGCCACAGATATGACACCACCTACATTGGGGTGCCCCCACATATACCAGCACATGACTGTGCCCAAGAGACGTTACGAGCTACATTGGGCACACTGCAGACCACCAGAGATAACAGCAGCAGCTACGTGACTGTGAGCCATGTACACCGCGCCCCCTGAGATGCCCCCGGAACGTCGCCCTACAGCTCACTAAGGAAGGATGCAGGAGCTGTGACCAGCCATGTGATGGCACCAACAATGGCAGGGCCACCCCCCCCCCCCTAATTATTGGGGTCACTGAGTGATGTCCCCTCCTCCAGCCATGTCTATGTAGACCTCCTGATACCGGAGCCGGGCTCCATACTCACCACACATGTCTGCTATGCTCCGGTCTCAGTTCTGTATTTCTGTATGTCTGCCTGTCTGTCACTCCGTCTGCAGCTAGTACAGTCTCAGCCACCCTACATAAGGACCACCTGACGTCACAAGCACTAGCCTCATTATGTCTATTGGTCAGCCCCCCGCCTGTCATTCCCGGCTAGAGAACCCATTGGGCACTCCCCTCTGACAATACCCACCCCCCAGCATCGTCTATTCTCCGATTGGGAGAATGAGAGCTGGGCACGCCTGCTGCTGGCAGCAATGACGTGGCCGGATCCAACTCTACATAGCCACCGAGGAGACGGTGACTGCACAGGGTGGGCGGGGCTGTACGAACACCGAGGGCGGGAATTAGGACGTCAATGGGCGAGGCTTTCAAATTAGCGCCATTCACAATTCACGTCCGCGGTAAGGAGCTCAGCCAATGGCGTGTGATGAGTAGGCGGGATTAGTATCGGGATCGATGGAAGAGGATAGACCGATCGATATCAGTGCTGCCTGGGAGTTATCGGAGACACGTGTGTGATACATGGTATACTGTATATATATACAACCCCTGCAGTGCGGTTCTCAGCGTTGTCACCCTGTCCTAGAAAACGCAGCGAATCTTTCATGTATATCAGCTTTCCAAGCAGGATAGTGAGTCTGGGAATCAGGGCTGTCATGAACTGACCGAGACAATGGAAGTTCTCATTCTTTTGGTGGTCCTACATCAGTAAAACTGTCAATGTTGATCAGGGAAACCAGGGAAGGGTCTTCATTGATGTTATGTGCGGCCCTTTAGTGATGCCGAGGGCCGCACTTGTGGCCCTCCATATGAACTCAGTTGCCCACCACTGGTATAACATGTCAAAAAAAAGACACATCTGTGCCATTCATTTCCTAAGCTGGCCATAGACGTGTAAATTTGCACTAGACCGACGGACACTCGAGCGGGATGTGATGACGTCACCCCGCTGTGGTGGAACTGTCAATCAATGCGCACCACTATGGTCTCCATCTAAAGTAATTGCAACTGACCAGGGGAAAAACCAGACATGTCCGTCCCTGTTCAGTCGCTCCATGTGGGGTCAGATTTGGTTTTCTAATACTGTCAGTGTGCGTCTCCGTACTCCCAGCAGCCGCCATTCTTAACTGAATGAAGAAAAGCTGTTCTACATGGACTTCGTAGGGTGGTGGTGTCACGTTATTACGTCTGGTCCTTGCATGCAGAGTGTCTCTTTCCATTAGATGTGCTTGTTCTGGTGATCTCATTAAACGCTGGGTGGTGTTTGCATTAACGCAGGTCCTTGTGTACCTTTTACACTGCGATCTGTTGTGATTTTGCCTTAGGGCTTGTTTCCATTGTACGCCGGGACCCCTACGCTAAGCGTATACGCTTAGCTGGGGTCCCGACGTATCTCACAGACTCAGCCTGCCGGCGGATGGTCTGTTCACACATCCGCCGGTGTACAGGCTGAACGTACTCGACTACGTTCAGCCTGACACCGGCGGATCGGCTCAGCGCAATGAAGACAGACCCTCCGCCGAGCAGGTAAGTCTATCTGTTACGTTGGGACCCAACGCAATGGAAACAAAGCCTAAGCGCACCAATGTAGTGGGTGTACCCTGCAGCATGTGTGTTGGTACTGCAGCCCAAGTATTTCACATACAAAGTTGTGGGAGGACAAACAAGTTCTCATACCCCATCGAGATCTCTTACCTTTGGCAGCTGCAGATGGCCATACTTTTGCAGGGTTACAGGGCTCTGCTTACAGGCTTAAGCTGTTAAGGTTAGGGGGGTTTCCACAGGTTTTGTGATCCATCAGGACCCCTACATTAAGCCCAGTGCTTGGAGGGATCCGCGGATCACATATCCGCCGATGCAGGGGTTAACGTATTGGACTATGTTAACCCCAGCATCATCGGAGCGGCTCAGCGCCGTGAGAACACAGCATTCTCAAGGCAAGTAAAGTCTATGTGCTCAGTCGGAGCTCCCCACCAAGCACTGCGCTTAGATGGATGTGGAGACATAGCCTAAAGTTTGATTTTTGAGGGTGATGTTTGATTTTCGGGGTGAGCTTCTGGTGTTAGGATAAGGAGCTTGGTTAAAATAAAACTAATGGCTGCCATACACACCCCGACGGGTGCAGACAAACCAGTCCCAATATGCTCCGGGATGCAAACGTGATGACGTCATCACGTTTGCACTCTGGTGCATTATGGGGCCCCTACAGTCGGCCGGCACCCTTTGTGTGCCGGCCATTAGCTTCAATGAAGACGCCGGTCTTCATTGAAGCTAATGCTATCGGCTTCTATCGGCCAGAGATTATCGGACATGTCCGTTCTCTGGCCGGCCGAGTTGTGGGGCGACAGGGATCTGTCGCCCCATGTGGGCACATACCGATTTTTCCGCTGACCGATGGCGCAAGCGCGCATGCCCGTCAGTCAGGTGAAAAATCGTCCTCTATCGGCATGTGTATGGCTAGCATAACTTCCCCAGTCCCTTCTCCTTAACTCTCGGCTATCTGCAGCTGTCAAAGGTAGAAGATCTCATCCTGCACATTCACAGTTGGCAGGGTAGGATATCTCGCCAGTACATCGGACATACATTATACTGACAGAGCCCATATGTGAGGCTGGGATCATGAACTTTCAATGTCTGACAGTTGTTCAGCTTCTCATTGTCTCCTGACGCAGCAGAGATAGGTGAGTCCGGCCATGTAAGTATGAAATATGGGTGGCCATTATATCCCGAGTACATTTACATCAACTACTGGATTTCTGTAATGTGAGACTCTCCTCATATGCGCTTGTAACATTCATTAAACTCCGAGGGATATGCTATGCTGAGTGACAATTTACAGCTGTACCGCAAAAGTGTAAAATGCTGACTCGCTCAATGGTGGTCCTCATCTGTCACACCAGAATAGGCCCCATGAAGCATTTGACAGGTTTCCTGCCCCCACACTTTCCATATGTCCTGCCACCTGAAGCACAGACAATCGCTGATTAGTAGGACATTGCTATATACAAGGCACAAAGACGATCAGTAAATCGCAGAGGTGCTCATGAACTTTCCATTTGTTTATTTGGGTGATAATTGCAAAGCACCTGAACATGGTATCATCAGCAATATTTCAGCATGACTTTGAACTCAATTTATGTAAAAACTACATACATTAGAACAATACATCCCTCATCCCTTTCCTAAATCTCCAGCAATTTTGGGTGAAGTCAGCTAGTCCAAATGAACAAAAAAATGCAAAAAAGTTTTTTATGTTCTTCAGTAGTTGAAAAATATATCTGTAAAGCTGGGCATAGACGTTTCGTTCTGTACCCGATTCTGCTGCAGATTGACAGTCATCACACACGGCCGGTCATGCAGAGAATTGGCCAGGCACACTTTGCCGTTCCCATCCAAAGTAATGGGATCGGACATGAATTTACCAGCATGTCGGATCGCCGTTCAATCTGACATGCGGCAGATTCCTGGTCATCTTGCCAGGTGGGCGCACCCAATTTTCGGCTGACTGAAGATCTGCCCATCTATGCCCAGCTTAAGCTATTTATAAAGAATATGGAAAAGCTGGGGTAGACTATCTAACAAGTCTGTAATACTTCCTGTGTCATCATTGAAGTCATTCACCCCTCAGTTACTATTGGTGATCCTTGTCATCTAGAACAAAGCGGGAAATGCAACATTTTAGAGTTCTCCCCACAATAAGATCTCCCAATGTTAATGTGTTCCAAGGATAGTATAATACATAGAAACCTGGCAGGGCTTTCTCTATTCTAAAAAGTTTAGTTGTGTGTATATATATATATATATATATATATATATATATATATATATATATATATATATTTATATATTATTTTTTTTAATAACCCATTTTATAATGGGTAAGATAAAGAAAAATAACAATACATGTCATGCTGTTTCAGTAGATAAGATGTACTCATATTGAGGATAGACGTGTCAAATCTATCAGGGTTACATATAAATATTATAACATCTTCATTTATATAGAGAATTTAGAATGGAAGCTGCCATTGGTGACCTTTTACTGGGAAGGTGAATGTTCTTGGTATCAGTGGTTACCATTATCCTTGCTTCATTATAAAGTTATTTCTTTTGAATGAAATGTCAACTTAGGAGTAAACTGCATATTATCACTATAATTGCTGGATATGTAAAAAACATTAGAAAAAATCACATGTAGTTGTTGCATAAATTAAGTTCAAAGTCAAGTCAAAGTTTTGATTCGAAAATTTTGACTTGATTTATGCAAAAACTACATGTGCTAGAACCAAATTCCACCATCACAGGTGTTCCAGGACTGGGCTGTCCAACTCCATTTCGGGAGGGCCTTTTCTCATTCCATGATGACCCTGTTTACTGCTGTCTGACAAAACTCTGTGTAGATCTGCCCCTCAAGGACTGAGTTGGACGACCCAAGTTTTAGAGTATCAGTAGACAACTTGGAGCTTGCAACTAAGAATGGTACACATTGTAGTCTTATCCAATTATACAGCAATGAAATAAAATTGACACTATAACAAAGTGTTGCTATTTACTTGTTGGCTGTATTTATATATCCAGGGGTGCACATAAGTGGTACTCTGGTACTCAAAAAAGGGCCAAAAACTATCTATGGGTACCTGCATTATTGTTACAAAGCTCATATGCGTACTAACAACTTGGAGGCACTCCATGTCTGGGCGGCCGTAGCTATCAGGTGCACCTGAGTATTCTGGATCTCAGGGAGAGATCGGCAGCACAATTGACATTGACAACAACTTCACTTTATCATGTATACACTTCTGCAAAAGTAAACATTTTTAGATTAGCACAATTCTTTCAGTTTTTATTGTTAAATGTATAAATTTTACTTTATGGAAACATTAATAACTATGAATGGTTGCAGTTAGGGGTGTGAAATTGTGTATATAAATTACTAATCCAAAATAAAATAGTGGTCTTCTAAGGGTGTTGGAGATCTGAGGGTTGAATGTCACAGTAGGCATAGGTATGGGTAAAATCTGACAAGAGAAAAGGACTGTTGGAAAGGTTGTCATATGGACTGCAGGTAGTCTCAGGGTTTAGTTACTAACCCAGAAAATCTTGGGGTTGCACTACTGAGGTATGAGATCTGGGGGATCAAACATGTTGTACTGTGAGAGTTACATGTGACCCAAAGCCAGTTGGAGACCTGTGGATGGAGACAGCTAATTGGAGGCTAAGTCATGAACAGGGAGGCCCATCTGCAGCAGAACCTACCATGCAGGAAGCAGAGGACAGTGAGGAAGACGGCACTGCATATGGGGTGAGTACCAAACACCATCTACTGGTACTCATCTGAGGAGCTCACTAAAAAGGTTTGTGCACCCCTGTATAAATTTATACAGTCAACAAGCAAAAGACAAAATAGTAAATAATAAAAAAGCAATGACACTTACCACCAGCCTCCCATTTTATTGCCTTGGCTGTCCTTCCCTCCATAATGTTGACTAAACTGGTTCTCTTGTGGGTTCCACGTAGTTATCTGAGTCTTATGAATGATTGACGCTGGCCAATGATTGGTTATTTCAAGAGCCAATCGAAACTGGTGGAGCTTATGCTATATCATGTGATGTCACCGAGTACCTGTAGGGAGGCCCGCCATCTCTTACTCCTCCATAAATAATAAATATAGTGTAAAAATGAAGGTGCTTCTCGTGATCTTGACCAGAGTGCAGCCGAGAGCTGTCCCGAACTTTGGATTTAGATGGAATGGTTTATTGACTAACGCAATGAATGTAGAGCAGGTCCCAGCAGACAAATTCTACAAAAAAAGTCTTGAGAATACTTCTGAAAATACATGTCAGAGCAGCTGGGTTGTGTTCAGCAGGAGGTTATCTCCAGAAATTTGAATTTAACATTTGCAGCTGCAGTAAGAAGTTGATCCTCTGCTGCCCTGTAAAGAGAAGATTCTACTCCCGATTGTAATTCAGGAAAGGCATTGAGTCATTCCTAGGCTTGGACCCCAAATGGGTGGGTGCACCCGCTGACATACTGGTGACCAAGCAACCATCTGTAATATCATGGTTATTACACAAGCAGCCCAGACGTTTATGAACTTGTTTTTTTTTTATAACATAGTCATCACGGTTGAAGCTTTCCATTAGTCCAGAGAGAAGAACGAATATGTTTCAGACTATTACCAGCTCTGAACTTTGAATAACCAGAAGCGCCGGAGGTACCGCTATTGTACACTTACGTATGTTTTCACTTAGAGCAAAGCACACGGAAGATACAGAACACATACACTGGGGATCACATATATAGAGTTACAGGAAATGTGAAGTCATCGAAAAAATGTTAGAAAGGGGTCTTGCGTCATAGAGCTTACCGAATGAATCCAATTAATGGGGGGGGGAGTAATATATATACGTATGTTTGCACAATTAATTCCTTCGCTGACATCACGGACAGCAATCACCCTGTGAATTGGGAAATTTGCTAAAGTAAAGAAAACATTTCAATAACCTACTCTGAGTGAAGTGATAACAGGAGATAAGAGTTGACCCAACAAGTGTACAGACACTGTCACATTAAGGGGCCCATTTATATCGCAGCACTATGGCTTTTATTATAGAGAACTGTTCTTAACAAGTTCCACATTACTTTCTGTGTATGGGGGAGGGAAAGACCAGTTCTGTGTATAGCTGGGAACTCTCCAGGAAACTCATAACTGGGAACTCCAGCTCATCAGTGTCACTGCTCCGGAGCCCACCATGGGTTCTATTGAAAATAGAACGTAGATACAGAGGTGATAGGCCTGCTTTAAATACTGTCTTCTTATAGTAATTTCAAGGACCTACTGCATGGTCTCCGTCTTTTATTTAAGTGTATAAAAACATGTCTTGTATTCCATCATCCACGTCAAATACTAGAATATTGTGGCTTGAAAAAGCATCTAACATACCATCTAGTCTGACAGCAATATGTTGTCTGTTCAGAAATATATTATATTCCAATTTCGTTAGCAAAATGAAACCTGCCTGTTCTCTTCCCGTACTTCAATTTGGATTTGCATCTTGCATCTTGGAATTCTAGTCTGTTCTATAGAATTCCAAGGTTTACAAACTGATCTAAAGCCCCCCATACACCTTTTAATCACTCTGTGCACTTTCTATTAGATTTACCAACAACTATGTAGTGCTGGGTCCTCCCTGATAGAATACATAGTGATTGGAAGGTTTAACAAAAGTCCTCAGATTACATGGTTTTGGTAGAACAAAAGTGGATTGTACAAAAATTGCATGGTAAGATTGTAAGGTGTATGGCTTTGATTACGCTTTGACATTAAATTAAAGAATCGGTGATGCTGAAGGATCCTCTATTCATATGTTATAAGTCCTTATCAATAATATTTACTGGGCTGAAAGACTTTGTAAGAAAGTATATAAAAAGAAAAAACACTTTGTATCCTTGTGATGTCTGTGACATACAAAGTATTCCTTTTAAGTCATTTACATTAGGACATATGCAGGCGGGACTTACATTTTTTACATCTGTCCACAGGCAATCTCTGCATCTCCAGCTGACGTAGTTTTACTTGGCTGAAGATATAACATGAATTACGATGCAGAGCTGACCTGCATTCCCACGAATTGCCTTTCCCCCCATTATTTAAATAGTTTATGTCCAACCTTCCCCTGAGGAGTTAGTTGTTTATGTATGTTCAGTATGCATGTATATATATATATAATGTGTGTATAGATAGCTAGTGTCTCAGAAAATATATATGCAATGCGTAGTTAGTTGGACTATCTTCCTACTTTTCTGTGTGCCTGCAAATACAGTATAATGCTAAGTGTCAGTATGTCTGGTTACCTCCATAGCTGTCTGAAGATGACCATTTACCATACAAAGTTTTCCATAAGCTTAATACGCAGTTGATTAAAAACATTTGATGGGTAAATCTCTTTAAAATAATCATTGTTTGAGCAATAATAAAATTAATCTGCAATGGTAAAACATCAATAAACAGGAGAGACCTTTGATCTATAATAAATGCCTGGAAGGACTCCAATTGGCTTTTAGTTTGGGATCACTCCCTGCTTTTGATTGATTTCGCTGTTTGATGGGTGCAGGTAATCCAGGTAAGTGATCAATATGATTGTCATAACAATAGTGACCTGGTAACCAGTAGATGTTCTTCTTTAATGAAGAATGGAGATACACACCCTAGCAACCTCCATCGAATCAAACTCTCACCTGCCACTTAGCTTTAAAGTAAAAAAGAAATCCTAACAATAAAAAGAATCATCCCGATGCCATAATAGAATGCTAAATGCGAACTGTGCTGACTAATGGGCGCATGGCAGTTATCCAGAAAAATAATTGTTTACCTGGTTGTGTGCCTGTGAACTGTATGGCAATCTTTAAGTAAATAATGTGCATTTCTATGGCTTCATTCACATGGTCGGTTTCAGGATGGGTGACAGCTGGCAGACGCAGAGTTGTGTGCAGGGGGTGCCCCCATGTAATCCATAAAGGCAACTGGGTGGCAGATGTCAGTCATTGAATGCTAACCATCACAATGGAGCCCCGTCTCATTTGGGATCCACTTCCGTGCCACCTTTTTTTTTTTTTTTAATCCCTGGGCCCCGTCTTGTTGACATGCAACATGTTCACTGAACATAATTTGTTCAATTTAAATGAATAGGATGCATTAGCAGCAATGCTCTGATAATGTGCCCTTAAATGCTAGGGTAATCTGCCGGTTTGTTGTTATGGTCGTGCTACGTCATTGTGTCCATGAGGCCCTGTGGGCACAAGCCCTTAGTTGGAAGTACTGTGGTCCTGAGGTTCCTCTGTTTTCCTTTTTTTTCCCTACTGGTAGGATCCTTTCTACTAGGACCAGAAGGTCCATTCACTGATGAAAATGGTTATATGCAGGGGTGCACATAAGTGGTGCACATAAAGGGCCAAAAACTAGCTATGCGTACCTGCATTATTGTTACAACGCTCATATGCATACTAACAACTTGGAGACACACTGTGTCTTGGCGGCTGTAGCTTTCAGGTGCACCCGAGTCTTGCTGTCAACCATAGAGGGGATAGATTGGCAGCACATTGGCATCGGCATCCCTCCCACATTAAATAGCTGTACAAACAACTTCACTTTATCATGTATACACTACTGTAAAAGTAAATTTTTTTAGATTGGCAAAATTCTTTCAGTTTTTATTGTTAAATGTATACAATTTATGTCATTTGGATAACCTCAGGGAAACATTAATAACTATGAAAAGTTGCAGTTAGAGGAATATAAATTACTTTAAATTACAAAAATAAAAGAGTGGTCTTCTAAGAGTGTGGGAGATCTGAGGGTTGAATGTTACAGTAGGCATGTGTATGGGTAAAATCTGACAAGAGAAAAGCACTTTTGGAATGTTGACAGTTGGAATATGACTATGAAAGGTTGACATATGGACTGCAGGTCTCAGGGGTTAGTTACTAACCCAGAAAACTTCAGGGTTATAATTCTGAGGTATATGATCTGGGGGTTGAAACAATGCTGTACCGTGAGAGTTACATTTGACGCAAAGCCAGTTGGTGACCTGTGGATGGAGACAGCTAATCAGAGGATCAATCAGGAACAGGGAGGTCCATATGCAGCAGAATCTACCATGCAGGAGGCTGACACAGGGCAGTGAGGAAGACCCCCCTACATATGGGGTGAGTACCAAACACCATCTCCTGGTACTCATCTGAGGAGCTCACTAAAAAAGTTGTGTGCACCCCTGGTTATTGTGTGCGCTAAGTGACTTAGAATAAACTTGATCTCTATAAACAGCAAATAAACAAATTATTAACATAAATAATTTGACATGCAGATTGACAAACATGTGCACATACATGACCTTCTATATTCCGTCTATGCTTGGCAGATCAATCACTGAAATCAATCAGATTTCTGGAGTTGCTGCTGTGAAACTACAAATCCCAGCATGTTCCTATGTCCAAGTTACATCAGAAGTCGCCATCTTCTAGATTACTCTGGCGTGTTTTTAACAGATTTTGCCTGTTTATATAACAGATATTTCCTAATTCACAGAAAGCTGTTTATTTTGTTTTCCCCTGACGGAGTAGAGCTCTCCACCCTGTCCATTCACAACTCATGAGATACTGCTTCTAGAAATAACTTTCTGCTCCATGGTGTATCATATGTCCACGTAGGTGAAAATAATTTCTCCCTCAGAGCGCAGGCTGACAAACTCTGTCCAATTATTGATGATTAATAAGAAGAAATAAAAATCTTTGAGAATGATGTGTTCATGTTATCAGTGAACGCCAGTTCCAGACAAACTTTTGACTAGAGTAGAGTGAATAGAGTGTGTCTTAGAGCCTTAAACACAATCACTTTGCTTTCTCTGTGCTTGGTTGGAACATTTCCCCTTATTTATGTGGACTTCCTTGCATTTCACAACAAGAGTTGTCTTCTTTATTGTCTACTGTCTTCTGTCCTGTACAAAAATAATTTTCAGTAAAAATAATCCTGAAATAAATACAACTTTGTATCTCCTACTATTAGGTATTAGATTATAAGTTACCATACTCCTTACATTGGTGATTACTGGAATATTTCCTCTTTGCATTGGTGGTTGTAGGTGGGAGATCAGCTTGTCATTGGACATTGTTGAATGAAATTTTAGCAACCTCAATTACAGTGGTTCCCAAACTTTCCCTGCAGGGCCCCCCTTTTCTATTAAGGAACATTATTGAGCCCCCCTCTCTATTCAAACACAGGTTAAGAATGAGGGCCTGTGTGTCCACCATAATAGATAACTTCTGTGAGTGTGCGCATAACATACGGATACCATAATTTACCTGATCAATGACATTGGGTGAGGAGAAATATGTATAATTGAACATATACTGCAGACTAGTTAACATATGAGTTTAGGAGTGAGGAAAATGTGCATGGAAACCTCTCTCATCACCTACAACTGTCCCTAAAATCTAGGAACTATAGGCAACCATACTGGATGCCATAACAAGGAGTAATCTGAAGGAACACTACATAACTTTGGTGCCATATCCAGGGATACAGAGGATATATATATGGTTTAAATTTAAAAAGTGGTGGGCAACTGAGTTGATATGGAGGGCCACAAGTGTGGCCCTCGGCATCACTAAAGGGTCGCACATAACATTTTCAATGTATACTGACTTGTATAACTATTTTTAAATGAAAACAATTTCAGCAGGCGTAGCTAGAAGACATTATTTTTCATTTTTTAAATAACATTTGCTTTAAATGATACTTCAAGCATTAGGGAACACTGTAGTATGGTAATGCACATTTTGTGTTGCATATATCATCAAAGGTTATGTGCCTTATAGATATCATCAAAGCCATTGAATATATAAATGGGGTACATAACCTTTGATTCTGCAGACAGGTGAATTGCTTTGCCCTATGCATAAACAGGTTTTGGCAGGTGCAAGTGGAGGACTGAGGGGGGCCGTCGAAGAACACCCAAAGGGCTGCAGGTTGGGCACCTGGGGTTTAAATACTTACCTAGAGCAGTAGCAGGGTCCTTTATGCCTACATTGTTGGATTTGTGAATACAACTATATGACTACTACTTGATTACTACTTTTGTTGATGTGGAGAACTGTCAGGGCTAATATGTATCTGGCTGGCTGTACTCATCAAATATATGTGTCAGGGTATACAAGCAATTGGTGACCAGACATAAATCTTTTGCCAACAAGGGTGGTGGTACCTTGGTTATTTTTAGCAACACCTTAAGCCTGCCCTTTGTGTGCCGGCCATTACCTTCAATGAAGACGCTGGTCTTCATTGAAGTTAATGGAATCGGCCAGAGAACATCGGACATAGGTAGAAAGATCTACCTATGGTAATAATTATTTTTATTTAGCCATTCCATGGGCCTTCATTTTCTCCCTCTCCTATCCCACTGACATCCCCTACCTTTCCTTTTCCTGATGCTTTAATCTTTCCTTATTCCTTATCTATCATATTTCTCTTATTAGTAAAGCCTCAGTGCCAATTTCCTCTCCACCTCTATCCGCCCCACATTTACCTTCTTACCTTACACCCCCCCCCCCTTCTTGTTCCATGTATATATCTCCCATTCTTCTCACCTATTGCTATTCCCCTCTTTCACTCTCTACAAAAAATTAATCTGTGTAGGTTAAAATCTGTGCTTGTAGGAGTTTTAAGCTGGAAGAAAGATCTACCTATGGTAATAATTTTTTTTACTTAGCACCAGCCAAAAATAGAAACATTCAGGTTGGATTCAGCTTTTCTTGAGGGATAAAACTCTCACCAGACCAAGCATTGTAAAGCTGCTTATATACATTGCGTGTTAGAAGTAAGGCAGCTTGTGTATGAGATATTATCAGTGAATGATGGACAGGTTTCCAGGAAGATACATGGTCCTTCTCTACTTTACCTTCTCTGTTCTACTCTCTTATCTTTCATTCCTCTCCCATACCTCTCTTTTTACCTGTTTTTCCATACTACTCTCCTCCTCTATTGGTCCCTCATACCTTGCTGCCTCACCTCCCCCTCGATGTTCCCCTTACCTCTAACCCCCCTCCCTCTCTGCCATTCCATAGGCCTACCTTCTCTCCCTCTCCTATCCCACCACATCCCACCTACCTGTTTCCCTTTCCTGATGCTTCAATCTTTCCGTATCCCTTATCTATCATATTTCTCTTATTAGTAAAGCCTCAGTGCCCATTCCTTCTCCACCTCTATCTGCCCAACATTTCTCTTTTAACACCCACACCCCCCATTCTTGTTCTATGTATATATCCCATTCTTCTTACTTATCGCTATTCCCCTCTTTTCACTCTCTGCAATTTCCTATCCTTGGTGTATATCTTTGAGTTATCTTACTGTTTAGGTTAAAATTTGTGCTTGCAGTTGTTATGTGATGGCCAAGTCAAGCTTTTCTGTGTAATCATTCTTAGACGTCTATGGCCAGTTGTCCCAATTATTATAGAACTTAGAACAAATTGCACCTTTTCAACTGACCATAAATCAATGGTACAGACTACAAAGGGACTTTAAGGCAAAAACAACGCATTAAAAGAAAGAAAAACATTTATTACAAAAAATCACAAGTCATGTACAACTGTAACAAAATATACACATTACCTATTAACTGTCACAATGTCAGAAAATCTCCAAATTCATGCTCTTTACTGAACGCGTTTCATGACATACCGTCACTTCTTCAGGAGAGTGCATGATAGTATTTATGTGACTAAAGAGAACGATGCTTAACGAAAGGATATCAGTATCTGTGTTGCACAAGTTCACACTCCATTAATAGAATAATATGGACCATGTCCAAATCTTGTATGTATGGTCAGCTGAAGACATGCCTTCAGTGCCTTTATTTATAGAATTAGCCTATTAAATACCTTGTCTCTGTGATTGACAACTCTTTATAATATGGTGAGGATGTGGCCGTTGGTAGAGCTTACATGGACCTCTAATCATACTTATCTCAATAACCACAGTGTGCCTATTAGATTCCTGGTTCCCCTGAATGGCTGCGGCCTCACCATATTCTGGAGAGTTGCCCACAATCACACAAGGTATTTCACTGGCTAATTATATATATAAAATATGCATCTTTTTCGTCCGTCACATCAATACTATCATGCATTGCCCTGATCAAGCAACGGTGTGTTGTGAAATGCATTGAGTAAAGAGTATGAATTTGGAGATTTTCTGACATAATGACAGTAAATATGTCCTTTGTATATTACATACTGTAGAGACACTGAGTTATACATCACTTGTGATAGTGTGTCAGGGCTTGTTTCCACTTGAAGCGGAAGCCCGCGGTTGTGCACGGCGCGGATACATCCGCACCCATTATGTTCAATGGGCTAGTCCCCGGCCGCAGAATCGCGTGGTTCAGCCGCCTAAAAACTCGGTCGACCGCGATTCCGCGGCCGCCCAGCACTGACCGCGGCCATAGAGGTCAATGGCCGCCGCTAAAAACCGCATGAGATGCGGTTCTTAGTGGTGGCGGTTCTTAGTGGTGGCGGTTCTTAGCGCTGGCTCCCACACAAGTGGAAACAAAGCCTCATAAATGTTTTTCTTAAGGTGCTTATACACGCATAGATATGCGCCAGATTGATGGCGGCTTCGAGCGCCATGCTTGCTCATGGCCATCTATCTTGCACATATTACGAGGCCATCCCTGTTTTCGAGTCGAATCAATCCCGCTCAAAAACAGGGATATCGGACAGGACCGAAAAACACAGTCGATGTCCATTGCTTTGCATGGAAACCACGGGTCTCCATGCAAAGCATCGGCTGATCTGAATGATGCAGCAGTGCTGCGCCTCCAGCTCCTTCGATATTGAGCTTCCTCGAATATCGAGCTGTGTATGCCCAGCTTTACTGTTAATATGTTGCCTTTGCCTTAAAGAAAATACACATTTCTTACATTGTGTGCATAATGGTACCCATACACAATTTAATTTTTAATTTGATTCCCAAACAATCGATCTACGATCCTTCACGGCGATAGATTGTTTTGGAATCCAAGCGGCCACCCTTTCTTCAAACGTGATCAATTTATCCCGCTTGAAGAAAGCTCGATTGAACAGGTAACCATTAGGTTTGCCAACCTTGCCATTGCTTTTGATGGGAACCTTGGTATTGAATGGGAATCAACTGCGCAAAGTGGTGCACATCAATTCGCCGTTAAATCTACAAACGCTTGAGCGCAGCATGGTGAGGTCATGATGACGTCACCAAACAATCAAGCGTGTATCGACCCCTTTATGGGCACCCTTAGGGAATATTCTGTCTATATAAGGATGGGCATACATGGGTGGACGTCACCACGCTGTGCAGGACCGTACGTCGATTTCACGGGGAAGCAATGCACACCCCTTTGCTCAATCGATTGCTGTTCTACTTTGGATAGGGACCCTAGCCATTCAAAGTAATGGCAAACAAACAGGGATTTACCAACATGTTGGAGCTTTCTACCCACTCGAAGAAAGGTTGACCGCGTTAGATTCATGACATGATTAATCGATCACCGTGAATGCGCATGGCAGTTGATCATTGTATGGACACCTTATTTCAGTTACCAAGTTGCATTCACCGTCAAAATTGAATGGCTATAAAACATAATGTCATCACTGTATTTAAATTGCTTATAATTGATCCACGTCTGTGGGGCATAAGGATGAACTAATTAAGTGCTAACCATTGAAAAGCCATTATTTAATTTAAACGTGTCTGCCGTGGTTAAAACACATTCTCCTATAGAGATATGGAGCATTGTTCAGTAATCATATCATCGAACAGATCCTAGCTCTTCTGTCATTGAGTGTGTATGACTACACAGATACTTCTCTTTACACATGCAGATTTCATTACATCACAGATTCTTCTCTCCTGAATGTCACACAATTGCTGCAGGGAGGGGACAAAAAGTTTATTTTTTGTTTTGACAGAATGATGAATATGCTTGTTACTGGAAAAAGCAGAAGAGAGAGAGACTGAAGTATACCCAACCCTAGTTACATGGGTAACTAGCCTTGATTTACAAGCACTCCGTGTACAGGCTGACTCAGGAAAGTCTGACATTTAGAACCAGACTTTTCACTGGAAATATCTTTTTCTAGGGTGTAACTACTTGGGTCGCACATAGTGCAACAGTGACAGGTTCCATGATGTCATTGGTTCGGCTTTGATTGTGGTCATTTTCAGTATTTATTATATGAGCAGCTCAGAATAAGCATAGTTCAAACTATACAGGCAACCATTTTACTGAAATTCCCTTTTCTGATTGTATATATAGATATATACAATTAGGTGCTTCAAGCTAAACATATGCGGCACGATTTGTTAACAGATTTGAGTACAATTGATTACCATACACATTCGCAGTGATTGATTTTGCACGAATCGATTGCACCAAACCGCGGGCCCCCATTCAAAGCATCGTCTTCTGTGTCTCCAGCTCCTCATATATCGGGCAGCAGCGCAATGACGTAATTTCGTTGCTGCAGGGAACCTCGAACTCCTATATCGAGCCATGTGTTCCCTGCTTTACCCTCTCCCAAGGTGTCTTAATTGATCATATATTAAATGTTAAGGCCCCACGTAGCAAGCCATGCCTGATTTTGCTGCCGACTGATGTGCATGCACACCCGTTGTCAAAATCGGCCACGGATACCTACATGGGGCGACAGGGATCTGGTCGGTAAGCCAGAGAACGGACATGTCTGTAAACTCTGGCTAATGCCATTAGTTTGAATGGGGATTTGAGTCCCCGTTCAAACTAATGACCAGCACACAAAAGGTGCCCACTGATACTCTGAGTGATGGGATGCAGCATGATGACATCATCACGTTGCTCTCCACAGCTCATCTGTCGTCCCCGCTCGTTATGTGTGTGAGGACTTTTAGTCTTTTTAACTATTTATAACAATAAACTTAGCAAATGATTTTAATCGGTTGATGACATGGTAAGAGTTTTCTATAAATTATCGAGGAATAGAGGTATGGCTATACAAATCCAATTACTTTTTGTTGTATACATTTTTCTCTATGTCAGTTTGATGTGATAAGCCATCTAGATACGAGGAGTGGTTCAATCCACTTTCTGGCCATATAGTTTTTCCCATTCTTTTATAGAAAATCTTTCTTTGATTATGGCCAGCCTAAATCACATCCAAGATGGTATAACCCTGTCCCAAGATGCCTTAATTGATCATATATTGAATGTTAAGGTGGCCATACGTTTGGTCGACTTAAAACAATCAATTTTTAAGTCGATCCGATGGAAATCGATTCCTGCCCACCTGGTGAGATGGATTAAAAGTGATCAACATCGAACAAAAAATCTATCGAAAAGTTGTCAACCATGGTGGTAAAATTTGGTTGATCTGGAATTGATTCCCATGAAGGAATCTACTTCACAGGGATAGATTTCTTTGGATAAATCGATTACTTTAAATAAATCCTTTTATTTTAATCAGATCCACATTTGCGGAAAATCGTAATGATCGAATCACAAAATAATCGACCCCTGTATGGCTAGCTTAAGAAGCTATTCACCAATTGAGTTGTGTTCCCTTTGTCTGAAAGGTGTCTCCACTGACATAAACATGATCCATTATACTTATCTATGCAATGGCTGAAGAACTGTCAAACCTTATCTTGCATACTCTGGAAGCCTTTAATCTGAAGAATGAGGTATTGAGATCTGAAAGAAAAATCATTCTGTCTGCAGAGATGTCTACTGTCACTTTGTCTTTTTAGTCTCAAGCTAGCCACACACGGGTAGATTCCCGTGCAATCGACCACCAATCACTCACAGCGTGGT
>CM070034.1:118343673-118356397 GCA_036250615.1 Ptychadena robeensis
GGGGTTACTAAAATGTGATGATAGCAGTAAGTAGTGATCTGGTCGTGTTTCCTGTTACTGCCTGAGAATGTATGAGCAGAAATACACAGCACCTGTACAGATCAAGGAATTCAATTCTTCTAAAGCAAGGTTTTCCAACTCCAGTTCAGTAAATCTCCATGTCCCTCATTTCATTTATCTGATTTATAGCTGAAAGAAATAGTTAGAAAGGGGCAGATCACATCAGGAACATGGGATGGACAACCAGGGATCACTGGGAACCTTTTGAGCTGTTAACCAAACGCACTAAGCTTTTTCATGTTAAGGACAGTGTTTTTAGGCTAAGCCTATAGTGCCATAGCACTTTTAGGATTTTGACCATGATAAATGCAGGTTTGCTTATAGATATGGCATATTTAAACCAAATTTTACAGTACACAATGACTGCTGCGGGGGTGCCCACATCTGTCGCCCCACAGCTCGGCCGGCCAGAGAATGGACATGTCCGACATGTTCTCTGGCCGATGCCATTAACTTCAATGAAGACCAGCATCTTCATTGAAGCTAACGGTCGGCACACAAAGGGCTTACAGCTCGGGACTGCAGCGTGATGACGTCATCAGGCTGCCTTCCAGAGCTGATCTTAGCAGCTCTGTCAGCCCCCACTCTGTGTGTGTGTGTGGGGGGGGGCTGAACTCTCACAGTACAACACCGTTTGATATTGGAATATATCTCTAGTATCATACCTCAGTAGTGCAACTTTTCTCTTGTCAGATTTTACCCTACATGCCTCCTTTTATCTCCCAGATCTCCAAAATCCTTAGAAGTCAAATTTTTTTGAATTAGTAATTTACATTCACAATTTGACACCCCTAACTGCAAACTTTTATAGGTTTTAAAGTTTCCCTGTGGTTATCCAAGTGACATTAATTGTATGAGTTTAACAATAAAAATTGCCAAAGAATTTTGGCAATAAAAAAAACCTTTTACAGCAATGTTTAAATGATAAAGTGAAGTTGTGTGGAGCTGTAATCTCAACTCAGTCTGCAATATCAGCTTCAGCCACTAGATGTCACTAGAGAGCAATTCCTGTCAAAGCACAACACAAGCACTGCTCCTCACACAGCAGGGAGGAGGGGGAAGGAAGCTCCGTGCATCTCTTCTCTGTACGTGGATGCACTTAGGAAAGATAATAAAAAAAGGTACGCAGAGCTAGGTTTTAGACCATTGTGCATACTAGCGTACTGCTTATGTGCATCCCTGTTTATAGACCTTAGAATACAGTTTTTATCAAATTTTTATTTTTTAGTATGCATCTGTTTTAACTTCTAAATGGCATTCAAAATTGAAAATGTCATCCCACCTGGATGGAAAAATGAAACCCCTTAGTGCAGTGGTGGCCAACTGAGTTGATATGGAGGGCCACAAGTGCGGCCCTCTGGATCACCCAAAAAAAAAATTACAGCAGGAAGAGCTAGAAGATATTATTTTCAATGTTTTAAATAAAAAAAAAACCTGGTTTTAAATGATACTTCAAGCATTAGGAAAGTCTGTAGTATGGTGTTGGTTGGTTGGTATTCTGTGTATTCTGTGCTATATACCATACATTTTTTGCCATATAATCATAGATTATATGCCTGATATCATCAAAGCCTCTGATGATATCTATGGGGCACATAACCTTTGCTTCAAAGGGTATGTGCCGCAATATAGATTATACAATTATCCCTTGTTCATTGATGGAATAGTAGGAGCATAGGCACTCACCAGTTTGCTGACCCCCCCTGCCATAAACTAGATAAGAGGAGAAGCAAGGGACTTGCTCAGGCACCATCTGGGTCCCTGTTTGGCTTTTACATACACCTACCACGTAAGTGTATTGCCTCTCCTCCTCTTTCCACTCTAAGAAATTCCTGGCGAAGACCTGTCAGTGGGGGAGCGGTGGACAGGTGAGTTCCTATGCAATAACAGTTTTGGGGGGCGCAAGTGGAGGACTGAGGGGGCCACCATTTAACACCCAAAGGGCTGCATGCGGCCCCCGGGCCACAGGTTGGGCACTTGGGCCTTAGTGGGTTACCTTTTTCTCAGGTCTCAAATTGATAACAAGGTCTGCATATTACATTAACAAGAGAGCTGTTCTCTAGCAAAACCACTGTAGACTTCTTAATACATAGTAAGCTTGATATACCAACGTGTCAAAAGCAAATGACTTCTCAGAGATTAATTTTTTTTAACCAATTAGACTTTGTAATTTTGAAACATCATAATGATCAAGTAGATACATAATTATATATAATCCATTACTGTAGTAACCAGTAGGGATGAAAAGTTCTATTGCAGGAGAATGTATGTAGTGCATAAACAATAGTACTTATCTGATTGGCTGGCCTTGTTTTAGCTTACACAGAATAGATCAGAAAATGCAGACATTTGTAACTCCAGCTGGCAAGATCTCTGTACCTGTGGTTTCCACTGAAGGTACTTCTGCTTAGGGATAGTGATCATTCTCCATTGTAGGTGAATGTGGTCAGGTAGGTACCAATGTGCCATAAGATTGTTCAGTGGTCAGTTATGCAATTTCTAAGCAATAAGGATACCTCAATTGTTACATAACATTACCACAAATCCTATTCACACAATGACATTTTATTTTGCAACTCAATTGATAAATACTCAACAAATCGACATAAATCATTGCATATACAAAACCCAAAATATGTTTTCATGTGAATGAGAGAGCAGAAGGTGAGTCATTTCGATTTTCCACTAAAAAGATGGACTAAAAAGGCAAATGATGGCAAATAAATACAGGGGACAGTGAGCAGTGCTGTTATAATGCTGTGGTAGAGAGAGAAGGGACATTCAAGAAGAAGCTGGCTCCTTCCCCATATCATCTTCATCATCATCAGTCGCCTACAAAAAGAAATACGCAAAAAGTTATTTAAGTTGATGTTAGTATTTGGGTTTTCCCTCTAATATTGTAAATAGTCAGTTTATGGCCAGTAAATCCAGTGTTGTGATGGAAATGTGGTCCTCAACAATCATTTTCTAAGCATTTGTTTTTCCCTTTCTGTGACATGAAGTTTACCTTGGTCCTCTTAACGTTCCTGGCGTTATTCTGGCTCGAAACGGCACCTCACTGGCGATTGCAGCAGAGTACCATGGAAATGTGAGTCGGGAAAAGAGACACTGTCTCCATTACCATGGAGGTCTATGGCACCCCCCCTTCGGCATCACGATTGTTGAGCTTGTAGGGATGCAGAATCGCTGTGGGCTCACACAGCACAGTTGCCTGATCCCGGCGTGGGCAGTTTGTTTTAAGAACAAACTGTACACGTACTGGGTTCGGGTACAATGCCAAGGAAGTTAAGGTGACCACACTAGGGTTGATACCCGTTTAATCAATTGATCACAACGTTGTGACGTCATGGATCACCAAATGATCTTCTTCAAATCGTCATGCACCACTTTGCGCAATCGATTCCCATTGTTTCCTGATGGATCACCATGTGTGAAATAGAATGAAAATATCGGCCAGTGTGGGGGAACCTTTAACCTACCTGCCTCAGTACTGCTCATCAGAGTGACCCCAACAGAATTCACATTTGGAAGATTTGAGTTTTGTCTGTATGCCAACCCATTTGAACATAGATTGAGATGCTGCAGCCAGAAAATAGAGTACAGAAAGTATTGACCTATCCTGCCACTGAAAAGAATATAGAATTCTGCTTATGTGCATCATAACACAGAATGAATGTTTATGTGGAGACACAATTCATATAAAGGAGAGGTCTGACACTAGAAAGGCAGGTAAGGAGCCAGGAGGAGCAGGACTCCCATGTCACACACTGTGAGTGAAAAGCTATGAAACATAAATAAAGCCGGCCACATATCCAACTGATGGCGCCTGGCTGTACAGCTACATCCTATCTGTGGGCACTCAACCCTGACAGCGTGTAAATATACACCGTACAGAAATTAAAGGCAACCTACGCATCATTAAGCCATCTGTCATTTACTGGTTCCTCACATCTCTAACAGAATTTTAGTCCTCACAATGAGACTTCCTGACATTTGCAGTATGACAACAAGAACCATGCTAAGTTGGTTAGCACATATAGTGCTACAACCTTTATTCAGGTGAGGGGTGCTGCTGGTTTTTCAAACTTTCACACATTACTCTGGATTGTGGATTAGTTGGCTGACATGAAGCAGTGACCACAGAAAAGTAGAAGATGACCGCTTTCTTGTGGTCAAGAAAGAGGTGATGTAGGGCCGTAAAGAAGAAGTCGCCCACTCGACTTGTGTATTTTTCTCTCCCTGTATACATTCAGGTTATTAGCCTAAAGCAGCCCATACACGGTCAGATTTTCAATCAATCAACTTAAAACAATCAATTTTTAAGTCGGTATAAAATTGTACGTCGATTGTATCATGCCCCATATGTAGTACAAGATTTTTGATCGATTTTTTTTTTTTTCAATCCACAAAACAATCGATCCAAAATAGTCCGATTAAAATTTCAATCAGAAGTGAGGTAGAATAGGTAGAAAAAAAACGATCAAAAATTGGTTGACCACACTTGGTTCTCAAAATACTGAACCAATTTTCAATCGACCGATCAAAATTTACCATCCAGTCCGATCAAAAAACGACTGAATTTTCACTCAATTTTGATCGGATTAAGTCGATTTAACCAGGTGGGCAAAACTCAATTCTCAATCAATCGACTAAAAAATGTATCGTTTTAAGTCGATTGATTGAAAATCTGACCCGTGTATGGGCTGCTTAAGTTTTCTTTAATTGTAATGACTAGTGATGCAACAGGGAAGTTGCTCTTTTTTGGACACTTGTGTTTCTTTGCTGCATCATCATCAAATGTCTAGTCAACTTGACTATGATGGATGACTCGACTTGCCAAAATCTTAAGTAGTTAACCTCCTGGGCGGTTAGCCCGACTAAACTGGTACTTATCCTGCACCGTTCTTTCCCGGACACACCTCTTCTGCGCCATCGATGCCGCTGATGTGGTGGGAGGTGCCAATGACCTCCATGTTATGGAGGCAGCGCTGGCTTTTTCCAGCACAACCCTGGCGCCATCGTGTAGGGGGAGGGAGAGCAGATTGCATTATAATCTAGAACAATAAACACAAAACGTTCTGCACGACTAAACCTGTATCCAGTCCTAGGACAGCAAGGGGACATTTAAGGCCTTAAAGGCTTGTTTCCATTATACGTCGGGACCCCTCCGCTAAGCATATACGCTAAGCAGGGGTCCCGACGTATCCCACAGACATTGCCTGCTCGGCGGACACTATGTTTACACATCCGCCGGTGCAGAGGCTGACCGTACTCGACTACGTTCAGCCTTACATCGGCGGATCGGCTCAGCACAATGAAGACAGACCCTCCGCCGAGCAGGTAAGTCTATCTGCTACGCTGGGACCTCCCACTAAGCGTGTACACTTAGCAGAGCGGTCCCAACAGAATGGAAACATAGCCTAAAAGTCCCCAAGGACTCGATACAGGTTGAGTCAGGCAGAAGTTTTTGTGTCTGTTCTAGTATATTGTTGGGATGTGGCATCTTCTATATTGGGAGGAATACACACCTCACTCATGATTGATTGCATTATAATCTGCTATGATTGGTCCTGGCGGGCTTTTAAAAAAAGCGCCCTGTAGGCATAATGCTCAGAGGGTTAATGTCCTAATATAATGCCTTCCTAGGAATGTTACTTAAGGTAAAAGTAAGCTCAATATTCTGATTAGACAATCCTTAAAATTAACCATGAACTACCTCCAGCTATCAGTTGACCCCCACCAGCCAACACAACTCTGTTACTCTATATTGGCCAGGTAAACAATTTACTTTTTTTATAGCTAATTAGGACTTCCTGTCCTAGGCTCAAGATGAATTAAAAAGCCTATTATATTTAAGGGAAATCCATACTTAGTTGTCATACAAACAAGTGTTCCCAGTTGAAGATTTCCTCTTTAAGGGCATGTTTCCACTGTGCTTTGTGGGGTTCAGACAGATCACATACACTGTACCTGCCCAGCGGATGCTCTGATCAGATATCTGCCAATGCAGGGTTTAACGCACTGCACTACAGCGGATTGGCTCAGCGCCGTGAGAACAGAGCATCCGTCGAGCAGGTAAAGTGTATGTGATTCGTCTGGACCCCTGCCAAGTACTGCGCTTAACATAGGGGGTCCCGACTAATCACACAGCACTGTGGAGACTAACACTGAACTTTTAATGTTGGATTTACTTCTAGCTAAATTCCTGGTGACTCTACTATTTAGTGCATTTAGATGGTGTGCTTCTTCCTAAAGGGTATGCCGACCAAAGTAAAGACCTGACTTTGGTTCCACCTCTACTATGCAAACCTAAAAAAAAAATCACAAGGTGTCAAGCAGAAGCATGTTATATTATACATTGCAAATTCCTAAAATAATAGAATAAAAGAAGCCTCTCAGTGTTTGAACATACAGAGCAGAGAGCCTATAAAGTAGTTATATTGACAACAACTTTAGTCTTTAATTAACATGTCAGACACTGTCAGCTGCCGACATGAATTACAGGATAAGCTTTTATAAAGCACACAGTGGAAGTTCACTGACTGGTTTCTTGAACTCACAGTAAGATGGTTCTAATAAATATAATTTTTTTTATTTAATTAAGCTTACCAAATGAATGTATTTATATACAAAGTGAGTTTTATGCGAGTCTGTGAGTTTAAGCAGAATATCCAGCCACAAAGACTAGTCCCATCCCAACGCTCCAAGTAAAAGCAGATGTAAGTGGAGGTAGTTAGGGCTCATACCTTTCAAGCATTTATTTTAAGCGAGAGTAAAGTAGGGTGTGAGCAGATAGACCAGAACAACTAAGATGAGTAAGGCAGCTGGACAGCCTGACATATGTTGCAATATGTGGAACTAAGACTCCCTTCCTTAGACACAGATGGAAGCGTTTTAAAGAAAATTGCCCAATATTCTGACACATTTTGAAGTAGGTGCGTATAAAGAGCTGTCCACACCCTGTCTGTACAATTTATGCACACATTAATGTTGGCATACACACAGAGAAGACCAGCGCTGATCAAATACCAGGAACAGGATAATGGATATGTAGAAGTCATCTGGCATCGCACTTTTCTGAGCATTACTATAATCATCAATAGCACTCCGAAGCCTTTTTGATTCCTAGTCCTTAAAAAATCTTAAAAGTTAAAGAAAACTTTCTCACTTCAGGGTAGTGGGTGGAGCAATGTAAATTATTGCTTTACACACATCAGCCATTTTAAATGCACATCCAGAACCGCTGGTGTACAGTGAAAATATAGCCTTTATGGTACAGAGCCATTTATTCCAAACTGCATACAGCTGTTTCAGGCTCTTTGGCCATCATCAGTGCAGTGCATGGAAGCCATGGCTCTATGGTGTGATCTATAGAAACATAGGGCTGCTAACTTCTTCAGCAGAACCTGTAACCAGGCCATTCATCATAAAGATACTCCATTTGTTAGATTATTGTAAGAATCACATTTCTATGAGACAACATATATCCCTTAATGTATGTACTGCATATTATTAGTAAGCCGTAAAAGCTTCCCTTGTGTAGACATTCTAAAAGCCAGAGATGGCTGCAAGATGCCTCATCTAACTTAGACCTAACATACAGGGGATGTTTGATGGAAAGCTTACACACAAACAGAATTTATTAGCTGTTGACTAAACAATCAGATTGAAACACTTTATTCTGTTCTAGTCTATATCTTCCGATCCCTGGATTACAGCATTACAGGTTCAACATACATGGCCAGTACCCCCTACAATTAGTACACTATGTGCTGATAAGCCAATAGTAAATATACAGAACTTGATCTCTAAAGATACTAGTAAAGCCCCCCATACACCTTTAGATCACTACATAAAATTTCCATGAGATCTTCCAACAACTATGTAGTGCTGGGTCCTCCCTGATAGAATACATAGTGATTGGAAGGTTTAGAAAGGCCCTCATATTACATGGTTGTGGTAGAACAAAAGTAGATTGTACAGGAATACTATGGTATGATTGTAAGGTGTATGGGGGGCTTAAAGGTGGGCATACATGTTTTGATTTTTCTATCCAATCGACTTACAAAAAAAAAAAAGTCGTTCATACAAGGATCTGACGATTTTGTATGATGATGATTGTATGATGATGATTGTATGATTTTGTATTTTTTTCTGAATTTCTACCGATCGTACTAGGAAGGATGCACTAAGGTAAGGAAACGATTAGTCGTGCATGAATCACACTGTGTGCTGGTACGATTGATCAATGTATCACTGACAGCTGATATTTACATTGCAAAGTCGATTGAATTGATGATCCATCGAGCAGTAGATGATATAACGTAGATAAAAAGACATCATTTATAGAAAATTTAACTGGGCTGCGGAAGAACCACAATCCATATACCGGAAGTGACGTCACTGACATCACTTCCTGTACGTCCCCCGGTTTTTAAATAGCCAAATCTTGACTGGTATGCTGCAGACTACCATGGTACAAAAGGGCTAAATAGGATTAGGGGGAATGAACACAGAACGCGATACCCTCTTACAACTCCTTCATTCAGAATCACCTGGAAGATTAGTCTGATGTATAAAAATCCTCACTGGTGATAAAGAAATTATTTCTATGCTTTCCAGGTTCATATAATATAATATAATATAAAATGACAGGTTGGTAATAAGTTTGCAGGAGGAAATGCTTGGTACTACCAGCTCGTCCTTGAGATTCCTGGAACTCATGTGTGTGTAGTGTTAGGGTTGTCCTTCAAAGAAAAGAAATCTAGAAACGTTAGTAGTAGTAAAGATAACATTACATGAAAGTATGTTACCATTAATGTTACAGTGTGGATACCATTATGTTATATCACTTGTAACTTGTCATTATACATTCAAAGAGGTTTAGTGCGTGGAGGATTCACCCGGCCAGAAATCTGCGTTGTTTTTAACATGGCGCCTGTGTCTTTATGACCCGAGCGGAGGGGTCATCCACATGCACGCCGTTGGGGGTGTGTAAGACACAGGTGCCATGGATTCCCCAATTTAGGAGGGATATATAGATCCCCATGAGCCCTAGCAATGGGCAGGTTTCCACTGTCTACACAGAAATACACCTAGGAGCTGTTGGATGTTATATAGTTTAAGGTTAGAGAGGCCACTGCCACAGATTATATATGTGATTTCAATGTGAGTATTCTGAAAAACCCTTTTGGGTTTATCCATCAGATTCCAGCAGACTTCTGATACATCTCAAACAGGGATTATTCCCTGCCAGTGATTGAACCTGTGGTATTACCTTGGAAACTCTGAGTGACCAGTGAACTAGATAATACTTATCGTTAGTGGTAAATTTATGCTTTGTTTGACTAAGCCCTTTTCAAGTGCCCATTATGTATACATCAGAGTGGTGGCAAAACAATACATTATTTTTTAGTGAGATCATTAGCCCTCCTGCAGCGTTTGGTGTGACGGGTCTCGTGACGTGTTTATCCGCCCGGGTGGGGTTACTGTCTGGTGTGGGGCATCCTAGCACTCCGGGGGGTCGGGCTGACCTCACAGTCTCCTTCAGCGTGTATTGATGGCCAAACCAAAGCTTAGATCCTCTCCAGAGGGCAATCCAGGTATGTTAGATCGTATAGTGCCACTGGTTGATCGGCTGTGTGTACAACTATATGATTTGTGTATAACTTTGTTTATGCTAGTGTTGTTCCATATCATCCCTGATGAAGCCTGTATTAGGCGAAACGCGTTGGAACCTTTGGGACATGCCAACTGATCTTTGTCAATCTCGAATATTGTAATTATGTTTAAAGTGTAATGTTATGTCTTTGTATAGCTCCAAGGTGAGCAAATGTTTGTTGTCCTTATTGATAGGATGATTGTGGTCCATTGAATTATGTGTATAATAAAGACCTTTTTAATTTATTTTTAAGTTTAGTAGATTTATAAATGTGCCTTGAAAGCCCAGTGTTCTTTTACTCGAGTTTTTACAATTTATCTTCAGGGTGTGGCACTAATTTAAATTTGAATAGAGGGAGAGATCCTAATTACCGTACTTGGCCTAGGCTATTTATCCAGGTGTGTCTAAAAGCCCCAAAAATACAGTAATTTAAGCTTTTTTTTTATCTTTCTTTACTTTTACTAATTTAAGTACATTTTACCTCTAAATAAATATCCAAAATGCAACACAGAGTGCCCAGTGAAATTTACCATGAATACAGCTTCTCTTATAACTGAGAAGTGTAAGTTCATTAAAAACCAAAAACAGAATATTTAGGATATTTTTACCAATGTCCCTGCTCGCTGTCATATTCTAAGTGAAGTTAAGGTCGGCAGACGAAACCTCCATTAAACGTAGCCTCACAAAGGCCCTTTTAGAGTAGATTGGTTTAATCTAATCTTTTCCTGCTTCTACTGCACACAAAGTACTCACAAAACATCACTTTTTGCCACATTTTGTTAGGTTACAGCCTTATTCCAAAATGGATTAAATCATTTTATTTTCAGAATTCTACACACATCACCCCATAACGACAACGTGAGAAATCATTCACTTTTCGCACATTTATTAAAAAGCAACCTGAGAAATCACATTTACATACGCCTCACAGCCTTTTCTCAATGCTTTGTCACTGCAGCTTTGACAGCAATGTCTGAGGTCTTTTAAAATATGATGCCACAAGCTTGGCACACCTATCCTTGGCTAGTTTCACCCATTCCTCTTTGCAGTATCTCTCAAGCTCCATCAGGTTGGATGGGAAGGGCCAGTACACAGCCATTTTATGATCTCTCTCAGATTTAAGTCTGGGCTCTGGATGGGCCACTCAAAGACACTCACAGAGTTGTCCTGAAGCATTTTGATAATGTGGCTGTGCGCTTATGGCCCCCATACACGCACAGATATTAGCGGCTGACCGATTTAAAATGATAAATTTTTAGATCCTTCCGATTGAAAAGTAATCGCCCGATTAAACAATCAATTTCATGGACGGTCAAAAATAAAAATAAATCGATCAAAAATTGGTTATTCCATGTGGAGTATATTCTATTTTCCATCAATCCATCCCTGATTGTACGATTTTTATTATTCATTACGTTTTGTACAATTTAAATAAATGAAATTAAGTAGGTATCCAGCAATCTCAAGACTATGAACACCATTCAACTAACTGAAATA
Source organism: Ptychadena robeensis (assembly GCA_036250615.1). NCBI lineage: Eukaryota > Metazoa > Chordata > Amphibia > Anura > Ptychadenidae > Ptychadena > Ptychadena robeensis. The sequence goes on from CM070034.1 coordinate 118,354,892, forward strand.
ATTCTTTAGAATGAAATACAACTGGGAAGCAAGGGGATGTCTACTCGTGCTAAAAAATTAAAATGATAAAACACATAATACATTTTTTAAACCATCTTATAACACAATTATAAATATAACACAAAATTATAACACAAGGAGTCTACTAATACCAATCACCACAATGAATGTTGCAAATGAAACGAGAAAAGATTAAGTTGCAATTACATGTTAATAAGGCTCATTCAGATATGACTAACAGAACCAGAACTACAACCGCAAATAGTAAGGGAAATGACTATTTAATGATACCACTGTTGATTAAAAACAGGAATAACAAGAAAGTCCACATCTAATTCCAGACACTGGGAGACCTCTGCTCCACTGACATGAAAGTGAGAGCGCCACTCACAGGCTGCTGTGTGAATTGCAACCAAAACCGAATCAGCTGGAGTATACTAGTGATGTGTTACTCGTGAAGAGACAGCTCTAAGGGCTTGTTCCCACTTCTCCACTTCCCACGATCTCCAGCGCACCCATGTATCTGATGGGGCTCATCCTCACAGCTGCGGCTCACGTGCATGGTCGTGCCCAATTGCGGCCATAGTCAGGAATGGACGTGTTTAAAGGGCAAGATTTGCTGTCCAACCCCCCACTTCCTGTCTGCTTCACAGGTGATGACGATCGCTTGTGATCTCTTTGCCACCATTATAATAGCGGGACACCGTATAGGTTGGGACAAGCCCTTAGAGCCGATGCTTTGAAGCGAACAAGAGGAGCCTATGCCCGTCAAGCAGAGCCGAAGCTTCAGTCACTCCTGCTCAGCTCTGCTGAAAATCCATTTGTACCATTTATGTGAAAGAAGGAAGGGGGGCAGCGCATGTTGGTACAGACAGATGTGACAGATGAGGAGCCAAAGTACACAGAACACCAGTGTCGCTCTGCACTGTACCTAGCCTGTACCAACACTTGCAGCATCCTTCCTTTTTTGACATAAAGATTTAAAGAGCCATTCAGGACCAGTAAGATCCAAAGCTTTAAAAGTTCCCATCACTAGTATACTTAAACCTGAAGAAGGTATCTAAAAGGTAGCCATACCTACATCAACTTTTTTCAGATCAACTGTGAAATGTAAATTTTGATTGTATATTGAAAGAGAAACGATTATACTACAACATGCTGAAATCTGACATTGACGTTAAATTGGATTCCTTTTGAACTCATCCTGTTTTTTTCCACTTGATTCTGCAAAAAAAAATTTGTGTGCATACGCCACAAGGCAATCAGAAAAGAAATTGATTGTAAAATCTAACAATCAGATACTTGATAAGATGAACAGGAATTTTCCAATCCGATTGAATGAGGCTCTTTCAATTTAGAACCCGATTTTAATCCCTTTTGGCCAAGTTAAATGAGAAAAAGGAATAATATTTATAGAACGATTGAGGATAGTGCTTGAACAAACAGAAAAATTACCGTATTTTTCGGACCATAAGACGCACCGGACCATAAGACGCACCAGGTTTT